>CM065803.1:90224000-90824000 GCA_033398695.1 Orobanche coerulescens
ATAGATTTCTTCCTCGAGGAATCCATTAAGGAAAGCCGTCTTTACGTCCATTTGCCATATCTCATAATCGTGGTAGGCAGCTATAGCAAGCATCATGTGAATAGACTTGATCATGGCTACGGGCAAGAAGGTATCGTGGTAATCGATCCCTTCCTTCTGGGTATAACCCTTTGCCACAAGCCTGGCCTTATAGGCGTCAACCTTGCCATCACCATCAGTCTTTCTCTTGTAGATCCACTTGTTCCCAATAGGCACTATGCCCTTGGGGCGGTCTACTAGAGTCCATACCTGATTGACATGCATCGAGTCTATCTCAGCCTCCATAGTTTCACGCCATTTCACGGAGTCTACATCCACCATCGCTTGGTCATAGGTCATCGGGTCGGTCTCTTGGCTATCACTTGGAACCTCATGGAGACCCAGCTCCTCCAAGTGCACAAGCCCATACCTCTCAGGTAAATGAGACACCATACTAGACGTACGAGGTGGTTGTACTTGTGTTTCAGAAGGTTCGGTTCCAGTTTCTTGCACAGGTGTCTCCCGAGGAGTTTCATTGTATTCTTCTAAAGAAATATTTCTACCTGCTCCGCCTTCCTGAATGAACTCATCTTCCAGGAAGTGTGCTTGTAAAGCAACAACGATCTTTCGATCTTCGGGCATGTAGAATAGATATCGCATCATCCCATATGGGAATCCAATGAAATGTCCCTTCGCGGACCTAGCTTCCAACTTCTCCACCTTAGTCTTCTTGATATAAGCGGGGCATCCCCAAATCCTAATGTGATTAAGACTTGGTTTCCTGCCCTCCTACATCTCATGTGGAGTTTTAGGAACGGATTTGGAAGGACACCTGTTCAAGATGTAAGCGGCAGTCAGGAGTGCATACCCCCACAGTAAATCGGCAAGTCAGTATAGCCCAGCATGGAACGGACCATGTTCAACAAGGTCCGGTTCCTTCTTTCTGACACACCATTTAACTGAGGAGTACCTGGAGGTGTTAGTTGTGAAACTATTCCATGTTCCTTAAGGAACTCGTCAAACTCCGTACTCATATACTCGCCACCTCGGTCCAACCGAAGTGCTTTGATATGATTATCAGTTGTTTCTCGACTAGGGCCTTGAATTACTGGAATTTCTCAAAAGCCTCAGATTTATGTTTCATTAAGTATACATAACCATACCTAGTATGATCATCTGTAAACGTAATGAAATATTGATATCCGTCACGTGCTGCTTCCAAAGCACCACAAACGTTAGTATGGATTAATCCTAGTTTATCAGCGGCTCTTTCAAAAGTCCCTGTGAAGGGGGACTTAGTCATTTTGCCTTTAAGGCAAGATTCACAAGTAGGAAAGGGATCCGATCCCAATGGACCCATAAGTCCATCTTTTTCCATCTTGTAAACATTGGTCTGACCAACATGACCAAGTCTTAGATGCCATTTCAAAACTTGATTGGTTTCATCCCTACCACGTTTTCTAGTCATAGTATTCACAACTACTTTGTTGCTGAGATTTAGATGATACAATCCATTCAACAATGTAGCAGTACCCACTAGTTTATTTCTAAAATAAATTTTGCAGGAACCATCACCAATGAAAAATGAAAAGCCTTTTCGGTCCATGACCGGAATGGATACAATATTTTTGTGCCCCTTGGGCAAAACAAGTACATCTTATAAAGTCAAAACAAAGCCAGATTCTAAACCCAAAAGAAGTGATCCTATGTCGGTCTCCTCGACACTATGCCCGCTTCCGACTGTGATCATAACTTCTCCAGCTCCAAGCTTCCTACTTTGTTCCAAATCCTGATTCACGGTACAAATATGAGAACTAGCACGAGAATCCAGTATCCAGGAAGTAGAAAATACGGTAGCAGAACAATTTGTTTCCAAAACTAAAAGTTACGCACGAAGTGCCATGAAGAATCGGACAGTCTCTAGCCCGGTGGCCCGGCTCACCGCACTTGAGACAAGCATCCTTCTTCTTATTGTTCTTGAACCATCGGGCCTTGCCCTTTCCCTTAAGGTCCTTTGCTTGTGGTCGATCCGCTTCTTGGTCTTTTTCTTCTTATTCATAGACTTAGAAGTCGGAAGAAATCACAAGGGCAGACTCCTTCATCCGCGGAGTCTTCATCTGAGACTGAGCGGTCACAAGTTTGTTCATTATCCCAGCTAAATTACATGCAATCTCATTGCAGTTAAAGTTCATAACAAACTGTGAGAAGGAATCAGGGTGAGACTGTAGGATAAGGTCGGTTTGGAGAGAAGTATCTATTTTAAAATCAAGAGCCTCCAATCTCTCGATCATGGATATCATTTTGAGGACGTGTTCCCCAACCTTCTCACCTTCCTTCATCCTTGCACCGAACAGTTGCTTGGATATCTCATATCTAGCGATTCTTTGTGCTCACCATAAAGTTCGGTTAAGTGAGATAGAATCTGCCTAGCAGAAGTCATTTTCTCATGAGCTCTCTGAAGCTCATTAGACATGGAAGCCATCATATAAGCACGGACTTTCACGTCATCCTTAACCCACTTTTCATGGTTTTCAATCTCTTCCTAATTGGCTCGGGTCCACACAGGAGGCGCCAGAATGTCCGTCTCCAAGACGTATCCCAGTGCCTCTATACTAAGGACAATCATCAGATTGCGGAGCCAATCCACAAAGTTAGGTCCCATTAAGGTGTTCTTTTCGATCAGAATTACGAGTGGATTCATTGTCATATTGAGATTTGAGTCTGCATTAAGTACGATAGATTAATTAGTGACTCATTCAATTATGTTCTGAGTATAGAATTAAGGTCTTTTCTATTCTTGTTACCCAGCTCCCACTATTTTTATCGGAATAACACACTCCCATGTGAAATCCGGAAGTATCGTCGCTCTACTTCATAGTGGTGATCGAGTTCTTTATAAATCTTAATAGAGGGCAACCGAACAGGTTTCTAGTCTATTACTTTTCATAAAGTGGTGTCCAACACCAACCCATCTAATGGATGATTCGATCTTCTTTTTCCCTTTGTTCACTCCCCTCAACCTATACGGTTTCTATGGTTCGTGAACAAGTTAAGTTTATACCATCGATGCAAATCAGTTTCACAATTGAATCTTATCCGGCAACCTATCAGGTTTCTAGGGATAAAATTTGCTCCAACCGAAGGCATCCAATGCGCTCCCGGTAATTTATCCATCCTCCTCGAACGACTACCCCGATAACTCGGAAGCATAGCACATCCGGTTTGGATTTCAATTTCCCGAAAACTCGATGGAGGGAAGGAAAACCTTGAAACCTTATAAACTTGATAATTTATCGTGGGAGAATTTTCGCGATTTATGTTACACTTTGCACATTAATCGTTTAAGCGCGTTTGTGGCATTCATACAATATGAAACAACCATTCACAACCTAGTTGCTACCAACATGTGGTTCATGGACCGTTCCTAGAAAACAAAAACCCCGTAATCTAATTACAAGTCTTCGTCTTGAATCTTCGTCTTCTCGAAATGGATCTTCCTCCGGTCTTCGTCATTACATATAAATTTTACATTGAAAATTGCATCCTAGATATAAATTTTTCTAGTAAAATAAATAGGCTCAAAACGGCCTTTACAACCCAATCGAATAAAACGAACGATTCAAAACTAAGTCCATGAACCACATCCCCATTCAAAAAGCATTCATCCAATAAATACTATATAAATGGAAAGCGTAGAGATACATTGATCCAATCAACAATACGAACCGATCCAATCGATTCACACAATTGGTAATATGATAACGTTCAAAATAATTGATCGACCATAAATATTCCAATTAATCAAATTTCCCTTATAAAATGAAATACCATAAATCATTTTAATCATATTAAATCCAATTTAACATGAGGAGATTAATTTTCAAGAATATACGAAAAAACGAGCCGGGGCAAAAAGGCTGCCATGGCGAGTCAGCTGCGGCAGACAGGCTGCATGGCGAAGTCACGCTCGGCACCGGCCGGCCGCCAAGAGCCCCGGGCCGCGGCCTGGATCTGTGCCGCGGCCCCCGATGATGGCTGCCCGGCCGCACATGCCACAGGCCGCGGCCCCCGAGCCCTGGGCCGCGGCCCCCTGCTCCCGGACCCCTCCCAGACCGTCCAACGGTATTTCGGGGATAGTTTTTCGACCGGATATCCAATATCTATATTCTCCAACATTCATATCTTCAATATAAATCATATTTCCAAGAAATTAAGATTTGTATTTAGACATAAACTTACGAAAAATATAACTACAACGAACGTAAAAACATATACCACGATTATGACTAAAATGATTCCAAATCATTCACCATCTAATCAAGCATTCCAAATGCTAATATCGTATATACGATCGCAAGACCTACGCTCCGACACTACTGTTGAGATTCGGTGCCTAAAACGAAGGCCCAACGGAAGCGGTAAAACGAAAATTAATTCGATCTGAATCCCTACGAGGATCGATCGAGCTACGTATATACGAATATCAAAACCGAATTCACAAGAGATATAGAAAATCACCCTTGTAGTCCGTTGATTAGATGGATAACCTTCTCTTGAGCTATTCCCCAAGCTTTGTTTGATCTCTACGAATCTATTCCGCTCCAAGCCCTTGAACGATCCAATGCCGAAAGCACCGCGTCTCTACTTGCCACGTGCCGGAGAAACGACCGGAACGACAATCACCTTGCTATCCTCCGACGATACGGCTAGAGCTAAGTGATGAAGCTTCCAATATGAAATTATAACACTCTAAGTGTATAACTCACAATCTCTCTTTTATTTCTCAATTTTTCTCCAAGAAAAAATCAAGAACTTGATGAATAAAGAAGAAGATGATGAAGTAGACTTCTCTCTCTCTTATTCACGTAGGAATCAATGTGTGTCAATTAAAGATGTCTTCATCCCTCTTATTCAACTTCTCCCACATGTTACAACTCATGCATGTGGGAATCTAACCCCACCTCCACAATTATCATTCATTAAAGAATGAAGACATAAGTCCAAAAGGAAGGTGGCTAGAAATGGGAGGGGCGGCCCATGGAGAAAACGGATGAGTTCGTTTCGTTTCGGACTCCCGAGAGTCCAAACAGATAAACTCCAATTCCGTCCCGATGTATTTGTATAGTTTAGTTAATCCAATTAATTTCATCATATCAAATACATTACAACATAATTAATTTCTCCAAGAAATAATTACATCCATGAATTAAATTAATCACCCAGTGATATATTTAATTCATTAGGCCGTAAATCAATTTATCCAATAAATCGATTTAGACATCTAATGTCCCAAATTTAGATATCCAATATCTAATACACATAATGAGAGAAATAGCTTGATTCATTCCTTCGTCAATCCTAATGCGCGACTCGGTAGGTCCGTCTCAGCCAGCAATGGGAGGAACCAAAGAGTAGTAGCACCACCTAGCCAGCCTGGCGGCCTACACTGTACCCCAACTGAGAACGAATGATTGGGATCATTCAAGAACCATTCTATCGTGAATACCAGTATACGTATAAACCCTTCTTTCAAATGTCCCGATCAAGTTATAGGGTCACGGTCAATGAAACCATATCTGTACTTGACGCTATGCATACGTTAATGCAAATCGAGATCATCGAGCTTTCGTGTATCTAATACAACTAGCTCCAATGCTTTAGCCAAAGACTTATGATCTCATCTGCCAATAACCGCATAGGACATATAACCCGCTCACTAACTGGAGAAAGAATTCTATCTTGGTATTCAGTAGGACCTGCTACTTGCCCGTCAAGATGCACGTCGAGGTTGACCCCCGCCTTCCGGTTTACAGGGTCGAGCTACTCTAATGAAAATCTTGACGTCACAAGCACATCCCTACTAAATCCTCAAGTCGAAGGTTCACAAATGCCTATCACAACCTTTCGATTCCGTCATTGACTGTCCCGGAGTGAAATCCGTGTTAGGAATCGAGGGTGAGTCGGTTCGAGTATACTAATCCAATTAGCATACCTATAACGTGTGCTCCCACTAACCATTAGTGTTCGACAGGCACTATCCATGTCAAAGAACACGTCATACAAGTCTTCACATAAACTTAACGCCCAGTTATGTTTATTTACGAGTTAGGAATGCCAGTAACTACCAGTAAATAAA
Source organism: Orobanche coerulescens (assembly GCA_033398695.1). NCBI lineage: Eukaryota > Viridiplantae > Streptophyta > Magnoliopsida > Lamiales > Orobanchaceae > Orobanche > Orobanche coerulescens. The sequence goes on from CM065803.1 coordinate 90,230,155, forward strand.
GAAACATTCATTTGCCTTATATAAATAGTTTACATAATTACAACTACAATGCCCTCACTCAACAACCTCTGAGTGGCATTCGAGGGCATACTCCTAACATATATATGGCAGAGGAGTCGGGTTTCACTCGTTTTTTTTCACTTCTTTCTTCCTCTTCCGCGGTTGGAGACTTGTGGAGCATGGAGGCATGTTGTCATACATCCAATCCATGAAGTTCTTGAGTTTCTAACATCAATCAATCATCCCGTAACATCCTCCAATCGACCGAATCAAGGTTAGATTTCCTAAAAATCTAGTTTTTGGAAAATTGGGGATTTTGTTCGATTTGTCCGTTTAATACGATTTAACTTAGGATTATGATGGATTGATGATTATTTAGATGTATTATATCATTTCCCTGGTTATTCCATGGTTGGATCGTATCGATTCGTTGTTTTGGTCGATTTCTTAGTCGACGCCTTGAAGGTGTCCGACAAAAGGTCTTAGAGGGGGGATTGGGCGTCGTATGATTATTATCCATTGTAAGATTGTTGATTTATCATTGGTATGACTTAGGGACGAAATTCTTCTGAAGTACTCGAGTCGGAACCCTTCCGTTCGTTGTCTTCTTCATGGTACAAGCTTCCCGGTCGAACCGTGTTCTTCGGGGTATTCGGTAATGGTTATCGAGGCAAGTATCTTACTTATACGTTTTGTACCTTTTGAATATGACTACGCGTTGAAATGAATGAATTCTGGTTATTTGTGATGAACTTGGAAATGTGTCTATATTGGTCGATTGTACACTTGGATGTGTATCGTGTTATAGGTTTTGATTGTGAGTTATGTGACATCGATTTGTCGAGGATTTGGATGATGATATTGGGTTATATGTGTTTGATTGTGTAAAGCTTGTATTGGTTATAATGTCGGCTTCGGGCTAAGTATACTAGTTGCATGAAATTGTAATGGACAAGATGATTGTTTGATTATGTGCGTCTTGGTGTAATATAAATGTGAATGTTGTGTGCTGGAACGCTAAGTTCACTCGTGTGGGTTCGACGGGGCCTACGAGGATTCATGGCACAGGTCCATGGGATCAAAACTTAGTGTGTGGTGCTGAGGTCCAATCGTGTGGGTCTGACGAGGCCTACGATGATTCATGGCAGTCCATCAAATCAGGACACAGCACGTCCAACCGTGCGGGTTCGACAGAACCTACGGTGACACGTGGCACAGGTTCACAGGGTTAGGACTAGTTGTTGTGATCGATGTGTTTGTTTCTTTCCGTGCGGGTTTTCGAACCTACGGAGACTCGTGGCAGGAGATCACGGGGTCATGAATATGTTTTGATCGTCTAAGTTTTGAAAATGAAGTTTTCTAGAAAGGAATATTGGGCCGAGCCCCGCGAGATTTGTGGAAATATTTTCGTACTGTAAATTACCAAATCAGGACTTGAGGTCTTGAAAGTTTTGAATTTCTAAAAATCCTCGAGATGATGAATTCCTTTTCAATATCTTTTGCTTGAATTCGAAATTTTAAAACTTCTCGGCAACACTTGATAATTGAGTTCCGTATTAAATTCGTAGTTGCTATTTACTTGTTGCATTTCGTATCGTATTATACTTGCACTAGTAAAACAGTGGAGTTTACTAACCCCAGTAATCGGGGGGTGGATGTCTGTTCTGCGTCCAGGTACATGCGGGTTCAGGGGAGTAGTCACAGGATTAGCACAAGAGGATGACGAGCTGCGATACTAATCAAGAGTCGAGAGTTGGTAGAGTTTGGTTGTATTGTTAGAGTTGTTTCAGTCTTCCGCTGTATTGTGTTTCGACCCCTGTATGGGTAATGTTGTTTAGTCAGTTCTGTTGATGGAGTTGTGTGACCTCATTGGTCTGTGTGTTTATGTGTAAGTGACCTTAACGGTCCATATTATTATATTGTTTGACCCTGGCCGGGCAAGCATTTGGTTGTTTATGGATGCTTAGCCCAGTAGATCCTTGTGGAAAGGGTCTACGGCGTGTAATATTCCCATACAGTTTTGGGGGTGTTACAAAAGGATACTCATTCCTTTCGTTGTTGTTCACTCATAAATCATAATCATTCATAGTGTACTAATCATGTCGAGACTTGTAATTATCAAAACAATCATTTCATTCACGAGGAACGACGGTTCCAATCATTTCAATCAGCTATCATTCATTTCATTATTATGTCATCCCGGTGAGTCATTCTTGACCTTTGTCGTATTGTTATTCATTAATGTTCATTGGTCACTTTTGCTCTTGTTGTAATACCCGAGATTTCTGATATGTATTTGGAACTTGTGATATTGTAATGATTGTACTTTTGTCTGAGTACTATTCTCCGTATTTCATAATCCGATGTTGTTGAGCGTATGATTTCATGTATGTGATTTAAAAATTGTAATTTTGCGCATGTAGCGCACGCTATCGGCTATGTGTAGCGTACGCTAACATGGATTCATAGCGCACGCTACAAAGGAACATTAGCGCACGCTATGCATGGTCAATTTGATTGAGACGTGCAGTAGGTGAGATCAGGCCGGGGACCCTTGTCGGATTGTGTCGGGATGAACCTGGACGGATTTCGGGAAAAGCCAAGTCAACACCTTAGCGCACGCTACAGGCATGTGCATAGCGCGCGCTAAGTGCTGAGTACAGTAAAGTCAGTAGCCGTTAGCGCACGCTACGAGCAAGGACTAGCGCGCGCTAATAATCATTTCCTATAAATAGGATGACATCCTATTCGTATTTTGATCCTTTCTTCTCCCTCATCCGAATTCTTATACTTAGAGTATAACTTCCTACATCTAAACACTTCATATCAACATCTAGCTCGTGTTGAAGATTGTAGATCATTGAGAATTGGTGTTCGAGCCTTCGACGTTGGATTACTTCGATTTCCTCCGTGTTCTTCACTACTTTGAGGTAGGTGATTCTTCACCAATATTAGTAGTGTTCTTAAGGACGTTTGATCATGTTTTGATAGCCAGTTATTTCGTTTATAATCGATCATCATATGTTAGAAGGATACTTTTGACGTATCGGCACTATATATCGTATGAACCTTTGAACCGTCTTAGTATATGGACTCCTAAGCATTTTCAAACCGATTTGTGATCAATAAACGGATATTACCAAGATTGTTACGTTTTACACATTGGAATCATGCGTTTTGGAGCGTGGGACGAACGGAACTTAGAATATTTTCTTTAAGTTCTTAGATGAATTATGTTGTTGAGATGATTATCCGTATCTTTGTATTTCATTGTCATTCGATCGTATAGAACTTTCACAAACCTTATTAGCATGATATGCTCGGGGATGACTTGTTTTATCACCATAGAATTCATGAGTTCATCACCATTAGCTCCGATTTTACGCCGTGTAATCGCCATGCACGGTTAGCGCACGCTAACATACGTAAGTTAACGTGCGCTATCGGGGATAAGTTAACGCACGCTACGTTTGGTACGTAACGTACGTTATGATATCAGCCGAGTCAGTCGGCTGATCAGAGAGAACTGTCAGTCCATGGCTAGCGTATGCTAGGCTTAGACGATAGCATATGCTAACAGGCAGGCTTAGCGCACGCTACGTAGAGTACGTAGCGTACGCTAAGTGGTTGAGGCAGACTGCATATTTTGAGCTTTTGGGCCGTAGACCGAATTGTTAGGCCATCGTTCGACTTGAAATGATTTGTATATCATTTCTTTTGTTAAGGTTCGAGCTTGCTACGTTGACCGAAGGAGGCGGCCTTCGAGTGTGTTGAGATCATTGAAGTGTTTCGTTCTTGCCATCTTCGAGGCAAGTATCGTAATGTGTTAAAAATTGGTATTTTGAGCATGTTTGTGGTTTATTCATGTTGTTGAACATGGAAATTACTTTGTTGAATTGTCATGATATTCGTTATCTAGTGTTTGTATGTTCATGTTGATGAACATAATGATTTGGCATATGTGTATGCATGAGTTGTGTTTGTGTACGTTGTACGATCTATGCTAAGGGCGCTGGATCGGATGTCCACCTCGTGTTGGTCCGACGGGATCATCTTGGGATCTAGGCTGAGGGCGCTGGATCATTGGACGGGTTATTTCCACCTCGTGTTGGTCCGACGGGATCATCTTGTGATCTATGCTGATGGCGCTGGATCATTGGAATACCCTTGCTGTGTTAATGGAATCTTGTGGATTCGCATTGTCGGATTCCGGTAGCGGAAGTCCGTGTGGTGTACCTTGTTATGTATTGTTGATGCATATTCGAATTTTTTAATATGATACTTGTACTAGCATCGTTTTGCTAACCCCTTCGGGGGTGGACATTTGTTGTGATGTTTAGGTAGCCGAGGAGTAGGGAAACAGCCACAGTACCGACGTGACGACGAAGGGGTTCAGTGATGTTTGTTGTCATTGGTGATTTGTTTTCTTGTTTTGATTTCAGTACTCGAGTACGCGTGTCTTATTAATATCATTTCGATATGGTTGTATTAATTACTCGTTGAACCAGTTGTACGGTTTTGTAAACTTGAATTTCCGTGATGTTGATGTCTTATATTTACAATTATTTTAAATTAGCCTTGTAAATCCTTACTTAAAGGGTTTACGGCGCTGTAATTATTCCGAATATCTCGGGGTGTTACAGAATATGGTATCAGAGCTAAGATTTATGGATATCTTGGCAGTCGGGTTTTAAGTTGGAGTGCATTTACGTTATTGATTTACGAGTCGTTCGTAACATCCTTTGTTGACCAAAAGTCGTCATGTGGACCGTGGTTGTAAGTCTCTAATCTCTTATACTACCGTTTTACTTAATTCTTGTTTTGTGAGTATTGATGGGCTTTATTTGAAAACCTTGTCTGGATATTGAGGAATTGTGTTTACGGTATGTTGAGAGGAGGACGTGGGCGCGGACGCGGTCGTGGGCGTGGGCGGGGTAACGTGAGGCAGGAGGATTCCGCAACTACCCCGAATTATCGGCTAGTCGAACCGATTCTCATTACGGAGGCGGCAAGGATCGGCGAATGGCGACGCAAATCCGAACATGCAGTGTGCTTCAACAGGTGGTGGCGCGAGATAAACCGTTCGCCCGGGTAGTCGACCGCATGTAGACGGCGATGGGACAACGGCACCACGAGGATAGCAGGGAGACGGATGGCTTCTTTGAGGTGGTCAAATTGCACCCGCCAAAATTTGTGGATCTGCTGAGGCGCTTACTTGGGAACATTGGCTTAAGAAATTAGAGAAGATATTCGCGGGTCTTAAGCGTCCCGAAGACACGAAGGTTCTATTGCCAGTATTTTACTGGGGAGGCCTTTGATTGGTGGGAAGCTATTCGACGAGAACCATAATTCGGATTGGATGGAATTCAAACTAATGATGGAAGCACAGTATTGTCCTCGTCGATTAGAGAGGCAAAGATCCGAGAGTTTTTCTCACCACGAGTTCGGAAGCATCATGTGAGATGTAATCAAAACTTTTAATCATCGGTGACTTGTGTGCGACACTTGGTCAGAACGGAGGTGGAAAAGATTTTTCATTTCGATATGCGGATGAAGCCGGAGATTCAGCAGTACATGTCCGGGTTCGAGTGTACTACGTTGCGACAGTATCAAGACAAAGCGCTGGCCTATGACATGAAAGAGGCGGCGGTGGAAAAATCAGTAGAGGCAAAGAAGCAGAAGGTGACCGGCAACTTTTCAGAAAACAAGAGTGGTGGGCCCCGCAAGGGCCAGTCTTCCTTTTATTCGGCTAGGAAACCTCCACAACCTTCTAGAGGCGGAAAGAAGTTCCGAACTACATCAGCGGTTTCGGACGCATCAAGGAAATGCTACAATTGTGGTCGAGCAGGGCACATCCGACGTGATTGCCCCACATCTTCTGTGACTTGTTACGATTGTGGGCAACAAGGGCACCGTGCGGCCTTCTGCGGAGTTGCTACTAGATCTTTTTGTACTCGCACTCCAGCTCAAGTTCCGAAGGAGACAAGTGTGAACCAGACGCAGCAGAGTGGATTTCAGCAGCAGAACGTTGGGAAGAGAGAGACATCCAGTGCTGGGTCCATTCCTCCGCACCTGTACAAGATGAGGAAATCTGACGATTAGAACACTGCTGTTGCATCAGGCACGATTCAGATCCTTTTGCAACCAGTTAGTGTTTTATTCGATTCCGGAGCTACACATTCTTTCGTATCATTGAACTGTGTAAATCGTTTAAAAATCACGTGCTTATTTGATTGTGAACCATATGTTGTGGGTTTGCCGAGTGGAGAGAGAATTGTGGGAACCCTAGAGGCTAGAGATTTTCCAGTATCTATAGGAGGGAGAGATTGGCCATCGAATCTTATTGTAATTGACATCTATGGTGACGATTTAATTCTCGGAGACGATTGGCTCAACCGTTATGGAGCTATTCTGAATTACCGAGAGAGAGTCATTTCTATCATTGCTGATGACGGATCTGAACACTTATTCCGAGGATGGAGACCAGGAAGCTCGGAAAATTGATCAAAGCAATGAAAGCCGTGAAATTACTGAAGCAGGGATGTCACGGACTTTGGTGCTATGCCATGAGGAAAGAGGAAGGAGTAGAGCTCTCGTCTATTTCGATTGTGAATGAGTTCTCGGATGTATTTCTGACGAACTACAGGTTACCTCCGCGAGAGAAGTGGAATTCACTATCGAATTAGAGCACAGGAGCAACTCCTATTTCGAGCACCATACCGCATGGCGCCAACCGAGATGTATGAACTCAAAAGCAAGCTGGAGGAATTATTCTGAAGGGCTATATTCAACCTAGCGTTTCGTTGGGGAGCGCCGTTCTCTTTGTCGGAAAAGACGGATCCTTCCGTGTGTATTGATTACAGGGAGCTCAACAAGATGACGATCAAGAATAAGTATCCTATACCTCGGATCGGCGACTTGTTTGATCAGCGCAAGGGGCAAGGGTATTCTCGAAGATTGACTTGCGATCGGGATACCATCGATTGAGAATTAAGGAATCGGATATACCAAAGTACGCTTTGGTCGATGCGGGCATTATGAATTCGTAGTGATGCCGTTTGGACTTACCAATGCTCCTGCAGTGTTTATGCAATTGATGAATCGGGTATTCTTGGAATACTTGGATAAATTTGTGGTCGTCTTCATTGATGACATCTTGATATATTCGAGGGACGCAGAGGAGCATGCCGAACACTTGCGTGTAGTTTTGAGCACCTTGAGGAGGGAGCAGCTGTATGCAAAGCTTTCAAAATGTGAGTTCTGGCTCAGGGAGGTAACTTTCCTCGGGCATGTGATATCAGCTGACGGAGTTCAGGTGGACCCGAAGAAAGTCGAAGCAATCTTGGAATGGGAGGCTCCTAATAACGTGAAGGAAGTCCGGAGTTTCTTAGGGCTTGCTGGATATTATCGCCGCTTTGTAGAGGGATTTTCCAAAATTGCTCGTCCGCTCACTCATTTATTCTGAGAAAACTCAAAAGTTCACGTGGGATGAGAAATGCAGTGGTTTTGATGAACTTAAGAAGAGACTAACGACGGCACCTATATTAGCATTACGGATGGGCCCGATGGGTTCATGGTGTCTGACGCTTCAAATCGAGTGCAGGATGTGTGTTGATGCAAAGAAATAAGGTGATTGCCTATGCTTCTCGGCATTTGAAACCGTACGAGGTTAATTACCCGACTCATGATGCGGAGTTAGCGGTGTAGTCTTTGCATTGAAAATTTGGAGACATTATTTGTACGGCACTCATTGTCGGATCTTTACCGACCATAAGAGCCTCAAGTACATTTTGATCAGAAAGAATTAAACATAAGGCGAGAGAAGGTGGTGGAATTGATCAAGGATTACGACTTGGAGATTCTCTATCATCCGGGAAAAGCAAGCGTAGTAGCCGATGCCTTGAGCCGTAAACTGTTTCTCTTGAGTGTTGGAAGCACTTACATCCCAAACCGGTATTCAATGAGGCCCGATCCGCGAGGATTGAAGTATGGGCAGGGAATCGAGGCAACTTTATGTGATGGGCCCGACTTCATCACTAGTCGAGAGATCAAGTCTAAGCGGTTGGGCGATTCTCGATCCTTCGATTATGTGATGAAGTAAAGAAAGGAAAAGCCCGATTCGTGATACAAGATGATGGAGTTACGAGATTTGAGTCGACTTTGCGTTCCGATGATGATGATTTGAGACGGACTATTACGAAGGAAGCTCACGGCACGCCCTATTCTATTCACAGGCGTGGTAAGATGTATAAGGATTTAAAACAAAACTTACGGTGGGGAATATGAAAAAGGACGTAGAAGAGTACGTTTGAAGTGTTTGACTTGTCGGCGAGTTAAGATTGAACATCGGCGACACTTAGGAATGTTAAAGCCGCTTAGAGCCACGAATGGAAGTGGGAGGACATCTCGATGGATTTCATCACCAGTATGCCAAGGACTAGAACGGGAATGAACATGATTTGGGTTGTAGTTGATCGACTAACCAAGTCGGCTCATTTCCTAGGGATTAAAGATACATGGGGACCCGAGAGATTGGCGCGAGTATTTATTGCGGAGATAGTCAGATCGCATGGGACGCCGAAGACCATTATTTCGGATCGAGATGGTCGTTTCGTGTCGCACTTCTGGAAAGCAGTTCACAGGGCTTTGGGGACTGAGCTCAACTTTAGCACGGCTTATCATCCCCAAACGGATGGTCAGTCCGAAAGGACAATACAAACGGTAGAAGACATGCTTAGAGCTTGTGCATTAGATTGGTCAACTGATTGGGAAGTTCACTTGCCCTTGATCGAGTTCACCTATAATAATAGTTGGCATGCTTCTATTAAGATGGCACCATTTTAAGCTTTGTACGGGAGAAGATGCCGATCACCCTTGTGTTGGGATGATTCTTGGTTGATCGGGACGGAACCGGAATTGATTATTCGGACTCAAGAGAAGATAGCTTTGATTCGAGAAAGGCTGTTGGCGCCAGTCGACGAAGTCTTATGCGGGCGTGCGTCGTCGCCCTCTAGAGTTTGTGGCCCAGGGACCATGTCTTGTTGAAGGTGTCTCTACACGAGGATTTTCCGTTTTGGGAGGAGAGGCAAGCTTAGTCCTAGATATATCGGACCATTCGAGATCCTTGAGAGGTTGGAGATTTAGCATACGAGTTGGCCTTACCGCCATCGTGAGTCACGTTCCCAATGTGTTTCACGCATCCCAGCTGCGAGTATGTCTGGACCCGATCCGTCATTGATTTCGATGAGATCGAGATAGCTAATGATGGCACCTTCGAAGAGAGACCAATCAAGATACTTGAGAGTCGGATCAAACAATTGAGAATAAACGATACACTTGGTTAAAGTCTGATAGTCACGACACGGAGTCGAAGAGGCCACTTGGGAAAGCAGAGGGCAGTATGAAGACTAGATATCGGAGTTGTTTTCATCTTAAGTTTCGGACGAAACTTCTTTTTAGGAGGAACGATGTAATACCGAGATTTACGATATGTATTTGGAACTTGTGATATTGTAATGATTGTACTTTTGCGAGTACTATTCTCCGTATTTCATAATCCGATGTTGTTGAGCGTATGATTTCATGTATGTGATTTAAAAATTGTAATTTTGCGCATGTAGCGCACGCTATCGGCTATGTGTAGCGTACGCTAACATGGATTCATAGCGCACGCTACAAAGGAACATTAGCGCACGCTATGCATGGTCAATTTGATTGAGACGTACGGTAGGTGAGATCGGTAGGGACCCTTGTCGGATTTTGTCGGGATAAACCTGGACGGCTTTCGGGAAAAGCCAAGTCAACGCCTTAGCGCATGCTACAGGCATGTGCATAGCGCGCGCTAAGTGCTGAGTACAGTAAAGTCAGTAGCCGTTAGCGCACGCTACGAGCAAGGACTAGCGCGCGCTAATAATCATTTCCTATAAATAGGACAGCATCCTATTCGTATTTTGATCCTTTATTCTCCCTCATCCGAATTCTTATACTTAGAGTATAACTTCCTACATCTAAACACTTCATATCAACATCCTAGCTCGTGTTGAAGATTGTAGATCATTGAGAATTGGTGTTCGAGCCTTGACGTTGGATTACTTGATTTCCTCCGTGTTCTTCACTACTTTGAGGTAGGTGATTCTTCACCAATATTAGTAGTGTTCTTAAGGACGTTTGATCATGTTTTGATAGATTATTTCGTTTATAATCGATCATCACATGTTAGAAGGATACTTTTGACGTATCGGCACTATATATCGTATGAACCTTTGAACCGTCTTAGTATATGGACTCTAAGCATTTTCAAACCGATTTGTGATCGATAAATGGATATTAACTAGATTATTCGTTTTACACATTGGAATCATGCGTTTTGGAGCGTAGGATGAGCGGAACTTAGAATATTTTCTTGAAGATCTAAGATGAATTATGGTGTTGAGATGATTATCCGTATCTTTGTATCTCATAGTCATTGATCGTATAGAACTTTCACAAACCTTATTAGCATGATATGCTCGGGGATGACTTGTTTTATCACCATAGAATTCATGAGTTCATCACCATTAGCTCGAGTTTTACATGGTAGTAATCTTCCATACGGTTAGCGCACGCTAACATCGTAAGTTAACGTGCGCTATCGGGGATAAGTTAACGCACGCTACGTTTGGTACGTAACGTGCGTTATGATATCGGCCAGTCGATCGGTGATCGAGAGAAGCTGTCGATCCATGGCTAGCGTCGCTAGGCTTAGGCGATAGCGTATCTTAACAGGCGAGCTTAAGCGCACGCTACGTGAAATCGTAGCGTCGCTAAGTGGTTGACATTGCATATTTTGAGCTTTTGGGTCATAGACCGAATTATTAGGCCATCGTTCGACTTGAAATGATTTGTATATCATTTCTTTTGTTAAGGTTCGAGCTTGCTACGTTGATCGAAGGAGGCGGCCTTCGAGTGTGTTGAGATCATTGAAGTGTTTCATTCTTTCCATCTTCGAGGCAAGTATCGTAATGTGTTAAAAATTGGTATTTTGAGCATGTTTGTGGTTTATTCATGTTGTTGAACATGGAAATTACTTTGTTGAATTGTCATGATATTCGTTATCTAGTGTTTGTATGTTCATGTTGATGAACATAATGATTTGGCATATGTGTATGCATGAGTTGTGTTTGTGTACGTTGTACGATCTATGCTAAGGGCGCTGGATCGGATGTCCACCTCGTGTTGGTCCGACGGGATCATCTTGGGATCTAGTGAGGCTGGATCATTGAGCGGGTTATTTCCACCTCGTGTTGGTCCGACGGGATCATCTTGGGATCTATCTTGAGAAGCTGGATCATTGGAATACCCTTCTTTGTGTTAATGGAATCTTGTGGATTCGCATTGTCGGATTCCGGTAGCGGAAGTACGTGTGGTGTACCTTGTTATGTATTGTTGATGCATATTCGAATTGTTTAATATGATACTTGTACTAGTATCGTTTTGCTAACCCCTTCGGGGGTGGACATTTCTTGTGATGTTCGGGTAGCCAGGAGCGGGGAAGCGACCCGCGATCGAAGCGTGGCGGCGAAGAGGTTGATGATGTTTGTTGTCATTGGTGATTTGTTTTCTTGTTTTGATTTGATACTCTAATACGCGTGTCTTATTAATATCATTTCGATATGGTTGTATTAATTACTCGTTGAACCAATTATGCGGTTTTGTAAACTTGAATTTCCGTGATGTTGATGTCTTATATTTACAATTCTTTTAAATCGGCCTTGTAAATCCTTACTTAAAGGGTTTACGGCGCTGTAATTATTCGAATATATCGGGGTGTTACACTTGTGGCCTACAGGTTCATATTGCGTGGCAGGTGGGGATGTGTGGAATTTTTAGTCGGTCATATGATAGTCATGTGTTCGGGTTCACTGACACGTTGGACTGTACACACGGTAACGTACCTCTGTGAGACTAATTAGGTACAAGGGCGGGTGTGTCCGGACACTCGTCTTGTGCACTTGCACATACCATTACGGGCGTACTATGATGCCTCTCTTGACTTAATTTCATAAGTAAGATATATCATGATTGTGTTTATTCAACTCTTGAGGATTGTTGTTCTGTGTAACTGACCCCGTTGGGGGATGTTGTTTTCAAGTCATGGCAAGGCTAAAGCACGGTCAGTGATATTAGTAGGGGGGCCCAGTCCTTTAAGTCATTCACGTTTTTCCTTCATTTTATTTTCCGCTGCAGATTTCCGTTTGGATACTCATTTTCATCCCGTGTTGTATATTTTATCTCCATATACAATATACGTGTATTCTGTATTATCTTGGGTGTGTTGTGATTGAAACTCCTCATCGGAGTAATTTATGATATAATGTGGTTTGGTACTACAATTATATTATTTAAGTCATTAAGTTTCATTCGCCTGGTGGGTCCCAGTCGGGGGTCCACGGCACTGTAATAGTCGCCTAGTTTAGGGTGTTACGAGTTGGTATCGAGAGTGGTTTTGAATACTACCTTAGAGTCATGTCTCATTGGAATCATCGTTCATCGGACTAGTATCATTGGACTTTCGCGTCACGTGTGACTGTGCGAAACGAAGCCCCTCGGACCAAGAACATTAAGATTTACGCGCCATGGTATAATTCTGGCAATAAGAATCACTCATTTATCATTCAATGATCAACAATCCTCGATCATCATTTTCATTTTGATCATATCGATCATGTTAACTCATTAATCACTCAGTTCATTTCATTGCTCGATTGTTGATTGTAAGGATCGTATCATTAATCTTGTTAACTTGCTCAATATAATCATTTCAAGAATTTCATCAAATAATCATGTCACCTCGGTTAATCATTCATGTAATCCTGTGTTAGAGCGCGTATGCTCATTTTCATCATTTCATGACGTAATCATAATGTGATATTCATACGAGATCTATAATTATCATGTGACTTTCCAACTTGATATGGAGAGAGCGAGGCGGAGGACGCGGGGAAGAGGCGCGGTGCGGGCGAGCCGAGAGCTCGTGTGAATACACGCGCGAACACGAAGAATAATGCTAATTCATCGAGCAGCGATGTTGCCACTCATTCACCCAGAAATGATCATTCACTGTCAGGGAGTAGTACCCGAGACAAAGCTCAATTAGAAGGTGTTCGGGTTGATCCACTCGCTTTTATGAAGGGCATGATGGCCCAGATGACACAGATGGCACGTGATAAGTGTCAGTTTTATACACTTATCCGTGATTAGTATTGATATATTTCACCCATAATTATGAGCTAGTCTACTCGTTTTTGCTTTGAATTAATTAATTTTTAATAATTTTATTTTTATAGGATGAAGATGTAAATTTAGTCTTAATCGGATTGAATTACTGATTTACTCAAGAAATAACATATGTATAAAATATTCTTTTTGTTGAATTTTTATGTATTCATATTGTAGGGCTTTAGAGGCGAGTTTGGCAATCTTTAGGATTCAAAATCGAGTTATATATCAAAAGTTATCATCAAGCGAAGATTTGGGGCAAAAATACAAAGTCTAGGAAAGTGCAGAAAGCGTAACTCACAAAGCAAGCGAGTGTACAAAAGCCGAAGCAATGTTACGGCGTAACATCTGAAAGTTACGGCCGTAAGACCTCAATGTTACGCCGTAACATCACAAGTTACGGCCGTAACTCTTGTGATTATTGATCATTGTCTAATTTTTATACTTTTGGTCTATTATCGAGGATGGTGGCATTGATCCGATCTAATGTAATAATGCTGGAGTTTTGGAGCTATTAGATGACTTTAGGTGTAGAAATAGACCCCTTAGATCCATCATTAAGAATCATTCATCTTATTATTTTCTCACTTTGTAATACTTTTTCTTTTTGTGTGAAGAACACACTTGTGTTCTTGAGTGGTTTATATAAGAGTGGTTTAGCTTATGTTGTTGAGGAGTTTATTGCTTCTTTCTCCTTTATCTACTAAGGGAGTTAGGATCAATTCTTTCCCTTTTTCAACTAATAATGACCACTCAAGCTTGTAATATGTTGAATAAACCCTTCATGGGCTAAGTTATCCTTAGTTGGGATTATAAACAAGGTTTGTCATGTTATTTAAGCTTGTATAAAGATATATTATGGATTACTTATTATTGTGTGTGATTTTCATTGTTTAATCAATCTTTATTTATTTGGCGATAAATGATGATATTTATGGATCGAAAGAAAATATGTTTGATTATATCAAATGATCTTCACTCTATATTGTTCTAGGGGATAGAAATATACCTCTAGACCTTAGATGATTTTGAGTTATTTTTAAAAACCTAATGCTATGTATTGAAGCCAATCAACATATAAATATAGTGGATTGATTCATTATATAAGGGCGTTTGACATTCGAAGAGGAACCGTCATTTTAAGGAAAATCGAATGCACAACATAATAAGTAAATACATCTTATGATCTCTGTACATCTTTTATAACTAATGATGAACTAAGTTTGTAATCCCAACTATTTCATTTTACTTTTTATTAATCAATTATTAGTGCAATCTTTCATTTCCTTAAATTTTAGTACTATTATTGTATTTTCCTTGCAATTGTCAAACCAAACTATTAAATTGTGTGTTTCACTCATCTAAATCTCTATAACAAATAGATAAAAAGTGTATAATTCAATATATAACCTAACTTCCTCGTGGGATCGATAAACTGGACTCAAAAAGTCCACTTACTACTTGATATGATATCATGCACTTGCGATAGTTACACAAAAGACGTGTCAAGTTTTTGGCGCCGTTCTTAAGTGATATAAGTGTTATTTATGAAATCTTACATTATAAACTATTGTTATAGATACAATTTCTCGACATTGTAACTTAGTACTCAATTGTGTTTGTCCGGTCAAGTGTCGGAAAACGGTACTCCGTGACTATTAAAGTCGGATTTTTCAGTTTCCCACAACAACTGATATTTGTAGATATTTTCCCCTTTTATTTTTATTTTATTTTTTTATCATAGAAAAAACTTTGAATAGTATTGAAAAGAGATTTCCCTTTCTTAGCAAAAAAGTAATTTTAAAAATTTACAAGACAAGACTTGAAACGATGAGGTTGCTTATGAATAAAAGCATACCTTTTGACATAAGATTCATTATTGAAGCCAAAGTGAGAATAGACGGTGAATTCACAGAAATACCTACTATATTTTTACCAGGGCTTGGAAAAAGTTCATATGCCAAGAAACGACGAGCAAAGATAATAGCCGTTTGCTATAAATGTGCTAGATGGGCTGTAATTTAAAATGTCGATCTTTAGGAATTCCATCTACAAACAGAGAAGATAAAATTGAGTTTATTAAGGATGAGTACGAATAAAAATAATTTAGATAATATCGAAATTTCTCTTGACACGCATCTAGTAGACTCGTACATTATGAAATTCGATGTTTGTGGAATAAATTCAAACGAGAATATGAACAACGTCTTGGGAATCGGCGTTAAAGATCCTGTTTGCCAATTTGTAAGAAAATTGGATGGGAAGCTTCTCCCGACTCTTAGAAGGTGTTTAAGCCGTTTACGAACGTAAAATCGAGAGGAAGATGTGAGCCACAATCACAACTCTTTGTACATATGCGTAAGTATATTTTATTTTTGTCGTATGGTGAGATTTTCTGAATAAAAAATGTGATACGCGATAAATGCATTCATTATTCTATTGAGTAGTTGAAGCGCAATTAACGCAATCACAGATTTGTTAAATATTTTTACCTTATTTTTCTTCTATAAATAATCATTGTGCTTGTTTCTTTTATTCATCCCTCAAACTTGTACTTTTCTCTTTTTCTCTCAAATAAGTTTCTTTTCAAAAATGGAATCATCATCTTCCACAAAAGATTTAACTCGATCTGCATTTTCGGTGGAGCTAGTTATGGAGCAGAGGCTTGATTCTTGAAGCATCCCACAACTTGGGTCGTACCTTAGGAGAAAAATGCATTCATGTAGTTTACGGAGGAGGAAGTCTAGGATTAATGGGGCCAGCTGCTTTGCCTATATGGAAGGAGTAAAAGTGCTGGGAATAATTCCAAAACCTCTGGCTGAAAGTAAAATCACCGGGGCAACTATTGGAGATGAGTTTAGAGCTGTAAATATGCAAGATTGCCTAACTCACATGATGAATAATTCTGACGCCTTTATCACCCTTCCCGGTGGTTTTGGCACTTTTGAGGAACTTTTTCATGTGGTTACCAGAGCCCAGCCAAATGTTCATAAAAAACCAATAGGTGTGCTTAATGTCAATGGTTTCTTTGATGGTATACTATCTTTCATCGACTACTCTGCTGAAAAGGGTTTTATTTCCGAGCGTGCTAAACGAATCATAGTCGTTGCAATAAAACCAGAAGAACTAATAAAAAGACTCATTGAATTTTTTCATCAACGGATCTAGCTCTAGCTAATATTATGCAGAATCGAAGATTTTACCGTGAGAAAGCGAAAAGTGGATTCATTTCTCTCCCTTTGATAACCGATATTGGACCTCTTGTTATTTTTACTTTACATTGTGTGTAAAATCGTGCTAAATGATGGCGGCTTAAGGAGCTTCTTTTTGATCTCTTGACGCACATCTATTCGCGATTTATGTATTGTTATTTTTATTCTTTGTAATTTTTATTATTTGTTTTTAATAAAAGCATGATGGCGGCGTAAGGCGACTCTTCGGACTTTCTGAAGCGCATCTTAAAAATTGTGTTATACTTAGGTATATTTTATTTTCCTTTATTGTTTGCCTCTTATATTTTTTCTCTTGCAGATCCAAAGGCGTTAGCTCAAGCATCAACTTTCATAACAGGGAGTATTCTATTTTTCTCCCTTGCTTTTTATTTTATTTTTTAAGCGAGAATTGTTTCTTTTTCAAGTTTGGGGGTGATGTGTTTTGATTATTTTGGTGTGTTTAGCTTTAATTATTGTGGTGTATTTTGATTATTTTTGTTATTTAGCTTTGATTTTTTTAGTGTATATTATATATATATATATTGTTTTGTGAGATTTCTAGATCTGGCCATAACACCAATAAGTTAGCTATATACAAGCTTCTAAAATCGTTTTAACCGGTTAAAAATTTGTACATTCCAAAATTTTTTGGCCTTAATCTCTCTTTCCAAGCCTTGTAGTTATCATGTAAAATCGAGTCATTCGTTACCTTGATAAAAGAAGAATCAGTCGGTTGATGAAAAATAGAACTGGAATTTACTTAATTTGAGGAGTTTTTGATTTTTCATGCTGAGCTAATAAACGATTTCTGCAAAAATTCTATTCCCTAAAAAGAAGTCATTGGTGAAAGGAGGCTAGTTGAAAAAAAGGGAAAGGTGTTGAGCAGCAACATCTGCCTAATTTTTGGGGTCCTAAAATTTTGCGAAAAATAAAGGACTAACCATTGTTGGTGCGTAGCTGCCATCTCACACGAGAAAAACAAAATTATTGGTGAAAAGAGCTACACATTAGCAAATAACGGTGTGAAAGCTATCACCTAAAAAAAGAGATGGAAAATGTGTTGGTGAAAAGAGCTACACGTTAGCAAATAACGATGTGAAAGCTATCACTAAAGTGGATGTAGATTATGAGCGATTTGAATTAATTGGTGTTGCATTTCAATACACTCAATTTCGTGAACAATCACAATATTTGATGGCCTGATGAAATTCTTTTTCATATTGAGTCAAAAAATAAACGAGTAATCGAGAGAAACCATTAAAGGGAGTCATGTGTGTCACGAGTGGAAAAGAAATAATCAACCTTTTTGGGGGGAAACCTTGCATTTTGGAATGATAAAAATAAAACTGTGTTTTAACTTCAAAATCATTAGTAGATTTATTTTGAATCTTGATTCATTTCTATCTACTGTATAAAGCTGGTTGTTATGTAAATGGCATTTCGATCTCTTTTTCTCTTTATATATATTAGTATTTTTCTTTATTTGTGTGTGGTTTATTAATTTATGTGCTATTTTTATTTTTTGAGTGTGATTAATAAAGAGTCTTGCTCGGGACTAGCAAGAATTCAAGCTTGGGGGTATGATAAGTGTCAGTTTTATACATTTATCCGTGATTATTATTGATATATTTCACCCATAATTATGAGCTAGTCTACTCATTTTTGCTTTGAATTAATTAATTTTTAATAATTTTATTTTTATAGGATGAAGATTTAAATTTAGTCTTAATCGGATTGAATTACTGATTTACTCAAGAAATAACATGTGTATAAAATATTCTCTTTATTGAATTTTTATGTATTCATGTTGTAGGGCTTTAGAGACGAGTTCGGCAATTTTTCCATTCAAAATCGAGTTATATATCAAAAGTTATGATCAGACGAAGATTTGGGGCAAAACGCAAAGTCTAGGAAGTGCAGTGGCACGTAACTCACAAAGCAACGAGTGTACAAAAGCCGAAGCAATGTTACGGCTGTAACATCTGAAAGTTACGGCCGTAAGACCTCAATGTTACGGCCGTAACATGCAAGTTCTGGTAGTAACTCTTGACAATTATTGATCATTGTCTAATTTTTTATACTTTTGGTCTATTATTGAGGGGATGGCTGGCATTGATCCGATCTAATGTAATAATGCTGGAGTTTTGGAGCTATTAGATGACTTTAGGTGTATAAATAGACCCCTTAGATCCATCATTAAGAATCATTCATCTTATTATTTTCTCACTTTGTAATACTTTTTCTTTTTGTGTGAAGTACACACTTGTGTTCTTGAGTGATTTATATAAGAGTGGTTTAGCTTATGTTGTTGAGGAGTTTATTGCTTCTTTCTCCTTTATCTACTAAGGGAGTTAGGATCAATTCTTTCCCTTTTTCAACTTATAATGACCACTCAAGCTTGTAATATGTTGAATAAACCCTTCATGGGCTAAGTTATCCTTAGTTGGGATTATAAACAAGGTTTGTCATGTTATTTAAGTTTGTATAAAGATCTATTATGGATTACTTATTATTGTGTGTGATTTTCATTGTTTAATCAATCTTTATTTATTTGGCCAATAAATGATGATATTTATGGTCTTCATATGTTTGAAAGAAAATATATTTCAATAGCACAAATGATCTTCACTCTAAGTTGATCTAGGGGATAGAAATATACCTATAGACCTTAGATGATACTTTGAGTTATTTTCATAAAACCTAATGCTATGTATTGAAGCCAATCAACATAGAAATATAGTGGATTGATTCAATATATAAGAAGCGTTTGACATTCGAAAGAGGAACCGTCTTTTTAGGAAAATCGAATCTACACAATATAATAAGTAAATACATCTTATGATCTCCTATACATCTTTTATAACTAATGATGAACTAAGTTTGTAATCCCAACTATTTCATTTTACTTTTTATTAATCATTTATTAGTGCAATCTTTCATTTCCTTAAATTTTAGTACTATTATTGCATTTTCCTTGCAATTGTCAAACCAAACTATTAAATTGTGTGTTTCACTCATCTAAATCTCTATAACAAATAGATAAAAAGTTTATAATTCAATATATAACCTAACTTCCTCGTGGGATCGATAAACTGGACTCAAAAAGTCCACTTCTTACTTGATACGATATCGTGCACTTGCGATAGTTACACAAAAGACGTGTCAGCACGCCTCATGGAGATGATGCAGAACTCAACCGCCCAGAATCAGCAAGCTCCTCCGCCGCCACCTCAGGGGCAAGAGAGGGGTGTAAGCAGTATTATTGGCGACATCTCTCGCCAAAGGCCACCTACTTTTGAGGGCTCATCTGAGCCGGCGGATATTATTCTCTGGCTTGAGCATTTCGAGAAGTTGTTTGATATGGTAGAGTGTCCCGAAGGGCACAAAGTTTCAGTTGCGGCTTACTATCTGGGTAAGAGCGCTCATTCATGGTGGTTATCGTTGAAGCCCACGGACGGATCATGTACTTAGGAGCAATTCAAGACTCTCATGATGGAGAGGTATTATCTGGCCCCACTAAGAGAGGCCAAGTTATCAGAATTACTCACTCCAGGCCCTCGTGACGATGATGTTCTCGCCATCACCGAGAAATTTCAGGAACTACTTCCATTCGCCTCATCTATTATTCACTCCGAGGCGGACAAGATCAAGTATTTCAGCAAGAGGTTGAAACCTCGTATGCGGATGCAGTTGCTTAATCACAATTGCACCACTCTGGCCGAATTCATCGAGAAAGCTCTTACTTATGA
The DNA here is from genome assembly GCA_033398695.1 of Orobanche coerulescens. Taxonomy (NCBI): domain Eukaryota; kingdom Viridiplantae; phylum Streptophyta; class Magnoliopsida; order Lamiales; family Orobanchaceae; genus Orobanche; species Orobanche coerulescens. The sequence goes on from CM065803.1 coordinate 90,250,373, forward strand.
GCTTACTGCTAAGGAGATTGCTAAGCAGCAACCTTCATCTGCTAGCAAGAAGTCTAAGAATCGTAATCAGTCTGAAGGTGGTCAGGCAACCTTCAAGAAGCCTCGTGCGGGCTCTAATTTCTCTGGCGACCTCTGTGGCACGGACCCACGGAATCACGATCGAGTGGCGATTCGTCCATCACGGTTTCAGCTGAAGAAACGAGTCATTTCGGCACCAAGTGTCAGGCGAGACTATCACATGCCATAGCGTGGGATTGCTTGGGCATAAGGCCCGTTTTGCCGAAGAGACTCAAAACCTACTTGGCGTTATCTCGAGCCCAAGCGATCGGCTATTCATAATCGAGCCACTCGGTCTACGTCATTTAAGATGACAAGAGCAAACAAAGGCGGAGCAAAAGCTATCGAGGCAGGGCGTCGGTTCGAGGCAGCGGCCGAATTTATGAGATGAAGAATACCGGTGACCCGGTGGCGAATGATCTCGTACGATCGATATTCTATCTCAATCTGTGTGTACCCTTTTTGATCCGGTGCATCACATTCATTCATTTAGAGTCATGTTTGAGTAGACTACGTGCGGGTAGTGCTACTAGTTGTGAGCCTTATGTCATTGGTCTACGGATGGTAGAAGAATTATACGAGATCGTGAGATTAAGGATTTTCCAATTCAGCTTCATGGCCGTGATTGGTTAGCGACCTAATCGTGGTAGATTCTGAGAGACAGCGTTATCTTGGGTATTGATTTAATAGATCATCACGATGCCATCATTAGTGTCCGTAGCGTATGGTCACTATCATTTGAGACGATGGAGTCGAATGTGTATTTCGGAGAGGTAATCCCGGCTATTAGGAAGAGTTATTAATATGATGAAAGCGGTGAAATTACTCGATCGGGGTGTGTTGGTTATTGATGTTATATGACCAAGGCAGAAATCATCAATAATGTTGGCGGATATTCCGGTAGTGAGAGAATATGCCGACGTATATCCGAACGAGTTACCTAGTTTGCCTCCACGAGAGAGATGTGGAATTCACGATTGAGTTGGAGCACAGTACGCCTCGATATCTAAGGCACCATATAGGATGGCCCAGGCAAAATCTTTGGAATTAAAGAATCAATTAGAGGATTTGACCAAGAAAGGTTATATCCGACCGAGTGCGTCCCCATGGGGAGCACCGGTGTTATTTGTCAAGAAGAAGGATGGTTCATTTTGTTTGTGTATTGATTATCGGGAGTTGATGTAATACGTGATTTCGATTTCCGGTAATTTTTTTTCGGCGGAAGTCCGTTTTGACGACTCGCTCATGACCGTTTCGTCATTCGAGAATGATTAATTCTACACTTTTTGTCATCGAGTTCGTTTCGGTGTCGTTTTGTTGAGTTCCGTGCTTTTTAGCGGTTTTTCCGCATTTGAGTTCGATTCTTGCGAATCTCGTCCAAGCTGTTGTTTCGACTTTCTCGTAAGTTCATTTAATGTTAATATTCATGTTGCGAGCTTTGGCTTGGTGTTTCGATCACGTATCGTGATTTTCGGGCGTTTTGGGCCATTTTCGTAATTTCCCAAAGTTTGAGGTAATTACTTTCCGTTGTCGAATTCGAGCCTTCGGGTGGTCGGAATCGTGTGTCCTCTTAGTGCTCGGATTCGTCTTTGCGAGTACTTCGTAACCGTATCTTGATTCGTACTCGAGTTCGGGTTTCGGGGTCGTTCGGGCCGTCGGAGTTAGTCGGCGAGTCATGGCCGGGCATCTTTGAGGCGAGCCGACCACGGCGAGTAACGTCACGGTAGTTATCGGCGATTACGTCGTAAGGCGATTACGTATGTAAGGCCACGGCGTGCGTCGTAACGCTTCGGCATTTCAAGCGGTGAGTTCGGCCATGGCGATTCGTGCGTAAGCCATGGCGATTACGTCGTAACGTGGCCCGATCGGCTTATTTAAGGCACAGCGTTTTCTTGACCATTTCTCACTTCTTTTCTTCCCTTCCTCATGTGGGTGTATATATCATGGAGAGATGTTGTTGGGCAATCAATCCATGAAGTTTTGAGGTTCATATCATCAATCATCCGTCTATAACATCCTCGATCTAAGATCGAATTGATTTCCTAGAAATCTAGTTTTGGGGAATTTGGGTATTTTGGTTGTTTTCGTCCGATTAATCCGATTTAACTTAGAATTATGATGGATTGATGATTATTTAGATGTATTATATCATTTCCCTTGTTATTCCATGGTTGGATCGTACCGATTCGTTATTTGGGTCGAGTTCTTGACCGACGCCTTGAAGGTGTCCGGTAAAATGTCTTAGAAGGGTTTTCGGGCGTTCTACGTTTATTCTTCCTCGTATAATCGATGATTTATTGATTATATGTTGTTAGGGTCGAGTTTCTTGCGAAGAAACCGAGTTGAACCCTTCCGTTCGTCGTCGTCTTCCGTTTCGATAGCATCGGGTGTTTCGAAGCTTTCCGGTTGAGCGGTGTTCGTCGGAATACTTGCGTGCCGATTTTGAGGCAAGTACCTTGTCCATACAATTCTTGTTTTGTGAATATGATAATTGGTGATCGTCTTTATATGTTTGTTTGATTGTTTGAAACGAGTTTTCAAAAGATTCGATTAGGCTTGTTAAAGGCTCTATCTCAAAACGCGTGTGTTTTGTAATTGTGTGGGTTGTAAGTGACTACGTGGATATTTGGATATGTTTGGTGTTGATGTTGCGCTTGATAATACGTGTGTACGTATATTATCTCTTTTCGGTGCGTTTTGGTTTGATGTGGTGTTTTGCTAAGTGTTTGATGCCTCTGGTTGAATTGTTTGGATATCCTTGGTGTGATATGTTATTTGTGCATGATTGTTTCACTCACCGCGGGTTGGTTCGACGGGGCCACAACGGGAATCCAATGGTAGAGCCCTGGATTCACGAGTGGTGAATGTATTTTACTCACCGTGGGTTGGTTCGACGGCGCCACGACGGGAGTCGATGGTAGAGCCACGGATTCACGGTAAAAACTTCACGAGGTTGGTGTATATTTAGTGAATGTATTTTACTCACCGTGGGTTGGTTCGACGGGGCCACGGCGGGAGTCGATGGTAGAGCCCTTGATTCACGAGTAAAAACTTCACGAGGTTGGTGTATATTTAGTGAATGTATTTTACTCACCGTGGGTTGGTTCAACGGGGCCACGGCGGGAGTCGATGGTAGAGCCACGGATTCACGAGTAAAACTTCACGAGTTGATATTGATTTCTATGTCCGTCGAGGACACGTGGCGTGGGTTTTAACCTGTGAATTGTTGTCGGTTTTCTATTTGCGAAAACAAAACCTTTGGGTTGTGACCTGTTGATTTTGGAAAGATAAGGATTCGGTAATCCTAAATTGTTTTCTATTAAAACTCTCGATGGCATTTTAAACTCTTTTATAAATTGTTTCCCTTTAACTTGTGGTCTTTCGGTTTTGGAATGTTTACCCAAATTCTTGCCTCGGGAAGTACTTTTCGTTACGTTTGGATTTTTGAGGATTCCTGGCTATTGTTATTCGTGGAATGTGAATTGTATGGCTCGTATTTTTTGCACTTGTACTTGCACTAGCAAAACAGTGGAGTTTTGCTAACCCCCGAGTATTCGAAGGGTGGATGTCTATTTTGCATTCGGGTTTTGGAGCATAACACGGGGTCGATACGAAGGATGATGAAAGATGAGCGATACTAATCACACGAGGATCCGTATGATGTCTTCGGTTTAGTTGTATTTTATTTCATTGCAGTATTCTTTTCCGTTATGCGGGAAGTGTGTTGTATTCGACCTGCGTGGGCATGTAATGTAAATGAGTTGTATGTATTAATTGAAAGACCAAATCGGTCTCTTGAGTCATTTAGCCTTAAAGGCATTGTTGAGTTGTTCTATGTTGTTACGGCTGGTAGATCCTTGAGGAAAGGGTCTACGGCGTGTAATATCCCCGAGTGGATTGGGGTGTTACAAAAATGGTACGAGCTTAGGTTGTGGAAACCTAGGTGTCGGGTCGATGGTGTCTGTTGAGTTTTGTCTTGTCGGATTTTGTCTGAGTGAGTCGTGTAGCGACGCGTCGTCTGTGTTTGTTTGCCGTTATTAGTATTGTGGGCGATGTTCTTCTTCGTGAGACCTGTGCTTGTATGTCTCCCTTCTTTTTGTTGTGCCTCGTGTGACACGAGCTATTTTTATGATTATTTGTTAAGTGACGGAATCCTCTTATGGATTTTGATTTCGTGATATGTGGTTATTTGACTCCCATATTTCGTTCATATGAGGAGTAATGTTCTTTGGATTGTGCATGTTGGTGTATTTATTTTATCCATTGCGTGAGTTCTTTTGTAATGGCTTTCGGTATTTCTTGGTGAGTTTTATTTCAAAACCGATTACCTTAACCGAGTTTTTGGCATTATGGCCTTGATCGTTTTGGCGAAATTCTTATGACGGTATTTACCATGTTGTAAAATGGCTTTTGTGAGTTTTGAAACATTACCGTCATCGGCCTTTTTGGCATTTTTGTAAATGTTTTTAGTCTGGTGGGTTCGGCGTGGGACCACGGCACTATAATGTTACGTGTAATTACAAATTTTTGGGCATTCTAGCCCATTGAATTATTTTGAAAACCTTGAGTATCTTAGAAAATTAAAATTCGAGACGTACTTTTAAAGCGAATTATTTTCTCGATGTACTTTTCAAGGTGCCTTCTAGTACCGCAATATGTTTCAAAATTATTCCAATTGAGGACCAAAATATTTTGAGATATTTTCAATTATTTTTAGAAATGCGATTGCTTAGACCCAGTGTCGAATATTAAGAAAGTTTTTCACTACGAGAAGGTGTCCTCATTTGTGTTCAAACGCAAGACGATTTTCAAAGTCTCGATAATAATGTTTGCACTACTTTTTGTAAAGTGATACTCAAGATCATTGGTGTTTCCAAACTATTTTCAAAAGGTGGTTTTCGTTTTAAAACCCATCATTTCGTGCTTGTGGTCGGAGAAGGTGTGTATGATGTTGGTATTGTTGTTAGGGTGTTAGCCCTCGAATTGTGATTGAATTGGTGGTGTGAGCGTTGAGTCGTTCGCCACGCATATGTTTTGTTAGCCCGTTGTGGGAGGTGTGATGACGATCTTTAATGTTGTCATTTCGTGGTGGCTTGCGTGTTATCGCTTTGTGTGGTGTTAAAGCTTGGATTTTTATGCGTTTATGCACATTGGTGATCGTTTCATGATGTTTATGGTTGTGTGCTGGCTATCGTTTGGGCCGTTGTAATCGTCGAACGATGCCGTTGTTGTGATTTTTGTATGCGTTGATATGTTATGCTGAGTTGGCATCTCCGGTATGTTGTTTTGCGGTGTTAGTTCCATTGTATCTAGCATCTGTATTTTTGGTATGCCGAGCCGAGACGTTTCAACCGTGATGTGCCGGGGCATGCACGTGTAAATTGTCCTTCTCGTCGGTAACACATTTCAAGTGTGGACTCGAGGGACACCGAATTCAGTTTTGTGAATTGTCTACCGAGACTTTCGGAGTTCGCGCTTCAGCACAGTCATCGGAATCGGCTTTGAGAGGCCTTTGAAAGATGTTTCTGTCAGTTGCTTGTTGTGTTGTCACCTTGATTTCATGTTGTGAGTTTCGGGAACGACACTTCTTTTAGAAGGGGTCGAATATAATACCCGTATTATTTTTTGGACTTCTACATTTCCTCTTTCTCAGGTCTATCGACTCGCTCGTGTTCGTTGACACTTTCTGAACTTGTTCTGTATTTCGGTTTCATTGTTCGAACGAGATGTGATCTTGTTTTGGGTCGATCTGGTTATCGCTGTGACTTTTCCGAGTCCGATTCGATACTTGTGAACCTTGTTCGGATGTAACATCTTTTGGTTCTACTAGTTCTTTTATTCGAAGTGGATTATATTTTGACCTTCTATATTTTCGACTCTGTCGACTCGTTTATGTTCGTTAACATTTTCTGAGCTTGCCCTATCCCTTGGTTTTATTGATCGAACGAGTGTGGTGTTTCGAAATTACTCGTTTGTCGTTGTGACTTTTCAATTGCTATTCCCTTTCCTATGGATCTTATGTGAATCACATCTTGTTGCTTTTACCGGATCATATATTGTCTCGAGCCGAGACGTGAACCTGGGAGTTGTTGTTTGAATTTTATTGTTCTTCGTGATTCGAACATGATTGTTCGATTTTTGTTGTCTCGTAGTAGTGGTTCGATCGTTTTATTGTTTGGTTTTGTTGATCTCGTTTCGTGATTGTTGAGCGTTCGAGACTCCTTCCTAATTTCCTTATATTCGGAAATTTGTCTCGTTTCGATCTTCCAACCCTTGAGCGGTGGAATTAGTATTTCTTGATTGGCTCGCGTTTTGATTGATGTACCGTTGGGGTGGTCAATCATATTGATTTTGTTCATTGTGTTTTGTGATTGTTCGTATAATCGACTTGGTTGTATTACCTGTTTGATGACGCCTGTCACTTGTTGGTCTTATTATTTCTCTATCGGTGGCGTTGTGTTGGTCGTCGTGGAGCGTGTTTTCACGCCGTATGTTCCTTTGCATTTCTTGCAGCGTTTCGCCATCGGGCGCGGGTTTTCGGTTTTTGGGTATCTCGTCGAGTTTTCTTGACAGTGGATATTGCTTCTCCCCACTTATTTTAAGATTCGGGACGAAACTTCTTTTAGGAGGGTTGAATGTAATACCGTGATTTCGATTCGGTAATTTCTTTTTTCGGTATAACTCCGTTTGTGAATCGCTCATGACCGTTTCGTCATTCTAAGAATGATTAATTCTGCACTTTTTGTCATCGAGTTCATTTCGGTGTCGTTTTGTTGAGTTAGTGCTTTTAGCGGTTTTCCGCACTTGAGTTCGATTCTTGCGAATCTCGTCCGAAACTGTTGTTTCGACTTTCTCGTAAGTTCATTTAATGTTAATATTCATGTTGCGAGCTTTGTCTTGGTGTTTCGATCACGTATCGTGATTTTCGGGCATTTTGGGCCATTTTCGTAATTTCCCAAAGTTTGGGGTAATTACTTTCCGTTGTCGAATTTCGAGACTTCGGGTGGTCGGAATCGTGTGTCCTCTTAATGCTCGGATTCGTCTTTGCGAGTACTTCGTAACCGTATCTTCGATTCGTACTCAGGTTCGGGTTTCGGGGTCGTTCGGGCCGTCGGAGTTGGTCGTAGGAGTCATGGCGGGCATCTTTGAGGCGAGCTAGCCTGGCCGAGTAGCACGGTAGTGATCGGCGATTACGTACGTAAGGCCGGTTACGTCGTGAGGCCACGGCCGTGCGTGCGTAACGCTTAGGCATTTCGGGCGGTGAGTTCGGCCATGGCGATTCGTCGTAAGCCATGGCGATTCGTCGTAACCCGTGGCCGATCGGCTATTTAAGGCACAGCAGCGTTTTCTTGACCATTTCTCACTTCTTTTCTTCCCTTACTCATTTGTGGGTGTATATATCATGGAGAGATGTTGTTGGGCAATCAATCCATGAAGTTTTGAGTTCATATCATCAATCATCCGTCTATAACATCCTCGATCTACTGAATCGAATTGATTTCCTAGAAATCTAGTTTTGGGGAATTTGGGTATTTTGGTTGTTTTCGTCCGATTAATCCGATTTAACTTAGGATTATGATGGATTGATGATTATTTAGATGTATTATATCATTTCCCTTGTTATTCCATGGTTGGATCGTATCGATTCGTTATTTGGGTTGAGTTCTTGACCGACGCCTTGAAGGTGTCCGGTAAAATGTCTTAGAGGGGTTTCCGGGCGTTCTACATTTATTCTTTCTCGTATGATCGATGATTTATTGATTATATGTTGTTAGGGTTGAGTTTCTTGCGAAGAAATCGAGTTGAACCCTTCCGTTCGTCGTCGTCTTCTGTTTCGATAGCATCGGGTGTTTCGAAGCTTTCCGGTTGAGCCGTGTTCGTCGGAATACTTGCGTGCCGATTTTGAGGCAAGTACCTTGTCCATACAATTCTTGTTTTGTGAATATGATAATTGGTGATCGTCTTTATATGTTTGTTTGATTGTTTGAAACGAGTTTTCAAAAGATTCGATTAGGCTTGTTAAAGGCTCTCTTTCAAAACGCGTGTGTTTTGTAATTGTGTGGGTTGTAAGTGACTACGTGGATATTTGAATATGTTTGGTGTTGATGTTGCGCTTGATAATACGTGTGTACGTATATTATCTCTTTTTGGTGCGTTTTGGTTTGATGTGGTGTTTTGCTAAGTGTTTGATGCCTCTGGTTGAATTGTTTGGATATCCTTGGTGTGATATGTTATTTGTGCATGATTGTTTCGCTCACCGCGGGTTGGTTCGATGGGGCCACGGCGGGAATCCAATGGTAGAGCCCTGGATTCACGAGTGGTGAATGTATTTTACTCACCGTGGGTTGGTTCGACGGGGCCACGGCGGGAGTCGATGGTAGAGCCACGGATTCACGGTAAAAACTTCACGAGGTTGGTGTTTATTTTGTGATTGTTTTTTTCTCACCGTGGGTTGGTTCGACGGGGCCACGGCGGGAGTCCAATGGTAGAGCCCTGGATTCACGAGTAAAAACTTCACAGGTTGGTGTATATTTAGTGAATGTATTTTACTCACCGTGGGTTGGTTCGACGGGGCCACGGCGGGAGTCCAATGGTAGAGCCACGGATTCACGAGTAAAACTTCACGAGTTGATATTGATTTCTATGTCCGTCGAGGACACGTGACGTGGGTTTTAACCTGTGAATTGTTGTCGGTTTTCTATTTGCGAAAACAAAACCTTTGAAATGTGACCTGTTGATTTTTGGAAAGATAAGGATTCGGTAATCCTAAATTGTTTTCTATTAAAACTCTCGATGGCATTTTAAACTCTTTTATAAATTGTTTCCCTTTAACTTGTGGTCTTTCGGTTTTGGAATGTTTACCCAAATTCTTGCCTCGGGAAGTACTTTTCGTTATGTTTGGATTTTGAGGATTCTGGTTATTGTTATTCGTGGAATGTGAATTGTATGGCTCGTATTTTTGCACTTGTACTTGCACTAGCAAAATAGTGGAGTTTGCTAACCCCAGTATTCGGGGGTGGATGTCTATTTTGCATTCGGGTTTTGGAGCATAACACGAGTCGGTCTGAAGGATGATGAAAGATGAGCGATACTAATCACACGCGGATCCGTATGATGTCTTCGGTTTAGTTGTATTTTATTTCCATTGTAGTATTCTTTTCCGTTATGCGGGAGTGTGTTGTATTCGACCCCTGCGTGGGCATGTATTGTAAATGAGTTGTATGTATTTATTGAAAGACCAAATCGGTCTACTGAGTCATTTTAGCCTTAAAGGCATTGTTGAGTTGTTCTATGTTGTTACCAGCCTGGTAGATCCTTGAGGAAAGGGTCTACGGCGTGTAATATCCCTGAGTGGATTGGGGGTGTTACAGTTGAACAGCGTGGTCTTGTACCTAATCAGTCTCACGAGACACATTGACTCGTGTGCACAGTCCAATGTGAGGCCAACAAACAACACACGACCATAATGTGCCCGACATGAAAATCCTACACATACCAACCGGCACGCCAGTATGACCCGGAATGCCACAATATGACAAAAGTGACAACGAAAATGAATAATGACTCACCAAGATTAAATGATGGTGAAATGAATGATAGCTCAATGAAATGATTGGAACCGTCGTTCCTTATGACTGAGGTGATTAATTGACAATGACAAGTTTTGATACGATTAAGACAATGATGAATGAGTTACGATTATGAATGAACAACAACAAAAGGAATGAATATCCTTTTAACCGAGTAAGAATTAACTTACACAATACCGATGAAGAATGTCCTTCCACGAACAACGTCCTAAATGAAAAGTCGGTCGCTCGAACAACCTTGAACAACAATAATTACCAACAACCGATCAATACACGAATCAAATACGATCATAACCGACCCAAACGTCGATACAACAATATCCAAACTCGTAGATGTACTCTAACGAAAACGTTGAGATACCCGTGGGTTAAAACCAAACCCAAATTATCGAACCAACTCCAAAATGATTGATTAAAACCAGCACAACATTATCAATGACATCAATAATCTCATAGAAGTCCACAATTCAAGTTAATAATAACGACAATCGGAAATCCCCAAAATAACCGAAGTTAACCCCAATGGTTCTTGAAATAATTCCGAAAATAACCATTAAATCCGTAAGAATATACTTATCCAAGGTAGATAATCCATATCTAACATATTCCAATGATAATCCAAGCTTACACGAAGAAATCGGGAGGAAAAACCCAAAAATCCGAAATTCTAGATCCAAGAGATTAATACCTTTGATTCGATGAGATGAAGATGATGAAATGATGATTAATCCGAAAGATGAGCTTGAAGATGATGATTGATGATTACACCTCGAAGAATCCTCTGCAATCGCTCGAAATCGCCCAAAACTACCGAAGGAATGAAATGAGATGAATAATGACGAACTCGACTAAAGCATCCCGATTTATAGTCGGTCGAGGTTAGCGTGCGCTAGCCTTGTGCGTAGCGTGCGCTAACGAGTAATTTGGGTAGTCGGTACCTTTGTCCGAACACGGTAGCGCGCGCTACGTACCTTCTTGTAGCGTGCGCTACGGCCATATTACTAGCGTGCGCTAAGATCCATTATTAGCGTGCGCTAATGAAATATTGATGCCCGATCGGAGTCGAGCATGCGCCCTCGATCGGCCTCGATAGCGTGCGCTACAACCATAGTTTAGCGTGCGCTAATATACTCGATTGCGTACGCTAACAACAACACATAGCGTGCGCTATGAAATAATCGATGCGATCCGGTAGCCACTGGACTCAACTTTGATCCGTCCCTAGCGCGCGCTACTCCACACATATAGCGTGCGCTACTACAACCCGTTAGCGCGCGCTACTTACCACTCGTAGCGTGCGCTACAAATGATCTCACTGCGGTCCAGTACCTTTGGTGCGGCCAGACAACCTTAGCGTGCGCTAAAGCCGAGTGGTAGCGTGCGCTACCTATACTCAATTAGCGTACGCTAAAGGAGTATGTAGCGTGCGCTACTCCTCACGCCTTACCGCAACGAAATGACAATGATGATAAGCGGCACGAAACTCCAATCCGATTAGTGATGAATGACGATTGATACGATACAATTACTGCGAATGATGAATACCATGTGAATATGAGTGACAAATGATCAATAATGAGTGAAATTCTTGAGTGATAATGTGAATGATAAATCTTGAATGATAATTCTTGAATTACAACCGGGTATTACATACACCCCCTTAAAAGAGTTTCGTCCCCGAAACTAAGGGTCAAACAATTCGGGACAACTCTCGCATACTATCCTCGGTTTCCCAGTAGCCTCTTCGACTCGTGTCTAGACCCTGAATTTTAACCAAAGGAATCATCTTATTCCTCAATTGCTTGATTCGCCGCTCTAAAACTCGTATAGGGCGTTCCTCATATGAATGATCGTCGGCGATCTCGATTTAAATCGGCCGAAGTATGTGACTCGGGTCGGCAACATACTTCATGGCGAGAGACGTGAAATACATTATGAATTCGGCTCAACGCCGGAGGTAAAGCCAATCGATAAGCTAACTCGCCTACTCGATCTAAAATCTCGAGCAGTCCAATGAATCTCGGACCCAACTTTCCCCTCTTCCCAAAGCGGAAGATACCACGACTCGGGGATACCTTGACCAACACATGGTCACCAGCCTCGAACTCTAATGGTCGACGACGGTTATACGCATATGATTTACGCCGACTCGGCGGTCAATAAGCGACTCGATCAAAGCTACCTTCTCACGGGCGGCTATAAGCATATCGGGCTCGGTGCCCAATGATTACGATAGGTCGTCCCAACACAATGGAGATCGACAACGACGACCATACAAGGCCTCGTAAGGTGCCATCTTGATCGAAGCATGCCAACTGTTATTATACGTGAACTCGATTAATGGTAGTTGGGCTTCCCAATTGTCTTTCCAATCGAGGACGCATGCCCTCAACATGTCCTCTAAGGTCTGAATAGTCCTCTCTGATTGTCCGTCGGACTGAGGATGAAAAGCAGTCGAGATTAAGCCGAGTTCCCATAGCACGATGAACCGATTTCCAAAATGCGACACAAACCGTCCGTCACGATCGGAAACGATACTTTTAGGAGTACCGTGCGATCGACTATCTCTTTAATGAACAAGCTGGGCAAGTCTTTGGGACCCCACGTATCCTTGATCTCAAGGAAATGAGCTGATTTGGTTAAGCGGTCCACGATCACCGGATCGTGTTCATGCCACGACGACTCGTCGGCAAACTCGTGGTGAAATCCATAGAAATGTCTTCCCACTTCCACTCGGGAATAGGAAGAGGTTTGACATACCCGCCGATCGGCGATGTTCAATCTTAACTTGTTGTGAGTTAAGCATCTCGAAACAAATTCTGCGACTTCTCGCTTCATATTACTCCACCGGTAATTTTGTTTCAAGTCCTTGTACATCTTGCTAGACCCGGATGCACGAGAATAAGGGTAGCATGAGCTTCTTTCAAAATCGAGTCTTTCAACTCGTCATTTGCTGGTACGCACAACCGATTCTTAAACCTCAAAAGTCCATCCTCGTGGACCACAAATCCAGGGGCTTTCCCCTGAGCCACATCCTCTCGGATGCGCAACAATGATGGGTCCGAACCCTGATTCTATCGGATTTCCTCCTCGAGTGACGATGAAATCTCTAACATACAAAGCTGCCCCTGAACTCGCTGAAGCCAGACCTCGATCTCGGGTCTAAGGAATTCCTGCTGAAGCTCCTTCTGAATTGTTAAACGGGCAAGCATCTGCTCCTGAACGGACTTACGACTCAAGGCATCGGCGACAACGTTCGCCTTGCCCGGGTGGTAGAGGATCTCGATATCATAATCTTTGATTAATTCCAACCACCGTCTCTGTCTCATATTTAACTCCTTCTGAGTAAATATATACTTTAAACTCTTATGATCGGTGAATATCTGACAGGTAACGCCATAAAGATAATGACGCCAAATCTTCAATGCGAACACCACGGCTGCTAGCTCCAGGTCGTGGGTTGGATAATTAACCTCGTAAGGTCTCAATTGCCGCGAAGCATAAGCGATAACTTTCCCGTTCTGCATGAGTACACATCCGAGACCCTGTCCGGACGCGTCACTATAGACCACAAATCCCTCCGTCCCTTGCGGTAAAGAAAGGACAGGTGCTGAAGTTAACCGGCTCTTGAGTTCCTCAAAACTCTGTTGACACGCGTCGGACCACGTGTATTTCTTATCCTTCCGTAAAAGGTTCGTCATGGGTTGAGCGATTTTAGAAAATCCCTCCACAAATCGCCGATAATAACCCGCAAATCCGAGGAAACTTCGGATTTCCTTAACGTTCTTCGGAGGTAGCCAATCCCGAATAGCCTCCGTCTTCTAAGGATCGACGCGAACTCCGTCTGATGAAATTACGTGTCCGAGAAACGTCACTTCGGACATCCAGAACTCACATTTGGAAAACTTCCCAAAAAGTTGTTCTCGTCTCAACACGTCGAGCACTTGATGAAGGTGAAACTCGTGTTCCTCCCGGTCACGAGAATAAATCAAAATGTCATCGATGAAGACAACAACAAACCGATCCAAAAAGTCGATGAAGACCCGATTCATTAACTCCATAAATACCGCAGGTGCATTAGTCAAACCGAACGGCATAACCACAAACTCATAATGACCATAGCGTGTTCGAAACGCCGTCCTCGCGATATCCGACTCTCGAATCCGCACCTGATGATATCCAGATCTTAAGTCGATCTTGGAAAATACTGAAGCTCCCTGAAGTTGATCTAAGATATCATCAATACGGGGTAAGGGATACTTATTCTTGATCGTTACCCTGTTCAACTCCCGATAATCAATACATAAGCGGAATGAACCATCCTTCTTCTTGACAAACAACACTGGTGCTCCCCACGGGGACGCACTCGGTCGGATATAACCTTTCTCGAACAACTCCTCAAGTTGGTTCTTTAATTCCTGCATTTCGGTCGGGGCCATCCCGTACGGTACCTTCGATATCGGGGACGTACCAGGCTCCAACTCAATCGTGAATTCCACATCCCTCTGTGGAGGCAAACTAGGTAGCTCGTCTGGAAAAACATCGGCATATTCCCTCACCACCGGAATATCCGTTAACATTACTGATGATTTCTCGGTTTTGGCCATATAACACCAATAACCGACACATCCCTGATTGAGTAACCTTACTGCTTTCATCAAATTAATGACTTTACCAGAACAGCCAGGATTACCTCCCTGAAACACACATTCGACTCCATCGTCTGAAATGATAGTGACCAAACGCTTTCGGACACTAATGATGGCATTATGACGATCCATCCAATCAATACCCAAGATGACGTCGTCCCTCGGCAAATCTACTACGATTAGGTCCGCTGGCCATACACGACCATGAAAGATCGGACAATTACGAATCTCACGGTTCCGATAATTCGTCTACCATCGGGTAGGCAATGACATAAGGCTCACAACTAGTAGCACTACCTGGACGTAGTCTACTCAAACATGACTCGGAAATGAATGAATGAGATGCACCGGTATCAAAAAGGGTACACACGAGGTTGAGATAGAATATCGAGTGTACACGAGATCATTCGGGCCTCGGGATCATCGGTCTTCTTCATCTCATAAATTCGGGGCTTGCCCCCGAACCGGATGCTCCCATCGATAGCTCTTGGCTCCGCCTTTAGCTCTGTCGTCTTGAGCAGCCCGAGTGGCTTTGATTACGCACCTGAATGACACAGGAGCTTGAGATGACGCCGGAGTGGGTTTAGAGTCCCTACGGCAAAACGGGCCCTATGCCCAGCAATCCACAGTTGTGGCACGTGATGACCCGGACATTTGGTGCTGAAATGACCTGTTCCTCACGGTTGAAACAGTGATGGCGAGGCGGCCGCTCGCGGCCGAGATTCGCGGGTTTAGACGTCGTGGGAGGTCGCTCGAGAAAAAGTAGAGCCCGCACGTGGTTTCTTGAAAGTGGCACGACTCCGTCGGTGATTACGGTTCTTGGACTTCTTGCTAGCAGACGAAGGTTGCTGCTTAGCAATTTCCTTAGCCGTAAGCTCATAAGTAAGAGCTTTCTCAATGAACTCGGCCAGAGTGGCACAATTATGATTAAGTAACTGAAGTCTCATACGGGGTTTCAGCCTCTTGCTGAAATACTTGATCTTGTCCGCTTCTGAGTGAATGATAGATGAGGCGAATGGAAGAAGTTCCTGAAATTTTTCGGCGATGGCGAGAACATCATCATCCGCCGAAAGGTCGGGAGTGAGTAATTCCGACAACTTGGCCTCCCTGAGTGGGGCCGGATAGTACCTCTCCATCATGAGAGTCTTGAACTGATCCCAAGAACATGTTCCGTCTGTGGGCTTCAATGAAAACCACCATGAATGAGCGCTCTTACCGAGATAGTAAGCCGCAACTGAAACTTTATGCCCTTCAGGGCAATCCACCATAGCAAATAACTTCTCAAAATGCTCAAGCCAATGAACAATATCCGCCGGCTCAGATGAGCCCTCAAAAGTAGGTGGTCGCTAGCGAGAGATATCGCTAATGATATTGCTTACACCCCTCTCTTGCCTCTGAGGTGGCGGCGGAGGAGCCTGCTGATTTTGATTGACGGAATTATGCATCGTCTCCATCAACTGAGCCATCTGGGTCATTTGGGCCATCATGCCCTGCATAAATGCGAGTGGGTCAACCCGGACACCCTCTGACTGAGCCGTGTCCCGGGTACGACTCCCCGACAGTGAATGATCGCGTCCAGGTGAATGAGTGGCAGCGTCACTGCTCGATGAGTTAGCATTATTCCTGGCATTTGCACGTGTATTCTCACGAGTTCTCGGGATTCGGCCCGCTCCACGGCCTCGTCCTCCACGTCCTCTGCCAGCCCTTTCCATACTGAAGTGGAAAGTCATATGATGATTATATATTTCGCATGAGTATCACATTATGATTATATTATAAAATGATGAAAATGAGCATACGCGCTCAAATACAGCGATTACATGAATGATTAATTGACGTGACATGATTATCTGATGAAATTACTGAAATGATTATCTTGAACAATTTAACAAGATTGATGATATGATCTTCAAGATCAACAACTGAGTAATGAAATGAATTGAGTGATTAATGAGTTAACATTATCGACTTGATCACAATTGAAATTGATGAATGAGGATTGTTAACTAATGAAATATGAATGAATGATTATTGCCAGAAATTATACCATGGCATCAGAAATCTTACAGTTCTTGGTCTGAATGGCTCGGCATTTGCACAGGTCACACGTGACGCGAAAGTCCAATGATACTAGTCCGATGACGATGATTTCAAATGAGACATGACTTGGAGGGTAGTATTCAAAACCACGCTCCGATACCAACTCTGTAACACCCCAAACTAGGCGGATATTACAGTGCCGTGGACCCCAGTAGGACCCACCGAGCGAATGAAAATGAATGAATTACAGGTAAATGTAGTACCGAACCACATTACAACATCAATTACTCCGATGAGGAGTTTTATACAACACACCTGGATGATATCGAATACAAGTATATTTTATATGGAGATAAAATATACAACAATGAGTGAAATGAATATTCAAACGGAATGTCTCAGCGGAATAAATAAAAGAAACAAAATGATGAAAAACTAGGGCCCCCTACTAGTATCACTGGACTCCTCGCCGTCACCGTGCTCTCCCGTGCCTTAGCCTTGCCATGACACAGCAGCATCCCCAACGAAGTCGCCATACGTAACAACAATCCTCAAGGGTTGAAAATACAAAATCACGATATATCCGAAATTATGAATTATTACATTGAAACATACGCAATCAAACATGCTATATGAATCAACTATCGAGACGGCTCAAAGGAATGGCGCCACACTACGCCCGGGATGGAAATGTGTCCGTGCACAAGCCACCAACGATCAATACACGCGTGGTCTTGTACCTAATCAGTCTCACGAGACACATTGACTCGTGTGCACAGTCCAATGTGAGGCCAACAACCAACACACGACCATAATGTGCCCGACATGAAAATCCTACACATACCAACCGGCACGCCAGTATGACCCGGAATGCCACAATATGACAAAAGTGACAACGAAAATGAATAATGACTCACCAAGATTAAATGATGGTGAAATGAATGATAGCTCAATGAAATGATTGGAACCGTCGTTCCTTATGACTGAGGTGATTAATTGACAATGACAAGTTTTGATACGATTAAGACAATGATGAATGAGTTACGATTATGAATGAACAACAACAAAAGGAATGAATATCCTTTTAACCGAGTAAGAATTAACTTACACAATACCGATGAAGAATGTCCTTCCACGAACAACGTCCTAAATGAAAAGTCGGTCGCTCGAACAACCTTGAACAACAATAATTACCAACAACCGATCAATACACGAATCAAATACGATCATAACCGACCCAAACGTCGATACAACAATATCCGAACTCGTAGATGTACTCTAACGAAAACGTTGAGATACCCGTGGGTTAAAACCAAACCCAAATTATCGAACCAACTCCAAAATGATTGATTCAAACCAGCACAACATTATCAATGACATCAATAATCTCATAGAAGTCCACAATTCAAGTTAATAATAATGACAATCGGAAATCCCCAAAATAACCGAAGTCAACCCCAATGGTTCTTGAAATAATTCCGAAAATAACCATTAAATCCGTAAGAATCTACTTATCCAAGGTAGATAATCCATATCTAACATATTCCAATGATAATCCAAGCTTACACGAAAAAATCGGGAGGAAAAACCCAAAAATCCGAAATTCTAGATCCAAGAGATTAATACCTTTGATTCGATGAGATGAAGATGATGAAATGATGATTAATCCGAAAGATGAGCTTGAAGATGATGATTAATGATTACACCTCGAAGAATCCTCTCTGAATCGCTCGAAATCGCCCAAAACTACCGAAGGAATGAAATGAGATGAATAATGACGAACTCTGACTAAACTGTCCAATTTATAGTCATTCCAGGTTAGCGTGCGCTAGCCCTTGTGCGTAGCGTGCGCTAACGAGTAATTTGGGTAGTCCAGTACCCACTGTCCGAACACGGTAGCGCGCTCGTACCTTCTTGTAGCGTGCGCTACGGCCATATTACTAGCGTGCGCGAAGATCCATTAGCAGCGTGCGCTACTGAAATATTGCTGCCCGATCGAGTCCGTAACCTGCGCCCTCGATCGGCCTCGATAGCGTGCGCTACTACCATAGTTTATCGTGCTCTATTATATCGGTTGCGTACACTAACAACAACACATTGCGTGCGCTATGAAATAATCCAGTGCAGTCCAGTAGCCACTGGACTCAACCTGATCCGTCCCTAGCGCGCGCTACTCCACACATATAGCGTGCGCTACTACAACCCGTTAGCGCGCGCTACTTACCACTCGTAGCGTGCGCTACAAATGATCTCACTGCGATGCGGTACCTTCCGGATCGCGGCCAGACAACCTTAGCGTGCGCTAAAGCCGAGTGGTAGCGTGCGCTACCTATACCCAATTAGCGTACGCTAAAAGGAGTATGTAGCGTGCGCTACTCCTCACGCCGACTCATAGCGAAATGACAATGATGATAAACGCGGCACGAAACTCCAATCCGATTAGTGATGAATGACGATTGATACACGATACAATTACTCTGAATGATGAATACCATGACTGAATATGAGTGACAAATGATCAATAATGAGTGAGATTACTGAGTGATAATGACTGAATGATAAATACTGAATGATAATTACTGAATTACAACCGGGTATTACAGTTTAGCCTGGTAGATCCTTGTGGAAAGGGTCTACGACGTGTAATATTCCCATACGGTTTTGGGGGTGTTACATTTATGGTATCGGAGCTTAGGTTGCGGAAACCTAGGCTGTCGGGTCGAGTCAAGTCGTGATTTGTCGAGTAATGTGTTGTCTTGTCGTTCGACTCGTCAGGTGACAAGTTGAGTTGTGCATAATCACAACGTGTCGGTTATGTTGTCGGATGAGATTAGTATCGTGGGCGACCGTCATCTCCGTGCGGCCTGTGGACGTAAGTCTCCTTTTTTTTTTGCGAAGTACCTGTGTATCATGATTTTATTGCGGTGCATAATTTTATTTGCATGGTGTTGTGAATATATTTGTATTTAATACGTGTGACACATAGCATATGTATAAAACTGGGCCTATTGTTGTTTTACCTTTGAACCACTGTGAGGGGTGGTATGGTGTGAAAATTGAGAACCTTGATGGGTTTCGAATAAGGTATCGACGATTGAGTTCGTGAGAAACTCCGAGAAATGGTTTTGTAGTATGTTTAAACTAGATGCTGTGAGATGTATTCAATCGGATTGTGCATGTTGGACTGTATTCCTTTTATCCGCTGCGTGAGTTCTTTTGTAATGGCTTTTGTTTGTTTTTGAAATATTATCGTCATCGGCCTTTTTGGCGTTTTTGTAAATGGTTTTTAACCTGGTAGGTTCCGGCGCGGGACCCACGGCGCTATAATGTTCCGTGTAATTACCTGAAATTTTTGGGCATTCTAGCCCATTGAATTATCTTTGAAAACCTTGAGTATCTTAGAAAATAAATTTCGAGACGTACTTTTAAAATGAATTTTTTTCTCGTGGTACATCCAAGGTGCCACAATATATTTCAAAATTCCTCTACCTCGAGGACCAACATGTTTTGAGATATTTCCAATATTTTAGAAACACTTTTACTTAGACCCGAGGGTCGAATATTTCCGAAAGTTTTTCACGAAAAGAAAATATCCTCATTTTTATCGAATTTGAAATAGTTTTCCAAAGTCTCGATAACGATGTTTCACGTTTGTACTATTTTTGAAGGGTGATACTCAAGATCAATCGGTGTTTCCAAAATTATTTTCAAAAGGGGGTTTTTATTTTTTTTAAAACCCATCAATTCTCGTTTGCGTTTGGAAATGTATGTATGATGTTTGCTTTGTCGTTATGATGTTAACTTCCGAATATGATCGAATTGGTGGCATGAACGTTGAGGAGTTGCCACGTATTTGTAGTACTAGCCCTCTGTGACAAGTGTGAACTGGTATTTACTATTTGTCGCCTCGTGGTGATTTGCGTGTTGTCGCACGAGTGTGAGCTGTTGAAGCTTGGGTTTGTATGTTTGGGTACATGTGTTATTGTCTCATGATGTATGTAATTATGTGCTGGTTATCGTTCGGGCCGTTGAGGTCGCCGAATGATACCGTCGTTGCTGTAGTGTTTGTGTGTGTATTACTTTACGATGGTAATCGTTGTATATGATATGTGTTACGATTCTTTGTTGTGCTGAGTTGGCATCTCCGCTACGTTTTTTTGCGACGTTATGCCACATTGTATCTAGCATTTGTATTTTCGGTGTGTCGAGCCGAGGTGTTTCAACCGTGATGTTCCGGGGCATGCACGTGTAAATTGTCCTTCTCGTCAGTAACGTGTTTCAACTGAGGACCCGAGGGACACCGAATTCAGTTTTGCGAATTGGCTACCGAGACTTTCAGAGTTCGCGCTTCAGCACAGATATCAGGATCGGCTCTGAGAGGCCCATGGTAGATTTTTCTGTTGGTTGCTTTTTGTGATGTTACCTTGTTTCCGTTGTTGTAAGTTGCGGGGACGACATTTCTTTTATAAGAGGTCGGATGTAATGCCCGTACTATATTTGACTTCTGCAGTTTCTCCTTCTAAATTCTATCGACTTGCATGTGTTCGTCGATACTTTTTGAACATGTTTGATGTCTCAGTTGTCATCGTTCGAACTCGTTGTGACCTTGTTTCAGATCGATCTGGTTATCGCTGTGACTTTTCCGAGTTCAGTTCGATTCTTGTGAACCTTGTTCGGAAGTAACATCTTTTGGTTCTACTGGTTCTTTTATTCGAAGTGGATCGGATTTTGAACTTCTGTATTATCGACTCTATCAACTCATTTATGTTCGTTGACATTTTCTGAGCTGGTCCTGCCCCTTCATTTGGTGCTTGGAGGCTGCTGGCCGGACCTGTGCGATACGGCTCGGAATACGGCACTGCCGAGCGCCGTGTCTTGCGCCGGGTCGGCCAGGACCAGCAGGTCTGCCGAGACACGGCCGAGAACCCACGCAAGATTTGCGCCGGGTGATGCGCCGTGTCGGATACGACCGAGATACACGCGCAGCGTCTTGCGCCGGGTGTTGCGCCGTGTCGGTCAGGGCGCGTGCTGACCCGCAACACGGCGGTAAACACGGCGCTGGTTTGGGCCTTGTTGCACCGTATTCGACAGGTGTATATATATGGCAGAGCAGTCGGGTTTCACTCGTTTTTTTTCACTTCTTTCTTCCTCTTCCGCGGTTGGAGACTTGTGTAGCATGGAGGCATGTTGTCATACATACAATCCATGAAGTTCTTGAGTTTTTAACATCAATCAATCATCCCGTAACATCCTCCGATCGACCGAATCAAGATTAGATTTCCTAAAAATCTAGTTTTTGGAAAATTGGGGATTTTGTTCGATTTGTCCGTTTAATCCGATTTAACTTAGGATTATGATGGATTGATGATTATTTAGATGTATTATATCATTTCTATTGTTATTCCATGGTTGGATCGTATCGATTCGTTGTTTGGTCGAGTTCTTAGTCGACGCCTTGAAGGTGTCCGACAAAAGGTCTTAGAGGGGGGATTGGGCGTTGTATGATTATTATCCATTGTAAGATTGTTGATTTATCATTGGTATGACTTAGGGACGAAATTCTTGTGAAGAACTCGAGTCGGAACCCTTCCGTTCGTTGTCTTCTTCCTGGTACAAGCTTCCCGGTCGAACCATGTTCTTCGGGGTATTCGTTAACGGTTATCGAGGCAAGTATCATACTTATACGTTTTGTACCTTTTGAATATGACTACGCGTTGAAATGAATGAATTGTGGTTATTTGTGATGAACTTGGAAATGTGTCTATATTGGTCGATTGTACACTTGGATGTGTACTGTGTTATAGGTTTTGATTGTGAGTTATGTGACATCGATTCGTCGAGGATTTGGATGATGATATTGGGTTATATGTGTTTGATTGTGTAAAGCTTGTATTGGTTATAATGTCGGCTTCGGGATAAGTATACTAGTTGCATGAAATTGTAATGGACAAGATGATTGTTTGATTGTGTGCGTCTTGGTGTAATATGAATGTGAATGTTGTGTGCTGGAATGCTAAGTTCACTCGTGTGGGTTCGACGGGGCCTACAAGGATTCATGGCACAGGTCCATGGGATCAGAACTTAGTGTGTGGTGCTGAGGTCCAATCGTGCGGGTCTGACGAGGCCTACGATGATTCATGGCACAGGTCCATCGAATCAGGACACAGCACGTCCAACCGTGCGGGTTCGACGGAACCTACGGTGACACGTGGCACAGGTTCACGGGGTCAGGACTAGTTGTTGTGATCGATGTATTTGTTTCTTTCCGTGCGGGTTGTTGAACCTACGGAGACTCGTGGCAGGAGATCACGGGGTCATGAATATGTTTTGATCGTCTAAGTTTTGAAAATGAAGTTTTCTAGAAAGGAATGTTGGGCCGAGCCCCGCGAGATTTGTGGAAATATTTTCGTACTGTAAATTACCAAAATCAGGACTTGAGGTCTTGAAAGTTTTGAATTTCTAAAAATCCCTGAGATGATGAATTCCTTTTCAATATCTTTTGCTTGAATTCGAAACTTTAGAACTTCTCGGGAACACTTGATAATTGATTTCCGTATTAAATTCGTAGTTGCTATTTACTTGTTGCATTTCGTATCGTATTATACTTGCACTAGTAAAACAGTGGAGTTTTACTAACCCCCGAGTAATCGGGGGTGGATGGCTGTTCTGCATCCAGGTACATGCAGGTTCAGGGGAGCAGTCACAGGATTGGCACAAGAGGATGACGAGTTGCGATACTAATCAAGAGTCGAGAGTTGGTAGAGTTTTGTTGTATTGTTAGAGTTGTTTCAGTCTTCCGCTGTATTGTGTTTCGACCCCTGTGTGGGTAATCTTGTTTAGTCAGTTCTATTGATGAAGTTGTGTGACCTCATCGGTCTGTGTTTTTATGTGTAAGTGACCTTAACGTTCCGTATTATTATATTGTTTGACCCTGGCCGGGCAAGCATTTGGTTGTTTATGCATGTTTAGCCCGGTAGATCCTTGTGGAAAGGGTCTACGACGTGTAATATTCCGATACGGTTTTGGGGGTGTTACATTTATGGTATCGGAGCTTAGGTTGCGGAAACCTAGGTTGTCGGGTCGAGTTAAGTCGTCATTTGTCGAGTAATGTGTTGTCTTGTCGTTCGAGTTGTCAGGTGACAAGTTGAGTTGTGCGTAATCACAACGTGTCGGTTATGTTGTCGGATGAGATTAGTATCGTGGGCGACCGTCATCTCCGTGCGGCCTGTGGACGTAAGTCTCCTTTTTTTTTGCGACGTACCTGTGTATCATGATTTTATTGCGGTGCATAATTTTATTTGCACGGTGTTGTGAATATATTTGTATTTAATACGTGTGACACATAGCATATGTATAAAACTGGGATTATTGTTATTTTACCTTTGAACCACTGTGAGGAGTGGTATGGTGTGAAAATTGAGAACCTTGATGGGTTTCGAATAAGGTATCGATGATTGAGTTCGTGAGAAACTCCGAGGAATGGTTTTGTTGTATGTTTAAACTAGATGCTGTGAGATGTATTCAATCGGATTGTGCATGTTGGACTGTATTCCTTTTATCCGCTGCGTGAGTTCTTTTGTAATGGATTTTGTGAGTTTTTGAAATATTACCGTCATCGGCCTTTTTGGCGTTTTTGTAAATGGTTTTTAGCCTGGTAGGTTCCGGCGCGGGACCCACGGCGCTATAATATTCTGTGTAATTATCTAAAATTTTTGGGCATTCTAGCCCATTGAATTATCTTTGAAAACCTTGAGTATCTTAGAAAATAAATTTCGAGACGTACTTTTAAAATGAATTTTTTTCTCGTGGTACATCCAAGGTGCCACAATATGTTTCAAAATTCCTCTACCTCGAGGACCAACATGTTTTGAGATATTTCCAATGTTTTAGAAATATTTTTACTTAGACCCGAGGGTCGAATATTTCCGAAAGTTTTTCACAAAAAGAAAGTGTCCTCATTTTTATCGAATGCGAAATAGTTTTCCAGAGTCTCGATAACGAATGTTTCACGTTTGTACTTTTTTTGAAGGGTGATACTCAAGATCAATCGGTGTTTCCAAAATTATTTTCAAAAGGCGGTTTTTATTTTTTTAAAACCTATCAATTCCCGTTTGCGTTTGGAAATGTATGTATGATGTTTGCTTTGTCGTTATGATGTTAAATTCCGAATATGATCGAATTGGTGGCATGAACGTTGAGGCGTTGCCACGTATTTGTAGTACTAGCCCTCTGTGACAAGTGTGAACTGGTATTTACTATTTGTCGCCTCGTGGTGATTTGCGTGTTGTCGCACGAGTGTGAGCTGTTGAAGCTTGGGTTTGTATGTTTGGGTACATGTGTGATTGTCTCATGATGTTTGTAATTATGTGCTGGTTATCGTTCGGGCTGTTGAGGTCGCCGAACGATACCGTCGTTGCTGTAGTGTTTGTGTGTGTATTACTTTACGATGGTAATCGTTGTATATGATATGTGTTACGATTCTTTGTTGTGCTGAGTTGGCATCTCCGCTACGTTGTTTTGCGACGTTATGCCACATTGTATCTAGCATTTGTATTTTCGGTGTCGAGTCGAGGTGTTTCAACCGTGATGTGCCGGGGCATGCACGTGTAAATTGTCCTTCTCGTTAGTAACGCATTTCAAGTGAGGACCCGAGGGACACCGAATTCAGTTTTACGAATTGGTTACCGAGACTTTCAGAGTTCGCGCTTCAGCACAGATATCAGGATCGGCTCTGAGAGGCCCATGGGAGATTTTTCTGTCGGTTGCTTTTTGTGTTGTTACCTTGTTTACGTTGTTGTAAGTTGCGGGGACGACATTTCTTTTATAAGAGGTCGGATGTAATGCCCGTACTATATTTGACTTCTGTAGTTTCTCCTTCTAAATTCTATCGACTTGCATGTGTTCGTCGATACTTTTTGAACATGTTTGATGTCTCAGTTGTCATCGTTCGAACTGGTTGTGACCTTGTTTCAGATCGATCTGGTTATCGCTGTGACTTTTCCGAGTTCGGTTCGATTCTTGTGAACCTTCTTCGGAAGTAACATCTTTTGGTTCTACTGGTTCTTTTATTCGAAGTGGATCGGATTTTGAACTTCTGTATTATCGATTCTATCGACTCGTTTATGTTCGTTGACATTTTCTGAGCTGGTCCTGCCCCTTGCTTTTGTCGATCGAACGAGTGTGGTATTGTTTCGGAATAACTCGTTTGTCGTTGTGACTTTTCAATTGCTATTCCCTTTCTTGTGGATTTTATGTGAATGCACATCTTGTTGTTTTCACCGGATCATATATTGTCTCGATTCGATATGTGAACCTTGGAGTTGTTGTTTGAATTTTATTGTTCTTAGTATTCGAACATGATTGTTCGATTTTTGTTGTCTCGATCGTTGTGGTTCGATCGTTTGATTGTTCGGTTTTTGTTGATCTCGTTTCGTGATTGTTGAACAATCCGACTCCTTCGTAAATCCCTTAAGTTCGGGAAATTAGTCTCATTTTCGATCTTCCAACCCTTGGGTGGTGGAATTCCGTATTTGTTCAGCGATTGGCTCGCGTTTTGATTGATGTACCGTTGGGTTGGTCAATCGTATTGATTTTCGTTCGTTGTGTTTTGTGATTGTTCGGATAATCGACTTGATTGTATTATCTATTTGATGACACTTGTCACTTGTTGGTTTTATTATGTCTCTATCGGTGGCGTTGTGTTGGTTGCCGTGGAGCGTGTTTTCACGCCGTATGTCTCTTTGCGTTTCTTGCAGCGTTTCGCCGTTGAGCGCGAGTTTTCGGTTTTTGTGTATCTCATCGAGTTTTCCTGGCGGGTTATTGCTTCTCCCTACTTGGTTTAAGTTTCGAGATGAAACTTCTTTTAAGGAGGGTAATATGTAATATCCGCAATTTTCGATTTCCGGTAATTTTTCTTTTCGGTGATCCATTTTGACAACTCGCTTGTGACCGTTTTTCCATTTTGAGAATGTTTAATTCTACACCTTTCGACGTCCGAGTTCGTTTCGGTATTGTTTTGTTGAGTTCCGTGTTTCTTAACGACTTTTCCGCACTCGAGTTCGATTCTTGTGAATCTCGTTGAAATTACTGTTTGAGTTTCCGTAAGTCCGATTAACTTTGTTAGACGTGTTGTGAACTTCGGTTTGGTTATTCGATCACGTATCGTGATTTTCGGACGTTTTGGGCGTTTTCGTAATTTCCCAAAGTTTGGGGTAATTACTTCCGTTGTCGAATTCTGACACTTCCGGTGGTCAGAATCGTGTGTTCTCTTAACTCTTAGATTCGTCTTTGCGAGTACTTCGTAACCGTATCTTCGATTCATATTCAGGTTTGGGTTTCGGGGTCGTTCGGATCATCGTTGTGGTTCTTCATTTGGTGCCTGGAGGCTGCTGGCCGGACACATGCGTCTGACTCAGCACGGCGCTACCGAGCGCCGTGTCTTGCGCCGGGTCAGCCAGGACCAGCAGGTCTGCCGAGACACGACCGAGAACCCGCGCAAGATTTGCGCCGGGTGATGCGCTGTGTCGGATACGGCCGAGACACACGCGCAGCGTCTTGCGCCGGGTGTTGCGCCGTGTCGGTCAGGGCGCGTGCTGACCCGCAACACGGCGGTAAACACGGCGCTGGTTTGGGTCGTTTGTTGCACCGTGTTCGGCAGGTGTATATATATGGCAGAGCAGTCGGGTTTCACTCGTTTTTTTTCACTTCTTTCTTCCTCTTCCGCGGTTGGAGACTTGTGTAGCATGGAGGCATGTTGTCATACATCCAATCCATGAAGTTCTTGAGTTTGTAACATCAATCAATCATCCCGTAACATCCTCCGATCGACCGAATCAAGGTTAGATTTCCTAAAAATCTAGTTTTTGGAAAATTGGGGATTTTGTTCGATTTGTCCGTTTAATCCAATTTAACTTAGGATTATGATGGATTGATGATTATTTAGATGTATTATATCATTTCCCTTGTTATTCCATGGTTGGATCTTATCGATTCGTTGTTTTGGTCGAGTTCTCAGTCGACACCTTGAAGGTGTCCGACAAAAGGTCTTAGAGGGGGGATTGGGCGTTGTATGATTACTATCCATTGTAAGATTGTTGATTTATCATTGGTATGACTTAGGGACGAAATTCTTGTGAAGAACTCGAGTCGGAACCCTTCCGTTCGTTGTCTTCTTCATGGTACAAGCTTCCCGGTGGAACTATGTTCTTCGGGGTATTCGTTAACGGTTATCGAGGCAAGTATCTTACTTATACGTTTTGTACCTTTTGAATATGACTACGCGTTGAAATGAATGAATTGTGGTTATTTGTGATGAACTTGGAAATGTGTCTATATTGGTCGATTGTACACTTGGATGTGTACCGTGTTATAGGTTTTGATTGTGAGTTATGTGACATCGATTCGTCGAGGATTTGGATGATGATATTGGGTTATATGTGTTTGATTGTGTAAAGCTTGTATTGGTTATAATGTCGGCTTCGGGCTAAGTATACTAGTTGCATGAAATTGTAATGGACAAGATGATTGTTTGATTGTGTGCGTCTTGGTGTAATATGAATGTGAATGTTGTGTGCTGGAACGCTAAGTTCACTCGTGTGGGTTCGACGGGGCCTACGAGGATTCATGGCACAGGTCCATGGGATCAGAACTTAGTGTGTGGTGCTGAGGTCCAATCGTGCGGGTCTGACGAGGCCTACGATGATTCATGGCACAGGTCCATCGAATCAGGACACAGCACGTCCAACCGTGCGGGTTCGACGGAACCTACGGAGTCAGGACTAGTTGTTGTGATCGATGTATTTGTTTCTTTCCGTGCGGGTTGTTGAACCAACGGAGACTCGTGGCAGGAGATCACGGGGTCATGAATATGTTTTGATCGTCTAAGTTTTGAAAATGAAGTTTTCTAGAAAGGAATGTTGGGCCGAGCCCCGCGAGATATGTGGAAATGTTTTCGTACTGTAAATTACCAAAATCAGGACTTGAGGTCTTGAAAGTTTTGAATTTCTAAAAATCCCTGAGATGATGAATTCCTTTTCAATATCTTTTGCTTGAATTCGAAATTTTAGAACTTCTCGGGAACACTTGATAATTGATTTCCGTATTAAATTCTTAGTTGCTATTTACTTGTTGCATTTCGTATCGTATTATACTTGCACTAGTAAAACAGTGGAGTTTTACTAACCCCCGAGTAATCGGGGGTGGATGTCTGTTCTGCGTCCAGGTACATGCAGGTTCAGGGGAGCAGTCACAGGATTGGCACAAGAGGATGACGAGTTGCGATACTAATCAAGGTCGAGAGTTGGTAGAGTTTGGTTGTATTGTTAGAGTTGTTTCAGTCTTCCGCTGTATTGTGTTTCGACCCCTGTGTGGCTAATGTTGTTTAGTTAGTTCTGTTGATGGAGTTGTGTGACCTCATCGGTCTGTGTGTTTATGTGTAAGTGACCTTAACGGTCTGTATTATTATATTGTTTGACCCTGGCCGGGCAAGCATTTGGTTGTTTATGGATGTTTAGCCTAGTAGATCCTTGTGGAAAGGGTCTACGACGTGTAATATTCCCATATGGTTTTGGGAGTGTTACATTTATGGTATCGGAGCTTAGGTTGCGGAAACCTAGGCTGTCGGGTCGAGTCAAGTCGTGATTTGTCGAGTAATGTGTTGTCTTGTCGTTCGAGTCGTCAGGTGACAAGTTGAGTTGTGCGTAATCACAACGTGTCGGTTATGTTGTCGGATGAGATTACTATCGTGGGCGACCGTCATCTCCGTGCGGCCTGTGGACGTAAGTCTCCTTTTTTTTGCGAAGTACCTGTGTATCATGATTTTATTGCGGTGCAAAATTTTATTTGCACGGTGTTGTGAATATATTTGTATTTAATACGTGTGACACATAGCATATGTATAAAACTGGGCTTGTTGTTGTTTTACCTTTGAACCACTGTGAGGGGTGGTATGGTGTGAAAATTGAGAACCTTGATGGATTTCGAATAAGGTATCGACGATTGAGTTCGTGAGAAACTCCGAGGAATGGTTTTGTTGTATGTTTAAACTAGATGCTGTGAGATGTATTCAATCGGATTGTGCATGTTGGACTGTATTCCTTTTATCCGCTGCGTGAGTTCTTTTCTAATGGATTTTGTGAGTTTTTGAAATATTACCGTCATCGGCCTTTTTGGCGTTTTTGTAAATAGTTTTTAGCCTGGTAGGTTCCGGCACGGGACCCACGGCGCTATAATATTCTGTGTAATTATCTAAAATTTTTGGGCATTTTAGCCCATTGAATTATCTTTGAAAACCTTGAGTATCTTTTGAAAATAAATTTCGAGACGTACTTTTAAAATGAATTTTTTTCTCGTGGTACATCCAAGGTGCCACAATATGTTTCAAAATTCCTCTACCTCGAGGACCAACATGTTTTGAGATATTTCCAATGTTTTAGAAACACTTTTACTTAGACCCGAGTGTAATACCTCCGGTATTCCATGCTTGATTACTTTGTACTGTGTGAATGTTTGGTAATGTGACGTCATTTCTATTTATGTATTCCATTGAGTGCTATATAATTGTACGATGTGAATGAAACGGGGGTGACACGCCTTGATGCCGTGGGACGATCGTCGGTGCGAATATGACGGTGGCCAACGTCTTGTTCCCCGATAATTGTTGATGAGTGGAAGGGATGGTCACCCCGAGATGGTTAGAATGTGGTATGAGGCTAAAGAGTTTATGTCTAATGCATGTTAAAGTTCTGTTTAACGCGCGCTATAACTCATGCCTAACGTATGCTATATTTCGATTGTTACGTACGTTAGGGTAGCTATATTACGTACGTAACGTGTAACACCCCCTAACCTAGCAGCTGAACCGCAAAGGGGTCCGTGCTACTAAGTTGGGGAGTCTCACGCTTTTAAACTTTGAAAATCAATAAAAAGTAAATTTGGTAATGCGAGTACTCAAGGAAATAATGCAAACTGGTATTATTTATTCAAAACATTACACAACCTTAAGTTTAATACATAGCAAAACCATAACAGAGTGATCTTATTAAAAACAAAACATAGACTTCCAGCATAGGGGCGAAATAGCTGGGAATGGCATATGGACAAGTCTCCGGCTGTCAACACTGAAGAAGATAGTCAACTCCTAAACATGAGCATCATCACCTGTATCATAAGAATCTAATGAGCTAATGGCTCAGTAAGATGAGACTTCTGTAATAGCAAAGTATCACGTAGCACGTTTATCAATGAATAACTACTATATATATAGTCATGTTCTTGTAAAATCCTTTCTTCGGGTACCCTTGAAGTGTGGTACTCGACTGATAGTGATAGGCCATGGTTTTCGGAACCTGTTCATATAATTGGCCAATAAAAGATGTATACGGGGGTTCCCATACTGGTTTTTCAACCAATGGTATTAGCCGTATTCAACCTTTTTCATTCAGTGTGGGTTTCCTTGACCGACTTTCAGCCGCAAGTATTTGCCACCATGTGTTGGGTCCGCCGGTCCCCCGCGTCCCGTGCCTACCCGCCATCAATCAAGTACCATACTTCCTATTCTTAAACATTCTTTTACATACACATGTCATGCATGATCATTCAATAGCAGTCACATATGAAAATATCAATCAATATATGATCCTTATGATACAGCAAGGAAAAGCATCATCTTACCTCAAGTCCTGTGCCTGTTGATGTGAAAAGATCAGTTTCTATAGATGGATGTGCTAAAATCCTTAAAGAAAATCTGAAACCTCTTTGGGGACTTTTGTCAATCACCTTTGAAAAACTGTCAGATTTGAGCTATCTGTTTGATCGGGATTTTTGTGGCATTTATAATTTTTCGAAGGAAAATATGTTTCGGGCGTTTTAAAGTAGAGTTTCACAGATTCAAAATGATATATTATATGTACAAAACCACGTCCGGGAACATATATAAATAAGGGCTCAAAGTCGGTTGAAAATCAACCTTACAGGACAATTGGAACCCTTATCCGGACAGTGGCCGAGAAGCTTCGGTCGTGGCCGGCCTTATCCGGACAATGGACGGCCTTATCCAGACGGTGGCCGAGAAGCTTCGTCGGTCGTGACCGACCTTATCCAGACAGTGGGCGGCTTTATCCGGATAGTGGCCTAGAAGCTTCATCGGCCATGACCGTGATTGTCGATCAGCGTGTCCGTGGTGGCCGCAAATGTCCGTCAACTTGGCTCGGCGGTTCGACCCCTTCCCGATGTCCAAATTCGATTTTCCGACATTAGGACTCTTGAGTTAAATCTTCGATATGCTCGGAACGGATTTTCGATAATCTTAAAATAATAATTTAATATTATTTTTGCAGTATAAGTGTTCTGTAATGAAAATTTTATCGTATCAATTCGTCAAAAATTTTTTAAATCACTTTCATAAATTCTAAAATAATCCTTATAATTTATTTTGAAATCTTTACTTTTTAAATCTTTCATTTTATGTTGGAAACATATCGATCCAAGTATTGGACAACTTGTAATTATTGAAATCCATGACCATTAGCAAAATAAATAGCACTAAATTAAGTCTTTGAATTTTCTAGGGAAACATTTAGCACATCGATCTCCTTCTTGAACCGAGCTCCTCACTGCAACAAAACATCTCACAATGACCTTTTATCATGTTAGAGGAGATAATTAACATGTCGTATAAAACGTAATGCAAAAGGGACATAGCAGTTATTCATGCTCATGAAATGTCTACTTGTATGCCATGCTTTCATAATGCATATTATATAAATGCATTTAGGTATTAAATGGTTATTGGCTTAGGGGATAACCGGGCATTCTGATCCTCCCCTCCTTATAAAATTTCGTCCTCGAAATTGACATACCGAACAGTTCTGGATATTTGCTTTGCATTTCCTCCTCTCTTTCCCATGTAGCCTCTTCAACGGCATGATTCCTCCACAAAATCTTTACCAAATGAATTTCCTTGTTCCTTAGTTTCTTTATTTTCTTATCAAGAACCTGTACCGGCTGCTCTTCATAGGACAAGTCTGGGGATAATTCCAACGGCTCATAATTTAACACATGTGAGGGGTTGGAAATGTACCTCTTTAACATGGACACATGGAATACGTTGTGTACACCAGATAGCGAAGGAGGTAAGGCTATTCTATAAGCTCTGTCACCAACTCTCTCAAGGATTTCAAATGGGCCAGCATATCTCGGGCTAAGTTTTCCTTTCTTCCCAAATCTCATTATGCTTTTTATCGGGGATACCCTCAACAAGACATAGTTTCCAACTGCGAATTCCAAATCTCTTCTTCGATTATCTGCATAACTCTTCTGTCTACTTTGTGCAATTTTCATTCGTTCTCTTATCTTTTCTACCGCCATAGCAGTCTGTTGTATCATTTCTGGGCCCAAGACTTCTTTCTCCAACTTCATCCCGATTATACGGGAGATCTACATTTTCTCCCATATAGTGCTTCATAAGGTGCCATCCCAATTGTAGATTGGTAACTGTTGTTGTAGGTGAACTCTACCAATGGAAGCTTTGTATCCCAATTGCCCTTGAAATCTAGTATGCATGCTCTCAACATATCTTCGAGTATTTGAATAACTCTTTCGACCCATCACTTTGTGGATGAAATGCGGTCTTGAAAGCAAGCTTGTACCCATTGCATTATGTAAACTTTTCCAAAATGCGGATGTGAATTTAGGGTCCTGTCGATACTATAGATATTGGCACCCCATGTAGCCGGACTATCTCTTTAATATATTCTGAGCGTATCGATCCATATTATATGTGGATTTTACTGGCAAGAAATGAGCAGACTTGGTCAATCTATCAACAATCACCCATATGAAATTATACCCACTTTGAGTCCTTGGCAGCCCGAGCACAAAATCCATTGTAATGTGTTCCCATTTCCATTAGGAATTAGTAAAGGCTTCAATAATCCTGCTGGTCTCGATGTTCGGTTTTGATCTGTGACAAGTTAGACATTCTGCGACGAATTTTGCGATATCTTTCTTCATGTTAGGCCACCAATAATGTTGTTGCAAGTCTTTATACATTTTTGTGCTACCTGGATGTATTGAATAAGGACTGGAATGAGCTTCCTTCAGAATTTCCCCTATGATGGTTGTGTCAGCTGGCACACACAGTCTCCCTTTATATCGTAATATTTTGTCACCAGAGACTGTGAAGTTTGGTAATTTGCCTTCATCAACTTTTTCCCTTAATTTGCCAATGTACTGATCCACCTTCTGGGTTTCTTTGATTATATCTTGAAGTGCCGGTTTCAATATGAGTTCTGATAACGAACAAATCTTTCTTTTGGGCACAATTTCCAGTTCTAACTTTTGCAAGTCTAATAATAATGGCTTCTGTGTGATTAGAAAGGAAGACATAGACTTTCTACTTAATGCATCTGCAACCACATTTGCCTTACCAGGATGATAGTTGATCTCGCAATCATAGTCTTTCACCAATTCTAACCATCTTGCCGCCGCATATTCAGCTCCTACGTGTGAAAAAGTACTTCAAACTTTTGTGGTCTCGTATAGATTTCGCACTTTTCGCCATATAGGTAATGTCTCCAAATTTTTAGTGCAAAGACAACGTGACCCAATTCTAGATCATGTGTTGGATAATTCTTCTCATACTCTTTTAATTGCCTAGAGGCATAGGCTATTACCTTTCCATGTTGCATTAATACAAGACCCAAACCATTCTTAGAAGCATCGATAAACTACAAAGCCACTGTTCCCATAGGAGTGGCAAGGACAGGAGCCGTAGTTAGTCTATGCTTCACCCCTGAAACTCCTCGCAAGCATCACCCAAATAAACTTTGTATTCTTCCTTGTTAACAATGTTAATGGGGTTGCAATCTTCGAGAATCCTTGTACGAATCGTCGGTAGTAGCCGGCTAGTCCTGAGAAACTTCGAACCTCTGATACATTCGTTGGTGTTGGCCAGTTACTCACCGCTTCTATCTTGTTTGGATCAACTGAAATGCCATCCTTGGATACTACATGCCCTAAAAATACCACTTGTTCTATCCAGAATTCACATTTCTTGAATTTAGCATATAACCGTTTTTCTTTGAGAATTTGAAGCACAATTCTGAGGTGTTCTTTGTGCTCATCTCTATCATGTGAATAGATAAGGATGTCATCAATAAACACCACCACAAATTTATCAAGGAACTCTTTGAATATCCGGTTCATCAGATCCATAAATTCTGCTGGAGCATTTGTCAAACCAAAAGGCATCACTAAAAATTCATAGTGACCATATCGTGTTCTAAATCTTTGTCTTTTGGATATCTTCTTCTTTGACCTTCAGTTGATGATATCCGGAACGTAAATCAATCTTTGAGAATACCGATGCTCCTTGCAACTGATCAAATAAATCATCTATCCTTGGAAGGGGATATTTGTTCTTGATGGTCACCTTATTCAGTTCCCTATAGTCAATGCATAATCGCAATGAGCCATCTTTCTTTTTCACAAATAAGACAGGGGCTCCCCAAGGTGAACAACTAGGACGAATGAATCCCTTATCAAGTAATTCTTGTAGCTGGGTTTTTAATTCTTTCAATTCTGTTGGTGCCATTCTGTATGGGGCTTTAGAAATAGGGGTAGTCCCTGGCATTACATCGATTGCAAACTCAATTTCCCGATCTGGGGGCAACCCTGGTAGATCATCTGGAAACACCTCAGGAAATTTTCTAACCACATCTACATCTTCAGGCTTCAATTTCATTTCAAGGGAGGTGTCCAAAACATTAGCCAAATAGCCAGTACACCCCTTATTTAACATCTTCCTAGCTTTCAGTGCAGTTATAATTGGCAAAGAGCACGAATATGAATTACCTTTAAAAATAAACCCTCCTCCATTTACTGGTTGAAAGGCCACAATCTTCTTATTACAATCAACATTTGCACAATATTTAGATAGCCAGTCCATACCAAGGATAACATCAAAATTAGATATTGGTAGGACAACAAGGTCGGCGTAGAGTATCCTTCCATCAATTCGAACTATACAGGCCCTCAACATTTGGTTAGAATCCATATTTTCTCCAAACGGAGCAGCCACATTATAACCAACTTTCAAGAGTTCTGGTTTAACGCCCGATTTTCTCATAAATGCATATGATGCAAATGAATGTGTAGATCCTGGGTCTATCAATGTAAGAGCAGAATTCTGAGATCGAATGGTACACGAGACTACGGAAGCATCCGCATCGCCTTCTTCTCGAGTCATTGCAAAGACCCTCCCTTGAACTTTATTCTCTGTGTTTGGGCAATCTCTCGCCATATGTCCGGCTTCTTGCATCTCAAACAATTATTGACCCAACAAAACATTCTCCAAAGTGATTTTTCCCACATTTAGTACACTTGGGCTTCTCGGTTGTATTTGGAGCATCTCTCACCGTAGGATGCTTCGATTGGCTTTGCTGTTTTTGCTCCGATCTCTTCCAATGTGCTGAATTTTTGAAGCAAATGCTTGCCTCTTCGTTGATAAGACCTTTGTATCTCCTTTTCGCTGCCTTCATGAGCAAAGGCTCTCACAACTATTTCTACGAACTCGGTTGATGTAGACATCCTCACATCTCTTCTAATTTCAGTCGAGGCCTCTTAGGAAATGATCCACCTTCTCGGATTATCCCTAGCAATATAGGAACATACCTACACCTTCTTCAAATTTCCGAATATATTCGCATACAGTCATATCCGCTTGTTTCAACTCCAAAACTCTTTGACCTTGAGAGACCGTGTGTCCCTGGTGAAGTATTTATCATAGAATATTACTTTAAATCTCCCACGTCAACCCTTCCAAGTTGATCGCAAGTTTGGCTCCTTCCCACCAAGTTCGCATCCTTTTGAGCCGAAAGATCGCACAAAGTATCTTCTCAAAGATCGTCGATGTGCATGTAGTCAAATATAACATCAAGTGATTTGACCCATTCTTCCGCAACCATAGGATCAGCCCCACCATGAAAATCGGAGGTTCCATTTTCCTAAATTTTTCATACACCGCGGTCCATTATTGTTTCTTGGTGGAGGTTGTCGGTTTTGTTCTTCGTTTCTTTGTTGCATGTTCAGCAGCTTGTTGCATTTGTTCACCATACATCCTTGTCTCTGTTGTTGCATCACCACCAAATTCTCAAGAAGGTTATGGTTTGATTTGGATCATCTCTTGCCTTTCTTTTGGGTGCCATCACATCCGTTGTACTGCCCAATCTTACCCATTCATAAGCCAATAACGATCACATAACGATGATGATGACAACTAATATGTTGTAATTTATTAAACATAATACTTAATAGATAAAAGTTGACCATATCCTTCAGTCGAGAATGCCCATATGCCATCTTCTGTCTGCAGGAAAGATTTAAACCTGGCTCCGATACCACAATCAGTAACACTTCTAACCTAGCAGCTGAACCGCAAAGGGGTCCGTGCTACTAAGTTGGGGAGTCTCACGCTTTTAAACTTTGAAAATCAATAAAAAGTAAATCTGGTAATGCGAGTACTCAAGGAAATAATGCAAACTGGTATTATTTATTCAAAACATTACACAACCTTAAGTTTAATACATAGCAAAACCATAACAGAGTGATCTTATTAAAAACAAAACATAGACTTCCAGCATAGGGGCGAAATAGCTGGGAATGGCATATGGACAAGTCTCCGGCTGTCAACACTGAAGAAGATAGTCAACTCCTAAACATGAGCATCATCACCTGTATCATAAGAATCTAATGAGCTAATGGCTCAGTAAGATGAGACTTCTGTAATAGCAAAGTATCACGTAGCACGTTTATCAATGAATAACTACTATATATATAGTCATGTTCTTGTAAAATCCTTTCTTCGGGTACCCTTGAAGTGTGGTACTCGACTGATAGTGATAGGCCATGGTTTTCGGAACCTGTTCATATAATTGGCCAATAAAAGATGTATACTGGGTTCCCATACTGGTTTTTCAACCAATGGTATTAGCCGTATTCAACCTTTTTCATTCAGTGTGGGTTTCCTTGACCGACTTTCAGCCGCAAGTATTTGCCACCATGTGTTGGGTCCGCCGGTCCCCCGCGTCCCGTGCCTACCCGCCATCAATCAAGTACCATACTTCCTATTCTTAAACATTCTTTTACATACACATGTCATGCATGATCATTCAATAGCAGTTACATATGAAAATATCAATCAATATATGATCCTTATGATACAGCAAGGAAAAGCATCATCTTACCTCAAGTCCTGTGCCTGTTGATGTGAAAAGATCAGTTTCTATAGATGGATGTGCTAAAATCCTTAAAGAAAATCTGAAACCTCTTTGGGGACTTTTGTCAATCACCTTTGAAAACTCACGATTTGAGCTATCTGTTTGATCGGGATTTTTGTGGCATTTATAATTTTTCGAAGGAAAATATGTTTCGGGCGTTTTAAAGTAGAGTTTCACAGATTCAAAATGATATATTATATGTACAAAACCACGTCCGGGAACATATATAAATAAGGGCTCAAAGTCGGTTGAAAATCAACCTTACCCGGACACTGAACCCTTATCCTGACACCGGCCGAGAAGCTTGTCGGTCGTGACCGCCTTATCCGACACCGATGACTTTATCCGGACACTGGCCGAGAAGCTTCGTCGTGGATCGACCTTATCCTGACAAATGGACAGCTTTATCCGGATAGTGGCCTAGAAGCTTCGGACATGACCGGCAGCTTGTCGATCGGCGTGTCCGGCGGTGACCGCAAATGTCCGTCAACTTGGCTCGGCGGTTCGACCCCTTCCCGATGTCCAAATTCGATTTTCCGACTGCTAGGACTCTTGAGTTAAATCTTGATATGCTCTAACGGATTTTCGATAATCTTAAAATAATAATTTAATATTATTTTTGCAGTATAAGTGTTCTGTAATGAAAATTTTATCGTATCAATTCGTCGAAAATTTTTTAAATCACTTTCATAAATTCTAAAATAATCCTTATAATTTATTTTGAAATCTTTACTTTTTAAATCTTTGATTTTATGTTGGAAACATATCGATCTAAGTATTGGACAACTTGTAATTATTGAAATCCATGACCATTAGCAAAATAAATAGCACTAAATTAAGTCTTTGAATTTTCTAGGGAAACATTTAGCACATCGATCTCCTTACTGAGAAACTGAGCTCCTCACTGCAACAAAACATCTCACAATGACCTTTTATCATGTTAGAGGAGATAATTAACATGTCGTATAAAACGTAATGCAAAAGGGACATAGCAGTTATTCATGCTCATGAAATGTCTACTTGTATGCCATGCTTTCATAATGCATATTATATAAATGCATTTAGGTATTAAATGGTTATTGGCTTAGGGGATAACCGGGCATTACATAACGGGTGGGTCGGTCTCCCGACCAGAATCTTTCTTTTAACACGGACAGAGCTACTTTTGGCGGGCTAGAGGACAAACGAGTCAACTATTCGTAACGTACGTTATGTCCCAAATTTAACATACGTAACACTTGGGCACATTTCGGGCAGTGAGTTCTTTACGTACGTTGTCATTACACTGTTAAGTACGTAATACACCTTACGTACGTAACACTCTTATCGTTAACGTACGTTACCAAAACCAAGTTTTATAAAATGGCAATTCCCTTCTTCATTTGCACGACCCAACATCACAAACTATCACCCTTGGAGAAATTCCTAGCCCTATACCCGGTTCTTAAGCCTCTTATACACTTGAACTAACATTGAGGAGGTGGACTCTTGAGCTCCGGTGAAGATTATCCAAGTCATTCAAGTCACTTCTCGTTCTCCTCGTAGTTCTTGTAAATCCGCCAACTATCTTCATTATTCTTCTTCCAATAAGGTAAGCCACCAATCCGTGGAGTTATATCTTCGATGTTTTCTTATTTATACTTAATAGATTCCGGGTATTGGATAGATTTTTGCTAAACTTCGTAGACAATCTTGTCGGATGGAATTGTAGTAACCGGAATTATCGTTTCTCATATGTTTCGTTTCATGCAAATCATACCTATCATACGAAATTTCATTTCAAATCATCGCTAGGAATGTAAAATTTGACGAATCAATTGTGGGAGAATTCGTAGTAATCCGTCACCGTATGTTCCATTGTTCGTAGCCACCCTTACCTTGTGATTTTTGACACTTAGCAAACTAAGGAAAACAATTCGGTAGTATAATCAATATTGGGTATCAAACCACCAAAGTTATTGTGCAATAGAATCCGTCGATTGTAGTATTCAGAATATAGAATTGAATTAGAAAGCATGAGATTCGATTACGCCATAATAATTCGTTGACAACCGAAAAATGTTAGGATTATATTCTTGAGTAAATCGATTTACCTAATGTTAATTATAGGATTGAACGGGATAATGGTACACAATACTTAAAACTTAGAAACGATACTTATATCGACAATCAAAACTACACTAGGAATCCGATTAGGAAAGGGAGACTAGTTTTATTCATCATAATCCGTACGAGGTGTTAATCGGATATTTCGTGGCTAGGTTAAGCTCGAGCGGGCGTGGGGAATCCTTATCACAAAGCACCTACTATCGGATCACACGCAAGTGAAATCTTGCTTGAGAATTTTCTAATATCAATGTTATACCGTATGTGCGTATGTGCCATTTTGATAAATGCCGACGTTTGTCTTTCTCTAAAAATGTTATAAATGGGCCGATGTGTTGGGGATAAAACCTGTATGGTGCCCGTGTGGAAATGTGTTAGGGGGTAAGACCCGAATTGGGCGCCTATGTTCCGAGGTATTCCCGTGTGGATACTTCCGTGACCCTTGGTTGCGACCTTGGGGCTTATGTGATAAAAGAGAGAGACAACGTTAGTCGAGTGATGAAATATTCCCTATGATTACTAGATACTGTGATTGTAAAGATGACGTATATCGTTGTTAGTAGCTGTTATTTGGTATGCATTCTCTGACCCTGGTTACCTGGTATGATTCGTCGTACCAGGTAAAATTGTTCATCATGTGCAGGACATTCCCGAGGGGTCCGGTCAGACTTGAGCGGTGTTGGAATTATCTCTAGCCGCTGCTTAAATTGGAATAAATTGTTTTCTTTGGAAAAAAACTTTTGTTGTGTAATAATTGGACTTCAAATTACTTTTTTCCTTAAATCTTTCGACTCACGTTATGTAAACCTTGAATTTAATGTTTTATCGCGATTTTATTAAAATGCCTATTTTCTAACTAGCCTTGTGGGTCCCATGTGGGATTCACGGCACTGTAATACCTCGAGATATTTTGGGGGTGTTACAGAAAATGGTATCAGAGAGAAACTCCTGGTTTGAATAAACTTTCTCCTATTTTTTTTTCCAAGTCCAACATCCCAAGCGATCGAAACTCCCCATGGGAATGCAAGTAAGTGATATGTGTGTGTTTATATTTTTGTACAACATTTAATTGTAAACCATGCGTGGAACTGGCTTTAGATTAGTACTGTTAGTGATGGCATGCCGAGGAGCTATGAGGGTGGTGAATGACGCTCAGGGTTCAGCCGCGAACCACAATGAGGACGAGAACACTGCCGAGACCTATCCTGCTGGGGGCCAGCCGCCACCAGTTAATCAAAACGATCAGGAGGCGGAATGCCAGAATAACAACCCGGGGGGCATGGACCCAACTTTTGTCCAGGCCCTTGCCCAGGCTATCGCCATGGGAATTGCTCAGGTCAATCAGGCGGAATGGATACTGGTCATCAATGTGGAAGAAAACGCAGGAAGAGATCGATGGTTGGGAGAGATACTGAAGGCTAGGCCTCCATAATTTGACGGAACAGGAGAGAAACACGTGGACGACTGGATTTCTGAAATGGAGACTGCCTTCGAAGTAATCGGATTCCCAGAGAATAGAAAAGTGCCGCACGGAATTAATCAACTCCGTGACACTGCTGCACGTTGGTGGAGGACTTACAGGCCAGAGGACCGAGTGGTCGGGTGGACCGAATTTGCCCGACTACTACAGAGTGAGTACTGACCTGCATCAGCCCGACCGCTCGCGCACGAGACTTTTCAAAGGCCGGCCTCGTAACATGCCAAGATCAGAGATCATTCGGGCCTACCGAACCGAGCTAAGTTACATCTCCCGATGGTTCCAACGAGAAGATCAACGAATATGCCATCTTGCATGAGGTTACCGGAGGATGTACAACGCTATGCCGCCGGATTTCACCGCACGACCACGAGAGCATACGAAGACGTAGTCACAAAGATATGTCGTACAGCTTGTTAATACCGATATCGGCATAACTCAAGAAGCGTAAGACATCGATTCAGCCTGGGAGCAACAAGAAAACAAATTCGGGGCCCGCATCTTCTTTTAAGTCGGCAGCTGCATCAATGTAAGGGTGTATCTCGATCGGCCTTACCGTAGGGACTGCTTCAATTGTGGCATGACCGGGCATACTAAGTATCGGTGTCGAATACGGCTACCAAATGTTTCACTTGCGAAAGAGTGGACACATGTCTCAATTCTATGGCGGGCCAATTCCACTCGAGCCCAGCCTTCCCAACCAAGTCAACAAGGCTCGTGCAATCCCCTCAGACGCTTGTCGTTTCCAACTACCGAGCTCCATCACACCAGAACCAACCACCACTCCACGGAGCCGGACGAGGCCGTGGGCACGGAGGCGGTACCTCATCCTTTCTGAGTCGGCTGCCTCGTGTATTTGAGCCGAGGGCTACGGATGGTCGATCTGCGCCACCTATCTCGTGTACTCTTCTTGTTAACTCTCACCAAAGGCATGTACTATTTGATACCGAGCCACCCATTCATTTATATCTGTGGAATGTGTTGAACGCTTAAATCTTGTTTGTGTACCTTGTGAGCCTTTTACTGTTAAACTACATGAGGGTAGTAGATTAAGCGGCGATCAAAAGGTTCGAGACTGTCGGATCTGCATCAACAATCATAGTTGGACCGCTAATCTTATGGTCTTTCCGCTCCAGAATGAAGATATCATATTAGGTATGGACTGGATGCCATTGCACAGAACGATCTTGGATACCTACCACTTGACTATTTCCATTTCGGCTCATGACGGTACCACACATGTCATCAGCGGACGTGAACACTTTAGTACAAAAGGGTCTCTCAGCATTATCGCATCAGAAGCCTCCTGCAGCTCTCGAAGTGAGTACTATTGGTGTTATGTTCTTCGAGAGGACACTTCACAACTTGCAATCACAAACATTCTGGTGGTGAATGAGTTTCCAGACGTTTCTCCTGATGAACTACTGTGTGCCACCGCACCGAGAAGTTGACCTTTCCATTGAACTCGAGCCGGGGACGAGACCTATTTCCAAAGCTCCTTACAGGATGGCACCGGCCGAGATGAAGGAATTAAAGATACAGCTCGAAGATCTATTGGAGAAAGGGTTGATCCGCCCAAGCACCTCGCCGTGGGGCGCGCCGGTACTTTTTGTTAAGAAGAAAGACAACTCTCTACGCTTGTGCATCGACTACAGGGAGCTGAATAAGGTTACTATCAAGAATCATTATCCACTTGGATCAGTTACAAGGGGCAGTCGTGTTTTCAAAGATCGATTTACGGTCTGGATATCACCAATTGAGGATTCGGGAGGAAGATATACCCAAGACTGCATTTCGGTCGAGGTATGGGAATTACGAGTACATCGTGGTATCATTCGGGTTGACTAATGCCCCAGCCGTTTTCATGGAACTGATGAATAGAGTTTTGATTGATTTCCTCGATAAATGCGTGGTGGTTTTTATCGACGACATCCTGATATATTCTCGAAGCCGACAGGAACACGAGGAACATTTGAGGCAAGTGCTGAGCGTGTTAAGGCAACACCAACTTTATGCGAAACTGTCCAAGTGCGAATTCTGGATGCCGGAGGTAATTTTTCTCGGACATGTTGTCTCGGCAGAAGGTGTCAAGGTCGACCCACAAAAGATCGAGACAATAACGAGTTGGGAACCGCCGAAAAATGTCAAGGAGGTTAGGAGCTTCCTAGGACTGGCGGGTTACTATCAAAGATTCGTCGAGGCTTTTTCCTGTATCGCCCGACCGTTAACGAACCTACTGAGAAAGAGCACCAAATTTGTATGGACTGCAGACTGTCAGAAGAGCTTCGACGAGCTCAAGAGTAGGCTAACCATCGCCGAAGACTAGTGTTACCACAGTGCATGTATGATTCATTATATACACGGATGCATCCAAGCATGGACTAGGGTGTGTCTTCATGCAGAATGGCAGAGTCGTTGCGTACGCATCCCAACAACTGAAGCCGTACGAAGTAAATTACTCGACACATGACTTGGAGCTAGCCGCGGTGGTGCATGCCCTCAAGATTTGGAGGCACTATCTCTACGGAGTTACTTGCAAAGTTTTCACGGATCATAAGAGTTTGAAATATATCTTCACGCAGAGAGAATTAAACATGAGACAGAGGCGTTGGTTGGAGCTAATCAAGGACTACGATGTGGAAATCTCCTATCATCCCGGAAAAGCCAACGTGGTAGCTGATGCTCTTAGTCGGAAAACTACACAAGAGGTGATGGTATCCAGCATAACAGTTCAGCCCAAACTGCAGCAAGATATCAGGAGAAGCAACACCGAAGTATGGGTACAACGTAGGCAAGGACGATTATGCTCAATCAATATACTTTCGTCCTTACTAGCGAGATACGTCTAGCACAGATGGAAGATCCTTAATTACGTGCGATTGGTGCAAGAATCGAGGAAGGAGATGTTTCTGACTATAAGATTCAGGGTGATTTGGTGAGGTTCAAGAACAGGATATGTATTCCACCGAATGACGGACTGAAGCAAACTATACTGAAGGAGGCGCACTCCACTCCCTATTCTATTCACCCCAGAGCAAGCAAGATGTACAAAGATTTGCGACAGAGTTTTTGGTGGAAGAATATGAAATGGGAAGTTGCTAGGTTCGTCGCCCGATGTATGACGTGCCAACAAGTGAAAATTGAACACCGCAGACCAGCCGGAATTATGCAACCCCTACCCATCCCGGAGTGTAAATGGGAGAGCATATCAATGGACTTGTCACTAAGCTACCTACGGCGGTGGGAGGAAAGGATACGATTTGGGTCATTGTTGATCGATTGACAAAATCAGCACATTTCATTCCTATTCAAGAGACAACCGGGACAGAGCAGCTGGCCGTCATTTTCATCAGAGAGATCATAAGGATACATGGTGTTCCCTCATCCATCATTTTGGATAGGGACACCAGATATGTGTCTCGTTTTTGGAAAGCCGTCCATAAAGCTATGGGGACCCAAATACACTTTAGCACGGCTTATCATCCTCAGACAGATGGACAGACCGAGCGTACGATTCAAACCTCGGAAGATATGTTGAGGGCATGCGTGCTCGATTGGGGAAAGGATTGGGCTAGACATTTGGGATTAGTGGAGTTCTCGTACAACAGCAGCTGGCATGCAAGCATAGGCATGGCACCATTTGAGGCCCTGTATGGGCGAAGATGCAAGTCACCGTTATGCTGGGATGATGCCTCCGACACCGCAGTTACCGAGTTGGATCTTATCCAGGAGTCCATTAAGAAGATATCTATCATTCGGAAACACATGCTAGCCACACAGATCCGGC
Organism: Orobanche coerulescens; assembly: GCA_033398695.1. Classification (NCBI taxonomy): domain Eukaryota; kingdom Viridiplantae; phylum Streptophyta; class Magnoliopsida; order Lamiales; family Orobanchaceae; genus Orobanche; species Orobanche coerulescens. Next base: position 90,295,354 of record CM065803.1, read on the forward strand.
AGAAATCTTATGCCGAAAACCGACAGCGACCGTTAGAATTTACGGTCGGGGATCATGTTTGGGTCAAAGTATCACCTATACTGTAATATCCGACGGAAATTCTTACTTACTGTTGTATCATTCGGATAATTCAAATACTGTTGTAGTCTTGTTGCATTTGTGTATTGTTTATTGATGTTGGAATATATCATAAATAGACATAATAATAACGATCACTCGCACTATGATTGGATTCTCAACGTCGAATAGATTAATACATTTTTGAGCTACTAAACCTGAGTCTAACGTACGCTAATCCTTAAGCATAACGTACGTTACTTTAAGTCCTTTACGTACATAGAGGGGTACTTGTTACGTACGTAACCAGTGTAATCGTATCCGATCTCAACTTTCGGCGTGTAGGGCCGGACAGGATTCGAATATCTGATCTTTTGGAGGCAACCTAGTTGACCTACATTACGTACGTAATGCTTCGATAGGTAACGTACGTAATGATGTTCGTATTTCACCAAAGAGCCTTCGGACTTAGCTTACGACGTAACACTTTCCGTAGCGCACGTAAAGTCAGTAACGACGTTATCCTATTGTGATAACGCATTTAACGAATCTTTGTTATAAAAAGACAACTTGTGTCTTTCATTTTGCACGAACAAAACTCTGAGTTTTCACCAATATAATCATCCCCCTGCATCCCTAGATCAAAATTACCTTCTTCCAACTTGTGTTTGAGCTTTACATTTGGATTTTGGAGCTTGTTGATTGGGAGTTGGAGTCATTCTTGAAGCTTAGATTGTGTTCCTGTGGTTTTGGTGTATTGTTCTTCAATTCTGAAGGTATGTTATACGATTTAACCCTATAATCTCATAGTTATAATGATAGTGATTAAGTATACTCCACCTAGTGATGAATTAATCAAGCTAAACATGTTTATAGTTAAGCTTCCAACAAACTTAATGATGAATATGATGATTAAGGGTTTTGTAATGATGTGTTCTTAGTGTTTTAAATGGTGATGATCATGTTTAGTTAAACCAAACTCTTATTCCTGGACTAATAACACCATTGGAATACTAATAGTCTTTGTTTCATTATAATGTAAATAACATGTTGGAATAATTACCATAAAATGTTTTAAGAAACCCTTGTTGATCATTAGAAGAATGGAATCACCTTCTTGAACCTAAGCTAAGTGAATCCAGAGGAGTAATGTTTGAACCTCCAAGTTAATTAGAAGATTATAACGAAGGTGTTGAACTTGAAGTAGTCTTCATGATCATAATATGGAATTGTAACTACTTAACTCAACATAAGTAATTGATTGAAGTACATATTTTACTTTTAATCAATTGAGATGTTCTTGATAAGTTTAAAGAGTAGGAGATTATTGTTTAACACATCTTAATCCAAAGAAACATTTGGTAAACATCTTGTAATCAATTGTAAGAATAGAATGGTATTGAATTAGGTTCTTGGAGTAACCCCTCAACATCTTAAAAAGTTGAACTACTCAAATGAGAATTAGGATGTTGTCTCGTTGAAGTTTGGTATAGATGATCATATGAATGTATTATTGAGTAAAATATACTTCATTCAAGGTTGATTGTCCGAGTAACCGATTTTGAATCGAGGGCCGATTGTTCGTTCGCCAAAGAAGGACTTTACTCGCCTCCGTATTGAGGCAAGTTATCTTGCTTGGTTATAGTGATGTGTGGATTCTTATGATGATTATGCATCTCGTGTATATGAAACACTTATAAACTTGTGTCTTGTGACTTGAGGTTGTTCTTAATGATGTCCCGTTCTCATCGTGGGATTGTATTCCCAAGTTCGTCACTTTCGGACCCTTGATATTGTTGATCTTGTTGTCATTTCGGTGAGTCCTCGATCCTTAATCGGATTTGTGAATTATTGAATTCGTTGTCATGTTGCATCGTGACATATCCGGAGTCATATCTACGTTCCGATTGGATATTGTGTAGGATTTTTAGCCGGGCACATATATAGTCATGCGTGAATATTTTCCATGAAGGGCTGTGCACACGAGATGTAGTTCGTTGAGGCTAATTAGGTACAATGTCCCACGTATATCCTGGATTCCGTATACGGGGTGGACATGTGCACTGACACATATTCGGATCGGGCGTACTGTGATGTCCCTCTTGAGCCGTACTATCTTAGTCGTTCATAGTCCATTTTTATACTTGGATGTGTTCGACGTTTTGTGACTGAGCGTTCATACACCCGAGGGGTATGTTCGTTAGTCGGGGCCTTATTCTTGAAATCTTATATACGTGAATTGTATAATATCTTGAGAATCATTTATCATGTATATCTGACCCTGTGTTGGGCGAAATACTTGTGTTGTATTTTAGGTCGAGGAAAAGGCAAGGCACGGGAAGATCAAGGTGATGATGAAGGGTTCGAAGGATACTAGTTCGGGGGCCCCAAGTCTTTCGTGTCCGGTCATGTTCGTACCGTGTAATGTTATCTTTCCGCTTTATTTTAAGTATGAACAAATGTATTGTTATTTAACGTATATTTCATCTCCATATGGATTATACTTATGTTTTTGGATCCTGTGTGTAATAAGGCCGTAGGCCATACTGCTGTAAACTCCAAATCGGAGTAAGTACTATGTTTTGTGGTTCGGTATCACATGTCGTGTGTATTTAATATGTACTTTGGGTATCGCCTGGTGGATCCCAGTGTGGGGTCCACGGCACTATAATGGCCGCGTTATCGGGGTGTTACATATACGAGGTATCCGGCGTTTCGGCCAGAAGGGCAAGTTAAGCCCGAGATTTATAGGTCCGTTTGAGATATTGGACCGGGTAGGGAAACTCGCGTATCGATTAGCTCTACCGCCGCATCTGGATGGAGTGCATAATGTTTTTCACGTCTCCCGCTTAAGGAAGTATGTCTATGACCCAAGTCACAAGCTCAATTTCAAGAAGTGGAAATTTCCGATGACGCTACCTTTAGAGAGATACCGACCGCCATTTTGGATCGGCGTGTGAAGATGTTAAGAAATAAAGCCATACCCCTCGTGAAGATTCAGTGGTCGCACCACGGCACGGAAGAAGCGACTTGGGAAACCGAGTCGAGCATGAAGGAGAGTCATCCCGAGTTATTTTCTTAAGTTTCGTGACGAAACTATTTTTAAGAGGGGTGTATGTAATACCTCCGGTATTCCATGCTTGATTACTTTGTACTGTGTGAATGTTTGGTAATGTGACGTCATTTCTATTTATGTATTCCATTGAGTGCTATATAATTGTACGATGTGAATGAAATGGGGGTGACACGCCTTGACCCCGTGGGACGATCGTCGGTGCGAATATGACGGTGGCCAACGTCTTGTTCCCTGATAAATGTTGACGAGTGGAAGGGATGGTCACCCTGAGATGGTTAGAATGTGGTATGAGGCTAAAGAGTTTATGTCTAATGCACGTTAAAGTTCTGTTTAATGCGCGCTATAACTCATGCCTAACGTTTGCTATATTTCGATTGTTACGTACGTTAGGGTAGCTATATTACGTACGTAACGGGTGGGTCGGTCTCCCGACCAGAATCTTTCTTTTGACACGGACAGAGCTACTTTCGGCGGGCTAGAGAACAAATGAGTCAACTATTCGTAACGTACGTTATGTCCCAAATTTAACGTACGTAACACTTGGTCACATTTCGGGCAGTGAGTTCTTTACGTACGTTGTCATTACACTGTTACGTACGTAATACACCTTACGTACGTAACACTCTTATCGTTAACGTATGTTACCAAAATCAAAGTTTTATAAAATGACAATTCCCTTCTTCATTTGCATGACCCAACATCACAAACTATCACCCTTGGAGAAATTCCTAGCCCTATACCCGGTTCTTAAGCCTCTTATACACTTGAACTAACATTGAGGAGGTGGATTCTTGAGCTCCGGTGAAGATTATCCAAGTCGTTCAAGTCACTTCTCGTTCTCCTCGTAGTTCTTGTAAATCCGCCAACTATCTTCATTATTCTTCTTCCAATAAGGTAAGCCACCAATCCCTGGAGTTATATCTTCGATGTTTTCTTATTTATACTTATTAGATCATGGGTATCGATAGATTTTTGCTAAACTTCATAGACAATCTTGTCGGATGGAATTGTAGTAACCGGAATTATCGTTTCTCATATGTTTCGTTTCATGCAAATCATACCTATCATACGAAATTTCATTTCAAATCATCGCTAGGAATGTAAAATTTGACGAATCAATTGTGGGAGAATTCATAGTAATCTGTCACCGTATGTTCCATTGTTCGTAGCCACCCTTACCTTGTGATTTTTGACACTTAGAAAACTAAGGAAAACAATTCGGTAGTATAATCAATATTGGGTATCAAACCACCAAAGTTATTGTGCAATAGAATCCGTCGATTGTAGTATTCGGAATATAGAATTGAATTAGAAAGCATGAGATTCGATTACGCCATAATAATTCGTTGACAACCGAAAAATGTTAGGATTATCTTCTTGAGTAAATCGATATACCTAATGTTAATTATAGGATTGAACGGGATAATGGTACACAATACTTAAAACTTAGAAAAGATACTTATATCGACAATCAAAACTACACTAGGAATCCGATTAGGAAAGGGAGACTAGTTTTATTCATCATAATCCGTACGAGGTGTTAATCGGATATTTCGTGGCTAGGTTAAGCTCGAGCGGGCGTGGGGACTCCTTATCACAAAGCACCTACTATTGGATCACACGCAAGTGAAATCTTGCTCGAGAATTTTCTAATATCAATGTTATACCGTATGTGCGTATGTGCCATTTTGATAAATGCCGACGTTTGTCTTTCTCTAAAAATGTTATAAATGGGCCGATGTGTTGGGGATAAAACCTGTATGGTACCCGTGTGGAAATGTGTTAGGGGGTAAGACCCGAATTGGGAGCCTATGTTCCGGGGTATTCCCGTGTGGATACTTCCGTGACCCTTGGTTGCGACCTTGGGGCTTATGTGATAAAAGAGAGAGAAAACGTCGGTCGAGTGATGAAGTATTCCCTGTGATTACTAGATACTGTGATTGTAAAGATGACGTATATCATTGTTAGTAGCTGTTATTTGGTATGCATTCTCTGACCCTGGTTACCTGGTATGATTCGTCGTACCAGGTAAAATTGTTCATCATGTGCAGGACATTCCCGAGGGGTCCGGTCAGACTTGAGCGGTGTTGGAATTATCTCTAGCCGCTGCTTAAATTGGAATAAATTGTTTTCTTTGGAAAAAACTTTTGTTGTGTAATAATTGGACTTCAAATTACTTTTTTCCTTAAATCTTTCGACTCACGTTATGTAAACCTTGAATTTAATGTTTTATCGCGATTTTCTTAAAATGCCTATTTTCTAACTAGCCTTGTGGGTCCCACGTGGGATTCACGGCACTGTAATGCCTCGAGATATTTTGGGGGTGTTACACCGAGGGTCGAATATTTCCGAAAGTTTTTCACGAAAAGAAAGTGTCCTCATTTTTATCGAATGCGAAATAGTTTTCCAAAGTCTCGATAACGATGTTTCACGTTTGTACTTTTTTTGAAGGGTGATACTCAAGATCAATCGGTGTTTCCAAAATTATTTTCAAAAGGGGTTTTTTATTTTTTTAAAACCTATCAATTCCCGTTTGTGTTTGGAAATGTATGTATGATGTTTGCTTTGTAGTTATGATGTTAACTTCCGAATATGATCGAATTGGTGGCATGAAAGTTGAGGCGTTGCCACATATTTGTAGTACTAGCCCTCTGTGAGAAGTGTGAACTGGTATTTACTATTTGTCGCCTCGTGGTGATTTGCGTGTTGTCGCACGAGTGTGAGCTGTTGAAGCTTGGGTTTGTATGTTTGGGTACATGTGTGATTGTCTCATGATGTTTGTAATTATGTGCTGGTTATCGTTCGGGCCGTTGAGGTCGCCGAACGATACCGTCGTTGCTGTAGTGTTTGTGTGTGTATTACTTTACGATGGTAATCGTTGTATATGATATGTGTTACGATTCTTTGTTGTGCTGAGTTGGCATCTCCGCTACGTTGTTTTGCGACGTTATGCCACATTGTATCTAGCATTTATATTTTCGGTGTGTCGAGCCGAGGTGTTTCAACCGTGATGTGCCGGGGCATGCACGTGTAAATTGTCCTTCTCGTTAGTAACGCATTTCAAGTGAGGACCCGAGGGACACCGAATTCAGTTTTGCGAATTGGCTACCGAGACTTTCAGAGTTCGCGCTTCAGCACAGATATCAGGATCGGCTCTGAGAGGCCCATGGGAGATTTTTCTGTCGGTTGCTTTTTGCGTTGTTACCTTGTTTACGTTGTTGTAAGTTGCGGGACGACATTTCTTTTATAAGAGGTCGGATGTAATGCCCGTACTATATTTGACTTCGCAGCTTCTCCTTCTAAATTCTATCGACTTGCATGTGTTCGCCGATACTTTTGAACATGTTTGATGTCTCGGTTGTCATCGTCAACTTGTTGTGACCTTGTTTCAGATCGATCTGGTTATCGCTGTGACTTTTCCGAGTTCGGTTCGATTCTTGTGAACCTTCTTCTAAGTAACATCTTTTGGTTCTACCGGTTCTTTTATTCAAGTGGATCGGATTTTGAACTTCAGTATTATCGACTCTATCGACTCGCTTATGTTCGTTGACATTTTCTCGAAATGGTCCCGCCCCTTGCTTTTGTCGATCGAACGAGTGTGGTATTGTTTCTAATAACTCGTTTGTCGTTGTGACTTTTCAATTGCTATTCCCTTTCCTGTGGATCTTATGTGAATGCACATCTTGTTGTTTTCATCGGATCATATATTGTCTCGATTCGAGATGTGAACCTTAGAGTTGTTTGAATTTTATTGTTCTTAGTATTCGAACATGATTGTTCGATTTTTGTTGTCTCGATCGTTGTGGTTCGATCGTTTGATTGTTCGGTTTTTGTTGATATCGTTTCGTGATTGTTGAACAATCCTACTCCTTCGTAAATCCCTTAAGTTCGGGAAATTAGTCTCGTTTTCGATCTTCCAACCCTTGGGTGGTGGAATTCCGTATTTGTTCAGCGATTGGCTCGCGTTTTGATTGATGTACTGTTGGGTTGGTCAATCGTATTGATTTTCGTTCGTTGTGTTTTGTAATTGTTCGGATAATCGACTTGATTGTATTATCTATTTGATGACACTTGTCACTTGTTGGTTTTATTATGTCTCCATCGGTGGCGTTGTGTTGTCGCCGTGGAGCGTGTTTTCACGCCGTATGTCTCTTTGCGTTTCTTGCAGCGTTTCGCCGTTGAGCGCGAGTTTTCGGTTTTTGTGTATCTCGTCGAGTTTTCCTGGCGGGTTATTGGTTCTCCCTACTTGGTTTAAGTTTCGGGATGAAACTTCTTTTAAGGAGGGTAGTATGTAACATCCGCAATTTTCGATTTCCGGTAATTTTTCTTTTTCGGCAGCACTCCATTTTGACGACTCGCTTGTGACCGTTTTGCCATTCTGAGAATGTTTAATTCTGCACCTTTCGACGTCCGAGTTCGTTTCGGTATTGTTTTGTTGAGTTCCGTGTTTCTTAACGACTTTTCCGCACTCGAGTTCGATTCTTGTGAATCTCGTTCGAAATTATCGCTTCGAGTTTCCCGTAAGTCCGTTTAACTTTGTTAGATGTGTTGTGAACTTCGGTTTGGTTATTCGATCACGTATCGTGATTTTCGGACGTTCTTGGGCCGTTTTCGTAATTTCCCAAAGTTTGGGGTAATTACTTCCGTTGTCAAATTCTGACACTTCGGGTGGTCAGAATAGTGTGTTCTCTTAGCTTATAGATTCGTCTTTGCGAGTACTTCGTAACCGTATCTTCGATTCGTATTCAGGTTCGGGTTTCGGGGTCGTTCGGATCGTCGTTGTGGTTCTTCATTTGGTGCCTGGAGGCTGCTGGCCGGACCTGTGCGATACGGATCGGAAAACGGCGCTGCCGAGCGCCGTGTCTTGCGCCGGGTCGGCCAGGACCAGCAGGTCTGCCGAGACACGACCGAGAACCCGCGCAAGATTTGCGCCGGGTGATGCGCCGTGTCGGATACGGCCGAGACACACGCGCAGCGTCTTGCGCCGGGTGTTGCGCCGTGTCGGTCAGGGCGTGTGCTGACCCGCAACACGGCGGTAAACACGGCGCTGGTTTGGGCCGTTTGTTGCACCGTGTTCGGCAGGTGTATATATATGGCAGAGCAGTCGGGTTTCACTCGTTTTTTTTCACTTCTTTCTTCCTCTTCCGCGGTTGGATACTTCTGTAGCATGGATGCATGTCGTCATACATCCAATCCATGAAGTTCTTAAGTTTCTAACATCAATCAATCATCCCGTAACATCCTCCGATCGACCGAATCAAGGTTAAATTTCCTAAAAATCTAGTTTTTGGAAAATTGGGGATTTTGTTAGATTTGTCCGTTTAATCCGATTTAACTTAGGATTATGATGGATTGATGATTATTTAGATGTATTATATCATTTCCCTTGTTATTCCATGGTTGGATCGTATCGATTCGTTGTTTTGGTCGAGTTCTTAGTCGACGCCTTGAAGGTGTCCGACAAAAGGTCTTAGAGGGGGGATTGGGCGTTGTATGATTATTATCCATTGTAAGATTGTTGATTTATCATTGGTATGACTTAGGGACGAATTCTTGTGAAGAACTCGAGTCGGAACCCTTCCGTTCGTTGTCTTCTTCATGGTACAAGCTTCCCGGTCGAACCATGTTCTTCGGGGTATTCGTTAACGGTTATCGAGGCAAGTATCTTACTTATACGTTTTGTACCTTTTGAATATGACTACGCGTTGAAATGAATGAATTGTGGTTATTTGTGATGAACTTGGAAATGTGTCTATATTGGTCGATTGTACACTTGGATGTGTACCGTGTGATAGGTTTTGATTGTGAGTTATGTGACATCGATTCGTCGAGGATTTGGATGATGATATTGGGTTATATGTGTTTGATTGTGTAAAGCTTGTATTGGTTATAATGTCGGCTTCGGGCTAAGTATACTAGTTGCATGAAATTGTAATGGACAAGATGATGGTTTGATTGTGTGCGTCTTGGTGTAATATGAATGTGAATGTTGTGTGCTAGAACGCTAAGTTCACTCGTGTGGGTTCGACGGGGCCTACGAGGATTCATGGCACAGGTCCATGGGATCAGAACTTAGTGTGTGGTGCTGAGGTCCAATCGTGCGGGTCTGACGAGGCCTACGATGATTTATGGCACAGGTCCATCGAGTCAGGACACAACACGTCCAACCGTGCGGGTTCGACGGAACCTACAGTGACACGTGGCACAGGTTCACGGGGTCAGGACTAGTTGTTGTGATCGATGTATTTGTTTCTTTCCGTGCGGGTTGTCGAACCTACGGAGACTCGTGGCAGGAGATCATGGGGTCATGAATATGTTTTGATCGTCTAAGTTTTGAAAATGAAGTTTTCTAGATAGGAATGTCAATGAGCCCCGCGAGATTTGTGGAAATATTTTCGCATCAGAAATTACTAAATCAGACTTGAGGTCTTGAAAGTTTTGAATTTCTAAAATCCCCGAGATGATGAATTCCTTTTCAATATCTTTTGCTTGAATTCAAATTTTAGAACTTCTCGAACACTTGATAATTGATTTCCGTATTAAATTCGTAGTTGCTATTTACTTGTTGCATTTCGTATCGTATTATACTTGCACTAGTAAAACAAAGGAGTTTTACTAACACCCGAGTAATCGAGGGTGGATGTCTGCTCAAGGCCCGTACATGCAGGTTCTGGGGAGCAACACAGGATTGGCACAAGAGGATGACGAGCCGTGATACTAATCAAGAGTCGAGAGTTGGTAGAGTTTGGTTGTATTGTTAGAGTTGTTTCGCCTTCCGCCGTATTGTGTTTCACCCCTATGTGGGTAATGTTGTTTAGTCGGCCTGTTGATGGAGTTGTGTGACCTCACCTGGCCCGTGTGTTTATGTGTAAGTGACCTTAACGGTCCGTATTATTATATTGTTTGACCCTGGCCGGGCAAGCATTTGGTTGTTTATGGATGTTTAGCCTGGTAGATCCTTGTGGAAAGGGTCTACGACGTGTAATATTCCCATACGGTTTTGGGGGTGTTACATTTATGGTATCGGAGCTAAGGTTGCGAAAACCTAGGCTGTCGGGTCGAGTCAAGTCGTGATTTGTCGCGTAATGTGTTGTCTTGTCGTTCGAGTCGTCAAGTGACAAGTTGAGTTGTGCGTAATCACAACGTGTCGGTTATGTTGTCGGATGAGATTAGTATCGTGGGCGACCGTCAACTCCGTGCGGCCTGTCGACGTAAGTCTCCTTTTTTTTTTTTTTTGCGAAGTACCTGTGTATCATGATTTTATTGCGGTGCATAATTTTATTTTCACGATGTTGTGAATATATTTGTATTTAATATGTGTGACACATAGCATATGTATAAAACTGGGCTTATTGTTGTTTTACCTTTGAACCACTGTGAGGGGTGGTATGGTGTGAAAATTGAGAACCTTGATGGGTTTCGAATAAGGTATCGACGATTGAGTTCGTGAGAAACTCCGAGGAATGGTTTTGTTGTATGTTTAAACTAGATGCTATGAGATGTATTCAATCAGATTGTGCATACTGACTCGTATTCCTTTTATCCGTCGCGTGAGTTCTTTTGTAATGGCTTTTGTGAGTTTTTGAAATATTACCGCCATCGGCCTTTTTGGCGTTTTTGTAAATGGTTTTTAGCCTGGTGGGTTCCGGTGCGGGACCCACGGCGCTATAATGTTCCGTGTAATTATCTAAAATTTTTGGGCATTCTAGCCCATTGAATTATCTTTGAAAACCTTGAGTATCTTAGAAAATAAATTTCGAGACGTACTTTTAAAATGAATTTTTTTCTCGTGGTACATCCAAGGTGCCACAATATGTTTCAAAATTCCTCTACCTCGAGGACCAACATGTTTTGAGATATTTCCAATGTTTTAGAAACACTTTTACTTAGACCCGAGGGTCGAATATTTCTGAAAGTTTTTCACAAAAAGAAAGTGTCCTCATTTTTATCGAATGCGAAATAGTTTTCCAAAGTCTCGATAACGATGTTTCACGTTTGTACTTTTTTTGAAGGGTGATACTCAAGATCAATCGGTGTTTCCAAAATTATTTTCAAAAGGGGTTTTTATTTTTTTAAAACCTATCAATTCCCGCTTGCATTTGGAAATGTATGTATGATGTTTGCTTTGTCGTTATGATGTTAACTTCCGAATATGATCGAATTGGTGGCATGAACGCTGAGGCATTTCCACGTATTTGTAGTACTAGCCCTCTCGTGAGAAGTGTGAACCGGTATTTACTATTTGTCGCCTCGTGGTGATTTGCGTGTTGTCGCACGAGTGTGAGCCGTTGAAGCTTGGGTTTGTATGTTTGGGTACATGTGTGATTGTCTCATGATGTTTGTAATTATGGCCGGTTATCGTTCGGGCCGTTGAGGTCGCCGAACGATACCGTCGTTGCTGTAGTGTTTGTGTGTGTATTACTTTACGATGGTAATCGTTGTATATGATATGTGTTACGATTCTTTGTTGTGCTGAGTTGGCATCTCCGCTACGTTGTTTTGCGACGTTATGCCACATTGGATCTAGCATTTGTATTTTCGGTGTGTCGAGCCGAGGTGTTTCAACCGTGATGTGCCGGGGCATGCACGTGTAAATTGTGCTTCTCGTTAGTAACGCATTTCAAATGAGGGCTCGAGGGACACCGAATTCAGTTTTGCGAATTGACTACCTAGACTTTCAGAGTCCGCGCTTCAGCACAGATATCAGGATCGGCTCTGAGAGGCCCATGGGAGATTTTTCTGTCGGTTGCTTTTTGTGTTGTTACCTTGTTTCCGTTGTTGTAAGTTGTGGGGACGACATTTCTTTTATAAGAGGTCGGATGTAATACCCGTACTATTTTTGACTTCTGCAGTTTCTCCTTCTAAATTTTATCGACTTGCATGTGTTCGTCGATACTTTTGAACATGTTTGATGTCTCGCTTGTCATCGCTCGAACAAGTTGTGACCTTGTTTCAGATCGACCGTTATCGCTGTGACTTTTCCGAGTTCGGTTCGATTCTTGTGAACCTTCTTCTAAGTAACATCTTTGGTTCTACCGGTTCTTTTATTCAAGTGGATCGGATTTTGAACTTCGTATTATCGACTTATCGACTCGCTTATGATCGCTGACATTTTCTCGAGCCGGTCCCGCCTCTTGCTTTTGTCGATCGAACGAGTGTGGTATTGTTTCGTAATAACTCGCTTGTCGTTGTGACTTTTCAATTGCTATTCCCTTTCGTGTGGATCTTATGTGAATGGACATCTTGTTGTTTTCACCGGATCATATATTATCTCGATTCGAGATGTGAACCTTAGAGTTGTTGTTTGAATTTTATTGTTCTTCGTGATTCGAACATGATTGTTAGATTTTTGTTGTCTCAATCGCTGTGGTTCGATCGCTTGATTGTTCGGTTTTTGTTGATCTCGCTTCGTGATTGTTGAACAATCCGACTCCTTCGTAAATCCCTTAAGTTCGGGAAATTAGTCTCGTTTTCGATCTTCCAACCCTCGGGTGGTGGAATTCGTATTTGTTCGCCGATCGCCTCGCTTTGATTGATGTATCGTTGGGTTGGTCAATCGTATTGATTTTCGTTCGTTGTGTTTTGTGATTGTTCAGATAATCTACTTGATTGTATTATCTGTTTGATGACACTTGTCACTTGTTGGTTTTAATATGTCTCCATCGGTGGCGTTGTGTTGGTCGTCGTGGAGCGTGTTTTCACGCCGTATGTCTCTTTGCGTTTCTTGCAGCGTTTCGCCGTTGAGCGCGAGTTTTCGGTTTTTGTGTATCTCGTCGAGTTTTCCTGGCGGGTTATTGCTTCTCCCTACTTGGTTTAAGTTTCGAGATGAAAACTTCTTTTAAGGAGGGTAGTATGTAATATCCGCAATTTTTGATTTCCGGTAATTTTTCTTTTTCGGCGGCAGTCCATTTTGACAACTCGCTTGTGACCGTTTTGCCATTCTGAGAATGTTTAATTCTGCACCTTTCGACGTCCGAGTTCGTTTCGGTATTGTTTTGTTGAGTTCCGTGTTTCTTAACGACTTTTCCGCACTCGAGTTCGATTCTTGTGAATCTCGTTCGAAATTAATGTTTCGAGTTTCTCGTAAGTCCGCTTAACTTTGTTAGACGTGTTGTGAACTTCTGTTTTGTTATTCGATCACGTATCGTGATTTTCGGACGTTTTGGGCCGTTTTCGTAATTTCCCAAAGTTTGGGGTAATTACTTCCGTTGTCGAATTCTGACACTTCGGGTGGTCAGAATCGTGTGTTCTATTAGCTCTTAGATTCGTCTTTGCGAGTACTTCATAATCGTATCTTCGATTCGTATTCAGCTTCGGGTTTCGGGGTGGTTCGGATCGTCGTTGTGGTTCTTCATTTGGTGCCCGGAGGCCGCCGGCCGGACCTGTGCGATACGGCTCGGAAAACGGCGCTGCCGAACGCCATGTCTTGCGCCGGGTCGGCCAGGACCAGCAGGTCTGCCGAGACACGGCCGAGAACCTGTGCAAGATTTGCGGCGGGTGATGCGCCGTGTCGGATACGGCCGAGACACACGCGCAGCATCTTGCGCCGGGTGTTGCGCCGTGTCGGTCGTATGCGCGCCGACTCCGCACACGGCGGTAAACACGGCGTTGGTTTGGGCCATTTGTTGCGCCGTGTTCGGCATGTGTATATATTGTTGGGATTCGGTGCCTAAAACGAAGGCCCAGCGGAAGCGGTAAAACGAAAGTTAATTCGATCCGAATCCCTACGAGGATCGATCGAGCTACGTATATACGAATATCAAAAAGGAATTCACAAGAGATATAGAAACTCACCCTTGTAGTCCGTTGATTAGATGGATAACCTTCTCTTGAGCTATTCCCCAAGCTTTGTTTGATCTCTACGAATCTATTCCGCTCCAAGCCCTTGAACGATCCAATGCCGAAAGCACCGCGTCTCTTCTTGCCACGCTACCGGAGAAACGACCGAACGACAATCACCTTGCTATCCTCCGAGGATACGGCTAGAGCTAAGTGATGAAGCTTCCAATATGAAATTATAACACTCTAAGTGTATAACTCACAATCTCTCTTTATTTCTCAATTTTTCTCCAAGAAAAATCAAGAACTTGATGAATAAAGAAGAAGATGATGAAGTAGACTTCTCTCTCTCTTATTCACGTAGGAATCAATGTGTGTCAATTAAAGATGTCTTCATCCCTCTTATTCAACTTCTCCCAGATGTTACAACTCATGCATGTGGGAATCTAACCCCACCTCCACAATTATCATTCATTAAAGAATGAAGACATAAGTCCAAAAGGAAGGTGGCTAGAAATGGGAGGGGCGGCCCATGGAGAAAACGGATGAGTTCGATTCGTTTCGGACTCCCGAGAGTCCAAACAGATAAACTCCAATTCCGTCCCGATGTATTTGTATAGTTTAGTTAATCCAATTAATTTCATCATATCAAATACATTACAACATAATTAATTTCTCCAAGAAACAATTATATCCATGAATTAAATTAATCACCCAGCGATATATTTAATTCATTAGGCCGTAAATCAATTTATCCAATAAATCGATTTAGACATCTAATGTCCCAAATTTAGATATCCAATATATAATACACATAATGAGAGAATTAGCTTGATTCATTCCATCGTCAATCCTAATGCGCGCCTCGGTAGGTCCGTCTCTACCAAGAATGGGAGGAACCAAAGAGTAGTAGCACCACCTAGCCAGCCTGGCGGCCTACACTGTACCCCAACCGAGAACGAATGATTGGGATCATTCAAGAACCATTCTGTCGTGAATACCAGTATACGTATAAACCCTTCTTTCAAATGTCCCGATCAAGTTATAGGGTCACGGGCAATCAAACCCTATCTGTACTTGACGCTATGCATGCGTTAATGCAAATCGAGATCATCGAGCTGTCGTGTATCTAATACAACTAGCTCCAATGCTTTGGCCAAAGACTTATGATCTCATTTGCCAATAACCGCATAGGACATATAACCCGCTCACTAACGGGAGAAAGAATTCTATCTTGGTATTCAGTAGGACCTGCTACTTGCCTGTCAAGATACACGTCTAGGTTGACCCCCGCCTTCCGGTTTACAGGGTCGAACTACTCTAATGAAAATCTTGACGTCAGAAGCACATCCCTACTAAATCCTCAAGTCGAAGGTTCACGAATACCTATCACAACCTTTCGATTCCATTATTGACTGTCCCGGAGTGAAATCCGTGTTAGGAATCGAGGGTGAGTCGGTTCGAGTATACTAATCTAATTAGCATACCTATAACGTGTGCTCCCACTAACCATTAGTGTTCGACAGACACTCTCCATGTCAAAGAACACGTCATATAAGTCTTCACATAAACTTAACGCCTACCAAGTTTCATCGACTTGCGAACGATTAAGTATTTGAGCTATAAACCTTTCCAAAGGCCGACCCCCTTATCCAATAAGGAGTGGAACGCTTTGCTCTCAAATACACGGACTAGTTTCTATATGTTTATTTACGAGTTAGGAATGCCAAGAACTACCAAAATAAAGAAACATTCATTTGCCTTATATAAATGGTTTACATAATTACAAGTACAATGCCCTCACTCAACAACCTCCGAGTGGCATTCGAGGGCATACTCCTAACAATCTCCCACTTGCACTCAATGCCACACACTATGGTATCTAATACCCATGTTCTCCAGATGACGCTCCAAGCTAGTCCGAGAAAGTGGCTTGGTCACTGGATCGGTGACGTTGTTGGCCGAGTCTACTCAGGCAAAGACAATGTATACCTTGCGAACAAATTCTCTTACGAGATGATACTTCCTCTCAATATGTTTGGTGTCGTTGTGAAACTCGGCTCCTTGATCGCGCTACAGCTCCGTTGTTGTCGTAGTACAGTAATGCATACCAAAGACATGGTATCATTTGAAGTTCTCCTAAACTTCTTAATCCGTAACCCTTCCTTGAAGCCTCCGAGGCCGCTTGATACTCACCGACAGTGGAATCAAGCCGCGCTTTGCTTGGCACTACGCCAAGATATCGCTCCTCCATTAAGAGTAAATATGTAGCCGTAAGTGGATATCGAGTCGCCCTTCGCCCTGGAAGTCCGAATCGCTGAATCCCACCACATCTAATTCTCCACCGCCATACATAAGAACCATATCTCTAGTTCTTCTTAAGTACTTGAGAACGTTCTTACAGCACCCAATGTTCCCTACCCGGATTTGCTCGAAACCTACTCACCACGCTATCGCATGCGCAATGTGAGGTCTCGTACACAAAATAGCATACATAAGGCTACCCACGGCCGAATCATATGGTATATTACTCATTTCCTTCGTTGTTCCTCACTTTGGGGACACATCTTCAAGGTGAGTTTTATTCCATGTCGCATCGGTAGGAACCCTCTTTTAGAATCATCCATCTTAAATCGCTTTAAGATCTTATCTATATAGAGGGCTTGGGAAAGACCTATTGTTCTCTTCGCCTATCCCTAGAGTCGAATACCAAGACTATAGGTAGCTTCTCCCAAGTCTTTCATGGAGAAATTACTCAAAGCCAAGCTTTTACGTAATCGAGCATTCCCACATCATTTCCTATTAGTAGAATGTCATCTACATATAGAACTAAGAATGCGATCTTGCTCCCACTAACCTTCTTGTATACACAAGGTTCCTCTTCATTTTGCACGAAGTCAAACTCTTTGACCGCCTCACAAAACGAAGGTTCCAACTACGTGATGCTTGATTCACCATAAATGGAACGTTGAACCTTGCACACTTTCTGAATATCGACTTCGGACACAAAACCTTTAGGCTGATCCATATAGATTTCTTCCTCGAGGAATCCATTAAGGAAAGCCGTCTTTACATCCATTTGCCATATCTCATAATCGTGGTAGGCAGCTATAGCAAGCATCATGTGAATAGACTTGATCATGGCTACGGGCAAGAAGGTATCGTGGTAATCGATCCCTTCCTTCTGGGTATAACCCTTTGCCACAAGCCTGGCCTTATAGGCGTCAACCTTGCCATCACCATCAGTCTTTCTCTTGTAGATCCACTTGTTCCCAATAGGCACTATGCCCTTGGGGCGGTCTACTAGAGTCCATACCTGATTGACATGCATCGAGTCTATCTCAGCCTCCATAGTTTCACGCCATTTCACGGAGTCTACATCCACCATCGCTTGGTCATAGGTCATCGGGTCGGTCTCTTGGCTATCACTTGGAACCTCATGGAGACCCAGCTCCTCCAAGTGCACAAGCCCATACCTCTCAGGTAAATGAGACACCATACTAGACGTACGAGGTGGTTGTACTTGTGTTTCAGAAGGTTCGGTTCCAGCTTGCACATGTGTCTCCCGAGGAGTTTCATTGTATTCTTCTAAAGAAATATTTCTACCGCTCCGCCTTCCCGAATGAACTCATCTTCCAGAAGTGTGCTTGTAAAGCAACAACGATCTTTCGATCTTCGGGCATGTAGAATAGATATCGCATCATCCCATATGGGAATCCAATGAAATGTCCCTTCGCGGACCTAGCTTCCAACTTCTCCACCTTAGTCTTCTTGATATAAGCGGGGCATCCCCAAATTCTAATGTGATTAAGACTTGGTTTCCTGCCCTCCTACATCTCATGTGGAGTTTTAGGAACGGATTTGGAAGGACACTGCTCAAGATGTAAGCGGCAATGAGTGCATACCCCCACAAGAATCGGCAAGTCAAGATAGCTCAAGATGGAACGGACCATGTTCAACAAGGTCCGGTTCCTTCTTTCGACACACCATTTAACCGAGGAGTACTGGAGGTGTTAGTTGTGAAACTATTCCATGTTCCTTAAGGAACTCACAAACTCCGTACTCATATACTCGCCACCTCGGTCCAACCAAGTGCTTTGATATGATTATCGCTTGTTTCGACTAGGGCCTTGAATTACTGGAATTTCTCAAAAGCCTCAGATTTATGTTTCATTAAGTATACATAACCATACCTAGTATGATCATCTGTAAACGTAATGAAATATTGATATCCGTCACGTGCTGCTTCCAAAGCACCACAAACGTTAGTATGGATTAATCCTAGTTTATCGCTCTTTCAAAAGTCCCCGTGAAGGGGACTTAGTCATTTTGCCTTTAAGGCAAGATTCACAATTAGGAAAGGGATCCGATCCCAAAGGACACAAAAGTCCAACTTTTCAAAAATGTAAACATTGGTCTGACCAAAATGACAAGGTCTTACATGCCAATTAAAAACTAGATTAGATTAAACCCAACCACGTTTTCTAGTCATAGTATTCACAACTACTTTGTTGCTGAGATTTAGATGATACAATCCATTCAACAATGTAGCAAGATCTACTAGTTTATTTCTAAAATAAATTTTGCAGAACCATCACCAATGAAAATGAAAAGCCTTTTCGGTCCATGACCGAATGGATACAATATTTTGTGCCCCTTGGGCAAAACAAGTACATCTTATAAAGTCAAAACAAAGCGATTCTAAACCCAAAAGAAGTGATCCTATGTCGGTCTCCTCGACACTATGCCCGCTTCCGACCGTGATCATAACTTCTCCACTCCAAGCTTCCTACTTTGTTCCAAATCCCGATTCACAGACAAATATGAGAACTAGCACCACAATCCAAGATTCAGAAGTAGAAAATATAGTAGCAGAACAATTTGTTTCAAAACTAAAAGTTCAGACCAAGTGCCATGAAGAATCGGACAGCCTCTAGCCCAAAGGGCCCACTCACCGCACTTGAGACAAGCATCCTTCTTCTTCTTGTTCTTCGAACCATCGGGCCTTGCCCTTTCCCTTAAGGTCCTTTGCTTGTGGTCCACTCCGCTTCTTGGTCTTTTTCTTCTTATTCATAGACTCAAGTCCGTAAGAAATCACAAGGGCGTACTCCTTCATCCGCGGAGTCTTCATCTCGAGACCGAGCGGTCACAAGTTTGTTCATTAGCCCACTAAATTACATGCAATCTCATTGCTTAAAGTTCATAACAAATCGTGAGAAGGAATCAGGTGAGACCGTAGGATAAGGTCTTTGGAGAGAAGTATCTATTTTAAAATCAAGAGCCTCCAATCTCTCGATCATGGATATCATTTTGAGGACGTGTTCCCAACCTTCTCACCTTCCTTCATCCTTGCACCGAACAGCTTGCTTGGATATCTCATATCTAGTGCTTCACGTGCTCACCATAAAGTTCGGTTAAGTGAGATAGAATCGCCAGCGAAGTCATTTTCTCATGAGCTCTCTCAAGCTCATTAGACATGGAAGCCATCATATAAGCACGGACTTTCACGTCATCCTTAACCCACTTTTCATGGTTTTCAATCTCTTCCTAATTGGCTCGGGTCCACACAGGAGGCGCTGTAATGTCCGTCTCCAAGACGTATCCCAAAGCCTCTATACTAAGGACAATCATCGACATGGAGCCAATCCACAAAGTTAGGTCCCATTAAGGTGTTCTTTTCGATCGAATTACGAGTGGATTCATTGTCATATTGAGATTTGAGTCCGCATTAAGTACGATAGATTAATTAGTGACTCATTCAATTATGTTCGAGTATAGAATTAAGGTCTTTTCTATTCTTGTTACCCAGCTCCCACTATTTTTATCTAATAACACACTCCCATGTGAAATCCTAAGTATCGTCGCTCTACTTCATAGTGGTGATCGAGTTCTTTATAAATCTTAATAGAGGGCAACCGAATGTGTTTCTAGTCTATTACTTTTCATAAAGTGGTGTCCAACACCAACCCATCTAATGGATGATTCGATCTTCTTTTTTCCCTTTGTTCACTCCTCAACCTATACGGTTTCTATGGTTCGTGAACAAGTTAAGTTTATACCATCGATGCAACCGCCACAATCAATCTTATCCGCAACCTATCGTGTTTCTAGGGATAAAATTTGCTCCAACCGAAGGCATCCAATGCGCTCCTGTAATTTATCCATCCTCCTCGAACGACTACCCCGATAACTCGAAGCATAGCACATCCGGTTTGATTTCAATTTCAAAACTCGATGGAGGGAAGGAAAACCTTGAAACCTTATAAACTTGATAATTTATCGTGGGAGAATTTTCGCGATTTATGTTACACTTTGCACATTAATCGTTTAAGCGCGTTTGTGGCATTCATACAATATGAAACAACCATTCACAACCTAGTTGCTACCAACATGTGGTTCATGGACCGTTCCTAGAAAACAAAAACCCCGTAATCTAATTACAAGTCTTCGTCTTGAATCTTCGTCTTCTCGAAATGGATCTTCCTCCGGTCTTCGTCATTACATATAAATTTTACATTGAAAATTGCATCCTAGATATAAATTTTTCTAGTAAAATAAATAGGCTCAAAACGGCCTTTACAACCCAATCGAATAAAACGAACGATTCAAAACTAAGTCCATGAACCACATCCCCATTCAAAAAGCATTCATCCAATAAATACTATATAAATGGAAAGCGTAGAGATACATTGATCCAATCAACAATACGAACCGATCCAATCGATTCACACAATTGGTAATATGATAACGTTCAAAATAATTCGGTCGACCATAAATATTCCAATTAATCAAATTTCCCTTATAAAATGAAATACCATAAATCATTTTAATCATATTAAATCCAATTTAACATGAGGGAGATTAATTTTCAAGAATATACGAAAAAAACGAGCCGGGGCAAAAAGGCTCGCATGGCCGAGTCATCGCGGCAGACAGCTCGGCATGGCCGAGTCACGCTGCAGCCGGCCGGGCCGCCCAGCCCCGGGCCGCGGCCTCGGAGCTCGTGGCCGCGCCCCAGATGCTGGCTGCCCCGGCCGGCCGCACAGCCTCGGGCCGCGGCCTCGAGCCCCGGGCCGCGGCCCTCGCCTCCCGACTCCTCCTGCACTGGCCCAACGGTATTTCGGGGATAGTTTTTCGACCGGATATCCAATATCTATATTCTCCAACATTCATATCTTCAATATAAATCATATTTCCAAGAAATTAAGATTTGTATTTAGACATAAACTTACGAAAAATATAACTACAACGAACGTAAAAACATATACCACGATTATGACTAAAATGATTCCAAATCATTCACCATCTAATCAAGCATTCCAAATGCTAATATCGTATATACGATCGCAAGACCTACGCTCCGACACCACTGTTGAGATTCGGTGCCTAAAACGAAGGCCCAACGGAAGCGGTAAAACGAAAATTAATTCGATCTGAATCCCTACGAGGATCGATCGAGCTACGTATATACGAATATCAAAACCGAATTCACAAGAGATATAGAAAATCACCCTTGTAGTCCGTTGATTAGATGGATAACCTTCTCTTGAGCTATTCCCCAAGCTTTGTTTGATCTCTACGAATCTATTCCGCTCCAAGCCCTTGAACGATCCAATGCCGAAAGCACCGCGTCTCTACTTGCCACGTGCCGGAGAAACGACCGGAACGACAATCACCTTGCTATCCTCCGACGATACGGCTAGAGCTAAGTGATGAAGCTTCCAATATGAAATTATAACACTCTAAGTGTATAACTCACAATCTCTCTTTTATTTCTCAATTTTTCTCCAAGAAAAAATCAAGAACTTGATGAATAATGAAGAATATGATGAAGTAGACTTCTCTCTCTCTTTCCTCTCTCTTATTCACGTAGGAATCAATGTGTGTCAATTAAAGATGTCTTCATCCCTCTTATTCAACTTCTCCCACATGTTACAACTCATGCATGTGGGAATCTAACCCCACCTCCACAATTATCATTCATTAAAGAATGAAGACATAAGTCCAAAAGGAAGGTGGCTAGAAATGGGAGGGGCGGCCCATGGAGAAAACGGATGAGTTCGGTTCGTTTCGGACTCCCGAGAGTCCAAACAGATAAACTCCAATTCCGTCCCGATGTATTTGTATAGTTTAGTTAATCCAATTAATTTCATCATATCAAATACATTACAACATAATTAATTTCTCCAAGAAATAATTATATCCATGAATTAAATTAATCACCCAGTGATATATTTAATTCATTAGGCCGTAAATCAATTTATCCAATAAATCGATTTAGACATCTAATGTCCCAAATTTAGATATCCAATATCTAATAATCATAATGAGAGAAATAGTTTAATTCATTCTTTCGACAATCCTAATGCGCGACTCAGTAGTTCCGTCACAGAAAGCAATTGGAGGAACCAAATAGTAGTAGCACCACCTAGCCACCGGCGGCCTACACTGCACTCCCAATCCGAGAACGAATGATTGGGATCATTCAAGAACCATTCTATCGTGAATACCAAGATAATGATAAACCCTTCTTTCAAATGTCCCGATCAAGTTATAGTGGTCACGGCCAATGAAACCATATTCAGATTTGACGCTATGCATACGTTAATGCAAATCGAGATCATCGAGCTTTCGTATCTAATACAACTAGCTCCAATGCTTTAGCCAAAGACTTATGATCTCATCTCGCCAATAACCGCATAGACATATAACCCGCTCACTAATCGGAGAAAGAATTCTATCTTGGTATTCAAGAGACTCGCTACTTGCCCGCCAAGATGCACGCCGAGGTTGACCCCGCCTTCCGCTTTAGGTGGTCGAACTACTCTAATGAAAATCTTGACGTCACAAGCACATCCCTACTAAATCCTCAAGTCGAAGGTTCACGAATGCCTATCACAACCTTTCGATTCCGTCATTGACTGTCCCGGAGTGAAATCCGTGTTAGGAATCGAGGGTGAGTCGGTTCGAGTATACTAATCCAATTAGCATACCTATAACGTGTGCTCCCACTAACCATTAGTGTTCGACAGGCACTATCCATGTCAAAGAACACGTCATACAAGTCTTCACATAAACTTAACGCCCAGTTATGTTTATTTACGAGTTAGGAATGCCAGTAACTACCAGTAAATAAAGAAACATTCATTTGCCTTATATAAATGGTTTACATAATTACAAGTACAATGCCCTCACTCAACAACCTCTGAGTGGCATTCGAGGGCATACTCCTAACATATATATGGTAGAGGAGTCGGGTTTCACTCGTTTTTTTTCACTTCTTTCTTCCTCTTCCGCGGTTGGAGACTTGTGGAGCATGGAGGCATGTTGTCATACATCCAATCCATGAAGTTCTTGAGTTTCTAACATCAATCAATCATCCCGTAACATCCTCCAATCGACCGAATCAAGGTTAGATTTCCTAAAAATCTAGTTTTTGGAAAATTGGGGATTTTGTTCGATTTGTCCGTTTAATCCGATTTAACTTAGGATTATGATGGATTGATGATTATTTAGATGTATTATATCATTTCCCTGGTTATTCTATGGTTGGATCGTATCGATTCGTTGTTTTGGTCGATTTCTTAGTCGACGCCTTGAAGGTGTCCGACAAAAGGTCTTAGAGGGGGGATTGGGCGTTGTATGATTATTATCCATTGTAAGATTGTTGATTTATCATTGGTATGACTTAGGGACGAAATTCTTCTGAAGAACTCGAGTCGGAACCCTTCCGTTCGTTGTCTTCTTCATGGTACAAGCTTCCCGGTCGAACCGTGTTATTCGGGGTATTCGGTAACGGTTATCGAGGCAAGTATCTTACTTATACGTTTTGTACCTTTTGAATATGACTACGCGTTGAAATGAATGAATTCTGGTTATTTGTGATGAACTTGGAAATGTGTCTATATTGGTCGATTGTACACTTGGATGTGTATCGTGTTATAGGTTTTGATTGTGAGTTATGTGACATCGATTTGTCGAGGATTTGGATGATGATATTGGGTTATATGTGTTTAATTGTGTAAAGCTTGTATTGGTTATAATGTCGGCTTCGGGCTAAGTATACTAGTTGCATGAAATTGTAATGGACAAGATGATTGTTTGATTATGTGCGTCTTGGTGTAATATAAATGTGAATGTTGTGTGCTGGAACGCTAAGTTCACTCGTGTGGGTTCGACAGGGCCTACGAGGATTCATGGCACAGGTCCATGGGATCAAAACTTAGTGTGTGGTGCTGAGGTCCAATCGTGCGGGTCTGACGAGGCCTACGATGATTCATGGCATGGGTCCATCAAATCAGGACACAGCACGTCCAACCGTGCGGGTTCGACAGAACCTACGGTGACACGTGGCACAGGTTCACAGGGTTAGGACTAGTTGTTGTGATCGATGTGTTTGTTTCTTTCCGTGCGGGTTTTCGAACCTACGGAGACTCGTGGCAGGAGATCACGGGGTCATGAATATGTTTTGATCGTCTAAGTTTTGAAAATGAAGTTTTCTAGAAAGGAATATTGGGCCGAGCCCCGCGAGATTTGTGGAAATATTTTCGCATCAGAATTACCATATCAGGAGTTGAGGTCTTGTTAGTTTTGAATTTCTAAAAATCCTCGAGATGATGAATTCCTTTTCAATATCTTTTGCTTGAATTCGAAATTTTAAAACTTCTCGGCAACACTTGATAATTGATTTCCGTATTAAATTCGTAGTTGCTATTTACTTGTTGCATTTCGTATCGTATTATACTTGCACTAGTAAAACAGTGGAGTTTTACTAACCCCCGAGTAATCGGGGGGTGGATGTCTGCTCAAGGCCTGTACATGCAGGTTCAGGGGAGTAGTCACAGGATTAGCACAAGAGGATGACGAGCTGCGATACTAATCAAGAGTCGAGAGTTGGTAGAGTTTGGTTGTATTGTTAGAGTTGTTTCAGTCTTCCGCTGTATTGTGTTTCGACCCCTGTATGGGTAATGTTGTTTAGTCAGTTCTGTTGATGGAGTTGTGTGACCTCATTGGTCTGTGTGTTTATGTGTAAGTGACCTTAACGGTCCATATTATTATATTGTTTGACCCTGGCCGGGCAAGCATTTGGTTGTTTATGGATGCTTAGCCCAGTAGATCCTTGTGGAAAGGGTCTACGGCGTGTAATATTCCCATACGGTTTTGGGGGTGTTACAAAAGGATACTCATTCCTTTCGTTGTTGTTCACTCATAAATCATAATCATTCATAGTGTACTAATCATGTCGAGACTTGTAATTATCAAAACAATCATTTCATTCACGAGGAACGACGGTTCCAATCATTTCAATCAGCTATCATTCATTTCATTATTATGTCATCCCGGTGAGTCATTCTTGACCTTTGTCGTATTGTTATTCATTAATGTTCATTGGTCACTTTTGCTCTTGTTGTAATACCCGAGATTTCTGATATGTATTTGGAACTTGTGATATTGTAATGATTGTACTTTTGTCTGAGTACTATTCTCCGTATTTCATAATCCGATGTTGTTGAGCGTATGATTTCATGTATGTGATTTAAAAATTGTAATTTTGCGCATGTAGCGCACGCTATCGGCTATGTGTAGCGACGCTAACATGGATTCATAGCGCACGCTACAAAGGAACATTAGCGCACGCTATGCATGGTCAATTTGATTGAGACGCAAGAGGTGAGATCGCCGGGACCCTTGTCGGATTGTGTCGGA
Organism: Orobanche coerulescens; assembly: GCA_033398695.1. Taxonomy (NCBI): domain Eukaryota; kingdom Viridiplantae; phylum Streptophyta; class Magnoliopsida; order Lamiales; family Orobanchaceae; genus Orobanche; species Orobanche coerulescens. The sequence continues at coordinate 90,320,972 of CM065803.1, forward strand.
TGAACTCGACGGCTTTCGAAAGCCAAGTCAACACCTTAGCGCACGCCATGCATGTGCATAGCGCGCTAAGTGCCGAGTACAAGAAAGTCGCATCCGTTAGCGCACGCTACGAGCAAGGACTAGCGCGCGCTAATAATCATTTCCTATAAATAGACAAAGATCCTATTCGTATTTTCAGTCCTTTCTTCTCCCTCATCCCAATTCTTATACTTAGAGTATAACTTCCTACATCCTAAACACTTCATATCAACATCCTAGCTCGTGTTGAAGATTGTAGATCATTGAGAATTGGTGTTCGAGCCTTCGACGTTGGATTACTTCGATTTCCTCCGTGTTCTTCACTACTTTGAGGTAGGTGATTCTTCACCAATATTAGTAGTGTTCTTAAGGACGCTTTGATCATGTTTTGATAGCCGCTATTTCGTTTATAATCGATCATCATATGTTAGAAGGATACTTTTGACGTATCGGCACTATATATCGTATGAACCTTTGAACCGTCTTAGTATATGGACTCCTAAGCATTTTCAAACCGATTTGTGATCAATAAATGGATATTACCAAGATTGTTACGTTTTACACATTGGAATCATGCGTTTTGGAACGTAGGACGAACGGAACTTAGAATATTTTCTTGAAGATCTAAGATGAATTATGGTGTTGAGATGATTATCCGTATCTTTGTATTTCATAGTCATTCAGTACTTATAGAACTTTCACAAACCTTATTAGCATGATATGCTCGGGGATGACTTGTTTTATCACCATAGAATTCATGAGTTCATCACCATTAGCTCCAGCTTCACGCAGTAATCACATGCACGGTTAGCGCACGCTAACATACGTAAGTTAACGTGCGCTATCGGGATAAGTTAACGACGCTACGCTTGGTACGTAACGACGTTATGATATCAACCGAGTCACGGCTGATCAGAGAGAATCACCCATGGCTAGCGTACGCTAGGCTTAGACGATAGCATATGCTAACAGGCAGGCTTAGCGCACGCTACGTAGAGTATGTAGCGTACGCTAAGTGGTTGAGGCAGACTGCATATTTTGAGCTTTTGGGCCGTAGACTGAATTGTTAGGCCATCGTTCGACTTGAAATGATTTGTATATCATTTCTTTTGTTAAGATTCGAGCTTGCTACGTTGACCGAAGGAGGCGGCCTTCGAGTGTGTTGAGATCATTGAAGTGTTTCGTTCTTGCCATCTTCGAGGCAAGTATCGTAATGTGTTAAAAATTGGTATTTTGAGCATGTTTGTGGTTTATTCATGTTGTTGAACATGGAAATTACTTTGTTGAATTGTCATGATATTCGTTATCTAGTGTTTGTATGTTCATGTTGATCAACATAATGATTTAGCATATGTGTATGCATGAGTTGTGTTTCAGGTACGTTGTACGATCTATGCTAAGGGCGCTGGATCGGATGTCCACCTCGTGTTGGTCCGACGGGATCATCTTGGGATCTAGGCTGAGGGCGCTGGATCATTGGACGGGTTATTTCCACCTCGTGTTGGTCCGACGGGATCATCTTGTGATCTATGCTGATGGCGCTGGATCATTGGAATACCCTTGCTGTGTTAATGGAATCTTGTGGATTCGCATTGTCGGATTCCGGTAGCGGAAGTCCGTGTGGTGTACCTTGTTATGTATTGTTGATGCATATTCGAATTTTTTAATATGATACTTGTACTAGCATCGTTTTGCTAACCCCTTCGGGGGTGGACATTTGTTGTGATGTTTAGGTAGCCGAGGAGTAGGGAAACAGCCACAGTACCGACGTGACGACGAAGGGGTTCAGTGATGTTTGTTGTCATTGGTGATTTGTTTTCTTGTTTTGATTTCAGTACTCGAGTACGCGTGTCTTATTAATATCATTTCGATATGGTTGTATTAATTACTCGTTGAACCAGTTGTACGGTTTTGTAAACTTGAATTTCCGTGATGTTGATGTCTTATATTTACAATTATTTTAAATTAGCCTTGTAAATCCTTACTTAAAGGGTTTACGGCGCTGTAATTATTCCGAATATCTCGGGGTGTTATAGAATATGGTATCAGAGCTAAGATTTATGGATATCTTGGCAGTCGGGTTTTAAGTTGGGTCTGTTTACGTTATTGATTTACGAGTCGTTCGTAACATCACCGCTCACCAAAAGTCGCCATGTGGACCGTGGTTGTAAGTCTCCTAATCTCTTATACTACCGCTTTACTTAATTATCGCTTTGTGAGTATTGACGGGCTTTATTTCAAAACCTTGTCCCGGATATTGAGGAATTGTGTTTACGTATGTTGAGAGGAGGACGTGGACGCGACGCTGGTCGTGGACGTGGACGGGTAACGGAGACAGAGGATTCCGCAACTACCCTGCACTATCGCTAGTCGAACCGATTCTCATTCTCGAGGGCAAGAAGGATCCCAATGACGACGCAAATCCGAACATGCTGTGTGTGTGCTTCAACAGTGGTGGCGCAGATAAACCGGCCGCCTGTAGTCGACCGCATGTAGACGGCGATGGGACAACAGCACCACGAGGATAACCGGGGAGACAGATGGCTTGCTGAGGTGGTCAAATTGCACCCGCCAAAATTTGACGGATCTGCTGAGGCGCTTACTTGGGAACATTGGCTTAAGAAATTAGAGAAGATATTCGCGGGTCTTAACTGTCCCGAAGACCTGAAGGTTCCTATTGCCCAGTATTTTCTGACTGGGGAGGCCTTTGATTGGTGGGAAGCTATTCGACCCGAGAACCATAATTCGATCGATGGAATTCAAACTAATGATGGAAGCATGATTGTCCTCGCCCAGCTAGAGAGGCAAAGATCCGAGAGTTTTTCTCACCACAGAGTTCTAAGCATCCGTGATGATGTAATCAAAACTTTTAATCATCACCGACTTGTGTGCGACACTTGGTCGAACGGAGGTGGAAAAGATTTTTCATTTCGATATGGATGAAGCCGAGATTCAGCAAGACATGTCCGGTTCGAGTGTACTACGTTGCGACAAGATCAAGACAAAGCGCCGGCCTATGACATGAAAGAGGCGGCGGTGGAAAATCAAGAGAGGCAAAGAAGGTAAGGTGACCGCAACTTTTCGTAAAACAAGATTGGTGGGCCCCGCAAGGGCCAGTCTTCCTTTTATTCGGCTAGGAAACCTCCACAACCTTCTAGAGGCGGAAAGAAGTTCCGAACTACATCAGCGGTTTCGGACGCATCAAGGAAATGCTACAATTGTGGTCGAGCAGGGCACATCCGACGTGATTGCCCCACATCTTCTGTGACTTGTTACGATTGTGGGCAAGAAGGGCACCGTGCGGCCTTCTGCGGAGTTGCTACTAGATCTTTTTGTACTCGCACTCCAGCTCAAGTTCCGAAGGAGACAAGTGTGAACCAGACGCAGCAGAGTGGATTTCAGCAGCAGAACGTTGGGAAGAGAGAGACATCCAGTGCTGGGTCCATTCCTCCGCGCCTGTACAAGATGAGGAAATCTGACGATTAGAACACTGTTGTTGCATCAGGTACGATTCAGATCCTTTTGCAACCAGTTAGTGTTTTATTTGATTCCGGAGCTACACATTCTTTCGTATCATTGAACTGTGTAAATCGTTTAAAAATCTCGTGCTTATTTGATTGTGAACCATATGTTGTGGGTTTGCCGAGTGGAGAGAGAATTGTGGGAACCCTAGAGGCTAGAGATTTTCCAGTATCTATAGGAGGGAGAGATTGGCCATCGAATCTTATTGTAGTTGACATCTATGGTGACGATTTAATTCTCGGAGACGATTGGCTCAACCGTTATGGAGCTATTCTGAATTACCGAGAGAGAGTCATTTCCATCATTGCCGATGACGGATCTCAACACTTATTCCGAGGATGGAGACCAGAAGCTCGAAAATTGATCAAAGCAATGAAAGCCGTGAAATTATCAAGGTGGATGTCACGGACTTTGGTGCTATGCCATGAGGAAAGAGGAAGGAGTAGAGCTCGCCTATTTCAGCTTGTGAATGAGTTCTCAGATGTATTTCCTGACGAACTACCTGGGTTACCTCCGCAGAGAGAAGTGGAATTCACTATCGAATTAGAGCCTGGAGCAACTCCTATTTCCAGAGCACCATACCGCATGGCGCCAACCGAGATGTATGAACTCAAAAAGCAACTGGAGGAATTGTTACAGAAGGGCTATATTCAACCTAGCGTTTCTCCTTGGGGAGCGCCCGTTCTCTTTGTCCGGAAAAAAGACGGATCCTTCCGACCGTATTGATTACAGGAGCTCAACAAGATGACGATCAAGAATAAGTATCTTATACCTGATCGACGACTTGTTTGATCAATCGCAAGGGGCAAGGGTATTCTCGAAGATCGACTTGCATCGTGATACCATCGCTGAGAATTAAGGAATCGGATATACCAAAGTCTCGCTTTCGTGTCCCAGACGGCATTATGAATTCGTAGTGATGCCGTTTGGACTTACCAATGCTCCTGCAGTGTTTATGAAATTGATGAATCGGGTATTCTTGGAATACTTGGATAAATTTGTGGTCGTCTTCATTGATGACATCTTGATATATTCGAGGGACGCAGAGGAGCATGCCGAACACTTGCGTGTAGTTTTGAGCACCTTGAGGAGGGAGCACCAGATGCAAAGCTTTCAAAATGTGAGTTCTCCTGTGGAGGTAACTTTCCTGCATGTGATATCACCGACGAGTTCAGTGGACTCAAGAAAGTCGAAGCAATCTTGGAATGGGAGGCTCCTAATAACGTGAAGGAAGTCCGGAGTTTCTTAGGGCTTGCTGGATATTATCGCCGCTTTGTAGAGGGATTTTCCAAAATTGCTCGTCCGCTCACTCAGCTGTTACAGAAAACTCAAAAGTTCACGTGGGATGAGAAATGCCAGGCTGGTTTTGATGAACTTAAGAAGAGACTAACGACAGCACCTATATTAGCATTACCAGATGGAACTGATGGGTTCATGGTGTACAACGACGCTTCAAATCAGGGTCTGGGATGTGTGTTGATGCAAAGAAATAAGGTGATTGCCTATGCTTCTCGGCAGCTGAAACCGTACGAGGTTAATTACCCGACTCATGATCTGGAGTTAGCAGCTGTAGTCTTTGCATTGAAAATTTGGAGACATTATTTGTACGGCACTCATTGTCAGATCTTTACCGACCATAAGAGCCTCAAGTACATTTTCAGTCAGAAAGAATTAAACATAAGGCAGAGAAGGTGGCTGGAATTGATCAAGGATTACGACTTGGAGATTCTCTATCATCCGGGAAAAGCAAACGTAGTAGCCGATGCCTTGAGCCGTAAACCTGTTTCTCTTCGAGTGTTGGAAGCACTTACATCCCAAACCAAGATTCAATGGAACCGATCCGCGAGGGGATTGAAGTATGGGCACCGGAATCCAAGGGCAACTTTATGTGATGGAACCGACTTCATCACTAGTCGAGGAGATCAAGTCTAAGCACTGACGATTCTCCGATCCTTCGATTATGTGATGAAATAAAGAAAGGAAAAGCCCCAGGATTCGTGATACAAGATGATGGAGTTCCGAGATTTTAGAGTCGACTTTGCGTTCCCGATGATGATGATTTGAGACGGACTATTCTCAAGGAAGCTCACAAAGACGCCCTATTCTATTCACCGGGCGCAGAAGATGTATAAGGATTTAAAACAAAACTTCCGGTGGGGGAATATGAAAAAGGACGAGAAGAGTACGTTTCAAGTGTTTGACTTGTCACAGGTTAAGATTGAACATCACGACTGCCGGAATGTTAAAGCCGCTTCCGATCCCCGAATGGAAGTGGGAGGACATCTCGATGGATTTCATCACCAAGATGCCAAGGACTAGAACGGAATGAACATGATTTGGGTTGTAGTTGATCGACTAACCAAGTCGGCTCATTTCCTAGGGATTAAAGATACATGGGGACCCGAGAGATTGGCGCGAGTATTTATTATGAGATAGTCGATCGCATGGGACGCCAAGACCATTATTTCGGATCGAGATGGTCGCTTCGTGTCGCACTTCCGAAAGCAGCTCATGTGGCTTTGGGATCGAGCTCAACTTTAGCACGGCTTATCATCCCCAAACGAACGGTCACTACGAAAGGACAATACAAACGGTAGAAGACAAGCTTAGAGCATGAGCCTTAGATTGGTCAATCGATTGGGAAGTTCACTTGCCCTTGATCGAGTTCACCTATAATAATAGTTGGCATGCTTCTATTAAGATGGCACCATTTTAAGCTTTGTACGGAGAAGATGTCGATCACGCCTGTGTTGGGATGTATCTTCTGATTTGATCGGACGGAACCGGAATTGATTATTCAGACTCAAGAGAAGATAGCTTTGATTCGAGAAAGACTGCTGATCGCCCAGAGTCGATGAAGTCTTATGCAGACGTACGTCGCCGCCCTCTAGAGTTTGACGCTGGGGACCATGTATCGTTGAAGGTGTCTCCTACACGAGGGATTTTCCGCTTTGGGAGGAGAGGCAAGCTTAGTCCTAGATATATCGGACCATTCGAGATCCTTGAGAGGGTTGGAGATTTAGCATACAGTTGGCCTTACCGCCATCGCCGAGTCACGTTCCCAATGTGTTTCACGATCCCAATCGCGGAAGTATGTACCGGACCCCACCACGCCATTGATTTCGATGAGATCGAGATAGCTAATGATGGCACCTTCGAAGAGAGACCAATCAAGATACTTGAGAGTCGGATCAAACAATTGAGGAATAAACCAATACACTTGGTTAAAGTACAATGGTCACGACACGGAGTCGAAGAGGCCACTTGGGAAACAGAGGACAGTATGAAGACTAGATATCTGGAGTTGTTTTCATCTTAAGTTTCGGGACGAAACTTCTTTTTAGGGAGGAACGATGTAATACCCGAGATTTCTGATATGTATTTGGAACTTGTGATATTGTAATGATTGTACTTTTGTCTGAGTACTATTCTCCGTATTTCATAATCCGATGTTGTTGAGCGTATGATTTCATGTATGTGATTTAAAAATTGTAATTTTGCGCATGTAGCGCACGCTATCGGCTATGTGTAGCGTACGCTAACATGGATTCATAGCGCACGCTACAAAGGAACATTAGCGCACGCTATGCATGGTCAATTTGATTGAGACGTACGGTAGGTGAGATCAGGCCGGGGACCCTTGTCGGATTGTGTCGGGATAAACTCGACGGCCGGAAAAGCTGTCAACGCCTTAGCGCATGCTACAGGCATGTGCATAGCGCGCGCTAAGTGCTGAGTACAGTAAAGTCAGTAGCCGTTAGCGCACGCTACGAGCAAGGACTAGCGCGCGCTAATAATCATTTCCTATAAATAGACAGATCCTATTCGTATTTTCACCCTTTCTTCTCCCTCATCCGAATTCTTATACTTAGAGTATAACTTCCTACATCCTAAACACTTCATATCAACATCCTAGCTCGTGTTGAAGATTGTAGATCATTGAGAATTGGTGTTCGAGCCTTCGACGTTGGATTACTTCGATTTCCTCCGTGTTCTTCACTACTTTGAGGTAGGTGATTCTTCACCAATATTAGTAGTGTTCTTAAGGACGTTTGATCATGTTTTGATAGCCACTTATTTCGTTTATAATCGATCATCACATGTTAGAAGGATACTTTTGACGTATCGGCACTATATATCGTATGAACCTTTGAACCGTCTTAGTATATGGACTCCTAAGCATTTTCAAACCGATTTGTGATCAGTAAATGGATATTAACTAGATTGTTACGTTTTACACATTGGAATCATGCGTTTTGGAACGTAGGACGAACGGAACTTAGAATATTTTCTTGAAGATCTAAGATGAATTATGGTGTTGAGATGATTATCCGTATCTTTGTATCTCATAGTCATTCAGTACGTATAGAACTTTCACAAACCTTATTAGCATGATATGCTCGGGGATGACTTGTTTTATCACCATAGAATTCATGAGTTCATCACCATTAGCTCCAGTTTCCTGTCAGTAGTAATCTTCCATGCACGGTTAGAGCACGCTAACATACGTAAGTTAATGTGCGCTATCGGGGATAAGTTAACGCACGCTACGTTTGGTACGTAACGTACGTTATGATATCAGCCGAGCCGGCCTACCGATCGAGAGAACTGCTACCCATGGCTAGCGTACGCTAGGCTTAGACGATAGCGTATGCTAACAGGCAGGCTTAGCGCATGCTACGTAGAGTACGTAGCGTACGCTAAGTGGTTCAGGCAGACTGCATATTTTGAGCTTTTGGGTCATAGACCGAATTGTTAGGCCATCGTTCGACTTGAAATGATTTGTATATCATTTCTTTTGTTAAGGTTCGAGCTTTCTACGTTGATCGAAGGAGGCGGCCTTCGAGTGTGTTGAGATCATTGAAGTGTTTCATTCTTGCCATCTTCGAGGCAAGTATCGTAATGTGTTAAAAATTGGTATTTTGAGCATGTTTGTGGTTTATTCATGTTGTTGAACATGGAAATTACTTTGTTGAATTGTCATGATATTCGTTATCTAGTGTTTGTATGTTCATGTTGATGAAGATAATGATTTGGCATATGTGTATGCATGAGTTGTGTTTGTGTACGTTGTACGATCTATGCTAAGGGCGCTGGATCGGATGTCCACCTCGTGTTGGTCCGACGGGATCATCTTGGGATCTAGGCTGAGGGCGCTGGATCATTGGACGGGTTATTTCCACCTCGTGTTGGTCCGACGGGATCATCTTGGGATCTATGCTGAGGGCGCTGGATCATTGGAATACCCTTGCTGTGTTAATGGAATCTTGTGGATTCGCATTGTCGGATTCCGGTAGCGGAAGTCTGTGTGGTGTACCTTGTTATGTATTGTTGATGCATATTCGAATTGTTTAATATGATACTTGTACTAGTATCGTTTTTCTAACCCCTTCGGGGGTGGACATTTCTTGTGATGTTCAGGTAGCCGAGGAGCAGGGAAACAGCCACAGTACCGACGTGACGACGAAGGGGTTCAGTGATGTTTGTTGTCATTGGTGATTTGTTTTCTTGTTTTGATTTCAGTACTCGAGTACGCGTGTCTTATTAATATCATTTCGATATGGTTGTATTAATTACTCGTTGAACCAGTTGTACGGTTTTGTAAACTTGAATTTCCGTGATGTTGATGTCTTATATTTACAATTCTTTTAAATCAGCCTTGTAAATCCTTACTTAAAGGGTTTACGGCGCTGTAATTATTCCGAATATATCGGGGTGTTACACTTGTGGCCTTCTGGGTTCATATTGCGTGGCCAGGTGGGGATGTGTGGAATTTTTAGTCGGTCATATGATAGTCATGTGTTCGGGTTCACTGACACGTTGGACTGTACACACGGTAACGTACCTCTGTGAGACTAATTAGGTACAAGGGCGGGTGTGTCCGGACACTCGTCTTGTGCACTTGCACATACCATTACGGGCGTACTATGATGCCTCTCTTCAGCTTAATTTCATAAGTAAGATATATCATGATTGTGTTTATTCAACTCTTGAGGATTGTTGTTCTGTGTAACTGACCCCGTTGGGGGATGTTGTTTTCAAGTCATGGCAAGGCTAAAGCACGGTCAGTGATATTAGTAGGGGGCCCCAGTCCTTTAAGTCATTCACGTTTTTCCTTCATTTTATTTTCCGCTGCAGATTTCCGTTTGGATACTCATTTTCATCCCGTGTTGTATATTTTATCTCCATATAAAATATACGTGTATTCTGTATTATCTTGGGTGTGTTGCGCTTGAAACTCCTCATCGGAGTAATTTATGATATAATGTGGTTTGGTACTACAATTATATTATTTAAGTCATTAAGTTTCATTCGCCTGGTGGGTCCCAGTCGGGGGTCCACGGCACTGTAATAGTCGCCTAGTTTAGGGTGTTATAGAGTTGGTATCAGAGAGTGGTTTTGAATACTACCTTCCGAGTCATGTCTCATTGGAATCATCGTTCATCAGACTAGTATCATTGGACTTTCGCGTCACGTGTGACTCCGTGCAAGAGCCAAGCCCTCGCATCAAGAACAAGAAGATTTCCGACGCCATGGTATAATTCCCGCAATAAGAATCACTCATTTATCATTCAACACCAATCCTCGATCATCATTTTCATTTTGATCATATCGATCATGTTAACTCATTAATCACTCAGTTCATTTCATTGCTCAGTTGTTGATCGTAAGGATCGTATCATTAATCTTGTTAACTTGCTCAATATAATCATTTCAAGAATTTCATCAGATAATCATGTCACCTCAGTTAATCATTCATGTAATCACTGTGTTAGAGAGCGTATGCTCATTTTCATCATTTCATGACGTAATCATAATGTGATATTCATACGAGATCTATAATTATCATGTGACTTTCCAACTTCAATATGGAGAGAGCAGGCAGAGGACGCGGGGGAAGAGGCCGCGGTGCGGGCCGAAACCCGAGAGCTCGTGTGAATACACGCGCGAACACGAGGAATAATGCTAATTCATCGAGCAGCGATGCTGCCACTCATTCACCCAGAAATGATCATTCACTGTCAGGGAGTAGTACCCGGGACAAAGCTCAATTAGAAGGTGTTCGGGTTGATCCACTCGCTTTTATGAAGGGCATGATGGCCCAGATGACACAGATGGCACGTGATAAGTGTCAGTTTTATACACTTATCCGTGATTAGTATTGATATATTTCACCCATAATTATGAGCTAGTCTACTCGTTTTTGCTTTGAATTAATTAATTTTTAATAATTTTATTTTTATAGGATGAAGATGTAAATTTAGTCTTAATCGGATTGAATTACTGATTTACTCAAGAAATAACATATGTATAAAATATTCTTTTTGTTGAATTTTTATGTATTCATATTGTAGGGCTTTCCGAGACGAGTTTGGCAATCTTTCCGGATTCAAAATCAGAGTTATATATCAAAAGTTATCATCCGACGAAGATTTGGGGCAAAAATACAAAGTCTAGGAAATTCTGGGCTGAAAACGTAACTCACAAAGCAAACAGTGTACAAAAAGCCGAAGCAATGTTACGGCCGTAACATCTGAAAGTTACGGCCGTAAGACCTCAATGTTACGGCCGTAACATCTGCAAGTTACGGCCGTAACTCTTGACAGATTATTGATCATTGTCTAATTTTTTATACTTTTGGTCTATTATCGAGGGATGGCTGGCATTGATCCGATCTAATGTAATAATGCTGGAGTTTTGGAGCTATTAGATGACTTTAGGTGTAGAAATAGACCCCTTAGATCCATCATTAAGAATCATTCATCTTATTATTTTCTCACTTTGTAATACTTTTTTCTTTTTGTGTGAAGAACACACTTGTGTTCTTGAGTGGTTTATATAAGAGTGGTTTAGCTTATGTTGTTGAGGGAGTTTATTGCTTCTTTCTCCTTTATCTACTAAGGGAGTTAGGATCAATTCTTTCCCTTTTTCAACTAATAATGACCACTCAAGCTTGTAATATGTTGAATAAACCCTTCATGGGCTAAGTTATCCTTAGTTGGGATTATAAACAAGGTTTGTCATGTTATTTAAGCTTGTATAAAGATATATTATGGATTACTTATTATTGTGTGTGATTTTCATTGTTTAATCAATCTTTATTTATTTGGCCAATAAATGATGATATTTATGGTCTTCATATGTTTCGAAAGAAAATATGTTTGATTATATCAAATGATCTTCACTCTATATTGTTCTAGGGGATAGAAATATACCTCTAGACCTTAGATGATTTTTTGAGTTATTTTTAAAAAACCTAATGCTATGTATTGAAGCCAATCAACATATAAATATAGTGGATTGATTCATTATATAAGGGGCGTTTTGACATTCGAAAGAGGAACCGTCATTTTAAGGAAAATCGAATCTGCACAACATAATAAGTAAATACATCTTATGATCTCCTGTACATCTTTTATCACTAATGATGAACTAAGTTTGTAATCCCAACTATTTCATTTTACTTTTTATTAATCAATTATTAGTGCAATCTTTCATTTCCTTAAATTTTAGTACTATTATTGTATTTTCCTTGCAATTGTCAAACCAAACTATTAAATTGTGTGTTTCACTCATCTAAATCTCTATAACAAATAGATAAAAAGTGTATAATTCAATATATAACCTAACTTCCTCGTGGGATCGATAAACTGGACTCAAAAAGTCCACTTACTACTTGATATGATATCATGCACTTGCGATAGTTACACAAAAGACGTGTCAAGTTTTTGGCGCCGTTGCCGGGGAAGTATAAGTGTTATTTTTGAAATCTTACATTATAAACTATTGTTATAGATACAATTTCTCGACATTGTAACTTAGTACTCAATTGTGTTTGTCCGGTCAAGTGTCGGAAAACGGTACTCCGTGACTATTAAAGTCGGATTTTTCAGTTTCCCACAACAACTGATATTTGTAGATATTTTCCCCTTTTATTTTTATTTTATTTTTTTATCATAGAAAAAACTTTGAATAGTATTGAAAAGAGATTTCCCTTTCTTAGCAAAAAAGTAATTTTAAAAATTTACAAGACAAGACTTGAAAGGATGAGGTTGCTTATGAATAAAAGCATACCTTTTGACATAAGATTCATTATTGAAGCCAAAGTGAGAATAGCCGGTGAATTCACAGAAATACCTACTAGATTTTTACCAGGGCTTGGAAAAAGTTCATATGCCAAGAAACGACGAGCAAAGATAATAGCCGTTTGCTATAAATGTGCTAGATGGAACTGTAATTTAAAATGTCGATCTTTAGGAATTCCATCTACAAACAGAGAAGATAAAATTCAGTTTATTAAGGATGGTCTGAATAAAAATAATTTAGATAATATCGAAATTTCTCTTGACACGCATCCTAGTAGACTCGTACATTATGAAATTCGATGTTTGTGGAATAAATTCAAACCAGAATATGAACAACGTCTTGGGAATCTGACGTTAAAAGATCCTGTTTGCCAATTTGTAAGAAAATTGGATGGGAAGCTTCTCCCCGACTCTTAGAAGGTGTTTAAGCCGTTTCTGAACGTAAAATCAGAGGAAGATGTGAGCCACAATCACAACTACTGTACATATGCGTAAGTATATTTTATTTTTGTCGTATGGTGAGATTTTCTGAATAAAAAATGTGATACGCGATAAATGCATTCATTATTCTATTGAGTAGTTGAAGCGCAATTAACGCAATCACAGATTTGTTAAATATTTTTACCTTATTTTTCTTCTATAAATAATCATTGTGCTTGTTTCTTTTATTCATCCCTCAAACTTGTACTTTTCTCTTTTTCTCTCAAATAAGTTTCTTTTCAAAAATGGAATCATCATCTTCCACAAAAAGATTTAACTTAGTCTGCATTTTCGGTGGAGCTAGTTATGGAACAGAGGCTTGATTTACTGAAGCAGCCCACAACTTGGGTCGTACCTTAGGAGAAAAATGCATTCATGTAGTTTACGGAGGAGGAAGTCTAGGATTAATGGGACGCTACGGCCTTTCGCCTATATGGAAGGAGTAAAAGTGTTGGGAATAATTCCAAAACCTCCGTGAAAGTAAAATCACCGGGCAACTATTGGAGATGAGTTTAGAGTCAGAATATGCAAGATTGCCTAACTCACATGATGAATAATTCTGACGCCTTTATCACCCTTCCCGGTGGTTTTGGCACTTTTGAGGAACTTTTTCATGTGGTTACCAGAGCCCAGCCAAATGTTCATAAAAAACCAATAGGTGTGCTTAATGTCAATGGTTTCTTTGATGGTTTACTATCTTTCATCGACTACTCTGCTGAAAAGGGTTTTATTTCCGAGCGTGCTAAACGAATCATAGTCGTTGCAACAACACCAGAAGAACTAATAAAAAGACTTATTGAATTTGTTCCTCAACCAGATCTAGCTCTAGCTAATATTGTCTGAATGGAAGATTTTACCGTGAGAAAACGAAAAGTGGATTCATTTCTCTCCCTTTGATAACCGATATTGGACCTCTTGTTATTTTTACTTTCATTGTGTGTAAAATCGCATAAATGATGGCACTTAAGGAGCTTCTTTTGATCTCTTGACGACATCTATTCGCGATTTATGTATTGTTATTTTTATTGCTGTAATTTTTATTATTTGTTTTTAATAAAAGCATGATGGCAGCGTAAGGCGACTCTTCGGACTTTCCTGAAGCGCATCTTAAAAATTGTGTTATACTTCTGGGTATATTTTATTTTCCTTTATTGTTTGCCTCTTATATTTTTTCTCTTGCAGATCCAAAGGCGTTAGCTCAAGCATCAACTTTCATAACAGGGAGTATTCTATTTTTCTCCCTTGCTTTTTATTTTATTTTTTAATCGAGGACTGCTTTTTCAAGTTTGGGGGTGATGTGTTTTGATTATTTTGGTGTGTTTAGCTTTAATTATTGTGGTGTATTTTGATTATTTTTGTTATTTAGCTTTGATTTTTTTAGTGTATATTATATATATATATATATATATATTGTTTTGTGAGATTTCTAGATCTGGCCATAACACCAATAAGTTAGCTATATACAAGCTTCTAAAATCGTTTTAACCGGTTAAAAATTTGTACATTCCAAAATTTTTTGGCCTTAATCTCTCTTTCCAAGCCTTGTAGTTATCATGTAAAATCGAGTCATTCGTTACCTTGATAAAAGAAGAATCAGTCGGTTGATGAAAAATAGAACTGGAATTTACTTAATTTGAGGAGTTTTTGATTTTTCATGCTGAGCTAATAAACGATTTCTGCAAAAATTCTATTCCCTATAAAGAAGTCATTGGTGAAAGGAGGCTAGTTGAAAAAAAGGGAAAGGTGTTGAGCAGCAACATCTGCCTAATTTTTGGGGTCCTAAAATTTTGCGAAAAATAAAGGACTAACCATTGTTGGTGCGTAGCTGCCATCTCACACGAGAAAAACAAAATTATTGGTGAAAAGAGCTACACATTAGCAAATAACGGTGTGAAAGCTATCACCTAAAAAAAGAGATGGAAAATGTGTTGGTGAAAAGAGCTACACGTTAGCAAATAACGATGTGAAAGCTATCACTAAAGTGGATGTAGATTATGAGCAGATTTGAATTAATTGGTGGCTGCATTTCAATACACTCAATTTCGTGAACAATCACAATATTTGATGACGCTGATGAAATTCTTTTTCATATTGAGTCAAAAAATAAACGAGTAATCGAGAGAAACCATTAAAGGGAGTCATGTGTGTCACGAGTGGAAAAGAAATAATCAACCTTTTTGGGGGGAAACCTTGCATTTTGGAATGATAAAAATAAAACTGTGTTTTAACTTCAAAATCATTAGTAGATTTATTTTGAATCTTGATTCATTTCTATCTACTGTATAAAGCTGGTTGTTGTGTAAATGGCATTTCGATCTCTTTTTCTCTTTATATATATTAGTATTTTTCTTTATTTGTGTGTGGTTTATTAATTTATGTGCTATTTTTATTTTTTGAGTGTGATTAATAAAGAGTCTTGCTCAGGACTAGCAAGAATTCAAGCTTGGGGGTATGATAAGTGTCAGTTTTATACATTTATCCGTGATTAGTATTGATATATTTCACCCATAATTATGAGCTAGTCTACTCATTTTTGCTTTGAATTAATTAATTTTTAATAATTTTATTTTTATAGGATGAAGATTTAAATTTAGTCTTAATCGGATTGAATTACTGATTTACTCAAGAAATAACATGTGTATAAAATATTCTCTTTATTGAATTTTTATGTATTCATGTTGTAGGGCTTTCCGAGACGAGTTCGGCAATCTTTCCAGATTCAAAATCAGAGTTATATATCAAAAGTTATCATCCGACGAAGATTTGGGGCAAAAACGCAAAGTCTAGGAAATTCTGGGCTGAAAACGTAACTCACAAAGCAACCAGTGTACAAAAAGCCGAAGCAATGTTACGGCCGTAAGACCTCAATGTTACGGCCGTAACATCTGCAAGTTACGGCCGTAACTCTTGACAGATTATTGATCATTGTCTAATTTTTTTATACTTTTGGTCTATTATTGAGGGGATGGCTGGCATTGATCCGATCTAATGTAATAATGCTGGAGTTTTGGAGCTATTAGATGACTTTAGGTGTATAAATAGACCCCTTAGATCCATCATTAAGAATCATTCATCTTATTATTTTCTCACTTTGTAATACTTTTTCTTTTTGTGTGAAGTACACACTTGTGTTCTTGAGTGATTTATATAAGAGTGGTTTAGCTTATGTTGTTGAGGGAGTTTATTGCTTCTTTCTCCTTTATCTACTAAGGGAGTTAGGATCAATTCTTTCCCTTTTTCAACTTATAATGACCACTCAAGCTTGTAATATGTTGAATAAACCCTTCATGGGCTAAGTTATCCTTAGTTGGGATTATAAACAAGGTTTGTCATGTTATTTAAGTTTGTATAAAGGTCTATTATGGATTACTTATTATTGTGTGTGATTTTCATTGTTTAATCAATCTTTATTTATTTGGCCAATAAATGATGATATTTATGGTCTTCATATGTTTCGAAAGAAAATATATTTCATTAGATCAAATGATCTTCACTCTAAGTTGTTCTAGGGGATAGAAATATACCTATAGACCTTAGATGATTCTTTGAGTTATTTTCATAAAACCTAATGCTATGTATTGAAGCCAATCAACATAGAAATATAGTGGATTGATTCAATATATAAGGGGCGTTTTGACATTCGAAAGAGGAACCGTCTTTTTTAGGAAAATCGAATCTACACAATATAATAAGTAAATACATCTTATGATCTCCTATACATCTTTTATAACTAATGATGAACTAAGTTTGTAATCCCAACTATTTCATTTTACTTTTTATTAATCATTTATTAGTGCAATCTTTCATTTCCTTAAATTTTAGTACTATTATTGCATTTTCCTTGCAATTGTCAAACCAAACTATTAAATTGTGTGTTTCACTCATCTAAATCTCTATAACAAATAGATAAAAAGTGTATAATTCAATATATAACCTAACTTCCTCGTGGGATCGATAAACTGGACTCAAAAAGTCCACTTCTTACTTGATACGATATCGTGCACTTGCGATAGTTACACAAAAGACGTGTCAGCACGCCTCATGGAGATGATGCAGAACTCAACCGCCCAGAATCGGCAGGCTCCTCCGCCGCCACCTCAGGGGCAAGAGAGGGGTGTAAGCAGTATTATTGGCGACATCTCTCGCCAAAGGCCACCTACTTTTGAGGGCTCATCTGAGCCGGCGGATATTATTCACTGGCTTGAGCATTTCGAGAAGTTGATTGATATGGTAGAGTGTCCCGAAGGGCACAAAGTTTCACTTGCGGCTTACTATCTGGGTAAGAGCGCTCATTCATGGTGGTTATCGTTGAAGCCCACGGACGGATCATGTACTTAGGAGCAATTCAAGACTCTCATGATGGAGAGGTATTATCTGGCCCCACTAAGAGAGGCCAAGTTATCAGAATTACTCACTCCCGACCCCTCAGCAGACGATGATGTTCTCGCCATCACCGAGAAATTTCAGGAACTACTTCCATTCGCCTCATCTATTATTCACTCCGAGGCGGACAAGATCAAGTATTTCAGCAAGAGGTTGAAACCTCGTATGCGGATGCAGTTGCTTAATCACAATTGCACCACTCTGGCCGAATTCATCGAGAAAGCTCTTACTTATGAGCTTACTGCTAAGGATATTGCTAAGCAGCAACCTTCATCTGCTAGCAAGAAGTCTAAGAATCGTAATCGGCCAAGGTGGTCAGGCAACCTTCAAGAAGCCTCGTGCGGGCTCTAATTTCTCCGAGCGACCTCTGTGGCACCTGCACCCACGGAATCACAGTCCCGAGTGGCCTGTTCGCCCATCACCGGTTTCAATCGTGAAGAACAGGGTCATTTCAGCACCAAGTGTCCGGCGTACTATCACATGCCATAACTGTGGGATTGCTGGGCATAAGGCCCGTTTTTGCCGAAGAGACTCAAAACCTACTTCGGCGTCATCTCAGGCCCCGAAGCAGTCAGCTATTCATAATCAGGCCACTCAGTCTACGTCATTTAAGATGACAAGAGCAAACAAAGGCGGAGCCAAAAGCTATCAGACGGGAGCGTCCGGTTCGGGGGCCGGCAGGCCCCGAATTTATGAGATGAAGAAGACCGGTGACCCAGTGGCCCGAATGATCTCGGTACACTCGATATTCTATCTCAATCTGTGTGTACCCTTTTTGATACTGGTGCATCACATTCATTCATTTCCGAGTCATGTTTGAGTAGACTACGTCTGGGTAGTGCTACTAGTTGTGAGCCTTATGTCATTGGTCTACCAGATGGTAGAAGAATTATCTAAGATCGTGAGATTAAGGATTTTCCAATTCAGCTTCATGGCCGTGATTGGTTAGCAGACCTAATCGTGGTAGATTTACCGAGAGACGACGTTATCTTGGGTATTGATTTAATAGATCATCACGATGCCATCATTAGTGTCCGTAAGCGTATGGTCACTATCATTTCAGACGATGGAGTCGAATGTGTATTTCAGGGAGGTAATCCCAGCTATTCCGGAAGAGTTATTAATATGATGAAAGCAGTGAAATTACTCAGTCAGGGGTGTGTTGGTTATTGATGTTATATGACCAAGACCGAGAAATCATCAATAATGTTGGCGGATATTCCAATAGTGAGAGAATATGCCGACGTATTTCCAGACGAGTTACCTAGTTTGCCTCCACAGAGAGATGTGGAATTCACGATTGAGTTGGAGCCTGGTACGCCTCCAATATCTAAGGCACCATATAGGATGGCCCCGACCAAAATGCTGGAATTAAAGAATCAATTAGAGGATTTGACCAAGAAAGGTTATATCCGACCGAGTGCGTCCCCATGGGGAGCACCAGTGTTATTTGTCAAGAAGAAGGATGGTTCATTTTGTTTGTGTATTGATTATCGGGAGTTGATGTAATACCCGTGATTTCGATTTCCGGTAATTTCTTTTTTTCGGCGGAAGTCCGTTTTGACGACTCGCTCATGACCGTTTCGTCATTCTGAGAATGATTAATTCTACACTTTTTGTCATCCGAGTTCGTTTCGGTGTCGTTTTGTTGAGTTCCGTGCTTTTTAGCGGTTTTTCCGCATTTGAGTTCGATTCTTGCGAATCTCGTCCGAAACTGTTGTTTCGACTTTCTCGTTAGTTCATTTAATGTTAATATTCATGTTGCGAGCTTTGGCTTGGTGTTTCGATCACGTATCGTGATTTTCGGGCGTTTTGGGCCATTTTCGTAATTTCCCAAAGTTTGGGGTAATTACTTTCCGTTGTCGAATTCGAGCCTTCGGGTGGTCGGAATCGTGTGTCCTATTAGTGCTCGGATTCGTCTTTGCGAGTACTTCGTAACCGTATCTTCGATTCGTACTCAGGTTCGGGTTTCGGGGTCGTTCGGGCCGTCGGAGTTGGTCCCGGCCGAGTCATGGCCGGGCATCTTTGGGGCCAGCCCACCGCCGAGTAACGCACGGTAGTGATCGGCAGCTACGCACGTAAGGCGGTTACGCACGTAAGGCCCCGGCCGTAACGCACGTAACGCCCGGCATTTCAGGCAGTGAGTTCGGCCATGGCCGGTTACGTACGTAAGCCATGGCCGGTTACGTACGTAACCCGGCCGGCAGTCGGCCTATTTAAGGCCTGACAACGTTTTTCTTCAGCCATTTCTCACTTCTTTTCTTCCCTTCCGCGGCTGCGGGTGTATATATCATGGAGAGATGTTGTTGGGGAATCAATCCATGAAGTTTTGAGGTTCATATCATCAATCATCCGTCCTATAACATCCTCCAATCTACTGACCAGGTCGATTTCCTAGAAATCTAGTTTTGGGGAATTTGGGTATTTTGGTTGTTTTCGTCCGATTAATCCGATTTAACTTAGGATTATGATGGATTGATGATTATTTAGATGTATTATATCATTTCCCTTGTTATTCCATGGTTGGATCGTACCGATTCGTTATTTGGGTCGAGTTCTTGACCGACGCCTTGAAGGTGTCCGGTAAAATGTCTTAGAAGGGTTTTCGGGAGTTCTACGTTTATTCTTCCTCGTATGATCGATGATTTATTGATTATATGTTGTTAGGGTCGAGTTTCTTGCGAAGAAACCGAGTTGAACCCTTCCGTTCGTCGTCGTCTTCCGTTTCGATAGCATCGGGTGTTTCAAGCTTTCCGGTTGAGCCGTGTTCGTCGGAATACTTGCGTGCCGATTTTGAGGCAAGTACCTTGTCCATACAATTCTTGTTTTGTGAATATGATAATTGGTGATCGCCTTTATATGTTTGTTTGATTGTTTGAAACGAAGTTTTCAAAAGATTCGACAGTTTGTTAAAGGCTCTCTTTCAAAACGCGTGTGTTTTGTAATTGTGTGGGTTGTAAGTGACTACGTGGATATTTGGATATGTTTGGTGTTGATGTTGCGCTTGATAATACGTGTGTACGTATATTATCTCTTTTCGGTGCGTTTTGGTTTGATGTGGTGTTTTGCTAAGTGTTTGATGCCTCTGGTTGAATTGTTTGGATATCCTTGGTGTGATATGTTATTTGTGCATGATTGTTTCACTCACCGCGGGTTGGTTCGACGGGGCCACAACGGGAATCCAATGGTAGAGCCCTGGATTCACGAGTGGTGAATGTATTTTACTCACCGTGGGTTGGTTCGACGGCGCCACGACGGGAGTCCAATGGTAGAGCCCTGGATTCACGAGTAAAAACTTCACAGGTTGGTGTATATTTAGTGAATGTATTTTACTCATCGTGGGTTGGTTCGACGGGGCCACGGCGGGAGTCCAATGGTAGAGCCCTTGATTCACGAGTAAAAACTTCACAGGTTGGTGTATATTTAGTGAATGTATTTTACTCACCGTGGGTTGGTTCAACGGGGCCACGGCGGGAGTCCAATGGTAGAGCCCTGGATTCACGAGTAAAACTTCACGAGTTGATATTGATTTCTATGTCCGTCGAGGACACGTGACGTGGGTTTTAACCCTGTGAATTGTTGTCGGTTTTCTATTTGCGAAAACAAAACCTTTGGGCTGTGACCCTGTTGATTTTTGGAAAGATAAGGATTCGGTAATCCTAAATTGTTTTCTATTAAAACTCTCGATGGCATTTTAAACTCTTTTAAAAATTGTTTCCCTTTAACTTGTGGTCTTTCGGTTTTGGAATGTTTACCCAAATTCTTGCCTCGGGAAGTACTTTTCGTTACGTTTGGATTTTTGAGGATTCCTGGCTATTGTTATTCGTGGAATGTGAATTGTATGGCTCGTATTTTTTGCACTTGTACTTGCACTAGAAAAACAGTGGAGTTTTGCTAACCCCCGAGTATTCGGAGGGTGGATGTCTATTTTTGCATTCAGGTTTTGGAGCATAACACAGGGTCAGTACGAAGGATGATGAAAGATGAACGATACTAATCACACGAGGATCCGTATGATGTCTTCGGTTTAGTTGTATTTTATTTCCGCTGCAGTATTCTTTTCCCGTTGTACGGGAGTGTGTTGTATTCGACCCCTGCGTGGGCATGTATTGTAAATGAGTTGTATGTATTTATTGAAAGACCAAATCGGTCTACTGAGTCATTTTAGCCTTAAAGGCATTGTTGAGTTGTTCTATGTTGTTACCAGCCTGGTAGATCCTTGAGGAAAGGGTCTACGGCGTGTAATATCCCTGAGTGGATTGGGGGTGTTACAAAAATGGTACCAGAGCTTAGGTTGTGGAAACCTAGGCTGTCGGGTCAGTGGTGTCTGTTGAGTTTTGTCTTGTCGGATTTTGTCTGACTGAGTCGTGTCGCGACGCCGTGCCCGAGTTTGTTGGTCGTGATTAGTATCGTGGGCGATCATCATCTTCGTGCGACCTGTGGATGTAAGTCTCCCTTCTTTGTGTTGTGCCTCGTGTGACACGAGCTATTTTTATGATTATTTGTTAAGTGACGGAATCCTCTTATGGATTTTGATTTCGTGATATGTGGTTCTTTGACTCCCATATTTCGTTCATATGAGGAGTAGTGTTGCTGGATTGTGCATGTTGGACTGTATTTATTTTATCCGCTACGTGAGTTCTTTTGTAATGGCTTTCGGTATTTTACTGACTGAGTTTTATTTCAAAAACCGATTACCTTAACCGAGTTTTTGGCATTATGGCCTTGATCGTTTTGGTGAAATTCTTATGACGGTATTTACCATGTTGTAAAATGGCTTTTGTGAGTTTTTGAAACATTACCGTCATCGGCCTTTTTGGCATTTTTGTAAATGTTTTTTTTAGTCTGGTGGGTTCCGGCGTGGGACCACGGCGCTATAATGTTCTGTGTAATTACCTGAAATTTTTGGGCATTCTAGCCCATTGAATTATTTTTGAAAACCTTGAGTATCTTAGAAAATTAAAATTCGAGACGTACTTTTAAAACGAATTATTTTCTCGCAGTACTTTTCAAGGTGCCTTCTAGTACCGCAATATGTTTCAAAATTATTCCAATTGAGGACCAAAATATTTTGAGATATTTTCAATTATTTTTAGAAATGCAGTTGCTTAGACCCAAGTGTCGAATATTCTGAAAGTTTTTCACTACGAGAAGGTGTCCTCATTTGTGTTCAAACGCAAGACGATTTTCAAAGTCTCGATAATAATGTTTGCACTACTTTTTGTAAAGTGATACTCAAGATCAACTGGTGTTTCCAAACTATTTTCAAAAGGTGGTTTTCGTTTTTAAAACCCATCATTTCGTGCTTGTGGTCGGAGAAGGTGTGTATGATGTTGGTATTGTTGTTAGGGTGTTAGCCCTCCGAATTGTGATTGAATTGGTGGTGTGAACGTTGAGTCGTTCGCCACGCATATGTTTTGTTAGCCCGTTGTGGGAGGTGTGATGACGATCTTTAATGTTGTCATTTCGTGGTGGCTTGCGTGTTATCGCACCTGTGTGAGCTGTTAAAGGTTGGATTTTTATGCGTTTATGCACATTGGTGATCGTTTCATGATGTTTATGGTTGTGTGCTGGCTATCGTTTGGGCCGTTGTAATCGCTTAACGATGCCGTTGTTGTGATTTTTGTATGCGTTGATATGTTATCCGAGTTGGCATCTCCGGTATGTTGTTTTGCGGTGTTAGTTCCATTGTATCTAGCATCTGTATTTTCGGTATGCCGAGCCGAGACGTTTCAACCGTGATGTGCCGGGGCATGCACGTGTAAATTGTCCTTCTCGTCGGTAACACATTTCAAGTGTGGACTCGAGGACACCGAATTGATTTGTGAATTGGCTACGAGACTTTCGGAGTTCGCGCTCAAAGACAGATCATCTAATCGGCTTTGAGAGGCCTTTGAAAGATGTTTCTGTCAGTTGCTTGTTGTGTTGTCACCTTGATTTCATGTTGTGAGTTTCGGGAACGACACTTCTTTTAGAAGGGGTCGAATATAATACCCGTATTATTTTTGGACTTCTACATTTCCTCTTTCTCAGGTCTATCGACTCGCTCGTGTTCGTTGACACTTTCTGAACTTGTTCTGTATTTCGGTTTCATCGTTCGAACGAGCTGTGATCTTGTTTTGGGTCGATCTGGTTATCGCTGTGACTTTTCCGAGTCCGATTCGATACTTGTGAACCTTGTTCGGATGTAACATCTTTTGGTTCTACTAGTTCTTTTATTCGAAGTGGATTAGATTTTGACCTTCTATATTTTCGACTCTGTCGACTCGTTTATGTTCGTTAACATTTTCTGAGCTTGCCCTATCCCTTGGTTTTATTGATCGAACGAGTGTGGTGTTTCGAAATTACTCGTTTGTCGTTGTGACTTTTCAATTGTTATTCTCTTTCCTATGGATCTTATGTGAATCACATCTTGTTGCTTTTACCGGATCATATATTGTCTCGAGCCGAGACGTGAACCTGGGAGTTGTTGTTTGAATTTTATTGTTCTTCGTGATTCGAACATGATTGTTCGATTTTTGTTGTCTCGACCGTAGTGGTTCGATCGTTTTATTGTTTGGTTTTTGTTGATCTCATTTCGTGATTGTTGAGCGTTCAGACTCCTTCCTAATTTCCTTATATTCGGGAAATTTGTCTCGTTTTCGATCTTCCAACCCTTGAGCGGTGGAATTCCGTATTTCTTCAGCGATTGGCTCGCGTTTTGATTGATGTACCGTTGGGGTGGTCAATCATATTGATTTTTGTTCATTGTGTTTTGTGATTGTTCGGATAATCGACTTGGTTGTATTACCTGTTTGATGACGCCTGTCACTTGTTGGTCTTATTATTTCTCTATCGGTGGCGTAGTGTTGGTCGTCGTGGAGCGTGTTTTCACGCCGTATGTTCCTTTGCATTTCTTGCAGCGTTTCGCCGTCGGGCGCGGGTTTTCGGTTTTTGGGTATCTCGTCGAGTTTTCTTGACAGTGGATATTGCTTCTCCCCACTTATTTTAAGTTTCGGGACGAAACTTCTTTTAAGGAGGGTTGAATGTAATACCCGTGATTTCGATTTCCGGTAATTTCTTTTTTTTCGGTATAACTCCGTTTTGACGAATCGCTCATGACCGTTTCGTCATTCTAAGAATGATTAATTCTGCACTTTTTGTCATCTGAGTTCGTTTCGGTGTCGTTTTGTTGAGTTCCGTGCTTTTTAGCGGTTTTTCCGCACTTGAGTTCGATTCTTGCGAATCTCGTCGAAGCATTGTTTCGACTTTCTCGTAAGTTCATTTAATGTTAATATTCATGTTGCGAGCTTTGTCTTGGTGTTTCGATCACGTATCGTGATTTTCGGGCGTTTTGGGCCATTTTCGTAATTTCCCAAAGTTTGGGGTAATTACTTTCCGTTGTCGAATTTCGAGACTTCGGGTGGTCGGAATCGTGTGTCCTCTTAATGCTCGGATTCGTCTTTGCGAGTACTTCGTAACCGTATCTTCGATTCGTACTCAGGTTCGGGTTTCGGGGTCGTTCGGGCCGTCGGAGTTGGTCCCGGCCGAGTCATGGCCGGGCATCTTTGGGCCGGGCCGGCCGAGTAACGCACGGTAGTGATCGGCGATTCGCACGTCGGGCCGATTACGTCGTAAGGCCTGGCGTAACGTATGTAACGCTTCCGGCATTTCCAGCGGTGAGTTCGGCCATGGCGATTACGCACGTAAGCCATGGCCGATTACGCACGTAACCCGGCGTGATCGGCCTATTTAAGGCCTGGCAACGTTTTTCTTCAGCCATTTCTCACTTCTTTTCTTCCCTTCCTCGGCTGTGGGTTTATATATCATGGAGAGATGTTGTTGGGCAATCAATCCATGAAGTTTTGAGGTTCATATCATCAATCATCCGTCCTATAACATCCTCCAATCTACCGAATCAGGTCAGATTTCCTAGAAATCTAGTTTTGGGGAATTTGGGTATTTTGGTTGTTTTTGTCCGATTAATCCGATTTAACTTAGGATTATGATGGATTGATGATTATTTAGATGTATTATATCATTTCCCTTGTTATTCCATGGTTGGATCGTATCGATTCGTTATTTGGGTCGAGTTCTTGACCGACGCCTTGAAGGTTTCCGGTAAAATGTCTTAGAGGGGTTTCCGGGCGTTCTACATTTATTCTTTCTCGTATGATCGATGATTTATTGATTATATGTTGTTAGGGTTGAGTTTCTTGCGAAGAAACCGAGTTGAACCCTTCCGTTCGTCGTCGTCTTCTGTTTCGATAGCATCGGGTGTTTCGAAGCTTTCCGGTTGAGCCGTGTTCGTCGGAATACTTGCATGCCGATTTTGAGGCAAGTACCTTGTCCATACAATTCTTGTTTTGTGAATATGATAATTGGTTATCGTCTTTATATGTTTGTTTGATTGTTTGAAACGAGTTTTCAAAAGATTCGATTAGGCTTGTTAAAGGCTCTCTTTCAAAACGCGTGTGTTTTGTAATTGTGTGGGTTGTAAGTGACTACGTGGATATTTGGATATGTTTGGTGTTGATGTTGCGCTTGATAATACGTGTGTACGTATATTATCTCTTTTTGGTGCGTTTTGGTTTGATGTGGTGTTTTGCTAAGTGTTTGATGCCTCTGGTTGAATTGTTTGGATATCCTTGGTGTGATATGTTATTTGTGCATGATTGTTTCGCTCACCGCGGGTTGGTTCGACGGGGCCACGGCGGGAATCCAATGGTAGAGCCCTGGATTCACGAGTGGTGAATGTATTTTACTCACCGTGGGTTGGTTCGACGGGGCCACGGCGGGAGTCCAATGGTAGAGCCCTGGATTCACGAGTAAAAACTTCACAGGTTGGTGTATATTTAGTGAATGTATTTTACTCACCGTGGGTTGGTTCGACGGGGCCACAGCGGGAGTCCAATGGTAGAGCCCTGGATTCACGAGTAAAAACTTCACAGGTTGGTGTATATTTAGTGAATGTATTTTACTCACCGTGGGTTGGTTCGACGGGGCCACGGCGGGAGTCCAATGGTAGAGCCCTGGATTCACGAGTAAAACTTCACGAGTTGATATTGATTTCTATGTCCGTCGAGGACACGTGACGTGGGTTTTAACCCTGTGAATTGTTGTCGGTTTTCTATTTGCGAAAACAAAACCTTTGGGCTGTGACCCTGTTGATTTTTGGAAAGATAAGGATTCGGTAATCCTAAATTGTTTTCTATTAAAACTCTCGATGGCATTTTAAACTCTTTTATAAATTGTTTCCCTTTAACTTGTGGTCTTTCGGTTTTGGAATGTTTACCCAAATTCTTGCCTCGGGAAGTACTTTTCGTTATGTTTGGATTTTTGAGGATTCCTGGTTATTGTTATTCGTGGAATGTGAATTGTATGGCTCGTATTTTTTGCACTTGTACTTGCACTAGCAAAATAGTGGAGTTTTGCTAACCCCCGAGTATTCGGGGGGTGGATGTCTATTTTTGCATTCAGGTTTTGGAGCATAACACAGGGTCAGTACGAAGGATGATGAAAGATGAACGATACTAATCACACGAGGATCCGTATGATGTCTTCGGTTTAGTTGTATTTTATTTCCGCTGTAGTATTCTTTTCCCGTTGTACGGGAGTGTGTTGTATTCGACCCCTGCGTGGGCATGTATTGTAAATGAGTTGTATGTATTTATTGAAAGACCAAATCGGTCTACTGAGTCATTTTAGCCTTAAAGGCATTGTTGAGTTGTTCTATGTTGTTACCAGCCTGGTAGATCCTTGAGGAAAGGGTCTACGGCGTGTAATATCCCTGAGTGGATTGGGGGTGTTACAGTTGAACAAGGTGACGATCAAGAATAAATATCCTCTACCCCGTATTGATGATCTTTTGGATGAACTTCAGGGAGCTTCAGTATTTTCCAAGATCGATTTAAGATCTGGATATCATTAGTTGCGAACCCGAGAGTAAGATATCGCAAGGATGGCGTTTCGAACACGCTATGGTCATTATGAGTTTGTGGTAATGCCGTTTGGGCTAACTAATGCACCTTCAGTGTTCATGGAGTTAATGAATCGGGTTTTCATCGACTATTCGGATTAGTTTGTAGTTGTCTTCATTGACGACATTTTGATTTATTCTCGTGACCAAGAGGAGCATGAAGTTCACCTTCATCAGGTTCTCGACGTGTTAAGACGAGAGCAACTCTATGGAAAGTTTTCCAAATGTGAGTTCTAGATGTCCGAAGTGACGTTTCTCGGACATGTAATTTCATCAAATGGTGTACGTGTCGACCCTCAGAAGACGGAGGCGATCCGATATTGGCAACCTCTGAAGAATGTTAAGGAAATCCGAAGCTTTCTCGGATTAGCAGGATATTACCGGCGATTTGTGGAAGGATTTTCTAAAATTACTCAACCCATGACGAACCTTTTGCGGAAGGATAAGAAATACACGTGGTCCGATGCGTGTCAGCAGAGTTTTGAGGAACTCGAGAGTCATTTAATTTCAACACCTGTCCTTTCCTTACCGCAAGGCATGGAAGGATTCATGGTTTATAGTGACGCATCCGGACACGGTCTTAGATGTGTATTAATGCAGAACGGGAAAGTTATTGCCTATGCTTTGTGGCAATTGAGACCTTACGAGGTCAATTACCTGACCCATGACTGATTAGTGCATAATTGATCTAAAATTCATATACAAAATATTCCTTTTTCCGGACATAATCGTACTGATTTGTGATTAAAAATACATATTTTACAGATATGTCCAAACATGAGCTAAAAAGGTTATTTTACAGATTACTGACATGAAGCATCAAAAAGGACGGAAAACAAGATCAAATCTAAAGACGGGAATTTTTCAAGGCAAAACGACCATACAACACGGCGCAAAAAAGGACCGTGTTATGTAGGCCGTTTCACATACGGCGCAACAAGGGCCGTGTCTTGGACCGTTTCACACACGGCCGACATTTAGCGCCGTGTCCTCGCGCGTATTCCGGAAGAGACCGAGTCACCACAAAACGGCGCACAACACGGGGCAAACTGGGCCGTTTTTCATCGCCATTTTTCAGCAGATGCCATGCAAAAATAGTCCACTTTTGACCAACTTGTGAACTCAACCACAAGATATTTTTATGGTCAAAAATCTGAAAAATCAAAGTCATGGGTGAAGTGTGAACAAAGAATTAATCAAGATATTA
The DNA here is from genome assembly GCA_033398695.1 of Orobanche coerulescens. Classification (NCBI taxonomy): domain Eukaryota; kingdom Viridiplantae; phylum Streptophyta; class Magnoliopsida; order Lamiales; family Orobanchaceae; genus Orobanche; species Orobanche coerulescens. Next base: position 90,349,626 of record CM065803.1, read on the forward strand.
CAATAGATATTTTGAATTAAATAATCAATTGTATTCTTGAAAATCACCTATAAAAGGACATCTTCATCCATTGCAAAATAACCAATTCTCATACTCATCTTCTTGCTAAGAAATACTCCTTTCTTTTAGCAATATATTTTCCTTAGAACTCTCAATTTTAGTTTGTATTTCATTTTTGGTTTGAAGTTTTTTCTTTCATTTAGTTTGTAATTGAAAAGTGCTTGATCAATAAGCACTTAGTATTTTACTTAGTGTTTTACTTTCAATCTTTGTAAGCTTGTAACCTTTAAACAAGTTTGAAGTTTTGTTTCTTGCACTTTGATTCATCATATTCAAGTAAGTTTTATCTATTGTCATTAAGTTCTAGTAATTAAAAGTTTCTATATATATTATATATATAAATTATTTCTATTATAATTTTAGTTTGTATAAACCAATGAGTAGCTAATCTTTCTTCCTAGGGGAAGGGGGATTTCTATTAGGTTATATATTGAGTATTTGATTGATTTAAACTATTTTTAGGACTAATTGGTTTAAATAGAGATTGATCATATCCTATTTTTACTAATGAAACCTTTTTGATTGATTGTTGAGTGAATTGAAAACATATCTTTTCAATCTATCAAATGTTAATCTTGTTATCAACATCTTAAGTTTGCGAAAGTGGTTAAGACACCTTTGAATACGAAAGTTATGAGGTGAAAAGTTGATTACTCGATGAACGATCGTTTATCCTAAAAATAGTCAAGTTAGAGAAATAAAAGGACTAATTGGTTTAAATAGAGATTGATCATATCCTATTTCTACTAGTGAAACCTCCTTGATTGATTGTTAAGTGTATTGGAAACACATCTTTTCAATCTATCAAGTGTTAATCCTGTTATAAACATCTTAAAAAAGCAAAAGTGATTAAGACATCTTTGATTACGAAAGTACAGAGGTGAAAAGTTGATTACTCGATAAACATTCGTTTTTTCTTTTATATCCGTATAAATCAATTCCGATACTTAATTAAAAACCTAATTTAATGAACCCGTAATCCCCTAGATTTTATAAATTCCCAACTCATTTTAATTCTATTCATTTTCACTAGTATAAATAGTCTTAATATAAATAGTCTAGTATAAATAGTCTTAATATAAATAGTCTAGTTAAAATAGTCTTATTAAAATAGTCTTATTAAAAATAGTCTTATTAAAATAGTCTTATTTAAAATAGTCTTATTAAAATAGTCTTATTAAAAATAGTCTTATTAAAATAGTCTTATTTAAAATAGTCTTATTAAAATAGTCTTATTAAAAATAGTCTTATTAAAATAGTCTTATTTAAAATAGTCTTATTAAAAATAGTGCAAATTAATTTAGTTAATTTAAAAACCCAAAAAAATATATTTTAGAATATTTTAGTATTACTTCTTGCAATCTATACAAAATATTATACGAAGCCCTGCTGAGCAATCCTCGAGAGAAAAGACCTTGGTAGAACTTACCACAAACTACTTCTACCTCGTATATATTTTCGAGCGACTCAAGAACTCCTATTTTTAGGATAAGTTTTTGACCGATCAAATTTTGGCGCCGTTGCCGGGGATTGTTTTAGGCCAAATATAATTTTTTTTTGTATATTTTTGTTTATATCTTGTTATTTTATCTTTCTTTATTTCTGCATCTTTTATTCTTCTGTCCGGTCAAGTGACGAATAACGGTACTCCGTGACTATCAAAGTCGGATTTTTCAATTTCCCACAAACAACTGATATTTGTAGATATTTTATCGTTTTTCATTTTAATTTTTTTTGTCATGGAAGAAACATTGTTTAAAATTGAAAAAAGATTTCCCTTTCTAAGCAAAAATGCAATTTTAAAGATTTACAAGACAAGACTTGAAAGGATGAGGTTGCTTATGAATAAAAGCATACCTTTTGACATAAGATTCATTATCGAAGCCAAAGTAAGAATAGAAGGTGAATTCACAGAAACACCGACTAGATTTTTACCAGGGCTTAGAAAAAGTTCATATGCCAAGAAACGACGATCAAAGATGATAGCCGTTTGCTATTGTAATATCCGCAATTTCGAATTTCGGTAATTTTCTTTTTTCGGCGGAAGTCCGTTTTGACGACTCGCTCATGACCATTTCGTCATTTCGAGAATGATTAATTCTTCACTTCTTGTCATCCGAGTTCGTTTCGGTGTTGTTTTGTTGAGTTCCGTGCTTTTTAGCGACTTTTCCGCACTTGAGTTCGATTCTTGCGAATCTCGGTCGGAACTGTTGTTTCGAGTTTCTCGCAAGTACATTCAATGTTATTATTCATGTTGCGAGCTTTGGTTCGGTGTTTTGATCACGTATCGTGATTTTCGGACGTTTTGGGCCATTTTTGTAATTTCCCAAAGTTTGGGGTAATTACTTCCGTTGTCGAATTCCGACACTTCGGATGGTCGGAATCGTGTGTTCTCTTAGTGCTTGGATTCGTCTTTGCGAGTACTTCGTAACCGTATCTTCGATTTTTACTCAGGTTCGGGTTTCGGGGTCGTCCGGGCCGTCGGAGTGGCCACGGAGTCACGGCCGGAGCGAGGGCCTTTGGCCGAGTTACGGCCGTAAGGTGCGATTACGGCCGTAAGGTGTCCGAGTTACGGCCGTAAGCATGATCGGGTACGGCCGTCTGGCCCGGGCGGATTTTGTGGCCGATTCTGGCCGTAAGGTGTGCGATTACGGTCGTAAGTGTCATTTGGTCGAATGATTTTTGACGAATGCGGTTACGGCCGTAAGGCCTTCCGAGTACGGCCGTAAGGTGTCCGAGTTACGGCCGTAAGGCTGCCGATTCCACGTAACTCACCGGCTATATATGCACAGCTCGGCGATTTCATTTCCTACCCGATTTTTCCCTTCTTTCGGCGATTGGCGGCGGAGTGCGACGGAAATGGAGTTCTTGGCGATTCTAATCATTTCCAAGGCATTTTGGAAGATCCTTGTTGATTATATCAACATCTAATCCGTGTATTTCGTCGAATCAAGGTATATTTCTTGATTATCCTTCAAGTTGACTTTTCGGAGAAATTGTTCTTGATTTCGTTTCTAATCCGATTTTGATACATCGGTTGGTGTAGTATGATGTTATTAATCGTGTTCTATGGGTTGTATATCCATATATCGAGTTTGTTTAACTCGATTGATGATTCGAGTGTTCTTGGGAATTATTGAACATTTAGTGTTCGATTAAATGTCCCAATGAGTTTCCCTTCGATAGTTTGTTGGGATTTCCGTTGTTTTGGCCTTGATTCTCATCGTAACCATGTGTTATTGTTCCTTAGGAGGTTTATAGGTGTTCGAGGATTCCGATGTTGAATCCGTTGGTGATTGATGATTCGTGTAGTGTTATTCTCGTAATATTCGTGGTGCTATCGCGTTCTTGATGGTGTTCGAGCGTTCGGGGCTATTCGACCGCGTCCTATTCGTCGTCTCGTTGCGATTGTGATTTCGAGGCAAGTACCTTGTCCATACTATTCTTGTTTTGGGAATATGATTATCTTGTCGGTATTCTTAGTTTCCGTACGGATTCATGGTATATTTCGTGGTTTTTACGGAATCGAGAGGGTTTGGTTGTGGTCCGCCCTCATTGTTGTTTATATACGAATATACATGAATCGTAGGCGGGTTTTCGGGTGTATTCCAATTCCGTATTCATTTAGAAATGGTTGTGATTGTATTCTTCGAATCGTTAGGTTCGGTTTCATTGGTTCCTAGCGTTCGTCGGTGACCTTCCTTTCCGTTCGTTGCGTCGTCTATAATTCAAGGCAAGTATTTTTGGAAACCTTTAAGCTTAACATGAAATGGTTATGTATATTACTTGTGTGTAACTCACCTCGTGTTGGCCCGACGGGGTCAAGGAGGGAAATCTATGCTGCCGCCCTGGATTTCACGAGTTTGTTTAGCTAGCCAGTGCCGGAGGGTCCTTAGAGGCCTCGTGCGGGAATCTATGATATTACTCTGTTCCCAAGGCGATGCATGTGCGTGTTTTGTTTTGTGATATAGCCAGCGCGGGAGGGTCCTTAGAGGCCTCGTGCGGGAATCTATGATATTACTCTATTCCCAAGGCTAATTGTTTGATTGTTTATTTTCCGGAAAAGACATGTCTAGTTTTGATTTTTGAAACGATATTGGTGCATGTACTATGAAATGTGTAAGCGATTGGTTTGCCTTGAATACTTGTACTAGCGTAATTGCTAACCCCTTTGGGGACCCGTTTTGGGGAAATTCTTGTTATGGATTTCAGGTTATGTTCAGCCAGATGAGCGGGCGCTGGGATGGTACGAGGATGTCGGCCAAGGTTGTTGACATGTGCAATTGAGTCTTGTTATTTCCTACTGTCTCTTTTGATGTGGATATTTTCCAAATTGTAAACTTATAGATTGTACTCGCGAGTACTTAGGCTTTTCCTCTCAGATTGTGATTGGTCTTTGTTGGAGTTACTGTATTTGTCGGTTGATGTTTATTATGCCGGTTGTGCCGGACGTGTTGTTTTATGTTCTTGTTGTTAATAATTGTTTCCTTGCTAACCGAGATGGTTAGTCGAGTGGTGTTTTCTTGTGTCAGCCTGGTGGGTCCCATGTAGGGGTCCACGGCGCTGTAATACACCTCGAATATCTTGGGGGTGTTACAGAAAATGGTATCAGAGCTCTAGGTTTATGGATACCTAGGCTTGTTGGTTATTTGGGTCTAGTTGTGTTTTGTTTTGCACATTGTCACACCGCTGCCGGCATCTCAGTACATCCAGTGCTCGTAAGTTCTCCTTACTCGATTCTCTTGTTTTCTCGTATTGAAATTCCACTTCTTGAACTGTGATTGCCTCTCTCGTACTTATCGTCGAGTTGTTTCTCGATCCATCCAGTTTGTGTACTTTTGATTCTAGTATTGCGCCGTCGTTTGTCTCTCTAGAGTAGGTGCGCCGTTCCGGGCTTGACCGTTTGTCGTTTTGCGAGCCTTCCATCGCTAAACTTCCTAGCATTGGTGGGATCGTTGGTGATCGAAAGATCCGAGTTTTGCTCCGTGGTATATTGTGAGAGGGCTTGACTCTCTAGTCTTTTGTTGTATGATGGAATCTGTGTTTGGTAATTGCGATATACCAAGTGTATGTTGAGCCGAATGTACCGATGAGTTGGACACCGAAGGGTGCAGTATAATGTAGAAGTTTTGAACATTGATATGTTCCGGTATAGGTATTGATGGCAGAGTTTGTTGAGAAACTCACATAGCTGGTTTCGACATACGTCCAAATCGATGATCTTTGGTTACGTTGTTAAACTTGAAGAGATAGTTGACGTATGCTTGGAATTGGTATTTCCGAGTTGCGCTTTTGAATCGGTGATTTTTGAATGTCGTATATGAGTGTGTCCGGGAATTGTTGGTACTTGGCTAATTATTGTTATTTACAACCAATGTGTTTCTATTAATAATAATACATGCGACGTGCATGCTTGAAAATCTCTGAGACTTGATCGTATTGTGGGTTTTTGAAAAGTGACATGAATTTGGGCGAGCCAGCCTTGTATTTTCAAATAAAACCTTGAGTCGGTATTTAAAGGTCGTGTTTAAAAGTGTTTTAGGACATTTTATAAAATGCCACCGCTGTTAAGCCCTTGTCGTATTTGAAAGGGTCTTGAAAACGATTTTTTTTAACTTATCGGTTTTATTTTCGAATAACTAGAGTATACGATTTTAAAATCAGATTAGCCTGGGGAAACCTAGGCTGTCGAGTCAAGTTGTGTTTGTTGAGTTTTGTCTCGTCGGATTTTGTCTGACTTAGTCGCATCGCGACGCGTTGTTTGGGATCATTGGTTGTGATTAGTATCGAGGGGCGGTCGTCACTTACGTGCGACCTGTGGATGTAAGTCTCCCTTCTTTGTGTTGTGCCTCGTGTGACACGAGCTATTTTTTTGATTATGAGTTAATTGACGGAATCCTCTTATGGATTTTGATTTCGTGATACGTGATTATTTGACTCCCATTTTTCGTTCATATGAGGAGTAGTGTTCCGGATTGTGCATGTTGGTGTATTTATTTTATCCATTGCGTGAGTTCTTTTGTAATGGCTTTCGGTATTTTACCGACTGAGTTTTATTTCAAAAACCGATTACCTTAACCGAGTTTTTGGCATTATGGCCCTGATCATTTTGGCGAAATTCTTATGACGGTATTTATTATTTTCTAAATGGCTTCTGTGAGTTTTTGAAATATTACCGTCATCGGCCTTTTTGCCGTTTTTGTAAATGGTTTTTTAGCGTGCTGGGTTCCGGCGCGGGACACACGGCGCTATAATGTTCCGTGAAAGTACCTAAACTTTTTGGGCATTCTAGTCCATTGAATTATTTTTGAAAACCTTGAGTATCTTAGAAAATTAAAATTCGAGACGTACTTTTAAAATGAATTATTTTCTCGTGGTACGTCCAAGGTGCCACAATATATTTCAAAATTCTTCTAATTCGAGGACCAAAATATTTGAGATATTTTCAAATGCAGTTGCTTAGACCCAAGGGTCGAATATTTTGAAAGTTTTTCACTAAAAGAAAGGTGTCCTCATTTTTGTTCAATCGCAATATAATTTTCAATGTCTCGATAATGGTGTTTGTACTACTTTTGTAAAATGATACTCAAGATCAACTGTTGTTTCCAAACTGTTTTCAAAAGGTGGTTTTTGTTTTTAAAACCTATCATTTCTGTTTGCGGACCGGAAATGCGTGTATGGTTTTCGAACTTTCGTTACGGTGTTAACCCCAAATTGTGATCGTATTGGTGGCATGAACGTCGAGGCGTTGCCACGCATTTGTTGTACTAGCCCTCTGTGAGAGGTGTGAACTGGTATTTACTGTTTGTCGCCTCGTGGTGGTTTGCGTGTTGTCGCACGGGTGTGAGCTGTTGAAACTTGAGTTTGTACGTTTGTGTACATGTGTGATTGTTTCATGATGGTTGTAATTATGTGCTGGTTATCGTTCGGGCCGTTGAGGTCGCCGAACGATACCGTCGTTGCTGTAGTGTTTGTGTGTGTATTACTTTACGATGGTAATCGTTGTATATGGTATGTGTTATGATTCTTTGTTGTGCTGAGTTGGCATCTCCGCTATGTTGTTTTGCGACGTTATGCCCCATTGTATCTAGCATTTGTAATTTCGGTATGCCGAGCCGAGGTGTTTCAACCGTGATGTGCCGGGGTATGCACGTGTATATTGTCCTCCTCGTCGGTAACACATTTCAAGTGTGGACTCGATGGACACCAAATTCAATTTTGCGAATTGGCTACCGAGACTTTCGGAGTTCGTGCTCCAGCGCAGTTATCAGAATCGGCTTTGAGAGGCCTTTGAAGGATGTTTCTGTCGGTTGCTTTTTGTGTCGTCACCTTGATTTCGCTGTTGTGAGTTGCGGGGGCGACCTTCTTTTATAAGAGGTCGAATGTAGTACCCGTGTTGTTTCTAGACTCCTGCATTTTCTCTTTCTCGATTCTATCGACTCGCTCGTGTTCGTTGATACTTACTGAACTTGTTCTGTATTTCGGTTTCATTGATCGGACGAGCTGTAATCTGATTTTGAGTCGATCTGGTTATCGCTGTGACTTTTCCGAATTCGGTTCGATTCTTGTGAACCTTGTTCGGAAGTAACATCATTTGGTTCTACTAGTCCTTTTATTCGAAGGGATCGGATTTTGAACTTCTGTATATTCTACTTTGTCGACTCATTTATGTTCGTTGACATTTCTGAGCTTGTCATGCCCCTTGCTTTTGTTGATCGAACGAGTGTGGTATTATTTCGGAATAACTCGTTTGTCGTTGTGACTTTTCTATTGCTATTCCCTTCCCTGTGGATCTTATATGAATGCACATCTTGCTGCTTTTACCGGATCATATATTGTCTCGAGCCGAGACGTGAACCTGAGAGTTGTTGTTTGAATTTTATTGTTCTTCGTGATTCGAACATGATTGTTCGATTTTTGTTGTCTCGACCGTTGTGGTTCGATCGTTTGATTGTTCGGTTTTTGTTGATCTTGTTTCGTGATTGGTGAACATTCAGGCTCCTTCGTAATTCCCTTAAGTTCGGGAAATTAGTCTCATTTGGATCCTCCAACCCTTGGGCGGTGGAATTCCGTATTTGTTCAGCGTTTGACTCGCGTTTGGATTGATGAACCGTTAGGTTGGTCAATCGTGTTGATTTCCGTTCGTTGTGTTTTGTGATTGTTCGGATAATCGATCTGATTGTACTACCTATTTGATCACGTTTGTCACTTGTTGATTTTATCGTGTCTCTACCGGTGACGTTGTGTTAGTCGTCGTGGAGCGTGTTTTCACGCCGTATATTCCTTTGCGTTGCTTGTAACGTTTCGCCGATGGGCGTAAGTTACGCGTTTCTTGTGTATATCGTTGAGTTTTCCTGGCGGGATATTGCTTCTCCCTACTTATTTTAAGTTTCGGGACGAAACTTCTTTAAGGAGGGTAGAATGTAATATCCGCAATTTCAATTTCGGTAATTTTCTTTTTCGGCGGAAGTCCGTTTTGACGACTCGCTCATGACCATTTCGTCATTTCGAGAATGATTAATTCTTCACTTCTTGTCATCCGAGTTCGTTTCGGTGTTGTTTTGTTGAGTTCCGTGCTTTTTAGCGACTTTTCCGCACTTGAGTTCGATTCTTGCGAATCTCGGTCGGAATCAAGAGCTGAGTTTCTCGCAAGTACATTTAATGTTATTATTCATGTTGCGAGCTTTGGTTCAGTGTTTCGATCACGTATCGTGATTTTCGGACGTTTTGGGCCATTTTTGTAATTTCCCAAAGTTTGGGGTAATTACTTCCGTTGTCGAATTCCGACACTTCGGATGGTCGGAATCGTGTGTTCTCTTAGTGCTTTGATTCGTCTTTGCGAGTACTTCGTAACCGTATCTTCGATTTTTACTCAGGTTCGGGTTTCGGGGTCGTCCGGGCCGTCGGAGTGGCCACGGCCGAGTCACGGCCGGAGCAGGGCCTGGCCTGGCCGAGTTACGGCCGTAAGGTGCCGGTTACGGCCGTAAGGTGTCCGAGTTACGGCCGTAAGCATGATCGGGTACGGCCGTACGAGCGCTGGGCGGATTTTGACGAAGGCCGGTTACGGCCGTAAGGTGTGCGAGTTACGGTCGTAAGTGTCCATTTAGTCTTTGGATAGATTTTTGACGAATGCCGGTTACGGCCGTAAGGCCTTCCGAGTACGGCCGTAAGGTGTCCGAGTTACGGCCGTAAGGCTCCGATACGGCCAGAACTCGCGGCTATATATAGCTCGGCTCGGCGATTTCATTTCTACCCGATTTTTCCCTTCTTTCGCGATCGATGGCGGGTGCGACGGAAATGGAGTTCTTGGCGATTCTAATCATTTCCAAGGCATTTTGGAAGATCCTTGTTGATTATATCAACATCTAATCCGTGTATTTCATCGAATCAAGGTATATTTCTTGATTATCCTTCAAGTTGACTTTTCGGAGAAATTGTTCTTGATTTCGTTTCTAATCCGATTTTGATACATCGGTTGGTGTAGTATGATGTTATTAATCGTGTTCTATGGGTTGTATATCCATATATCGAGTTTGTTTAACTCGATTGATGATTCGAGTGTTCTTGGGAATTATTGAACATTTAATGTTCGATTAAATGTCCCAATGAGTTTCCCTTCGATAGTTTGTTGGGATTTCCGTTGTTTTGGCCTTGATTCTCATCGTAACCATGTGTTATTGTTCCTTCCGGAGGTTTATAGGTGTTCGAGGATTCCGATGTTGAATCCCGTTGGTGATTGATGATTCGTGTAGTGTTATTCTCGTAATATTCGTGGAGCTATCGCGTTCTTGATGGTGTTCGAGCGTTCGGGGCTATTCGACCGCGTCCTATTCGTCGTCTCGTTGCGATTGTGATTTCGAGGCAAGTACCTTGTCCATACTATTCTTGTTTTGGGAATATGATTATCTTGTCGGTATTCTTAGTTTCCCTATGGATTCATGGTATATTTCGTGGTTTTTACGGAATCGAGAGGGTTTGGTTGTGGTCCGCCCTCATTTTTGTTTATATACGAATATACATGAATCGTAGGCGGGTTTTCGGGTGTATTCCAATTCCGTATTCATTTAGAAATGGTTGTGATTGTATTCTTCGAATCGTTAGGTTCGGTTTCATTGGTTCCTAGCGTTCGTCGGTGACCTTCCTTTCCGTTCGCAAATGCCTATAATTCAAGGCAAGTATTTTTGGAAACCTTTAAGCTTAACATGAAATGGTTATGTATATTACTTGTGTGTAACTCACCTCGTGTTGGCCCGACGGGGTCAAGGAGGGAAATCTATGCTGCCGCCCTGGATTTCACGAGTTTGTTTAGCTAGCCAGTGCGGGAGGGTCCTTAGAGGCCTCGTGCGGGAATCTATGATATTACTCTGTTCCCAAGGCGATGCATGTGCGTGTTTTGTTTTGTGATATAGCCAGCGCGGGAGGGTCCTTAGAGGCCTCGTGCGGGAATCTATGATATTACTCTGTTCCCAAGGCTAATTGTTTGACTGTTTATTTTCCGGAAAAGACATGTCTAGTTTTGATTTTTGAAACGATATTGGTGCATGTACTATGAAATGTGTAAGCGATTGGTTTGCCTTGAATACTTGTACTAGCGTAATTGCTAACCCCTTTGGGGACCCGTTTTGGGGAAATTCTTGTTATGGATTTCAGGTTATGTTCAAGGATGAGCGGTACTGGATGGTACGAGGATGTCGGCCAAGGTTGTTGACATGTGCAATTGAGTCTTGTTATTTCCTACTGTCTCTTTTGATGTGGATATTTTCCAAATTGTAAACTTATAGATTGTACTCGCGAGTACTTAGGCTTTTCCTCTCAGATTGTGATTGGTCTTTGTTGGAGTTACTGTATTTGTCGGTTGATGTTTATTATGCCGGTTGTGCCGGACGTGTTGTTTTATGTTCTTGTTGTTAATAATTGTTTCCTTGCTAACCGAGATGGTTAGTCGAGTGGTGTTTTCTTGTGTCAGCCTGGTGGGTCCCATGTAGGGGTCCACGGCGCTGTAATACACCTCGAATATCTTGGGGGTGTTACAGCTATAAATGTGCTAGATGGAACTGTAATTTAAAATGTCGATCATTAGGAATTCCATCTACAAACAGAGAAGATAAAATTCAATTCATTAAGGATGGTCTGAATAAAGAGAATTTAGATGATATCGAAATTTCTCTTGACACGCATCCTAGTGGACTCGTACATTACGGAATTCGATGTTTGTAGAATAAATTCAAACCAGAATATGAACAACGTCTTGGGAATCTGACGTTAAAAGATCCTGTTTGCCAATTTGTAAGAAAATTGGATGGGAAGCTTCTCCCCGACTCATAGAAGGCGTTTAGGCCGTTTCTGAACGTAAAATCAGAGGAAGATGTGAGCCACAATCACAACTACTGTGCATACGCGTGAGTGTCTTTTATTTTTGTCGTATGGTGAGATTTTCTGAATAAAAAATGTGATACGCGATAAATGCATTCATTATTCTATTGAGTAGTTGAAGCGCAATCAACGCAATCACAAACTTGTTAAATAATTTTTACCTTCTTTTTCTTCTATAAATAAACATTGTGCTTGTTTCACTTGTACTGTTTTTTGTTTTTCTCTCAAATAATTTCTTTTCAAAAATGGAATCATCATCTTCCACAAAAAGATTTAACTCAGTCTGCATTTTTGGTGGAGCTAGTTATGGAAAAGATGCATGCTTTACTGAAGCAGCCCCCAACATGGGTCGTACTTTAGGAGAAAAATGCATTCATGTAGTTTACGGAGGAGGGAGTCTAGGATTAATGGGACGAGCTGCTGCTTCTGCCTATATGGAAGGAGTAAGAGTGTTGGGGATAATTCCAAAACCTCTGGCTGAAAGTAAAATCACCGGGGCAACTATTGGAGATGAGTTTAGATCTGTAAATATGCAAGATCGCATAACTCACATGATAAATAATTCTGGCGCCTTTATCACCCTTCCCGGTGGTTTTGGCACTCTTGAGGAACTTTTTCATGTGGTTACCAGAGCCCAGCTAAATGTTCATCAAAAAGCAATAGGTCTGCTAAATGTCAATGGTTTCTTTGATGGTTTACTATCTTTCATCGACTACTCTGCTGAAAATGGTTTTATTTCCGAGCGTGCTAAACGAATCATAGTCGTTGCAACAACACCAGAAGAGCTAATCAAAAAACTCATTGAATTTGTTCCTCAACCAGATCTAGCTCTAGCTAATATTGTCTGGATGGAAGATCTCACCGTGAGAAAACGAAAAGTGGATTCATTCCTCTCCCTTTGATAACCCATATCGGACCTCTTGTATTTTTACTTTCTGTCGTGTGTAATAATCGTGCTAAATGGTGGCAGCTTAAGGAGTTTCTTCTTGATCTCTTGACGCGCATCTATTCGCGATTTATGTATTGTTATTTTTATTGCCGTAATTTTTTGTTTTTAATAAAAGCATTGATGGCAGCGTAAGGCGACTCTTAGGACTTTCCTGAAGCGCATCTTAAAAATTGTGTTATACTTCCGGGTATATTTTTGTTGTTGTTGTTGTTGTTTGCCTCGTATATTTTTTCATGCAGATCCAAAATGGCGTTAGCACAAGCATCAACTTTCATTTCAGGGAGTTTTCTGTTTTCTCACTTATTTTTCATTTCTAAAAACTGAGGACAGTTTTATTTTCAAGTTTGGGGGTGGTATGTTTTAATTATTTTGGTGTGTTTTTGATTATTTTAGTTATTTGCTTTAATTTATATATATATATATATATATTATTTTGATTTATGAGATTTTTAGATCTGGCCATAACACCAATAAGTTAGCTATATACAAGCTTCTAAAAATTGTTTTAACCGGTTAAAAAAATTGTATTTTCCAAAAATTTTTGAGCCTTAATCTCTCTTTCCAATTGTTGCTACCCAAAATATTATCCGGAGATAGATATTGCTGGAATGGATGGATAGCAAACAAATGCGAGAACACTTTCGTGAGAAAGATAAATAACACAAGATTTGCCGGGGTTGTTAGTCCCGGGCTTGAATGCTCTCGCGAGATATTATTAATACTAATATTCGAGGATACAAGTACTAATGTAAGAATACAATTACAATGAGTGTAAAGATTCTTGTTATCTTAGCTAGTGAGCGTGTAGATTGCCGGAAGAACCAGATGTGATGCTCTGTGAGTTCTTGTAACAAAGGAGATGAACAGTCGCGGCGGTGAGAGATCGACAGTCTTTCACGGCGAGTATTAGCTGGATGCTTGAGCTCCTGGGCTTATGAATCTCATGGAATCTGTCTTGTGGAGACTTCTTGCCTCTGCCGATCGTCTTCTGGACAAGAGATTCGGAGAGAGAAATCCTAAGATGGATTCCGGCGAGAAAGCTGGGAGCTTGATGGTATGTATGTTCTTCTGTATTTCCGTGAATGAATTCGGAATGTAAGTTAATGAGTTGGGAACCTATTTCCAGTAGGAGGAGGTTCTCTATTTATAGGACTTGGATATGCCGGGCGATCGCCTTTTCTGTATTATAATAATCGGGCGATCGTCTTTTAGCACATGGGCTTGTTCCCTTAAAGTCCGCGGCTGCCGGGCAACACCAGACGGCCCAATGGGGAGCCTGCACGCATCCTGAGTTGCTGTCACGGGCGGTCCCACTTCGTAACTTTCGGCGCGCCTGTCGGTAGGTGAGGTAGGTGACAGGCTGGGGTCAAAGGTCTTGTCTGTCAGCGCCTTTTGTGGATCTGCACGTGGGTGCTGTTCTGAGATCCAGTCTTCGATGACTTTGACGGGCGATCATCTCTGTTCGGGGCGTGAGCCGGTTTTCCTTAGAAGGGCACTAGAGTCGATCGCCAGATGCCAAAGGGCGATCGCCTTGGGAGTCGATCGCTAGGTACCTGACGGTGGTCTGGTATCTTCGATTAGGCGAGCTAGCCATAGTTTGACTGGGGTTGACTCGGTCGCTCGGCCTTATAGTCGATCGTCTGTCGGGATGAATAAATCTTGACACAACACCAAGCCTTGTAATTATCATATAAAATCGAGTTATTCGTTACCTTGAGAAAAGAAGAATCAGTCGGTTGATGAAAAATAGAACTGAAATTTACTTAATTTGTGGAGTTTTTGATTTTTTTATGGTTAACTAATAAATGATTTTCTGCAAAAATTCTATTCCCTAAAAAAAAAAAGGAGTCATTGGTGAAAAGAGCTACACGTTAGCAAATAATGGTGTGAAAGCTATCACCTAAAAAAAATAAATGACAAAAAGGAGAAGTGTTGAGCAGCAACAGCTGCCTAATTTTGGGGGTCTTAAAATTTTGCGAAAAATAAAGGACTAACCATTGTTGGTGCGTAGCTGCCGTCTCATAGAAAAATTGGTGAAAAGAGCTACACGTTAGCAAATAACGGTGTGAAAGCTATCACCTTTTAAAAAAAAAAGATAGAAATTGTGTTGGTGAAAAGAGCTACACATTAGCAAATAACGGTGTGAAAGCTATCACTAAAAGGGATGTAGTTTATGAACAAACTTGAATTAATTAGCGGCTGAATTTCAATACACTCAATTTCGTGAAAAATCACAATATTTGATGACGCCAATGAAATTATTCTTCATATTGAGTCGAAAAATAAACGAGTGATCGAGAGCAACCATTAAAGGGAGTCGTGTGAAGTCACGAGTGGGAAAGAAATAATCAACCTTTTGGGGGGAAAACCTTGCATTTTGGAATTACAAATATAAAAACCGTGTTTTAACTTCAAAAACGTTAGTAGATTTATTTTGAATCTTGATTCATTTCTATCTACTGTATAAAGTTGGTTATTGTGTATTAATGGCATTTTGATCTCTTTTTATCTTTATATATAATTATTTTTCTTAAATTTGTGTGTATTATTTTTTATTTTTTTTATTTTATGTCCTATTTTAATTTTTATTTTGTGTGTGATTAATAAAGAGTCTTGCTCGGGACTAGCAAGAATTTAAGTGTGGGGTATTTGATTAGTGCACAATTGATCTAAAATTCATATACAAAATATTCCTTTTTCCGGACATAATCGTACTGATTTGTGATTAAAAATACATATTTTACAGATATGTCCAAACATGAGCTAAAAAGGTTATTTTACAGATTACTGACATGAAGCATCAAAAAGGATGGAAAACAAGATCAAATCTAACGACGGAAATTTTTCAAGGCAAAACGACCATACAACACGGCGCAAAAAGGACCGTGTTATGTAGGCCGTTTCACATACGGCGCAACAAGGGCCGTGTCTTGGACCATTTCACACACGGCCGGCATTTAGCGCCGTGTCCTCGCGCGTATTCCGGAAGAGACCGAGTCACCACAAAACGGCGCACAACACGGGGCAAATTGAGCCGTTTTTCATCGCCGTTTTTCAACAGATGCCATGCAAAAATAGTCCACTTTTGACCAAGTTGTGAACTCAACCACAAGATATTTTTATGGTCAAAAATATGAAAAATCAAAGTCATGGGTGAAGTGTGAACAAAGAATTAATCAAGATATTACAATAGATATTTTGAATTAAATAATCAATTGTATTCTTGAAAATCACCTATAAAAGGACATCTTCATCCATTGCAAAATAACCAATTCTCATACTCATCTTCTTGCTAAGAAATACTCCTTTCTTTTAGCAATATATTTTCCTTAGAACTCTCAATTTTAGTTTGTATTTCATTTTTGGTTTGAAGTTTTTTCTTTCATTTAGTTTGTAATTGAAAAGTGTTTGATCAATAAGCACTTAGTATTTTACTTAGTGTTTTACTTTCAATCTTTGTAAGCTTGTAACCTTTAAACAAGTTTGAAGTTTGTTTCTTGCACTTTGATTCATCATATTCAAGTAAGTTTTATCTATTGTCATTAAGTTCTAGTAATTAAAAGTTTCTATATATATATTATATATATAAATTATTTCTATTATAATTTTAGTTTGTATAAACCAATGAGTAGCTAATCTTTCTTCCTAGGAGAAGGGGGATTTCTATTAGGTTATATATTGAGTATTTGATTGATTTAAACTATTTTTAGGACTAATTGGTTTAAATAGAGATTGATCATATCCTATTTTTACTAATGAAACCTTCTTGATTGATTGTTGAGTGAATTGGAAACATATCTTTTCAATCTATCAAATGTTAATCTTGTTATCAACATCTTAAGATTGCGAAAGTGGTTAAGACACCTTTGAATACGAAAGTTATGAGGTGAAAAGTTGATTACTCGATGAACGATCGTTTATCCTAAAAATAGTCAAGTTAGAGAAATGAAAGGACTAATTGGTTTAAATAGAGATTGATCATATCCTATTTCTACTAGTGAAACCTCCTTGATTGATTGTTAAGTGTATTGGAAACACATCTTTTCAATCTATCAAGTGTTAATCTTGTTATCAACATCTTAAAAAAGCAAAAGTCATTAAGACATCTTTGATTACGAAAGTACATAGGTGAAAAGTTGATTACTCGATAAACATTCGATTTTTCTTATATATCTGTATAAATCAATTCCGATACTTAATTAAAAACCTAATTTAATGAACCCATAATCCCCTAAATTTTATAAATTCCCAACTCATTTTAATTCTATTCATTTTCACTAGTATAAATAGTCTTAATATAAATAGTCTAGTATAAATAGTCTTAATATAAATAGTCTAGTTAAAAATAGTCTTATTAAAATAGTCTTATTAAAATAGTCTTATTTAAAATAGTCTTATTAAAATAGTCTTATTAAAAATAGTCTTATTAAAATAGTCTTATTTAAAATAGTCTTATTAAAAATAGTGCAAATTAATTTAGTTAATTTAAAAACCCAAAAAATATATTTTAGAATATTTTAGTATTTACTTCTTGCAATCTATACAAAATATTATACGAAGCCCTGCTGAGCAATCCTCGAGAGAAAAGACCTTGGTAGAACTTACCACAAACTACTTCTACCTCGTATATATTTGCGAGCGACTCAAGAACTCCTATTTTTAGGATAAGTTTTTGACCGATCAATGACCTCGAACTAGCAGCCATGGTTTCTGCGTTGAAGATTTGGCTTCATTACCTTTATGGCATCACCTGTCAGATTTTCACCGATCATAAGAGTTTGAAGTATATATTTACTCAGAAGGAGTTAAATATGCGACAGAGACGGTGGTTGTAACTAATCAAAGATTTTGATATTGAGATACTATACCACCTGGGTAAGGCGAACGTTGTCACCGACGCCTTGAGTCGTAAGTCCGTTCAGGAGAAAATGCTTGCTCGTTTAACAGTTCAAAAGGATCTTCAGCAGGAATTTCTGAGACCCGAGATCTAGGTCTGGTTACAGCGAGTGCAAGGGCAACTTTGCATGTTAGAGATTTCATCGCCACTTGAGGAGGCGATCAGAGTAAATCAGGGTTCAGACCCATTTTTGTCACGCATCCGAGAGGATGTGGCTTAGGGGAAAGACCCTAGATTTGTGGTCCAAGATGATGGATTTTTGCGATTTAAGAATCGGTTATGCGTATCGGCGGATGACGAGTTGAAAAACTCTATTTTGAGAGAAGCTCATGCTACTCCTTATTCCATTCATCCGGGGTGTAGCAAGATGTATAAAGACTTGAAACAAAATTATTGGTGGAGTAATATGAAGCGAGAAGTCGCAGAATTTGTTTCGATATGCCTAAACTGTCAGCAAGTCAAGATAGAACATCAACGATCGGCGGGTATGATGAAACCGCTCCCTATTCCAGAGTGGAAGTAGGAGGATATTTCAATGGACTTCATCACGATTTTGCCGACGAGTCATCGTGGCATGAATACAATTTGGGTCATTGTGGACCGTTTAACTAAGTCGGCTCATTTCCTCGAGATTAAGGATACGTGGGGTCCCGAGAGACTTGCTCAGTTGTTCATCAAAGAGATAGTGAGATGCATGGTACTCCTAAGAGTATCGTTTTTGATCGTGATGGGCGATTCGTGTCACATTTTTGGAAATCAGTTCATCGTGCCATAGGAACTCAGCTTAATTTCAGCACAGCTTTTCAACCCCAGTCAGACGGACAATCAGAGAGGACTATTCAGATATTGGAGGACATGTTGAGGGCATGCATCCTCGATTGGAAAGACGATTGGGAAGCCCAACTACCGTTGATTGAGTTCACGTACAACAACAGTTGGCATGCTTCGATTAAGATGGCACCTTATGAGGCCTTGTATGGTCGTCGTTGTCGATCTCCTTTGTGTTGGGATGACTTATTAGAATCAATCGGCACCGAGCCCGATATGCTTGTAGCCGCCCACGAGAAGGTAGCTTTGATAAGGAGTCGTTTGTTGACCGCTCAGAGTCGACAAAAATCATATGCAGATAATCATCGTCGACTATTAGAGTTCGAGGAAGGTGACCACGTTTTGGTTAAGGTATCCCCGAGTCGAGATATCTTCCGTTTCGAGAAGCAGGGAAAGTTGAGTCCGAGATTCATCAGACCGTTTGAGATTTAGGATCGAGTAGGCAGTCTGGCTTATCGATTGGCTTTACCTCCAGCGTTGAGCCAAATTCATAATGTGTTTCATGTCTCTCAGTTGCGGAAGTATGTTGCCGACCCGAGTCACATACTTCAGTTTGATGAAATCGAGATCGCGGATGATCATTCGTATGAGGAACGTCCTATACAAGTTTTAGAGTGGTGAATCAAGCAGTTGAGAAACAAGACGATTACATTGGTCCAGATTCAGTGGTGTAGACACGAAGTCGAAGAGGCTACTTGGGAAACCGAGGATAGTATGCGGGAGAGTTATCCCAAGTTGTTTGACCCATAGTTTCGGGGACGAAACTCTTTTTAAGGGGGGGAGTGTAACACCCCGAGATATTCGGAATAATTACAGCGCCGTAAACCCTTTAGATAAGGATTTACAAGGCTAAATTTAAAAGGAGTGTAAAAATAATCCAATCGAACAACCGAAGTTCAAATACAGATTTGATTCAACCGATCAAATGAGTTAACTTTTACAACCATATCCAAATGACCTTATTAAATACAGACGTACTCGAGTACTAAACGAACCAAGAAGACAAATCACAATAACAATAACATCAACCACATCACTGAGCCATTCCATCGTCCTGTCGGTACTGTGGTTGCCTCTCCGCTCCTCGGCTACCTGAACATCAAAACAATGTCCACCCCCGAAGGGGTTAGCAAAACAATGCTAGTACAAGTATCATCATACAGTAAATCGTCAATGCATCATAAAACATGCCAAACGGACTTCCGCCACCGGAATCCAACGATGCGAATCCTCACGATTCCATCAACACAATACAAGGTAATCCAGCGATCCAGCGCCCTCAGCATAGATCCCCATGATGATCCCGTCAGACCAATGCATGGTGGAAAACCCGTCCAATGATCCAGCGCCCACAGCATAGATCCCCATGATGATCCCGTCGGACCAACGCATGGTGGACATTCGATCCAGCGCCCTCAGCATAGATCCTCATGACCCCCTCAGATCATTTATACCATAATCAATCAATTATGCATACACATATGCATTTCAATATGTTCATCAATACGAACAAACAACAACGAATATCACGAGAATTTTCAGAAATACATCTCATATTCAACAATATGAATAAAACCACAAGCATGATAAATCGAACTCGACATATGATACTTGCCTCGAAAATGGCAAGGATGAAACACTTCAATGATCTCAACACACTCGAAGGCCGCCTCCTTCGATCAACGTAACAAGCTCGAACCTTAACAAAAGGAATGATATACAAATCATCTCAAGTCGAACGATGGCCTAACAATTCGTTCTACGGCCCAAAAGTTCAAAATAAACAATCTGCCTGGACTGCTTAGCGTGCGCTACGTATCTTACGTAACGTGCGCTAAGCCTGCCTGTTAGCGTACGCTATCGTGTACGACTAGCGTGCGCTAGCTACGAACTGACAGTTCGAATCGGCTGATACATAACGTACGCTACGTACGTATTGTGCGTTAACTGACCCCCGATAGCGCACGTTAACTCACATATGTTAGCGTGCGCTAATCCTGCATGGCAGAATACTGCTAACGGAAAAACTGGGTTGAAAGGTGGTGAACTCATGAATTCTATGTTGATACAACAAATTATCCTCAAGTCTGTTATGGTAATAAGGTTTGTGGAGGTTCCATGATCATGAGGTACAAATATACGGATAATCATCTCAACGTCATATCTTATCTTTGATCTTCAAGAATTATACCAAGTTCCGATTATTCCAAGTCCCAAAACATATGATTCTTTACGTAAAACACACGAACTAGGTAATCTCCATATACTGGCCGATTGGTTTGGAAGATACATAACATGCTTAGGAATCCTCATACGAAAAGGTTCAATGGATCATACGATGAATAAGTGTCGAAACGTCGAAAATATCCTACTAACACATGATGTACGACTAAAAACGAATCTAACTAACTAGACGAACATAATCAAAATCCTTTAGAACACAACTAGTATTGGTGAAGAATCACCTACCTCAAGGTAGTGAAGAACACGGAGGAAAATGAAGCAATCCGACCCCGAAAGCTTGAACACCAATCTCCAATGATACATGATCTTCAATCACGAACTAGGATGTTGATATGAAGTGTTTAGGATGAAGGAAGTTATGTTCTAAGTGTAGGAATTCGGGTAATGGGAGAAGAGAGAACTGAAATCATGAATAGGATGATGTCCTATTTATAAGAATGGCTTATTAGCGCGCGCTAGTGCCTGCTCGTAGCGTGCGCTAACGGCCCGCTGACTAAACTGTACTCAGCACTTAGCGTGCGCTACGCATATACCTGTAGCGTGCACTAAGGCGTTGACTTGGCTTTTCCCGAAAGCCGTCCAGGTACATCCCAACACGATCCGACAGGGGTCCCCCGGCCAGCTCTCACCTACCGCATGTCTCAATCAAATTGACCACGCATAGCGTGCGCTAAGGACCCTCAGTAGCGTGCGCTATGAACCCACGTTAGCGCACGCTAAACATAGCCGATAGCGTGCGCTACATGTGCAGATTTACAATCTTTAAATCACAACCACGAAATTAAACGCTCGACAACATCGGATCATGAAATACAGAGAATAGTACTCAGACCAAAGTACAATCATTACAATATCACAAGTTCCAATTACATAACAGAAATCTCGGGTATTACATCCTTCCTCCCTAAAAAGAAGTTTCGTCCCGAAACTTAAGATGAAAACAACTCCGGATATCTAGTCTTCATACTGTACTCCATCTCCCAAGTGGCCTCTTCGACTCCATGTCGTGACCATTGTACTTTAACCAAGTGTATTGGTTTATTCCTCAATTGTTTGATCCGGCTCTCAAGTATCTTGATTGGTCTCTCTTCGAAGGTGCCATCATTGGCTATTTCGATCTCGTCGAAATCAATGACGTGACTGGGGTCCGGTACATACTTCCGCAGTTGGGATACGTGAAACAGATTGTGAACGTGACTCAGCGATGGAGGTAAGGCCAGCCTGTATGCTAAATCTCCAACTCTCTAGAGGATCTCGAATGGTCCGATATATCTCGGACTAAGCTTGCCTCTCCTCCCAAAACGGAAAATCCCTCGTGTAGGAGACACCTTCAATAGTACATGGTCCCCAGCGTCGAACTCTAGAGGGCGACGACGTACATCTGCATAAGACTTCGCGACTGCGGGCGATCAGCAGTCTTTCTCGAATCAAAGCTATCTTCTCTTGAGTCTGAATAATCAATTCTGGTTCTGTCCCGATCAAATCCGAAGAATCATCCTAACATAGCGGTGATCGACATCTTCTCCCGTACAAAGCTTCAAATGGTGCCATCTTAATAGAAGCATGCCAACTGTTATTATAGGTGAACTCGATCAAGGGCAAGTGAACTTCCCAATCAGTCGACCAATCTAATGCACAAGCTCTAAGCATGTCTTCTACAGTTTGAATAGTCCTTTCGGACTGACCGTCCGTTTGGGGATGATAAGTTGTGCTAAAGTTGAGCTCAGTCCCCAAAGCCCTGTGAACTGCTTTCCAGAAGTGTGACACGAAGCGACCGTATCGATCCGAAATAATGGTCCTCGGCGTCCCATGCAATCTGACTATCTCCGCAATAAATACTCGTGCCAATCTCTCGGGTCCCCATGTATCTTTAATTCCCAGGAAATGAGCCGACTTGGTTAGTCGATCAACTAAAACCCAAATCATGTTCATTCCCGTTCTAGTCCTTGGCATACTAGTGATGAAGTCCATCGAGATATCCTCCCACTTCCACTCAGGGATCGGAAGCGGCTTTAACATCCCGGCAGGTCGCTGATGTTCAATCTTAACCTGCTGACAAGTCAAACACTTCGAAACGTACTCCGCTACGTCCTTCTTCATATTCCCCCACCAGAAGTTTTGCTTTAAATCCTTATACATCTTACTACTGCC
Organism: Orobanche coerulescens; assembly: GCA_033398695.1. Taxonomy (NCBI): domain Eukaryota; kingdom Viridiplantae; phylum Streptophyta; class Magnoliopsida; order Lamiales; family Orobanchaceae; genus Orobanche; species Orobanche coerulescens. The sequence continues at coordinate 90,372,128 of CM065803.1, forward strand.
TGGGTGAATAGAATAGGGCGCGCTATGAGCTTCCTTCAAAATTTTCCGTCTCAAATTATCATCCTCGGGAACGCAAAGTCGACTCTGAAATCTCAGAACTCCATCGTCTTGTATCACGAATCCTGGGGCTTTTCCTTTCTTTACTTCGTCACATAATCGAAGGATCAGAGAATCGTTCAATTGTTTAGACTTGATCTCCTCGACTAGTGATGAAGTCAGTTCCATCACATAAAGTTGCCCTTGGATTCCTGGTGCCCATACTTCAATCCCCTCGCGGATCAGTTCTCGTTGAATACTGGTTTGGGACGTAAGTGCTTCCAACACTCGAAGAGAAGCAGGTTTACGGCTCAAAGCATCGGCTACTACGTTTGCTTTCCCCGGATGATAGAGAATCTCCAAGTCGTAATCCTTGATCAATTCCAGCTACCTTCTCTGCCTCATGTTCAATTCTTTCTGACTGAAAATGTACTTGAGGCTTTTATGATCTGTAAAGATCTGACAATGAGTGCCGTACAAATAATGTCGCCAAATTTTCAAGGCAAAGACCACAGCTGCTAGCTCCAGATCATGAGTCGGGTAATTAATCTCGTACGGTTTCAATTGCCGAGAGGCATAAGCAATCACTTTATCCTTCTGCATCAACACACAACCCAAACCCTGATTTGAAGCGTCGCTGTACACCATGAATCCATCAGTTCCCTCTGGCAGCGCTAATATAGGTGCTGTCGTTAGTCTCCTTTTAAGTTCGTCAAAACCAGCCTGGCACTTCTCATTCCACGTGAACTTTTGAGTTTTCTGTGACAGCTGAGTGAGCGGACGAGCAATTTTGGAAAATCCCTCTACAAAGCGACGATAATATCCAGCAAGTCCTAAGAAGCTTCGGACTTCTTTCACGTTTTTAGGAGCTTCCCAATCCAAGATTGCTTCGACCTTCTTCGGGTCCACATGAACTCCGTCGGCTGATATCACATGCCCAAGGAAGGTTACTTCCTTAAGACAGAACTCGCATTTTGAAAGTTTTGCATACAGCTGTTCCTTCCTCAAGGTGCTCAAAACCACACGCAGATGTTCGGCATGCTCCTCTGCGTCCTTCGAATATATCAAGATGTCGTCAATGAAGACGACCACAAATTTATACAAGTACTCCAAGAATACCCGATTCATCAATTGCATGAATACCGTGGGAGCATTAGTAAGTCCAAATGGCATTACTACAAACTCATAATGCCCGTACCGGGATCTGAAAGCGGATTTCGGTATATCTGATTCCTTAATTCTCAACTGGTGGTATCCTGATCGCAAGTCAATCTTCGAGAATACCCTTGCCCCTTGCAGTTGATCGAACAAGTCGTCGATCCGAGGTATAGGATACTTATTCTTGATCGTCATCTTGTTGAGCTCCCTATAATCAATACACAATCGGAGGGATCCGTCTTTCTTCCGAACAAAGAGAACGGGCGCTCCCCAAGGAGAAACGCTAGGTTGGATATAGCCCTTCTGTAACAATTCCTCCAGTTGCTTCTTGAGTTCATACATCTCGGTTGGCGCCATGCGGTATGGTGCTCTGGAAATAGGAGCTGCTCCAGGCTCTAATTCGATAGTGAATTCCACCTCTCACTGCGGAGGTAATCCAGGTAGTTCGTCAGGAAATACATCTGAGAACTCATTCACAACTGAAATAGACGAGAGCTCTACTCCTTCCTCTTTCCTCATGGCATAGCACCAAAGTCCCTGACATCCCTGTTTCAGTAATTTCACGGCTTTCATTGCTTTGATCAATTTTTCCGAGCTTCCTGGTCTCCATCCTCGGAATAAGTGTTCAGATCCGTCATCAGCAATGATAGAAATGGCTCTGTCTCGGTAATTCAGAACAGCTCCATAACGGTTGAGCCAATCATCTCCGAGAATTAAATCGTCACCGTAGATGTCGACTACAATGAGGTTCGATGGCCACTCTCTTCCTTCTATAGATACTGGGAAATCCCTAGCTTCTAGGGTTCCCACAGTTTTCTCTCCGCTCGGTAATCCCACAACATAAGGTTCACAATTATACAAGCACGAGATTTTCAAACGATTAACACAGTTCAAAGATATAAAAGAATGCGTAGCTCCCGAATCGAACAAGACACTAACTGGTTGCAAAAGGATCTGAATCGTACCTGATGCAACAAATGTGTTCGATCATCGATTTCCTCATTTAAATGCAGTAGCGGAGGAACGGACCCAGCACTGGATGTCTCTCTCTTCCCAACGTTCTGTTGCTGAAATCCACTCTGCTGCGTCTGGTTCACACTCGTCTCCTTCGGAACTGGAGCTGGAGTGCGAGTACCAAAAGATCGGGTCGCATTCCCACAAAATGTTGCGCGATGTCCTTCCTGTCCACACTCGAAACAGGTCACAGCAGGCGTGAAACAATCACGTCGAACATGTCCCGCTTTGCCACAGTTGTAACACTTCTTTCCTGCGTCTGAAACAGTTGGTGCTGCCCGGAACTTCTTTCCACCTCGAGAAGGATGCGGAGGTCTCCTGGATGAATGAAAAGAGGACTGACCCTGCGAGGCCCGCTACTCTTATCCTCCGTGAAGTTGCTGACACCTTGTTTCTTTGCTTCCGTCGATTTCTCTCTGCGCCTCCTTCATATCATAGGCTAACACCTTGTCCTGATACTGTCGCAAGGTGGTACATTCAAATCCGGACATATACTGCTGAATTTCCGGCTTCATTCGCATGTCAAAATGAAAAATCTTCTCCGCCTCGGTCCTGACCAAGTGGCGCACATAAGTCAGCTGGTGATTAAAAGTCTTAATCACGTCCGTCACAGATGCTTCCGAATTTTGAGGTGAGAAAAACTCCCGAACTCGGGCTTCTCTAACTGGGCGAGGACAATACTGCGCCTCCATCATCAATTTGAATTCCGTCCAGTCAACATTGTGCTCCTCCGGTCGAATGGCCTCCCACCAGTCGAAAGCCTCCCCGGTCAAAAGATACTGGGCGACCGGAACCTTCCTATCGTTGGGACAGTTAATCCCTGCAAAAATCTTCTCTAATTCCTTCAGCCAGTGATCCCAAGAAAGCGTCTCAGCAGAACCGTCAAATTTCGGAGGGTGCAATTTAATTACTTCGGTAAGCCATCTATCCCCTCGATTTTCCACGTTATGCTGTTGTCCCATCGCCGTCTGCATGCGATCCACAACTTGAGCAAACTGGTTTATCTGGGCAACCACCTGCTGAAGCACTCCCGGTACGTTAGGATCTGCATTATTATTTGCCGATCCTTGCTGTCCCCCGGAATGGGAATCCGTTCGACTAGCGGCTATCTCTGGGGTAGATACCGACTCTTCTTGCCTCGCATTTCCACGTCCGCGTCCACGACCGCGTCTGCGTCCACGACCTCCTCTCAACATACTGTAAACATAAATACTCAATATCCAGGACAAACTTTCTCAAAGTACATCCATCAATGTTTACAAGACATGAATTAAATAAAACGGTAGTATCCGAGATTAGGAAACTTACAACCACAGTCCACACGACGATGCTGGCTCAGCAGTGATGTTACGAACGACCAATAATTCAATAACGTAAACAGACCCAACTATCCCGATTGCCAAGATATCCATAAATCTTAGCTCCGATACCATATTCTGTAACACCCCGAGATATTCGGAATGATTACAGTGCCGTAAACCCTTTAGATAAGGATTTACAAGGCTAAATTTAAAAGGAGTGTAAAAATAATCCAATCGAACAACCGAAGTTCAAATACAGATTTGATTCAACCGATCAAATGAGTTAACTTTTACAACCATATCGAAATGACCTTATTAAATACAGACGTACTCGAGTACTAAACGGACCAAGAAGACAAATCACAATAACAATAATATCAACCACATCACTGAGCCATTCCATCGTCCTGTCGGTACTGTGGTTGCCTCCCCGCTCCTCGGCTACCTGAACATCAAAACAATGTCCACCCCCGAAGGGGTTAGCAAAACAATGCTAGTACAAGTATCATCATACAATAAATCGTCAATGCATCATAAAACATGCCAAACGGACTTCCGCCACCGGAATCCAACGATGCGAATCCTCACGATTCCATCAACACAATACAAGGTAATCTAGCGATCCAGCGCCCTTAGCATAGATCCCCATGATGATCCCGTCGGACCAACGCATGGTGGAAAACCCGTCCAATGATCCAGCGCCCTCAGCATAGATCCCCATGATGATCCCGTCGGACCAACGCATGGTGGACATTCGATCCAGCGCCCTCAGCATAGATCCTCATGACCCCCTTGGATCATTTATACCATAATCAATCAATTATGCATACACATATGCATTTCAATATGTTCATCAATACGAACAAACAACAACGAATATCACGAGAATTTTCAGAAATACATCTCATATTCAACAATATGAATAAAACCACAAGCATGATAAATCGAACTCGACATATGATACTTGCCTCGAAAATGGAAAGGATGAAACACTTCAATGATCTCAACACACTCGAAGGCTGCCTCCTTCGATCAACGTAACAAGCTCGAACCTTAACAAAAGGAATGATATACAAATCATCTCAAGTCGAACGATGGCCTAACAATTCGTTCTACGGCCAAAAAGTTCAAAATAAACAATCTGCCTGGACTGCTTAGCGTGCGCTACGTATCTTACGTAACGTGCGCTAAGCCTGCCTGTTAGCGTACGCTATCGTGTACGACTAGCGTGCGCTAGCTACGAACTAACAGTTCGAATCGGCTGATAAATAACATACGCTACGTACGTATTGTGCGTTAACTGACCCCCGATAGCGCACGTTAACTCACATATGTTAGCGTGCGCTAGTCCTGCATGGCAGAATACTGCTAACGGAAAAACTGGGTTGAAAGGTGGTGAATTCATGAATTCTATGTTGATACAACAAATCATCCTCAAGTCTGTTATGCTAATAAGGTTTGTGGAGGTTCCATGATCATGAGGTACAAATATACGGATAATCATCTCAACGTCATATCTTATCTTTGATCTTCAAGAATTATACCAAGTTCCGATTATTCCAAGTCCCAAAACATATGATTCCTTACGTAAAACACACGAACTAGGTAATCTCCATATACTGGCTGATTGGTTTGGAAGATACATAACATGCTTAGGAATCCTCATACGAAAAGGTTCAATGGATTATACGATGAATAAGTGTCGAAACGTCGAAAATATCCTACTAACACATGATGTACGACTAAAAACGAATCTAACTAACTAGACGAACATAATCAACATCCTTTAGAACACAACTAGTATTGGTGAAGAATCACCTACCTCAAGGTAGTGAAGAACACGGAGGAAAATGAAGTAATCCGACCCCGAAAGCTTGAACACCAATCTCCAATGATACATGATCTTCAATCACGAACTAGGATGTTGATATGAAGTGTTTAGGATGAAGGAAGTTATGTTCTAAGTGTAAGAATTCGGGTAATGGGAGAAGAGAGAACTGAAATCACGAATAGGATGCTGTCCTATTTATAAGAATGGCTTATTAGCGCGCGCTAGTGCCTGCTCGTAGCGTGCGCTAACGGCCCGCTGACTAAACTGTACTCAGCACTTAGCGTGCGCTACGCATATACCTATAGCGTGCGCTAAGGCGTTGACTCGGCTTTTCCCGAAAGCCGTCCAGGTACATCCCGACACGATCCGACAGGGGTCCCCCGGCCAGCTCTCACCTACCGCATGTCTCAATCAAATTGACCACGCATAGCGTGCGCTAAGGACCCTCAGTAGCGTGCGCTATGAACCCACGTTAGCGCATGCTAAACATAGCCGATAGCGTGCGCTACATGCGCAGATTTACAATCTTTAAATCACAACCACGAAATTAAACGCTCGACAACATCGGATCATGAAATACGGAGAATAGTACTCAGACCAAAGTACAATCATTACAATATCACAAGTTCCAATTACATAACAGAAATCTCGGGTATTACAGGGAGTATGTAATACCCGGTTGTAATTCATTCATTATCATTCATTAATTATCACTGTCGGACTATTCACTCATTAATAATCATTCATCATTCATGATTCATCCACTTGTATTCTTCGTTGGCATATTTTAGCCGTGTACCAGTTACCGATCGTCATTCATCTTCGTTTGAGAATCGAGACGAGAGTATTATCATAATCATCGTGATTGGTAGTCTTGTGTTGGAAGTATCATCTATCGCATGTTTTGGACTCAATTATATTCATACAAGTATGGTATGTCGAATCATTCAGTGATGTGTGTCGAGTAGACAGAATTGTCGTTCGCTGACATCCAGCAGTGAGTTACGCCCGTAACATGTTTACATTACGGCCATAACATACGTTTGTTGTTTTCAGGACAGTTCGGATGAAGAGGACTTACGGCCGTAAGGGTTGCGGCATACGGCCGTAAGTTGAGGCAGGTACGGCTGTAAGGCATGGCCGGTTACGGCCGTACGATTCGAGCAGGGTGTTCCGGTAAGTTTTGACGAAGGCTTCATACGCCCATAAGTTTCCGAGTACGGCCGTATTAGTCGAGTTACGCCCGTAAGACATGTGCGGTTACGGTCGTATGTCTGTCGGCAGATTTTTCAACGAGGTCGAGTTACGCCCGTACGAGATGGCTGGTTACGGTCGTAAGGCCGTTGACTTGGGGATGTTACGGCCATAAGTAGGCCGAGTTACGGCCGTAACAATGGTAGTACTTAAGTACCTGGACGGGTTTTTGAGATCATTTTTCTCATTTCTTCACTTGAGTTCCGAGAGAGAAGTTCCTGGGAGAGTTTTTCTTCATCACAGCACTTAGGTTGGAGTGTTCTAAACATATATCTTGGATTGGGAAGCTTGGATAGTCGATTTAACACGTATTCACCGGATCGAAGTGTTTGAATCTTCTAAGGTAAATTCTTCAACATCTTAGATTTCGATTTCGAGTTGGGTTATGATGTTTTGGACGTGATAATCATGATATATGAAGTGATATACTTGTGATTATGATTTGTTAAGGATTATCATCAGATTATTTGGGTTTATTCAAGAACACCTTGAATATTGATTTGGATTTGGGGGTTTTCGATTAGATGTTGTTGAAATCTCGAATTGGGTATTCATTTTGGATTATTGATTGTATTGAAGATGTTTTGTTGGATTGAAACACTCCTTGGAGGTTTGATATGGATTTAATTGAGGTTGATTGTAAACAATCGAAGATTGGTTACAACGTGTTTGTTATAATGCCCCAATGAACCTGGTGTAATATCCGACAGAAATTCTTACTTACTGTTGTATCATTCGGAGAATTCAAATACTGTTGTGCTCTTGTTGCATTTGTGTATAGTTATTGATATTGGAATCTATCATAAATAGACATAATAATAACGATCACTCGCACTATAATCGGATCCTCAGCGTCGCGTAGATTAATACATTTTTGAGCTACTAACCTGAGTATAACGTACGCTAATCCTTAATCATAACGTACGTTATGCTTAGTTCTTTACGTACGTAAAGGTGTGCTTGTTACGTACGTAACATGTGTAATCGTATCCGATCTCAACTTTCGGCGTGTAGGGCCGGACAAGATTCGAATATCTGATCTTTTGGAGGCAATCTAGTTGACCTACATTACGTACGTAATGCGTTGATAGGTAATGTACGTAACGATGATCGTGTTTCAGTCCAGCAGCCTCTGGAATAAGTTTACGTACGTAACATTTTTGGTGTAGCGTACGTAAAGCTCTTAACGTACGTTATCCTCTTGTGATAACGTACGTAACAAACTGTGCTGTTATAAAAAGACAACTTGTGTCTTTAATTTTGCATGACCAAACTCTGAGTTTCACCAAGATAATCATCCTCCTGCACCCCTAGATCGAAATTACCTTCTTCCAACTTGTGTTTGAGCTTTACATTTGGATTTTGGATCTTGTTGATTGAGAGTTGGAGTCATTCTTGAAACTTAGATTGTATTCTTGTGGTCTTGGTGTATTGTTCTTCAATTCTGAAGGTATGTCATACGTTTTAACTCTATAATCTCATAGTTATAATGATAGTGATTAAGTATACTCCACCTAGTGATGATTTAATCAAGCCAAACATGTTCATAGTTAAGCTTCCAACAAACTTAATGATGAATATGATAGTTACGGGTTTTGTAAGGTTGTGTTCTTAGTATCTTAAATGATGATGATCATGTTTAGTTAAACCAAACTCTTATTCCTGGACTAATAACACCAATAGAATACTAATAATCTTTGTTTCATTATGATGTAAATAACTTCTTGGAATAATTACCATAAAATGTTTTGAGAAACCCTTGTTGATCATTAGAAGTATGGAATCACCTTCTTGAACCTAAGCTAAAGTGAATCCAGAGGAGTAATGTTTGAACTTCCAAGTTAACTAGAAGATTATAAGGAAGGTGTTGAACTCGTAGTGGTCTTCATGATCATAATATGGAATTATAACTACTTAACTCAACATAAGTAATTGATTGAAGTGCAGATTTTACTTTTTGATGTTCTTGATAAGTTTAAAGAGTAGGAGATTATTGGTTAACACATCTTAATCCAGCAAACATTTGGTAAACATCTTGTAACCAATTGTAAGAATAGAATGGTATTGAATGAGGTTCTTGGAGTAACGCTCAACATCTTAAAGTTGAACTACTCAAATGAGAATTAGGATGTTGTCTCGTTGAAGTTTGGTATAGATGATCATATGAACGTATTATTGAGTAAAATATACTTCATTCAAGGTTGATTATCCAAGTAACCAATTTTGAATCGAGGGCCGGCTGTTCGTTCGACAAAGAAGGACTTTACACGCCTCCGTATTGAGGCAAGTTATCTTGCTTGGTTATAATGATGTGTGGATTCTTTTGATGACTATGCATTTCGTGTATATGAAACACTTATAAACTTGTGTCTTGTGATTTGAGGTTGTTCTTAATGATGTCCCGTTTTCATCGTGGGATTGTATTCCCAAGTTCGTCACTGTTGGACCCTTGATATTGTTGATCTTGTTGTCATTTCGGTGAGTCCTCGATCCTTAATCGTTTTTGTGAATTATTGAATTCGTTGTCATGTTGCATCGTGACATATCCGGAGTCATATCTACGTTCCGATTGGATATTGTGTAGGATTTTTAGCCGGGCACATATATAGTCATGCGTGAATATTTTCCGTGAAGGGCTGTGCACACGAGACGTAGTTCGTTGAGGCTAATTAGGTACATTGTCCCACGTATATCCTGGATTCCGTATACGGGGTGGACATGTGCACTGACACATATTCGGATCGGGCGTACTGTGATGTCCCTCTCGAGCCATACTATCTTAGTCGCTCACAGTCCATTTTTATACTTGGATGTGTTCGACGTTTTGTGACTGAGTGTTTATACGCCCGAGGGGTATGTTCGTTAGTCGGGGCGTTATTCTTGAAATATTATATACGTGAATTGTATATTATCTTGAGAATCATTTACCATGTATATCTGACCCTGTGTTGGGCGAAATACTTGTGTTGTATTTTAGGTCGAGGAAAAGGCAAGGCACGGGAAGATCAAGGTGATGACGAAGGGTTCGAAGGATACTAGTTCGGGGGCCCCAAGTCTTTCGTGTCCGGTCATGTTCGTACCGTGTAATGCTATCTTTCCGCTTTATTTTAAGTTTGAACAAATGTATTGTTATTTAAGGTATAATTCATCTCCATATGGATTATACTTATGTTTTGGATCCTGTGTGTAATAAGGCCGTAAGCCATACTGCTGTAAACTCCAGATCGGAGTAAGTACTATGCTTTGTGGTTCGGTATCACATGTATTGTGTATTTAATCTGTACTTTGGGTATCGCCTGGTGGATCCCAGTGTGGGGTCCACGGCACTGTAATGGCCGCCTTATCGGGGTGTTACAGAAGATGGTATCGGAGCTCATTTGCTAGAGGTCGTTTTCTTTCTTTTTGAGTCTTTGTGTATTGAACTAGTATCAAGAGACCTTCGTGTCACGTGTGACCCGTGCGAGCGCTTGATCCTACAAGCCAAATGCGGTACGTACTTTATGAACCATGAATAAATTACTGACATGATATTGATCTCTGAATAGATCTCCTTGTTGATCTCGGCATTTTAAGGGTTTGTGGCAGGAATTATCTGATTGATGATTCAAATAAAATTCTGGATTGATTATATGATTGAAATCATTCGACTCAAACGTCGATATGATATTTTGTGTGACTCTCGTAGTGATGATAACTCATTACGAACTGTTTTCTTGAATATGTAATTTCTTACTGCCATTAACTTAGCATGAATTATGATTGGTATCATGAACAGTACTTATGATTATCATTACAAATTGATTCTTTCAGTATGGAAAGAAATTTGAGAGGCCGTGGCAGAGGGGGACGAGGCCGCGGAAGGGGCCGAATCCCGATACCGCGAGCCAACAGACGTGCGAACGCAGAGCATAGTTCCGCAGGCAGTGATTCGCCTTCTAGGGACCAATTGCACCACAATGGACGCGAGGATGCTCGTGTCGATCCTTACACTGTAATGCAGGGCATGATGGCTCAGATGACCCAAATGGGTCAGTTAATGGAAACTATGCAAAGAGCTGCTACCGACCAGCATCAGGGGCCACCTCCTGTACATGGCCGGCCGGTGAATCGGATCATCAGCGACATCTCGCGCCAATGACCCCCGATTTTTGAAGGTTCCTCTGAGCCGGCTGATATCGTGCATTGGATCGAACACTTCGAGAAATTCTTCGATATGGTAGATCCCAAAGAGAGAATCGCGTCTCGTGTGACTTACTATTTGGGCAAGGGCGCACACACTTGGTGGCTTTCGGTGAGGCCAGCTGATGGCGTATGTACTTGGGAAGAATTTAAAAATCTCATGCTAGATCGTTACTATCCAGGTCCTCTCCACGAGGCCAAATTATCAGAATTACTGAATCCGGAACCGTCCGAAGATGATGACGTACTATCTATCGCCGAAAAATTCCAGGCACTTCTCCCTTTTGCCGCGACGATTGTCCACACAGAAGCTGATAAGATCAAATACTTTCTCAAAAGGCTTAAACCCCGAATGAGGATGCAGCTGTTGAACCATCATTGTGTGACCCTACCGGAGTTCATCGAGAAAGCTCTGGAGTACGAATTGACCGTGAAGGAAATTTCCAAGAAGCAACCGCAGTCTAACAACAAGAAATTCAGGAACCAGAACCAGTCAGACAGCAACCGGGGAACATTCAAGAGACCCCAACCAGTGCCAAATCCTTCTGAACGGCAACCTACGGCATCGAAGCCAACCGGATCGCAACCTCGAGCGGTCAGCCTATCTGTTGTGTGCTATAATTGTGGAGACCAGGGGCACATCAATTCGAAATGTCCTAGGCCAGCCGTGTCATGCCATACTTGTGGGAAGAACGGACATCGTGCTCGTTATTGTAGGAGTGTACTAGGACGTATTCCCGCAGCACCTCATGCTCCAGTACAATCTTCAGTTCAGGACCGAGTACCTCCATCCGCTTCTTATCAGACTACCGGGGCAAACAAAGGGATGGGACGTGGAAATCAAGCAGGTACATCTGGTGCAGGGGCTGCAAAACCTAGAGTTTAGGAGATGAAGAGGGCTGAAGATCCCGAAGCCAGCATGATTGCAGGTACTCTCGAGATCCAATCTCAGCCTGTCTGTGTTCTTTTTGATACTGGTGCTTCACACTCCTTTTTGTCTACTTCTTGTTTGAGTCGTTTGCAATTAGAGCATGTTATCAATTGTGAACCTTATATAATTGGTCTACCCGATGGTAGAAGAATTGTTGGGAATCGTGAAGTTAAGGACTGCTCGATTCGAATGAACGACCGTGAGTGGTTGTCAAATTTAATTGTGGTCGATTTACCTAAAGATGATGTGATCTTGGGTATCGATTGGATGGACCGTCATGATGCCATAATTAGTGTCCGCAAGCGACGATGGCCACATCTGACGATGGTCTTGAGTGTACCTTCCAGGGTGATAATCCCAGCCGTTCTGGGAGAATCATCAGCGCTATGAAAACGGTGAAACTGCTTAATCAAGGATGTATTGGCTATTGGTGTTACATGACCAAGGCAATGGATCGACCAGTTGAATTGATCGATATTCCGGTAGTCCGAGACTACCCAGACGTATTTCCAGATGAGTTGTCAGGCTTACCCCCACATCGTGATATAGAGTTCAATATTGAGTTAAAGCCTGGTACGTCCCCGCTTTCAAAAGCACCGTATCGTATGGCTCCGACTGAGATGCAGGAGCTGAAAAGCCAACTTGAGGATTTAACCGAGAAGGGCTACATTAGACCTAGCGCGTCCCCTTGGGGAGCACCAGTACTATTTGTACGTAAGAAGGACGGATCCCTACGTCTGTGTATTGATTATCATGAGCTGAACAAGGTAACCATTAAGAACAAATACCCATTGCCGCGTATTGATGATTTATTGGATCAGCTTCAAGGGGCTGCTGTGTTTTCTAAGATCGACCTGAGGTCTGGTTACCATCAGTTGAGGATTCGTGAGTCTGATATTTCGAAGACCGCTTTTCGTACTCGCTATGGGGATTATGAGTTCGTAGTGATGCCTTTTGGACTGACGAATGCACCGGCAGTATTCATGGAGCTGATGAATCGAGTGTTTATTTATTATCTGGATCGCTTTGTAGTCGTTTTTATTGACGACATTCTGATCTATTCTCGTGACCATGGAGAGCACGAGCGTCATCTCCATCTAGTTCTCGAGGCGTTAAGGCGAGAGCAGCTTTATGGAAAATTTTCTAAATGTGAGTTCTGGATAAATGAAGTTATCTTTCTCGGGCATGTGATATCAGTTGATGGGGTGCGAGTAGACCCTTGAAGACGTGGCTATCCGAGGCCGGGTTACCACCAAAGAACGTTAAGGAAGTATGCAGTTTCTTGGGACTAGCAGGTTATTACCGACGGTTCTTGGAGGGTTTTTCCAAAATTGCCCAACCAATGACTAATTTGTTGAGGAAGGATAAGAAGTATTTCTGGTCAGAGGCATGTCAGCAGAGCTTTGATGAACTTAAGAGTCGGTTGATTTCGGCGCCTATTTTAGTCCTACCAAAAGGAACGGAAGGTTTTGTAGTGTATAGTGACGCATCTAAACAGGGCCTTGGGCGTGTACTAATGCAAAACGGGAAGGTGATCTCCTATGCATCGAGACAGCTACGACCTTACGATGTCAACTACCCCACCCATGATTTAGAACTCGCAGCTGTGGTGTTTGCTTTAAAAATCTGGCGTCATTATCTGTATGGAGTTACCTGTCAGATTTTTACGGATCACAAGAGCTTGAAATACATTTTTACTCAGAAGGAGTTAAACATGAGGCAGAGAAGGTGGCTAGAACTCATCAAAGACTATGATATCTAGATCCTTTATCATCCGGGCAAAGCAAATGTAGTTGCTGACGCTTTGAGTCGTAAAACAGTACAGGAGCAGATGCTTGCCCGCCTAACAACTCAGAGGGTATTGCAGTTAGAATTGGTGAGGCCGGAATTTGAAGTCTGGTTACAGCATATTCAAGGGCAACTCTGTACACTTGAGATTTCATCGTCCCTTGAGGATATAATTAGATCGAAGCAGGTTATGGACCCATTCTTATCTCGAGTTCGCGATGAAATAACTCAAGGGAAAGCTCCTGGCTTTGTAATACACGAGGATGGATTGATACGCTTCAGAAACCGAGTTTGTGTACCCACTGATGATGAGTTAAGGAATTCTATCCTGAAAGAAGCTCATGCTACCTCGTACTCTATCCACCCGGGGTCTAGCAAAATGTATAAGGATTTGAAACAATATTATTGGTGGGGAGGTATGAAACGTGAAGTTGCAGAATTCGTTTCGAGGTGTTTAACCTGTCAACAAGTTAAGATTGAGCACCAGCGACCCGCAGGATTGCTGAAACCGCTTCCGATCCCCGAGTGGAAATGGGAGGACATATCGATGGATTTTATTACCAGCCTGCCGACGAGTCGTCGAGGGATGAATACGATTTGGGTGATTGTGGATCGTTTGACCAAATCAGCCCACTTTCTAGAGATTAAAGATACTTGGGGACCCGAGAGATTGGCCCAACTATTTATCAAAGAAATTGTAAGGTTACATGGTACCCCTAAGAGTATTGTATCAGATCGTGACGGGCGATTCGTGTCACATTTTTGGAAAGCAGTTCATCGTGCGATGGGTACGCATTTGAACTTCAGCACAACATTTCACCCGCAGACGGATGGTCAGACTGAGAGAACTATCCAAACTTTAGAAGATATGCCGAGGGCGTGCGTTCTCGATTGGAAAGATGATTGGGAGGCCCAACTACCCTTGGTGGAATTCACTTATAATAATAGCCGGCACACTTTTATTCAGATGTTACCTTATGAAGCATTGTATGGCCGTCGTTGTAGATCCCCTCTGTGTTGGGACGATCCATCTGAAACCCTGGGTACGGAACCCGATATGTTGTTAGCAGCCCGTGAGAAGATCGCCCTAATTAGGAGTCGTTTGTTGACGGCTCAAAGCCGACAGAAGTCCTACGCAGACAACCGCCGACGACCGCTTGAGTTCGAGGTCGGCGACCATGTACTAATGAAGGTGTCCCCTACTCGAGGAGTTTTTCGTTTTGGGAAGAGAGGCAAGCTGAGACCGAGATATATCGGGCCGTTTGAGGTTTTGGACCGAGTAGGCGATTTAGCCTATCGCCTGGCTTTACCACCAGCCCTGAGCCAAATTCATAACGTGTTCCATGTATCCCAGTTAAGGAAATACGTTGCTGATCCGAGTCATGTACTTCAATTCGATGAGATCGATTTAGCGGAGGATCATTCGTATGAGGAGCGCCCCGTACGAATACTTGAGAGGAGGATCAAACAATTGCGTAATAAGACGATTCCCCTACTGAAGGTTCAGTGGTCACGACACGGGGTCGAGGAAGCCACGTGGGAGACGGAGAGAAGCATTCAAGAGAGGTATCCTGAATTGTTTACCCCTTAGTTTCGAGGACGAAACCCCTTTTAAGGGGGGGAGTATGTAATATCCGACAGAAATTCTTACTTACTGTTGTATCATTCGGATAATTCAAATACTGTTGTGCTCTTGTTGCATTTGTGTATTGTTATTGATATTGGAATATATCATAAATAGACATAATAATAACGATCACTCGCACTATAATCGGATCCTCAGCGTCGCGTAGATTAATACATTTTTGAGCTACTAACCTGAGTATAACGTACGCTAATCCTTAATCATAACATACGTTATGCTTAGTTCTTTACGTACGTAAAGGTGTGCTTGTTACGTACGTAACATGTGTAATCGTATCCGATCTCAACTTTCGGCGTGTAGGGCCAGACAAGATTCGAATATCTGATCTTTTGGAGGCAATCTAGTTGACCTACATTACGTACGTAATGCGTTGATAGGTAACGTACGTAACGATGTTCGTGTTTCAGTCCAGCAGCCTCTGGAATAAGCTTACGTATGTAACATTTTTGGTGTAGCGTACGTAAAGCTCTTAACGTACGTTATCCTCTTGTGATAACGTACGTAACGAACTGTGCTGTTATAAAAAGACAACTTGTGTCTTTCATTTTGCACGACCAAACTCTGAGTTTCACCAAGATAATCATCCTCCTGCACCCCTAGATCGAAATTACCTTCTTCCAACTTGTGTTTGAGCTTTACATTTAGATTTTGGAGCTTGTTGATTGGGAGTTGGAGTCATTCTTGAAGCTTAGATTGTATTCTTGTGGTCTTGGTGTATTGTTCTTCAATTCTGAAGGTATGTCATACGTTTTAACTCTATAATCTCATAGTTATAATGATAGTGATTAAGTATACTCCACCTAGTGATGATTTAATCAAGCTAAACATGTTCATAGTTAAGCTTCCAACAAACTTAATGATGAATATGATAGTTAAGGGTTTTGTAAGGTTGTGTTCTTAGTATCTTAAATGATGATGATCATGTTAGTTAAACCAAACTCTTATTCCTGGACTAATAACACTAATAGAATACTAATAATCTTTGTTTCATTATGATGTAAATAACTTCTTGGAATAATTACCATAAAATGTTTTGAGAAACCCTTGTTGATCATTAGAAGTATGGAATCACCTTCTTGAACCTAAGCTAAAGTGAATCCAGAGGAGTAATGTTTGAACTTCCATGTTAACTAGAAGATTATAAGGAAGGTGTTGAACTCGTAGTGGCCTTCATGATCATAATATGGAATTATAACTACTTAACTCAACATAAGTATTGAATGAAGTGCAGATTTTACTTTTTGATGTTCTTGATAAGTTTAAAGAGTAGGAGATTATTGGTTAACACATCTTAATCCAGCAAACATTTGGTAAACATCTTGTAACCAATTGTAAGAATAGAATGGTATTGAATGAGGTTCTTGGAGTAACGCTCAACATCTTAAAGTTGAACTACTCAAATGAGAATTAGGATGTTGTCTCGTTGAAGTTTGGTATAGATGATCATATGAACGTATTATTGAGTAAAATATACTTCATTCAGGGTTGATTATCTGAGTAACCAATTTTGAATCGAGGGCCGGCTGTTCGTTCGACAAAGAAGGACTTTACACGCCTCCGTATTGAGGCAAGTTATCTTGCTTGGTTATTATGATGTGTGGATTCTTTTGATGACTATGCATTTCGTGTATATGAAACACTTATAAACTTGTGTCTTGTGATTTGAGGTTGTTCTTAATGATGTCCCGTTTTCATCGTGGGATTGTATTCCCAAGTTCGTCACTTTTGGACCCTTGATATTGTTGATCTTGTTGTCATTTCGGTGAGTCCTCGATCCTTAATCGTTTTTGTGAATTATTGAATTCGTTGTCATGATGCATCGTGACATATCCGGAGTCATATCTACGTTCCGATTGGATATTGTGTAGGATTTTTAGCCGGGCACATATATAGTCATGCGTGAATATTTTCCGTGAAGGGCTGTGCACACGAGACGTAGTTCGTTGAGGCTAATTAGGTACATTGTCCCACGTATATCATGGATTCCGTATACGGGGTGGACATGTGCACTGACACATATTCGGATCGGGCGTACTGTGATGTCCCTCTCGAGCCATACTATCTTAGTCGCTCACAGTCCATTTTTATACTTGGATGTGTTCGATGTTTTGTGACTGAGCGTTCATACGCCCGAGGGGTATGTTCGTTAGTCGGGGCGTTATTCTTGAAATCTTATATACGTGAATTGTATACTATCTTGAGAATCATTTATCATGTATATCTGACCCTGTGTTGGGCGAAATACTTGTGTTGTATTTTAGGTCGAGGAAAAGGCAAGGCACGGGAAGATCAAGGTGATGACGAAGGGTTCGAAGGATACTAGTTCGGGGGCCCCAAGTCTTTCGTGTCCGGTCATGTTCGTACCATGTAATGTTATCTTTCTGCTTTATTTTAAGTTTGAACAAATGTATTGTTATTTAAGGTATAATTCATCTCCTTATGGATTATACTTATGTTTTGGATCCCGTGTGTAATAAGGCCGTAGGCCATACTGCTGTAAACTCCAGATCGGAGTAAGTACTATGCTTTGTGGTTCGGTATCACATGCATTGTGTATTTAATCTGTACTTTGGGTATCGCCTGGTGGATCCCAGTGTGGGGTCCACGGCACTGTAATGGCCGCCTTATCGGGGTGTTACACCTGGATTATTCATATCAACGTTTTCAATGAATTATAATCGAGCTTGATACGTATATTGAACGGATTGTGGGTAATTGTGTTATTCAAGGTTGTTCGAGCGACCGAAATTTCATTGTAAGACATTTGTTCGAGGAAGGACATTCTTCACCGGTGTTGTGTAAGTTAATTCTTACTCGGTTAAAAGGATACTCCTTCCTTTCGTTGTTGTTCACTCATAAATCATAATCATTCATAGTGTACTAATCATGTCGAGACTTGTAATTATCAAAATAATCATTTCATTCACGAGGAATGATGGTTCCAATCATTTCAATGAGCTATCATTCATTTCATTATTATGTCATCCCGATGAGTCATTCTTGACCTTTGTCGTATTGTTATTCATTAATGTTCATTGGTCACTTTTGCTCTTGTGGCCTTCTGGGTTCATATTGTGTGGCCGGGTGGGGATATGTGGAATTTTTAGTCGGGCACATGATAGTCATGTGATCGGGTTCACCGACACATTGGACTGTGCACATGGTAACGTACCTCCGTGAGACTAATTAGGTATAAGGGCGGGTGTGTTCGGACACTCGTCTTGTGCACTTGCATATACCATTACGGGCATACTATGATGCCTCTCTTCAGCTTAATTTCATAATTAAGATATATCATGATTGTGTTTATTCAACTCTTGAGGATTGTTGTTCTGTGTAACTAACCCCATTGGGGGATGTTGTTTTCAGGTCATGGCAAGGCTAAAGCACGGGAAGAGAATGTTGACGATGAGGAGTCCTACGGATACTAGTAGGAGGCCCCAGTCCTTTCAGTCATTCACGTTTTTCCTTCATTTTATTTTCTGCTGCAGATTTCCGTTTGGATACTCATTTTCATCCCGTGTTGTATATTTTATCTCCATATAAAATATACGTGTATTCTGTATTATCTTGGGTGTGTTGTACTTGAAACTCCTCATCGGAGTAATTGATGATATAATGTGGTTTGGTATTACAATTATATTATTTAAGTCATTAAGTTTCATTCGCCTAGTGGGTCCCAGTCGGGAGTCCATGGTACTGTAATAGTCGCCTAGTTTGGGATGTTACAGTTTGATCGTGGATTATGATCGTTGTGTTGCGGTTGAGGTTATAGAGTTCGTAGATTACTTTTGGTCGGGGCTGAGGAGCTCGTGGACGAAGGCAATGGATTTTGGTAACGGCTTCGTGGTATCAGTATCGAGGCAAGTTATACTTGTTCAGTTTATAATATTTAATGGATGATTTTGATTTCATTGCATTTATAATTCATATAGCAATGATATTATGAATGTAAATTGTCGGTATGATGGTTTGTATATTATGCGTTGGTTTGGATTAAATCATAGTGCATATGGTTTAAATGTGTTTAGTAAGGATAGAGATGTGAGTTATCTTTGGTCAGTGATATGGAATGTCGGATATCGAGGATGGCTTACCGTGTCGACATTGATTTCGGGACGGTGGTTTGTTGGTATAAATAGATTATACTTATTTCTGTAACACCACCGATATATTCAGGAATATTACAGCGCCGTAAATCCTTTACATAAGAATTTACAAGACTGAAGAAATAAAAACACAATAACAGATACCAACATATGAAAGTAACTGAAATAAAATAGATTAGTTCTGGGCCAATACCGAGAATACAAATATCCAAAGGAAGAATATTAATACATCACCAAATCTAATCAGCACAAACGACGAGTACTCGAGTACTTATTAAAAACAACACAAATATCAGACAATTAAACCTGGCCGGAACATCACTCTTCACCCTCGTCGTCATGCAGCTCCAGTGGTTGTTTCCCTGTTCTCTTGGATCCTGAACATAAACAAACATTCACCCCCGAAGGGGTTAGCACAACGATGCTAGTACAAGTACGATAATTATACAACAATGATTTAATCAACAATAATCATGACAAGTTTCTCCAACGAGAAATAATAACAATACATATCACATCATGGCAGTCTCAACATACTCATGGTATTCCGACGATCCAGCGCACACAGCTATAGATTTCCCATGATGATCCCGTCGGACCAACGCATGGTGGAATTACCTGTCCAACGATCCAGTGCACACAGCTATAGATTTCCCATGATGATTCCTATCGGATCAACGCATGGTGGACAATTCATCACAACACATGTAAGTAATATAATCATAACATAACCGAACATAATACGAACAATTGTAATTAAAGTACTTGCCTCAAATTGATGACAAGAATAACACTTCGACGAATATCAATACACTCGAAGGTCGCCACTTCGATCAATCACGTTGCAAAGCCCGAACCTTAACAAAAGAAATAATATAGAATTCATCTCACGTCGTACGAACATCTAACAATCCAAATTACGGTCGAAAGTTCATAAAACATATCCTGCCGGGTCTGCATAACGTACGTTACATATCCAACATTGCGTACGTTAAGGCTGCTCGTTAGCGTACGTAAACTACGAAGTCTAGCGTACGCTAACTATGTATCGATATTACCTCTCTGATCAGTCGACTGACTCGTCTGATGATATAACGTATGTTACGTACACAACGTAGCGTGCATAATTCTGCCCGTTAGCGTACGTAAGCTATAGAGCCTAGCGCACGCTAAACACACATATGATAGTTTCTCACTGAGCAGACGACTGTCTCGATTGGTGATGTAGCGTACGAAATCCTCAGTGATTAACGTACGTTATCCTCATACATATCATGCTCATACAATTATGAATGATCTTTACGGATTAAAACATCTTCGAACTCAAGGATACATATATCATCACAACACTATATTCAATCTCGATTACAATTCTCATGTGAAGTTCGGGTGATCCAAGGTTGATGCGCTTGTTTCCAATATCATCATTACATTCAAACTTTATCTTAAAGATGAACTAACAAATCCAACTTATAACAAAGGGTACTACATTCGATGATTCTTTCTTAAGTCCATTTAGCAAAAGTGATATCAACTCCAAGTCTACGATCAATATGGCAACACCATTCAATATGGATTATCCAACTCATAACACTACTCTTATTATTTGACGAAGCAAGGTTCCAACTATAATGCTCTCAACAAAGGTAACATAAGAATAATCATTCCAACTTCCTAAACATGATGTTTGGTTGAATAAATCATCAATGGAACTTAATATCCTTGGTAGCATGATCAACACATCCTTAAGAATACGAATTCAAGCTTGGAGATAGTATAACATACCTTAATATGAAGAAAATACTGAGACAATAGGTAGAATCCAATTCCAGTTGCTTGTGTGCCAATCCAAGATGTTCTTCAGCTTCAATGATCAAGTATAAGAAATCTCCAATCTTCAATGATCAATTAAAGGTGTTCTAACGGTATAGGAAGTGGCTGGGAACTCTATGGGGATGAAGTAGGTTGAAAGCCAAGTGAAAGAAACAAATGAAATGAAATAGGGTGATGTCTTATTTATAACTTTTTGACCTTAACGTACGTTAGCCTTCATGCATAACGTACGTTAGTCGCTTAGCGTACGCTACCAAGTACACTTAGCGTACGCTATCATCACCAATAGTTAATTGTTCTCATTCTGTACTCGATTACGTACGCTACACCATCAGGTTATGTACGTAAGTAACACCCATTAGCGTACGCTAGACACATTCCTTAGCGTATGTTAACACTCGTTGACTTCAAAACTGTCCAGTTTCATCCGCGAGAATCTTATCCGGACCCATCGTCTGGCTGGCGCATGTGCTAGCCGCCCAGCTCAATTATTGGCTATTTAACGTACGCTACGCTACATTCGTAGCGTACGCTAACTCTGGCAGATAACGTATGTTAAGCTTCCTTCTTAGCGTACGGTATAACGTATTTGCATGAGAAAATTTACATGTTGCCATACTCATGTACAAGGATACAAATACGAGAAATATCATACTTCGATTATCGATATCACAATTCCGAATAATATAGGGTTCAATTACAGATGAAATACTCAATAATTAATCCAGATATTACATACTCTCCTACTAAAAAGGAGTTTCGTCCCGATACTCAAGACAAAAATAACTCTGGATATCTGGACCTCATGCTATCTTCCGTTTCCCAAGTGGATTCCTCCACTCCGTGGCGCGACCACTGAACCTTAACCAAAGCGATCGGTTTGTTTCTGAATTGCTTAACTCGACTCTCGAGTATCCTGATCGGTCTCTCTTCAAACGTGCCATCCTGAGCGACTTCGATCTCGTAGAAATCAATGACATGACTAGGATCTGTTATACACTTCCATAACTGGGATACGTGGAATACGTTATGAACATGGCTAAATGACGTCGGTAATGCCAACCTGTATGCCAACTCTCTCAAGATTCTCGAATGGTCCGATATATCTCGGACTCAGCTTTCATTTCCTCCCAAAATGAAAGATTCCCCGAGTAGGAGAAACTTTTAAAAGCATGTGATCTCTAATACTGAACTCTAATAGACGATGGCGCACATCTGCGTAAGATTTCTGTCGACTCTGGACGGTCAATAGCCTTTCTTGAATTAAGGCTATCTTCTCTCGTGTCTGCACAATCAATTCCGGTTCCGTCCCGATCAAGTCTGATGAATCATCCTAACATAGGGGCGATCTGCATCTCCTCCCGTATAATGCCTCAAATGGTGCCATCTTAATGGAAGCATGCCAACTATTGTTTTAGGTGAATTCAATCAATGGCATATGAACTTCCCAATCAGTTGACCAATCTAAGGCACAAGCCCTCAGCATATCTTTCACCGTTTGAATAGTTCTCTCGGATTGTCTGTCCGTTTGTGGATGATAAGCTGTGTTGAAGTTCAATTCGGTTCCCAAGGCTTTATGAACTGCTTTCCAAAAATGAGACACAAAGCGATCGTCTCGGTCAGAAATAATGGTCTTCGGCATACCATGCAATCGTACTATCTCTGAAATAAATACTCGTGCCAACTTCTCGGGTCCCCAAGTGTCCTTAATGCCTAGAAAATGAGCCGATTTGGTTAGACGGTCAACTAAACCCAAATCATGTTCATTCCTGTCTTGGTTCTCGGCATATTAGTGATAAAGTCCATCGATATGTCCTCCCACTTCCATTCAGGAATTGGGAGCGACTTCAACATTCCGGCAGGTTGTTGATGTTCGATCTTAACCTGCTAACAATTCAAACATTTCGAGACATAATACGCTATATCTTTCTTCATGTTACCCCACCAGAAGTTCTGCTTCAGGTCCTTATACATCTTAGTGGTGCCCAGGTGGATAGAATAGGGCGTGCTGTGAGCTTCCTTCATAATTGTCTGCTTCAGAACATCGACATCGGGAACGCAAAGTCGGTTCTGAAATCTCAAAACTCCATCATCATGAATTACGAATCCTGGGGCCTTTCCATTGATCACTTCATCACATAACCGGACCATCAGAGGATCATCTACTTGCTTAGATTTGATTTCTTCGGTTAACGATGAAGTTAATTCCATCACTGAAACACCCCAACCCGACAAGGGTAGAAACATCACATTATAGTGACATATCAAAGCATACAAAATGAACAATAGTGAACAGCGGAAGTCTTAAACATAAATAATCAAAAGGAGTTAAGTCGAAATGACTTAAACCAAAACATAAGTTCAACGAAAAGAAATACTCCAAAGGGATGAATAACAAATCATCCAAGTCTAAACAACGTCATAACAATAGCAAAATAAATCTAAGATGACTAGGGTAAAGTCTCCACAAGCTCAACTCTCAACCCCAAAGCAACCCCAACTCCTAGCTTAGATACCTGCCACAGGAAAAGGAAAATGCGGCTGAGGTTAAAAGGGCCAGTGAACAGACATATATAAACGAAACCAAAAGATAAGGAACGAACTTATAAAGTATGGTGCATTGGGAAAAGCATGAGGTATAAACAAATGGATATCAAAAGTAAGGAAAGGTCAGTAATCTACCACGAGCCCGAACACAAATCAAATCAATATCATAGTTACCATGGAGTAGCTAACTCCCGAACATGTGAAAGACGTGTATTGCACACAAGCATCAATCACCGAACATATCATATCATAATCATGTCATATCCAATCAAATACGAATCAAACCTAGGATGTTAGAGCAAAAATCCCGAATAGAACATTTATGAAACTCGTTGTGTGATGCATACAAGTTCGACTATCAAAACTGTCCCAATCAAAACATCCACATAAACCCTAATTCTTTTTACCCTACGACATGATCAAATAAGAAAAGGAAGAGGAATTGAACAAGGTTTGGATTTGTTACCCTTGTAGCGTGACACAAAGGAGAGACAAAACAAGATCGAATACCAGCCTACAAACGAGCCGAACACAAGCAAACTCCAACCGAACCTTAGACCACGATAAAGACACTCCTGCAGCCTTTGGTTTTGAACGAGAAGAACGAAGAAGAGTGGTAGCAGCCGATATGTTGCATATGTATTCTTAGGGTTTTGCTTTGTGTGTGTTATATGTGTATTTAACGTGTGATGAGAAGAGAGGAGGGAAACGTGTGATGAGAAGAGAGCAAAAATCAAGGAATGCCGTGACATATGGGATTGTGGTATCTCATTCCTTATTTAGTTTCAATAATGGACTTGGGCTTGATTATCTTTATGATCACTTGAAATCAACTCAATATACTCGGCCCAAAAGGAACATATTAGGCGTGTGATACTTAATACACATGTATATGGTTGTAACTTTTAATTATCATAAGTCTTAAAGGTTAGTAAAGTTGTGAAATGTTCAAGCATTAGTATTTATAATGCTTAGGTTAAATATAATTAAATGTTTTAGGTTATTTAATTGTCTTCCAAAAGTTTCAAATTATAGGGTATTTTAGGTATTTAATAAGTTTAAAATTTTCGGGTATTACAATTCTTCCCCTCTAAAAGAAAATTTTCGTCCTCAAAAATTGAAATGAAAACAGAGTGAAGACATACCAGACTATGACAAGAAATGAGGATAACTGGTTCGTATCGATTCCTCGGTTTCCCAGGTAGCTTCACGCTCTGGGTGATTCTTCCAAAGAATTTTAACAAACGGAATGACTTTGTTTCTCATGACTCGATCTTGTCGATCCAAAATAGCTTCGGGTTCTTCTGGAAGAGACATATCAGGTTGAATCTGATCAAACGGATAAGATGCCACATGAAAAGGATGATAATTGTATCCCCTCAACAGAGATACATGGAAGACATTATGAACATGTGATAACTGAGGAGGTAGAGCCAAACGATAAGAAACCTCCCCAATATGTTCAAGAATCTCGAACGGTCCAATGAATCGAGGACTAAGCTTCCCTTTGATCCCAAAACGTTTCACACCTCTGAATGGCGATAGTTTCAGAAATACACGATCCCCAACCTGAAACTCCAAGTCACGTCGACGCTTATCAGCATGACTCTTCTGTCGAGTGCGAGCCTCTTTAAGCTTCTCCTTGGCTACAGCCACTTTCTCATTAGTGATCTCAATAAGTTCCGGCCCCTCGATCACACGTTCACCTACCTCGTCCCAACAAATCGGTGCTCTACATTTCCTCCCATATAAAAGCTCATACGGTGCTGCCTTGATACTAGCATGCCAACTATTATTATAAGGAAACTCCACCAAGCACAAGTATTTGTCCCAACTTCCCGTCCACTCGAAAGCACATGCCCTCAACATGTCTTCTAAAGTCTGAATGGTCCTTTTTGACTGACCATCTGTCCGTGGATGAAAAGCCGTGCTAAACTTAAGACGTGTACCCCAAGCTTTATGTAGGCTTTTCCAAAAACGAGAAGTAAACCGCGGATCTCTGTCTGACACGATAGATGTCGGAGTACCATGAAGTCTAACAATCTCCTGTTGAAAATTTTCCGCCAATCTACTAACACGAAAGTCCATACGAATAGGTAAGAAATTGGCAGATTTGGTTATACGATCGACGACTACCCAAATTGCATCATGTCTTTTCCGAGTAAGAGGCAAACTAGTAACAAAGTCCATGGAAATCTCATCCCACTTCCAAGTAGGAATATCTAACTATTGCAGCAAACCACTAGCCCTCTGATGTTCGATTTTGACCTGCTGGCAAGTCATACATCTAGCAACATATAAGGCTACATCCTGTTTCATGCCGTTCCACAAAAAGTGTTGCTTAAGATCCCTGTACATCTTGGTAGAACCAGTATGGATAGTGAATGGGGAACTATGGGCCTCTGACAACACAGCCTCACGCAAATCAGGATCATTAGGAACACAAAGTTGATTTTCAAACCATACCACACCAGAGTCATCTACCCTGAACTCCGACTGCTTACCCTCCTGAACATTCTGAACCACAGCCCAAAGCTCACCATCATCCTTTTGAGCTTTCTTAATTCGTAGTATAAGATTGGATTCTATCTTCATACTAGCCCAATATCCGTCATAACCTCGTACACAAAATTTAACATCCAAAAGTTCTAAATCATGAAGAACCCTTAGCTCAATCTCTAAACTAGCAATCATACCAGACTTCCGGCTAAGCGCATCGGCAATAACATTCGTCTTGCCCGGATGGTATTGAATATTTGCATCATAATTCTTAAGGAGTTCCAACCACCTTCTTTGTCTCATGTTAAGTTCCTTCTGGGTGAAGATGTACTTGAGACTCTTGTGGTCAGTAAAGATATCACACGATTCGCCATACAAGTAGTGTCTCCAAATCTTCAAAGCAAAAACCACCGCAGCCAACTCTAGATCATGAGTAGGATGATTCTCTTCATAAGGTTTTAATTGCCTCTAAGCATAAGCAATCACCTTACCGTGCTGCATAAGGACACAGCCTAAACCCTTCTTCGACGCGTGACTATAAATCTGATAGCCCCCAGAACCATATGGAAGAGTCAAAATAGGAGCCGACACCAATCTCTGTTTCAACTCTTCGAAACTCTGCTCGCGTTCCTCCGTCCAAACAAACTTCTCACCCTTCCTCATCAGTTGCGTCAAAGGTAACGCCAACCGTGAGAAACCCTCAACAAAACGTCGATAGTATCCAGCAAGTCCCAGAAAACTCCTAACCTCAGTCACAGTAGTAAGTCTCGGCGACTTGGTGATAGCCTCAACCTTAGATGGATCCATGGTGATGCAATCTACGGATAGAATATGACCAAGGAATGTAACTTGCTTTAGCCAAAACTCACACTTCGAAAACTTGGCATACAACTTCTGCTGCCGAAGAGTATCCAAAACAATCCGGAGATGTTGCTCATGATCTCCTTCAGTCTTGGAATAAACAAGGATGTCGTCGATGAAAACAATAATGAACTTGTCGAGATACTCGTGGAATACGCGATTCATAAGGTCCATAAATACAGCGGGAGCATTTTTCAAACCGAAGGGCATAACCAAAAACTCGTAGTGACCATATCGGGTACGGAACGCGGTCTTAGGAACATCTTGCTCCTTCACACGTAATTGGTGATAACCGGACCTCAAATTGATTTTTGAAAAGAAATTAGCCCCTTGCAATTGATCAAACAAATCATCAATACGTGGAAGAGGATAACGATTACGGATAGTGATACGGTTAAGCTCACGATAGTCGATACATAGTCGCATACTTCCGTCCTTCTTCTTAACAAACAAAACAGGTGCACCCAAAGGAGAAACACTGGGTCGGATGAAACCATTCTCCAAGAGTTCCTGTAACTGTTCCTTCAACTCCTTCAACTCTAAGGGCGCCATACAGTACGGAGCTTTGGAAATAGGTTCAGCACCTGGGATCAACTCAATGCCAAACTCAACTTCCCTAGTAGGAGGTATACCAGGAAGTTCATCGGGGAAAACATCGGGAGACTCTCGTACCACAGGAAGACTTTCAATACTAGGACTCTTCAAAGATGTATCTTTAATAGAAGCCAGAAAACCTTGGCAACCATGGGAAATCAAAGTTCGTGCCTTCATAGCAGAAATAATTTTAGCAGATTTAAGAGGTTGAGAACCATGATAAATAAAATTAGGCTGATGCAAGTCGCCGAAGATCACATTTCTGGCATGGCAATCAATGGTAGCTCTGATGAGTTTGCTGCCTGATCACGCGTCGTAGCATAAACACGACCCATAGTAGGAGCTGGCTTAGCGGAGTTCACTGATGTAATCCGTTTCTCCTGGGGACAATCCCTCACCTTGTTTTTAGTGGACCCGCAAGTGAAACATCCTCCAGTAGCTTTGTGACAAACACCCGGGTGAGGCTTTACGCAAGTAGCACAGAGAGGTAGAGGAGGTAAGGTCTCAGTAGGCCTCCTCTGACCCGAAGAACCTGAAGAACGACCCTGCTGAGAACCCCGAGTCGACTGATCCCTGTACTGACGCTGGTTGTTGTTGCCATGACCCTGACGGTCATTCCCATTCCTACCAGTAACCCTCTGATCCTGACCCCTGTACTCCTGTCGCCTCTGATCAAAACCCCGATCCTGGCGACCCCTGTGCTCAACACCCTTGCCCTGACGACCCCTATGCTCATGACCCTGGTCCTGACGACCCCTGAAGTTAATATGATCCCCATTCGTGTCCCTCTTGTTCGAAACCCTATCAGCATGAAGTAACTCAATATTGTGGGCCGCGTCCGCTATTAGTGCAACATCGGTGTAATCAATGTTCACGATCTGGTCTAATATCCACTTCTTCATCCCCCACTTAAAGTTCCTAGCTTGCCTATGAGCATCACCCGCAATCGGTCCAACAAAACTAGATAACATCAGAAACCTCTGCATATACTCGCCACACGATTTCCGCTCCAACTGATGAATAGCTCCATATTCGCGCTCATACCTTTGCTGCTCGGAGAAAGGAAAGTACTGCTTATAGAAGATGTCTCGGAAAGTATTTCATGCACAAGTGTCAACAAAGTTCTCTCCCTTAGCCAGAACATACGCCTTCCACCAATTCAACGCATCACCTTCCAACTTGAAGGCAGCCAAACGCGTCTTGAATTCATTACCACAACCCAAGACCTTGAACAACTTCTCCATATGTGTGATCCAATCTTCTGCCTCTGTTGGGGTGGCAGCAGATCGGAAAGAAAGAGGATTAAGCTTTGTGAACTTTTCAATCCAACCATGCATCCCGATAGGTGGAGCACCGCCACCCGACGAACCAGCAACATTTCTGATGTCATCGACGATTCTGGTCCTCAATTCAGCAGAGAGATTCGGGAGAGCATTAGCCAAAGCAGCAGCTATCTTAGCCTCGAGGTTAGGTATATCATCCCCATTAGGATTTCTACGCGAATTCACCATCTGAATGATCATCAAAACGATTTGTAAGGTTAAATAAAGATGAAGTATGAAAGGAAAATACGCAGAAGGAAACCTAATGTCTACCCAAATTCTCACAGGTCATAGCCTAAGCTCTACAGGTCGAACCTAAGGCTCCGATACCATAATTGAAACACCCCAACCTGACAAGGGTAGAAGCATCACATTATGGTGACATATCAAAGCATACAAAATGAACAATAGTGAACAACGGAAGTCTTAAACATAAATAATCAAAAGGAGTTAAGTCGAAATGACTTAAACCAAACCATAAGTTCAACGAAAAGAAATACTCCAAAGGGATGAATAACAAATCATCCAAGTCTAAACAACGTCATAACAATAGCAAAATAAATCTAAGATGACTAGGGTAAAGTCTCCACAAGCTCAACTCTCAACCCCAAAGCAACCCCAGCTCCTAGCTTAGATACCTGCCGCAGGAAAAGGAAAATGCGACTGAGCTTAAAAGGCCCAGTGAACAGACATATATAAACGAAACCAAAAGATAAGGAATGAACTTATAAAGTACGGTGCATTGGGAAAAGCATGAGGTATAAACAAATGGATATCAAAAGTAAGGAAAGGTCAGTAATCTACCACGAGCCCGAACACAAATCAAATCAATATCATAGTAACCATGGAGTAGCTAACTCTCGAACATGTGAAAGACGTGTATTGCACACAAGCATCAATCACCGAACATATCATATCATATTCATGTCATAACCAATCAAATACGAATCGAACCTAGGATGCATTCATACGCCCCCGAACAAATTATATTGGCCATAACAAATATAAAGTGCACATATCATATCAAAATGGGACGATGTGGAACATCACTCAACCACACTAGAGTCGTGCCATTGGTGCATCAATGACACGGCCATGTTACCTTCATGGCTAGGAAACGAACTTGGCTCGGGTATCAGACTGAAGGGTTCAAATGTCATATCATATCAAAGTTCATATCAAAGGTTCATATCAAATGTTCATAATCAAAGGTTTACAAATCTAAGGGAGCATAGCAAAGGCATAGATCAACTAAGAAAGCCATAATAAGAAGGCTCAGATCAAAGACATCATAATCAAAACTAATATCAAGCCGTTGTGAACGAATCATGAGAAACCTTAAGGGATAAGGTCAGAATATATGTACCTTATTCAAAGCAAGCAAAAGGAAAGAAAGGTCATACGAGATGGATCACTCCCGCTCCACGGAACCTATACGAACTCAATACCAAGTATTACTTTAAGCTCAATTTGAATAGGTTACTCATTTTAGTATACTTCTATAAATTGTAAGTTTCCATATTTAGAAGGTTTCCAGATTTAGAACATTAGTCATTAATATCCAAAGTGATCATTTAATCAAACGTGACAATAATTAATAGTTTAAGGTTCATAATGATAATTATATAAGTTTAGGGTTTATAGTGCAAATATTGTAAGATTAGGGTATAAAATGTAAGTATCGTAAAGTTACATGGTTTCACAAGTTAAGCCCTTTAGTTTAGAAAATGATAAGTTCAACCCGTAAGTTTAATAATACACACATAACCCTTATTTAGCCTTTTAATCTTTTTATCAGCTTTTAACTGTGAACAGGTCACAACTTGACGAATTTTTGAACCAAATCATAACTCAGAATTAAAATTCACAAAATTTCACACAGGTACTTCAATGACTTTAGAACCCACGCGAATTTTCCCAGAATTTATTAGTTAGTTTAACCCTACACGAAAAATACTCAAACTCAGACTATTCAGAAAACCGACCTGCAGTTATACCCAAAAAGTATTCACCTCAACGACCTACCAAAACATCCAGGAAAAATTCCCAAAAAATACATGATATTACTAATCATATAGAAGTTACATACTGGAGAGTTTCATGGCCCAAACCGTTATAGTTGTTGAATAAAAAATCGACAAAGTGGACTAATTTCAGACTCCTGAATTTCAGATTCAATACTTAAACACACAAAAAATCAAAAACACGAACAAAACAACTCGAAATCACTCCAAACCAAATGGATCCGTTAGTAAACTCTTTAAACTTAGTTTTGGATTAAAGAAACTCAGAAAAACACTTGGGTATCGTCAAGATTCACCCTTCTCAAAACGACTCTAATATTCTGTAAACACAGTTTTGATATATCGTCTCATAAAATTCAAAAATCGGACTAAATCAAACTCAAATCCATCCAAACTAATTGGAATACTTTAATAAGACCATAAACTGAGTTTTAGAGCAAAAATCCCGAATAGAACATTTATGAAACTCGTTGTGTGATGCATACAAGTTTGACTATCAAAACTGTCCCAATCAAAACATCCACATAAACCCTAATTCTTTTTACCCTACGACATGATCAAATAAGAAAAGGAAGAGGAATTGAACAAGGTTTGGATTTGTTATCCTTGTAGCGTGACACAAAGGAGAGACAAAACAAGATCGAATACCAGCCTAAAAATGAGCCGAACACAAGCAAACTCCAACCGAACCTTAGACCACGATCAAGACACTCCTGTAGCCTTTGGTTTTGAACGAGAAGAACCAAGAAGAGTGGTAGCAGCCGATATGTTGCATGTGTATTCTTAGGGTTTTGCTTTGTGTGTGTTATATGTGTATTTAACGTGTGATGAGAAGAGAGGAGGGAAACGTGTGATGAGAAGAGAGCAAAAATCAAGGAATGCCGTGACATATGGGATTGTGGTATCTCATTCCTTATTTAGTTTCAATAATGGACTTGGGCTTGATTATCTTTATGATCACTTGAAATCAAATCAATATACTCAGCCCAAAAGGAACATATTAGGCGTGTGATACTTAATACACATGTATATGGTTGTAACTTTTAATTATCATAAGTCTTAAAGGTTAGTAAAGTTGTAAAATGTTCAAGCATTAGTATTTATAATGCTTAGGTTAAATACAATTAAATGTTTTAGGTTATTTAATCGCCTTCCAAAAGTTTCAAATTAGAGGGTAGTTTAGGTATTTAATAAGTTTAAAATTTTCGGGTATTACAATCACACACAGTTGGCCTTGGACTCTTTGCAACCATACTTCAATTCCTTCGTGAATCAATCCTCGTTGAATGCTGGGCTGGGAAGTCAGAGACTCCAGCATCTGAATAGAATCAGGCTTGCGGCTAAGTGCATCGGCCACTACATTTGCTTTGCCTGGATATAAAGAATCTCCAAGTCCTGGTCCTTAATCAGTTCCATCCATCTCCTTTGCCGCATGTTCAACTCTTTCTGACTGAAGATGTATTTGAGACTCTTGTGATCCGTAAAGATTTGACAGTGAGTCCCGTATAGGTAGTGTCTCCAGATTTTCAAAGCAAAAACTACTGCTGCCAGCTCCAAATCATGCGTTGGGTAATTTACTTCACAAGGTTTCAGCTGTCGTGATGCATAGGTGATCACCTTCTCATTTTGCATCAATACACACCCGAGACCTTGGTTCGAAGCATCACTGTAAACTATGAATCCTCCAGTTCCCTGTGGGAGTGCTAAAATCGGTGCCATCGTCAATCTCTTCTTCAATTCATCGAAGCTAGTCCGGCACATCTCGTTCCACTCAAACTTTTGAGTTTTCTGCAGTAGTCGAGTAAGTGGGCGGGTAATTTTGGAAAACCCTTCCACGAACCGACGATAATACCCAGCAAGTCCTAAGAAACTCCGGACTTCTTTCACATTCTTAGGAGACTTCCAATCCATAACTTCTTCGATTTTCTGGGGATCTACTAGGACTCCTTCTACTGATACCACATGACCGAGGAACATTACTTCCTTTAGCGAGAATTCACACTTAGAAAGCTTGGCGTACAATTGCTCGTTTCTCAGAAGGTCTAAAACGATCTGTAGATGCTGTGCATGCTCTTCCGGGCTCTTGGAGTAAACCAGAATGTCATCAATAAATACGACCACGAATTTGTCTAAATACTCTATGAGCACTCGGTTCATCAATTGCATGAATACAGCAGGTGCGTTAGTGAGACCAAACAGCATCACTACAAACTCATAGTGTCCGTAGCGAGTTCTGAACACTGATTTTGTAACATCGTATTCCTAAATCCTCAACTGATGATATCCCGACCTCAGATCTATCTTAGAAAACACGGTTTCTCCTTATAACTGGTCAAACAATCATCAATCTGTGGCAACGGATAATTGTTCTTGATTATCATCTTGTTCAGCTCTCGATAGTCAATACACAATCGAAGCGATCCATCCTTCTTCCGGACAAAAAGAACTGGTGCACCCCAGGGCGAAACGCTTGGCTAGATATAGCCTTTGTCCAGTAACTCTTCCAGTTGCTTCTTCAATTCATACATCTTAGTAGGTGCCATACGATACGGCACCTTAGAAATTGGTGTAGCTCCTCGTTCCAACTCGATGTGAATTCTACATCCCATCATGGAGGTAGTCCAGGTAATTCATCAGGAAACACATCCGGAAATTCGTTCACCACAGGAATGGATGAAAGTTCCACTTTTACATCTTCCTTATTCATTGCGTAACACCAGTATCCGGTACAGTCATGTTTCAACAATTTGACAGCTTTCATCGCCTTGGTCAACTTTCCTGAGCTTCCTGGCCTCCATCCCTCAAACAGTATTTCGGAATCATCATCAGCTATCACCGAGATATTCCTCTTTCAGTAGTTTACAATAGCTCCATATTGATTAATCCAATCATCTCCGAGTATCAGGTCGTCTCCTTGCATTTCTATCACAATCTGCCTCCAATTGATACAGGGAAATCTCTAGTTTCTAAGTTTCCCACAATTCTCTCCCCACTCGGTAAACCCACAACATAAGGCTCACAATTATGAAAACCAGAAGTATTCAAATGATTTACACAAGACAAAGATATAAATGAATGCGTAGCTCATGTATCGAATAAAACACTAACTGGCTGTGAAAGGATCTGAACAGTACCTGATGCGACAGCAGCATCGTGATCGTCTGCCTTCCTCATCTCGTATAGGCGTGGATGAACGGACCCGACACTCGATGTCCCTCTTCGGTCGAACTACCCTCTGCCTTGTCCTCGACCGAAATTTTGGGGCAGCTGAACACTTTGCTACGTCTGCTGAATACTTTCTTCCTTCTGAGCCGGTTGTGAAGTACGGGTTCTATTAAACTTAGTGGAATCCTTGCAGAACATTGCACGGTGCCCCTCTTGTCCGCAATCATAACATGTCACTGGAGTACGGGAACAATCACGCCAAAGGTGTCCTGGGCGACCACAGTTAAAGCACTTCCTTGTTGCATCCGTCGTGGCTGATACTACTACGAAGTTCTTTCCACTCTTGGATGGGTGCGGAGGTTTCTTGAATGAATGAAAGGATGACGGGGCCTTGCGGGGCCCACTGCTCTTGTGCTCTATGAAACTACCAGAGACTTTCTGCTTCTTGGGTTCTGCAAACTTTTCTATCGCTGCTCCTTTGATTTTATACGCCAATGCTTTATCTTGATATTGACGAAGAGTGGTACATTCAAAACCGGACATGTACCTCTGAATCTCTGGTTTCATTCTCATATCAAATGGATCATCATTTCTGCATCTGTTCTTACCAGATGTCGAACAAATGCCAGCCGGTGGTTAAACGTGTTAATCGTCTGGGATACTGGCTCGTCTGACGGCTGTGCGGAGAAAAATTCCCGAATTTTGGCTTCCCTCACTGGGCGAGGGCAGTATTGAGCTTCCCTCATTAATTTAAATTCTCTCCAGTCGGCATCATGATCTACTGGCCGGATGGCTTCCCACCACTCGGACGCTTCCCCTATCAGAAAGTACTGAGCAATAGAGGCTCTCCGGTCGTCTGGTCAATTAATCCTGGCAAATATTTTCTCCAGTTCTTTTAACCAATGATCCTACGTCGGGGTCTCAGAAAAGCTGTCGAATTTGGGTGGTTGCATCTTCACCACCTCTTGCAGCCATCGGTCGCCTCGATTTCCCAAGTCTGGGATACCTTGTTGTCTTTCTCCCTGTTGTAATCCTACTGCCACCTGCATTCGGTCCATGACCTGGGCAAACTGAGTCATCTGGTTAACCACCTGACGAAGTATTTCGGGCACAACAGGTTCTGGTTCATTGTTAATAGATCTTTGTGGCTCGCCCGAGCTGTGGCTGGCCTGATTAGAAGGCGAAGCTTCTCTTTCAGCATCCCTTCATCCGCGTCAGCGACCGCGACCACGTCCACGTCCACCTCTCAACATACTGTAAGCATAAATACTCAATATACAAGAAACAATATCGTTCTAATGTTCAAGTATAAAGAGGTATAACATGTAAATGACGAGATAGAGTTTAGGAACTTACAACCACTGTTCGCACGAAGACATAGGCAGTACAGTGATGTTATTCCCGGCCGGTTACCTCAAAAGACACATATGACCCCTATTTTAACCCAATGGCCAAGATATCCATAATCTTAGCTCTGATACCATATTTTGTAACACCCCCGATATGTTCAGGAATATTACAGCGCCGTAAATCCTTTACATAAGAATTTACAAGGCTGAAGAAATGAAAAGACAATAACAGATACCAACATATGAAAGTAACTGAAATAAAATACAACAGTTCTGGGCCAATACTGAGAATATAAATATCAAAAGGAAGAATATTAATACATCACCAATTCCAATCATCATAAACGACGACGTACTCAAGTACTTATTAAAAACAACACAAACAACAGACAATTAAACCCGACCGGAACATCACTCTGCACCCTTGTCGTCATGCAACTCCAGTGGTTGTTTCCCTGCTCTCCTGGATCCTGAACATAAACAAATATTCACCCCCGAAGGGGTTAGCACAACGATGCTAGTACAAGTACGATAATTATACAACAATGATTTAATCAACAATAATCATGACAAGTTTCTCCAACGAGAAATAATAACAATACATATCACATCATGATAGTCTCAACATACTCATGGTATTCCAACGATCCAGCGCACACAGCTAAAGATTTCCCATGATGATCCCGTCGAACCAACGCATGGTGGAATTACCTGTCCAACGATCCAGCGCACACAGCTATAGATTTCCCATGATGATTCCCGTCGGATCAACGCACGGTGGACAATTAATCACAACACATGTACACAGTACAATCATAACATAACTGAACATAATACGAACAATTCTAATTAAAGTACATGCCTCGAATTGATGACAAGAATAACACTTCGATGAATATCAATACACTCGAAGGTCGCCCCTTCGTTTAATCACGTTGCAAAGCTCGAACCTTAACAAAAGAAATAATATAGAATCATCTCACGTCGTATGAACATCTAATAATCCAAATTACGGCCGAAAGTTCATAAAACGTATCCTGCTTGGTCTGCGTAACGTACGTTACGTATCCAATGTAGCATACGTTAAGGCTGCTCGTTAGCGTAAGTAAACTACAAAGTCTAGCGTATGCTAACCATGTATTGACAGTTCCTATCTGATCAGTCGACTGACTCGTCTGATGATATAACGTACGTTATGTACACAATGTAGCGTATGTAATTCTGCCCGTTAGCATATGTAAGCTATATATACTAGCGCACGCTAAACACACATATGACAGTTTCTCACTGAGCAGACGACTGTCTTGATTGGTGATGTAGCGTACGAAATCCTCAGTGATTGACGTACATTATCCTCATACATATCATGCTCATACAATTATGAATGATCTTTACGGATTAAAACATCTTCGAACTCAAGGATACGTATATCATCACAACACTATATTCAATCTCGATTGCAATCCTCATGTGAAGTTCGGGTGATCTAAGGTTGATGCGCTTGTTTCCAATGTAATCATTACATTCAAACTTTATCTTAAAGATGAACTAACAAATCCAACTTATAACAAAGGATACTACATTCGATGATTCTTTCTTAATTCCGTTTAGCAAAAGTGATATCAACTCCAAGTCTACGATCAATATGGCAACACCATTCAATATGGATTATCCAACTCATAACACTACTCTTATTGTTTGACGAAGCAAGGTTCCAACTATAATGCTCTCAACAAAGGTAACTTAAGCATAACCATTCCAACTTCCTAAACATGATGTTTGGTTGAATAAATCATCTATGGAACTTAATATCCTTGGTAGCATGATCAATACATCCTTAAGAATATGAATTCAAGCTTGGAGATAGTATAACATACCTTAATATGAAGAAAATGCTGAGACAATAGGTAGAATCCAATTCCGATTGCGTGTGTGCCAATCCAAGATGTTCTTCAACTTCAATGATCAAGTATAAGAAATCTCCAATCTTCAATGATGAATAAAAGGTGTTCTAACGGTATAGGAAGTGGCTGGGAACTCTCTGGGGATGAAGTAGGTTGAAAGCCAAGTGAAAGAAACGAATGAAATGAAATGGGGTGATGTCTTATTTATAACTTTCTGACCTTAACGTACGTTAGACTTCATGCATAACGTACGTTAGTCGCTTAGCGTACGCTACCATGTACATTTAGCGTACGCTATCGTCACCAATAGTTAACTGTTCTCATTCTGTACTCGATTACGTACGCTACACCATCAGGTTACGTACGTAAGTAACACCCATTAGCGTACGCTAGACACATTCCTTTGCGTACGTTAATACTCGTCTGACTTCAAAACTGTCCAGGTTCATCCGCGGGAATCTTATCCGGACCCATCGTCCGGCTGGCGCATGTGCTAGTCGCCCAGCTCATTATTGGTAGTTTAACGTACGCTACGCTACATTCATAGCGTACGCTAACTCTGGCGGATAACGTACGTTAAGCATCCTTCTTAGCCTACGTTATCATGTATTTGCATGAGAAAATTTACATGTTGCCACACTCATGTAGAAGGATACAAATACGAGAAATATCATACTTCGATTATCGATATCACAATTCCGAATAATACAGGGTTCAATTACAAATGAAATACTCAATAATTATTCCGGATATTACAATTTTGGGATTATTCGTATAACTGTGTATTCATTCAGGGATGTTGGTTCGTGGAAAGAATATTGTCTTCGGCTTTGAGGTAATTTAAGTATTGTTCAATTATGAAGATAATTATTATGTTGAGTTGTTGTATATGTTGAGGTTCCATATAATGAGATTCGTATTGGTTGTTCGTTGAGGGATGTTGATCCCAGGACTATTGTTGGTATTAATGGTTGATTGTTTCATTGAGGGATGTTGATCCCAGAACTGTTGCCTGAGATCGTTGATCGTATAGATTATCCTTTGAGGATTATGTTCCCAGGATGGTTGTTTCGGATATTGTCGGTCGTGTCGATCTTTCATTATCCGTGTGTCTTTGTTCACTTCGGTGAGTCTCTTGATCCTTATTGGATATGTGATTCTTTGAGTTTCGTTGTCATGTTGCATCGTGACATATCTGGAGTCATATCTGCGTGCCGATTGGTTATTATGTAGGATTTTTAGCTGGGCACACTGTGGTCATGTGTTGATATTTCCACATTGGACCGTGCATACGAGACATGGTCATGTGTTGATATTTCCACACTCGGTCATTGTTGATCCTTTGTTGATCGTTTGGAGTTTACCTTGTTGATGGTATTCTCGGTCGTTGTTGATCCTTTGTTGATCGTATTTGGAGTTTACCTTGTTGATGGTATTCTTGGTCGTTGTTGATCCTTTATTGATCGTGTTTGGAGTTTACTTTGTTGATGGTATTCTCGGTCGCCGTTGATCCTCTGTTG
Source organism: Orobanche coerulescens (assembly GCA_033398695.1). Classification (NCBI taxonomy): domain Eukaryota; kingdom Viridiplantae; phylum Streptophyta; class Magnoliopsida; order Lamiales; family Orobanchaceae; genus Orobanche; species Orobanche coerulescens. The sequence continues at coordinate 90,410,992 of CM065803.1, forward strand.
TTCGTGTTAGAGTTTATCATATTGATGGTATTCTCTATTATTGTGGATTTTTTCGTTGGTAGTATTGGGGTTTATTATGTTGAGGATATTCTTAGTTGTGGTTGGCCTTTGGTTGGTCGTATTGGAGCTTATCATGTCGATGATATTCTCGGTTGATTTATTGGTTGATCTGGTTATTGATCGTATGAGAATTCAGGCAGTATGTTGATGTTTCAGGACTTGTTATCATTGTTCTGTGGCAGTTGATATACAGATATGTTGTGTGTTATTGGTTTATCCAGGTTGAGATTTGATTGTGTAATCCGACAGACAGGTTTTGGCACGGGTGAATTATTTCATGCTTATGAGTTATGATGATGTTTTGAGGATTCTTTGTATTGTTTGAATACAGTACATATGGTTGTAGTTGAGTTCATTCGTCATTTGAGGATGCGAAATGTGGATTATGGTAAGGATCGATTTGATATGGATTGCTATGAGTTAGTAAGGTCATGGCGGTAAGATTTAATCGGTAGTATTCTTACTTGTAATTACATTGGTATGTAATTATTTATGTGATGTGATCGATATCATTGTTGAGTATTGTGGCTTACCCCGCCGTGGGCTTTATTTTTAGGTACTCGGAGATCGAGCTAGTAGCGGTCGTGAAGGGATGAGCTTCCCGGGTGATACTGGATGTGGCATGTATTTGAGAATTGAGTATTCTTTTCTGGTTGTTTTATTTCCGCCGCAAATGTATATTTTGAACTGTGTCTTTTTCCGCTGCATGTGTATTTTAAAATGGCTTTTCGGTATTTTTACCAACTCGTGTATAAATTTCAAAATGACCTTTTTGGGTATTTCGTAAACTTGGGTTATTTCGTTAACCCTTTTTCCTAACTATTTTGTCGGTACGTTTAAGTGGTGGCCTAGCGTACATTTTGAAACTGTCGAGATTTGGCATTTCGCCTTGTATTTTCAAATAGTATTTGATGGTGGTATTTGAGAACTATGTTTTGGTAAATATTTTGGGTATTTAAAATATTACCGTCATCGGCCTTTTGGCGTTTTTAAACGTTTTTGAAATAGTTTTTAGCCTGGTGGGTTCTGGCGCGGGACCCACGGTGCTGTAATATCCCCGGATGGTTTTGGGGGCGTTACAGCTTGTACCCCGAAAAACAAGAGAGATTATATGTAATATCCAGAATTTCTTCTACTATTGTTTAATATTATTTTAATTGAATTATGTTGTACAGCGTGGAATCTGTACAGTATGGATAAAATAAATGAAGGACTGAGATGTCAGTATTGGTATAATTGTTGTATTTGGTCGACTATTGCATTTGAGGATATAACGTGTTGATTATACGTTTCCCGTATGTTGTATGTTCGTATTCTATATGTTGAGACGTTGGACAAGGATAGCTGAAAATGGCTAAGTATAGCCTTATTAGCACACACTAATATTCAAGCATAGCGCACGCTATCGTGCAAGTTTAGCGCACGTTAAAAGCGAAAGTTAGCGCACGCTAGTGCAAAACAGGTCAAAAGGAATCTACGTGTGGACCAGGCCACTTTAGGCGCATGTTCCGATAAGGTCAACGGATGTTTGCTATGAAAAAGTAGTGCATGCTAATATCAGATCGGTCCAAAGTGTGGACCCGTCTTCGGAACATACAGACAAATGAGTCAACTATGAGTAGCACAAGCTATGGTCGGACACCTGCGTACGCTAAATAGAGGCATTTACGTATGCTATTGCATGGGCATTGCGTACGTAAATCATTGTACGAAGCAAGGCAGTAGCCTCTGGACTGCGATAGCGCACGCTATTTTGTGAAGGTAGTGCACGCTAATAACAGTCAGTATATATATGATTGCAGATGTGAATTATGTTCATTCGGCCATTCCTTCCCTTATTTCGATAGAGAGAATTCTTAGAGAGAAGTTTGAGGTTACAAACACTGAGAGGTGATCATTCTTCTTCATGGTTCATCTACAGGGTAAATTTTGTATCCCTTTGTTAGTGTTTCATTTTAAAGGATGATTACCTGGGAGGGAGTATGTTGGATTATCATGTGATGAGTTTATATGAGGTTTAATGGATATATATGACTTGGATTATGTATTGGATGATTATTTACATGTTAAAGGATATCGGATTATGTTGTTTTGATGACTATGAACATGGTTTCGAATCACTTGGTGTTCTTAAAGAACTTATTGATGAATATACCATAGCAAGACGATTGTATGTTGAATTATCGGTGTTTTAGATACGAAGATGAAAGGTTCATATCTAGGATTAAGTCATGTTGGTTTATGATTTATTAATGGTATATATCATGTGAGTATGATAACGAGATTGAATCTGGAGAGATTGTGATTGATCTTGGAGTATGATTTTCTTTACATTCGTATTCGTAATCGCCATATGTTGATCGGTACCTTTAATGCATGCAACTGCACATCATTAGCACACGCTAGTGTTACTGGCTAGTGCACGCTAACGAAAGCGTCTTAGCGCACGCTACGTTAAGTGATTAACGTGCGCTATGTCAACAGACAGTGTACATAATTGTATTATGGTTGCGAGTTCGTAATGGATTGAGTTAGATTGTTCGGAGTAGTGGTTAATCGAGATATTGTTGAGTCGTTGGGTTTGTGAATTGGTTATATCGATTGTTGATTGTTATCGAACTTGTTGTTTATCGATTATTGTAATAGGTTGAGATTATTGATCGGTGATTAGAACCATGCTCTGCAGTCGTATTCGAGAATGTTCGTAGATTGCTTTGGTCGGGGCTGAGGACTTCGTAGACGATGGCAAGGAATTGGTAACGGCTTCATCGGTATCGAGGCAAGTTATTACTTGCATAGTTTATAATATTTAATTAATGGTTTCAGTTTCATTCGTTTATAATTCATATAGCAATGATTATAATTGTGAACACTGGAGATTTGGGATTGTACGTTGTTTTCGGATTTTGGGAATTTAAATCATAATATATGATTTACTTTTGTTATTAGTATACTTGGGTATTGAGGACACCCTGTGTTATAGCCGAAGACATGAATTATCTACCGTACGCGACATTTTGGACCGACGAATATTGAGGATAATTGTTGGTGATGGTTTTGACATCGAGATTGCTCTCGAAGGACTCGAGGCAAGTAATATATCATTTTTGTCATTTTGTGTCGATCATATTGTGATGCATTTGCGTACTGTTGTTGTCGTGCATTGTGTATTGTTGTTTTGTGCAGTTGCGCATTGTTCTCATATGTCCACCATGTGTTGGTCCGATGGGATCATCATGGGAATCTATAACTGTGTGCGCTGGATCGCTGGACATGTAATTCCACCATGCGTTGGTCTAACGGGATCATCATGGGAATCTATAGCTGTGTGCGCTGGATCTTTGGATTACCATGTGTTGTTGTTGTGAATACGTATATTATGGGTTATCCATAAGTATACATTGTCGTTCTTGATGTGAGCATATTGACGTTGTCATATGAGTATGCATTTGTAGGTCTTGCATTAGGACCATATCCGTATGTTGTATTAATCTGATTTCGGATTAGACTGACATGATTTTTGTGGTATTGTGCGTCTCGAGGTATGTTCCATATTTCCTTTAGTTGTTGTCTTTTGATAAACATTCGATTATCGTGTTGAGATGTGATGAGGTTACCCGATGGATTGGGTTGGACAGAGTTAGTAGATTTCGTAACAGTGAGTTATGATAATGTTTTGAGAACCTTGGGTATTGTTGAGATACAATACAGATATTTCGGTATGAGCTTATTGTGTTGTTAAGGATACGAATCGTGGATTTTCGTAAAGTTATGGCGGTAAGATTACATCGGTAGTATTCTTACTTAGTATCTCATTGGTATGTAATTATTGACATGATGTGATAGTTATCATTGTTGGATATTATGGCTGACCCCGTTGTGGGCTTTCTTTTTAGGTTCTTGGAATATCAAGCTTGTAGCGGTCGTGGAAAGATGAGCTTCCCGGAGGATACTGGCTAGGGCATGTATTTGTGTATTGAGTTTCCTGATCAGTTCTTGTATTCCGATGCTAGAGTATTTTAATTGTTTGTCTTTTTCCGCTGCGTGAGTATTTTTAAATAGCCTTTTGGTATCTGGTAACTTAAGTTACTTTGGATAGGGTTTTCTAAACTATTTTGTTGGTACGTGTAAGCGATTGCTTAACGTATGTTTTTAAACTGTTGAGTTTTGGCATTTCAGGCCTTGTGGTTTCAAATGAGATTTTTACGACGGTTTTGATAAACGGATTTTATTAAGTCTTCGAATATTTTTAAAAGATAGTACCGTCGTTCGCCTCTTAGGCGTTTGTAAATATTTGTAAATCTTTCTTTCAGCCTTGTGGGTTCGGTCTCGGGGCCCACGACGCTGTAATATTCCTGGATGGCTATGGGGGTGTTACAGAATATGGTATCAGAGCTTTGATAGTGAAAACCTAGGCAGTCGGGTCGAGTTGGGTCGGGTTTTGTCGCATCATTCGAGTTGTTGATTGACTAATACTAGAGCCCTAGATTTTTGTTGTTCACTTGGGCTTGTGTGTTATGTGATTTATCAGTGTGTTACTGGGGTTGTTGTAAACTTTTCCAAATGGTGTTAACATGTTTCTTCGGATAGAGATGTGTTGTGTTCTCAAGTTGAATTGAGTTTGCAAAATATGTGTTTTGAAAATATATGTGTCCAGTATTTTCTAGAGTTTAGACATGTGCCAGTATCACGGGGAATCGTCGGCTTCATGATCTATAAGTATTTGGATTTTGAATTGCATTGAGATTTATTGCCGTTCTAAGTTGATATGTTTTGAGATTCATAAAGTAACTATGCGTCACAGTATGAGGTGACAGAGTTGGGACAGCACTGATGATCTTAAGGAGCTATGATTTTGGAAATCAACATGTCGGTTAAATTTTGGAACGGAGTTGTGCATTTGGGAGGAATGTTGTGGACGGTTGAGAAGAACATATAGTCATGTTAATTCATTTTGAGATATATGAACTGTTTTTGAGCATTTGAAAATGATACCTTTCGAAATGAATGTTTTACGGAAAATGATTTTTGGCCGAGACCCAATAGATTTTTGAAATAGTTTTATAACTCAGGACTTGGGGTCCGAAAAGGGTTTTCTACTTTTTAAACTTCTTGTAATGGAGAACGATATGCGGGCTGAGACCCTAATGTTTCAAAGGCTTTTCTGTTTCCTAAAACTCCCGAGATTTGTAAAAACACTTTACCAATCATTTAGCCATTTTATTACTGCCTTTCGAGGTTTTGGTTTACTTGTTCAAATGAAACTTCTCGAGAAGTCTTTTGCTGTGTTTGATTTATTGATTATTCAATGTTTTGTCATTGCATGGTTGAGGTGATCCAGGATGGGTTAATGGTCGACGTTGCGAGTCATATGTGGAAAAAGAGTTTTTGTCGGATTCTATACATTAAGATTTTGGAACTCTATCGTGTGGTTTTCCGATGGAATGTCAGTGGAATTGGTGACGAACCTAATTGGTATACAGGAGTATGGAAGTGGTCAATCATTTGCATAGTTTTCATTTTAAAACTTCGAAATCGTGTGGATTCGATGGAAACTGTTATCGAATACTTGGCATTAGCGAGCCAGTTTAATTTTTCGAAAATTGATTTTGGGGTCTTACTAAAATTTATGTTTTGGAGTTTTGAAACTCTTGAAAGAACTTTCAAAAAATTGTCTTCATGACAAGATTATATGATTTCGAACTGGTTTTGAAAATGTGATTGATATACATAAGCATTTAGTGCATAGTGCATATCATAATGAAGTTATGAGTGGGACTCACGAACTGGATAATACATTAGTATGGTACGATGAAAAAGAGATTCGAACTTTAGTATGGTAGTTTGGTTATCTAGGGATGATCGGTTGATTGATCAGACAAGAGAAATATGCTGCGTATTGTAAGATTCGGATACAGAATATGATTTTGGGACTTTAGATTTTGTGAAATCGGGACATATGTGCTATGTGATTCCATTGGCATGGTAGTAGTACGATTTTACCATAATGATTTTTGAATGATTCCTTAGCAAGTATAGAATTGAGGATGGTGACCCCAGGATGGTTGTTTCGAACATTGATTGGTCCTTACCACTCCATGTATGATTTGGTATGTTTGCCGATTTGCGATTGGTTGTTCGTATGTCGAGGGGTATGTTCACCAATCAATTGTGTTTCGTTGAGATCCAATGTATGTGATTTGTTTAACGTTTTGAGAATTTTGTTCTTTTGTATATCGGTTTCTATGGTTCTGTATTGATCGTGTTGGAGCTTACCATGCGATGGTATTCTTGGTTATTGTTGATCCTTCATCGGTAGTATTGAAGTTTATCATGTTGATGATATTCTCGATTGTGTTTTGACCTCTGGCTGGTCATATTGGAGCTTATCACATTGATGATATTCTCGGTTAATTTGTTGGTTGATCATTGTTAATGATCGTATGAGCATTCGAATTTTGTGTCGATGTTTCGGGATTTGTGTCGTTGTATTGGGCAGTTGTTTCTCAGATGTATCGTGCATTATTGATTGTATCATAATTGGGACTTGATTGTGCGATCAGGCAGACAAGACTTGACACGGATAGATTATTTCATCCGAATATGATATATTTTATTGGGACTCATGGAATTATGATTGTAAGCGTATTGAGGCTTTACAGCGAAGTCACTTACTAGTATCTCAGGAGATCGTTGACTTGGCGCATATGTAAGTGTACTGTTTTGGTTATTCGTTAATGATGATGATTGATCGTTGTTGTGATGGTTTCGGAATATTTTGGTTGAACGATTTGTTGGTTTTTCTATGACGAATTGCAAGTTTCGAGGACGAAACTTATTTTAAGTGGTATGGTATGTACTATCCGTAATTTCTTCTACTGCTGTTTAATATTATTTTATCCGAGTTATGTTGTACAGTGTAGAATCTGTACAATATGGATAAAATAAATGAAGGACTGAGATGTCAGTATTGGTATAATTGTCGTATTTGGTCGATAATTGCATTTGAGGATATAATATGTTGAGTATACATATCCAGTATGCCATATGTTCGTATTCTCTATGTTGAGACGTTGGACCAGGATAGCTGAAAATGGCCAAGTATAGCCTTATTAACACACGCTAATATTCAAGCATAGCGCATGCTATCGTGCAAGTTTAGCGCACACTAAAAGCGAAAGTTAGCGCACGCTAGTACAGAACAGATCAGAAGGAATCTACATGTGGACCCGGCCACTTTCAGCGCATGTTCCGATAAGGACAACGGATGTTTGCTACGAAGGATTAGCGCACGCTAATGCATATTGTTAGCGGACGCTAATATCATATCGGTCCAAAGGGAATCTTATCCTTGTCAGATGCTTTTGGCGCCCATCTTCGGAACATACAGACAAATGAGTCAACTATGAGTAACGCACGCTATGGTCGGACACTTGCGTACGCTAAATAGTGGCATTTACATACGCTATTGCATGGGCATTGCGTACGTAAATCATTGTACGAAGCAAGGAGTAGCCTCTGGACTGCGATAGCGCACGCTATTTTGTGAAGGTAGCGCACGCTAATAACAGTCAGTATATATGATTGCAGATGTGAATTATATTCATTCAGCTATTCCTTCCCTTATTTCGATAGAGAGAGTTCTCAGAGAGAAGTTTTAGGTTCCAAACACTGAGAGGTGATCATTCTTAACAATAATAAGATGGAGAGCATGGATTAAAGCCTTGTTCTTGAAGATTACTAATGATTCTTGGAATGGAGTTCGATTGTTCTTCTTCATGGTTCGTCTACAAGGTAATTTTCGTATACCTTTGTTAGTGTTTCGTTTTAAAGGATGATTACCTGGGAGGGAGTATGTTGGATTATCATGTGATGAGGTTATGTGAGGTTTGATGGATATATATGACTTGGATTATGAATCGGATGATTATTTACATGTTAAAGGATATCGGATTATGTTGTTTTGATGACTATGAACATGGTTTTGAATCACTTGGTGTTCTTGAAGAACTTATTGATGAATATACCATTACAAGACGATTGCATGTTGAATTATCGGTGTTTTAGATACGAAGATGAAAGGTTCATATCTAGTATTAAGTCATGTTGCTTGATGATTCATTAATGGTATATATCATGTGAGTATGATAACGAGATTGAATTTGGAGAGATTGTGAATGATCTTGGAGTACGATTTCCTTTACATTCGTATTCGTAATCGCCATGTGTTGATCGGTACCTTTAATGCATGCAACTGCACGTCATTAGCGCACGCTAGTGTTACTGTCTAGCGCACGCTAACAGAAGTGACTTAACACATGCTACGTTAACTGATTAACGTGCGTTATGTCAACAGATAGTGTACATAATTGTATTATGGTTGCGAGTTCGTAATGGATTGAGTTGGATTGTTCGGACTAGTGGTTAATCGAGATAATGTTGAGTCGTTGGGTTTGTGAATTGGTTATATCGATTGTTAATTGTTATCGAACTTGTTGTTTATCGATTATTGTAATAGGTTGAGATTATTGATCGGTGATTAGAACCATGCTTTGCAGTCGTATTCGAGAATGTTCGTAGATTGCTTTGGTCGGGGCTGAGGACTTCGTAGACGACGAAAGGAATTGGTAACGACTTCATCGGTATCGAGGCAAGTTATTACTTGCACAAATTATAATATTTAATTAATGGTTTCAGTTTCATTCGTTTATAATTCGTATAGCAATGATTATAATTGTGAACACTAGAGATTTGGGATTGTACGTTGTTTTCAGATTTTGGGAATTTAAATCATAATGTATATGATTTACTTTTGTTATTGGTATACTTGGGTATCGAGGATACCTTGTGTTATATCCGAAGACATGAATTATCTACCGTCCCTGACATTTTGGATCGTCGAATATTGAGGATAATTGTTGGTGATGGTTTTGACATCGATATTGCTCTCGAAGGACTCGGGGCAAGTAATATATTATTTTTGTCATTTTGTGTCGATCATGTTGTGATGCATTTGTGTATTGTTGTTGTTGTGCATTGTGTATTATTGTTTTGTGCAGTTGTGCATTGTTGTCATATGTCCACCATGCGTTGGTCCGATGGGATCATCATGGGAATCTATAGCTGTGTGCGCTGGATCGCTGGACAGGTAATTCCACCATGCGTTGGTCTGACAGGATCATCATGGGAATCTATAGCTGTGTGCACTGGATCTTTGGATTACCATGTGTTGTTGTTGTGCATACGTATATTATGGGTTATACATAAGTATACATTGTTGTTCTTGATGTGATCATATTGACGTAGTCATATGAGTATATGCATTTGTAGGTCTTGCGTTAGGACCATGTCTGTATGTTGTATTGATCTGATCTGGGATTAGACTGACATGATTGTCGTGGTATTGTGCATCTCGAGGTATGTTCCGTATTTCCTTTGGTAGTTGTCTTTTGATAGACAATCGATTATCGTGTTGAGATGTGATGAGGTTACCCGATGGATTGGGTTGGACAAAGTTAGTAGATTTCGTAACAGTAAGTTATGATAATGTTTTGAGAACCTTGGGTATTGTTGAGATACAATACAGATATTTCGGTATGAGCTTATTGTGTTGTTAAGGATACGAATCGTGGATTTTCGTAAAGTTATGGCGGTAAGATTACATCAGTAGTATTCTTACTTAGTATCTCATTGGTATGTAATTATTGACGTGATATGATAGTTATCATTGTTGGATATTATGGCTGACCCCGTCGTGGGCTTTCTTTTTAGGTTCTTGGAATATCTAGCTTGTATCGCTCGTGGAGAGGTGAGCTTCCCGGAGGATACTGGCTAGGGAATGTATTTGTGTATTGAGTTTCCTGATCAGTTCTTGTATTCCGCTGCTAGAGTATTTTAATTGTTTGTCTTTTTCCGCCACGTGAGTATTTTTAAATAGCCTTTTGGTATCTGGTAACTTAAGTTACTTTGGATAGGGTTTTCTAAACTATTTTGTTGGTATGTGTAAACGATAGCTTAACGTATGTTTTTAAACTGTTGAGTTTTGGCATTTCAGGCCTTGTGGTTTCAAATGAGATTTTTACGACGGTTTTGATAAACGGATTTTATTAAGTCTTCGAATATTTTTAAAAGATAGTACCGTCGTTCGACTCTTAGGCATTTGTAAATGTTTGTAAATCTTTCTTTCAGCCTTGTGGGTTCCGTCTCGGGGCCCACGGTGTTGTAATATTCCTAGATGGCTCTGGGGGTGTTACATTATATTTGTGGTTGTTCTTGAGCCCGAAAATCAAGAAATTTTAAGTTCGACACTAATCTTGAAAGTGTTATTGTACTGAACTATAAAGTGCATCCAGTTTTGGTAAAAAGTCCTAGTCAATAATGCTAGGTAACGTAGGCTTTTGAACAGTTGAACCTCTCGAATAATTTCTTGTGTCATATTATTTCCGTATTTTTCATTACTCCTATTTTAGCTTCCACCCGAAAAGAGTTCAGAACTCTAGTCCGTACTATTCAACCCCTATTCTAGTGGCGGTACCAACCCAAAATTGGTATCAAAGCGGTCTCTTTTTCATCAGTCTAACACCTGCTAGATAAAAGATCAAAAAGTGGCATACATTCATGCTTTTGAAGGCAATACTCTAAACCGTCCTCCCTTCTTCTATGGTTCAAACTTTATGACCTGGAAGAAGAAAATGTCTATATTCATTCAATCTCATGATATTGATATCTGGAAGGTCATTATGCTTGGTCCAAGATTCCAAAATAATCTGACGGCTCTCTTAAGAGCTTCGAAGAATACGAAGGCTGGAAATGTAATACCCGGTTGTAATTCAGTAATTATCATTCATTAATTGTCACTCAGTATTTATCATTCATCATTCATATTCATTCATTGTATTCACCGTTCAGAATAATTTGCATCTTCAAGCATTTCTCACTTCTCATTTCGTTTTTGGGCGTTTTCGGGCGATTTCGGACGATTTGGAGAGATTTCTTCGAGCTGCTTCCACCTGTCAACATCTTCAAGCTTATAACCCAGATTAATCATCATTTCATCCTCTCCAATACATCAAATCAAGGTAAACATTTCTTGGATCTAGAATATCGGATTTTGAATGTTTTCCTTCCGATCTCTTCGTGTAAGCTTGGTTTTAAGTTGGAATATGTTAGATATGGATTATGTACCTTGGATAAATGTATTCCTACGGATTTATTGGCGTATATTTCGGATTTTATGAATGTTTGGGTTTGATTCAAGAACACTTTAGAGTTGACTTTGATATTTTGGGAGTTTTCGATTAGATGTTGTCGTTAACTCGATTTGTGGATTCCTATGGGATTATTGATATCATTGAAGGTGTTTTGTCGGATTTTATTACTCACTTGGAGTTTGGTTTCGTTATTTTTGGGGTTAGTGTAACCAAAGGGAAGAACATTTACAAAGTATTCATTAGAATGCCCCAATGAGTATGATTATTGTTGTATCGACGTTTGAGTTGGTTACTATCGTGCTTGATGCGTATATTGAGCATTTATTGGTAATCATATTATTCAAGGTTGTTCGAGCGACCGGTATTTTTCCTTAGGACGATTATTCGAGAGAGGACCTTTCATCACTGATATTGAGGTAAGTTAATTCTTACTCGGTTAAAGGGATATTCATTCCTTATGTTGTTCATTCATACATGTAATTCACTCATAATATATCATTCATGTCGAGACTTGTAATTATCAATTAATCATTCAATTCACAAGGAACGATGGTTCCAATCATTTCAATGAGCTACCATTCATTTCATTGTTATTTCATCTCGGCGAGTCATTCTTGACCCTTGTCGTATTATTATTCATTAATGTTCATTGGTCACTTTTATCATTGTGGCCTTCTGGGTTCATATTGTGTGGCCAGGTGGGGATGTGTGGAATTTTTAGTCGGGCACTTGATAGTCATGTGATCGGGTTCACCGATACAATGGACTGTGCACACGGTAACGTACCTCCGTGAGACTAATTAGGCATAAGGGCGGGTGTGTCCGGACACTCGTCTTGTGCACTTGCACATACCATTACGGGCGAACTATGGTGCCCCTCTTCAGCTGGATTTCATCACTAAGATAAGTGATTGTTGTATATTGTTCAACTCTTGAGGATTGTTGTTCTGTGTAACTGACCCCATTAGGGGATGTTGTTTTCAGGTCATGGCAAGGCTAAAGCACGGGAAGAGAATGTTGACGGCGAGGAGTCCCAGTGATACTAGTTGGGGGGCCCAGTCCTTTTCAGTCATTCATGTTCCTCCATTTTTATTCTGCTGCAGATTTCCGTTTGGATATTCATTTTCATTTAGTGTTGTATATTTTATCTTCATATAAAATATACATGTATTCCGTATTTTCCTGGGTGTATTGTACTTGAAACTCCTCATCGGAGTAACTAATGATATAATGTGGTTCGGTACTACAATTATATTATTTAAGTCATTAATTTTCATTCGCCTGGTGGGTCCTAGTTGGGGATCCACGACACTGTAATATCTGCCTGATTTGGGGTGTTACAGAGTTGGTATCGGAGCGTGGTTTTGAATACTACCTTCTGGGTCATGTCTCATTTGAAATCATCGTTCATCAGACTAGTATCATTGGACTTTCACGCCACGTGTGACCTGTGTAAGAGCCGAGCCCCTCAGACCAAAGAACAGTAAGATTTCTGACGCCATGGTATAATTTCTGGCAATAAGAATCACTCATTCATCATTCAACAGTCAACAATCCTCAATCATCATTTTCATTTTTGATCACGTCGATCATGTTAACTCATTAATCACTCATTTCATTTCATTGCTCAGTTTTTGATCTTAAGGATCGTATCATTAATCTTGCTAACTATTCAAGATAATCCTTTCAAGAATTTCATCAGATAATCATGCCACCTCAGTTCACCATTCATGTAATCATTGTATTAGAGCGCGTACGCTCATTATTATCATTTCTTGACGTAATCATAATACGGTATTCATGCGAGATCTATAACCATCATGTGACTTTCCTACTTCAGTATGGAGAGAGCTGGCATAGGATGTGGCGGAAGAGGCCGGGGTGCAGGCCGGAACCCGAGAGCTCGCGTGAATACACGCGCGAATGCGAGGAATAATGCAAATTCATCGAGCAGCGACGCTGCCACTCATTCACCCGGAAATGATCATTCACTGTCAGGGACTCGTACCCAGGACACAACCCTATCAGAAGGTGTTCGAGTTGATCCCCTCGCTTTTATGCAGGGCATGACGGCCCAGATGACACATATGGCATGCCTCATGGAGACGATGCAGAACTCAACCGCCCAGAATCAGCAGGCTCCTCCGCCGCCACCTCAGGGGCAAAAGAGGAGTGTGAGTAGTATTATTGGCGACATATCTCGCCAAAGACCACCTACTTTTGAGGGCTCGTCTGAGCCGGCGGATATAGTTCACTGGCTTGAGCATTTAGAGAAGTTGGTTGCTATGGTGGAGTGTCCCGAAGGGCACAAAGTTTCAGTCGCGGCTTACTATCTGGGTGAGAGCGCTCACTCTTGGTGGTTATCGTTGAAGCCCACCAACGGATCTTGTACTTGGGATCAATTCAAGACTCTCATGATAGAGAGGTATTATCGGCCCCACTCAGAGAGGCCAAGTTATCATAATTACTCATTCCCGACCCTCAGCGGACGATGATGTTCTTACCATCGCCGAGAAATTTCAGGAACTTCTTCCTTTCGCCTTATCTATTATTCACTCTGAGGCGGACAAGATCAAGTATTTCAGCAAGAGGTTGAAACCTCATAGGCGGATGCAGTTGCTTAATCACAATTGCACCACTCTAGCCGAATTCATTGAGAAAGCTCTTACTTATGAGCTTACTGCTAAGGAGATTGCTAAGCAGCAACCTTCATCTGCTAGTAAGAAATCAAAGAATCTTAATCAGTCTGAAGGCAGTCAGGCAACCTTCAAGAAGTCTCATGCGGGACCTACTTTTTCTGAGCGACCTCCTATGGCACCTAGACCCACGGAATCTCAGTCCCGATCGGCTAGTTCGGCCATCACCTATTTCAACTGTGAAGAACAGGGTCATTTCAGCACCAAGTGTCCGAGGCGGACTATTACGTGCCATAACTGTGGGATTGCTAGGCATAAGGCCCATTTTTGCCGAAGAGACTCTAAACCTACTCCGGCAATATCTCAAGACCCGAGACAGTCAACGGTTCAGAATCAGGCCACTCAATCCGCATCGTTCAAGACGACAGAATCAAACAAAGGCGGAGCCAAAAGCTATCAGACGGGAGCATCCGGTTCAGGCCCGAATTTATGCGATTAATAAGGACGACAATACGGAGGCCCGAATGGTGTCAGGTACACTCGTAATTCTATCTCAACCTGTGTGTACCCTTTTTGATACTGGTGCATCGCATTCATTCATTTCCGAGTCATGCTTGAGTAGACTTCATCTGGATAGTGCTACTAGTTGTGAACCTTTTATCATTGGTCTACCTGACGGTAGAAGAATTATCGGGGATCATGAGATTGAGAATTGTCCGATTCAGCTTAATGGCCGTGTTTGGTTGGCAAACTTGATCGTAGTAGATTTACCGAGAGACGATGTTATCTTGGGTATTGATTGGATGGATCGTCACAATGCCATCATTAGTGTCCGCAAGCGTATGGTCACTATCATTTCAGACGATGGAGTCGAATGTGTATTCCAGGGAGGTAATCCCAGTTGTTCCAGTTGAGTCATTAATATGATGAAAGTAGTGAAATTACTCAGTTAGGGGTGTGTGGTTATTGGTGCTATATGACCAAGACCTAAAAATCATCAATAATGTTGGAGGATATTCCGGTAGTGAGAGAATATGCCGATGTATTTCCAGACGAGTACCTGGTTTGCCTCCACAGAGAGATGTGGAATTCACAATAGAGTTGGAGCCTGGTACATCCCCAATATCGAAGGCACCGTATCAGATGCCCCCGACCGAAATGCAAGAACTGAAGAATCAATTGGAGGATTTGATCGAGAAAGGTTATATCCGACCGAGTGCGTCCCCATGGGGAGCACCTATGTTATTTGTCAAGAAGAAGGATGGTTACCACACTCACCACCAGAGTCTTAGATATGCTTCATATAGATATCTTTGGCCCCATCAAGCCAAGGACATTGAGTGTAAGGAAGCATGCCTTAGTAGTAGTGGATGATTACTCGAGATACACATGGGTTGTTTTTCTCTATAAAAAGAGTGAAACACTAACAAAGTTACCTGAACTGCTGAGGAAGATTCAGAATGAGAAATCTCTCTCCATTATAAGGATCAGATCAGACAGAGCAGGAGAATTTCTCAACAAGGCAATCACTGAGTACAGTGATCAAAATGGAATCAGCATGAAGTCTCTGCCGCAAGAACACCACATCAAAATGGTGTTGCTGAAAGAAGAAACAGAACCTTGAAATAAGCTGCCAGGTCCATGATTGCAGAAGCTGACCTGCCAAAGAGGTTCTGGGCTGAAGCTGTCAACACATCATGCCATACCCAGAACAGGAGATAGTAGGGAACCACGGCAAAACTCCCTATGAATTTTGGAATGGCATAACACCAACTGTTGTATACTTTCATATATTTGATTGTAAGTGTTTCATCCACAACAATGGTAAAACCCAACTGAATGACTTTGATGCTAAAACTGATGATGGTCTCTTTATGGGATACTC
Source organism: Orobanche coerulescens (assembly GCA_033398695.1). NCBI lineage: Eukaryota > Viridiplantae > Streptophyta > Magnoliopsida > Lamiales > Orobanchaceae > Orobanche > Orobanche coerulescens. The sequence continues at coordinate 90,426,783 of CM065803.1, forward strand.
ACAAATAAACCAGGCATATAGAGTATTTAACAAAAGAACATTAGTTTTGGAAGAAACACCTCATGTTGTGTTTGATGAGTCAATTGTTGAGTACAGGAAACAAGTGGAATCAATTGAGAAAAATCTCAAATCCGCCACCCTAGAAGAAGTTATCATTCATGACACAGGAATGATGGACTCACCTGCAGACCCAACTGCAGATCAGTCTGAAGACTTACCTGTAGATCAGATAGGATCCCAAAACCTGGCTGATCCAACTGCAGCTGATGAAGATCCAACTGAGCTGATAAAGACACATATGGAGAGCAGACAGGATCCCCATCTGCAAATGACAAGACCGTAGCTGATTCAGATGCAGTTTAAGAAGGCCAAAACCAAGTTAATGCAGAGAGAGATGAAGTTCACCAAAGCAACTCAACAGGGAGAACAAACCCTGAAGATGATATCCCCAAATGGCTCGAAGATCATCCCATTCAACAAATCATTGGAAACCTAAGTGATGGAGTCAGAACCAGACAATCTACGAAACCAACGGGAATGGCTATGTTCTCATGTTTCATGTCTCAAATGGAACCCAAGACAACAGATCAAGCACTGGAGGACTACTCATGGATAATTACAATGCAATAAGAGCTCAAACCAATGGAGAGAAACAATGTCTGGGAACTAACAGACAGACCAGATCACAAGAAAGTCATAGGCACCAAATGGGTGTATAAAAACAAATGTGATGAAGATGGAGCTATTGTAAGGAATAAAGCCAGACTCGTTGCAAAAGGATATGCTCAATGTGAAGGAATATATTTTGATGAAACATATACACATATAGCAAATTAGAAGCTATCAGAATATTCCTTTCATATGCAGCATTCAAGGATTTTGAAGTCTATCAAATGAATGTAAAAAGTGCTTTTCTCAATAGAGTACTAGAAGAAGAAGTCTATGTATCAAAGGAGACAAAGTATACAAGCTTTTGAAAGCTCTATATGGGCTCAAACAAGCACCAAGAGCATGGTATGAGACACTATCTGTGTTTCTGGAGAAGAATGGATTCAGCAAAGGAAAGGTGGACAAGACCCTCTTCAGAGTGGAACATGAAGACCACATATTACTTGTTCAAATATATGTGGATGATATTATATTTAGCTCGACCAATCCTGAGCTATATGAAAAATTCTCAAGTCTCATGCAAGGAGAATTTGAGATGAGTATGATGGGAAAGCTAAATTTCTTTCTTGGTTTGCAAGTCAAACAAGTTGACAATGGAATCTTCATCAACCAAGCCAAGTATACAAGAGATTTAATCAAAAAAAATTGGAATAGACTCAGCCAAATCACTAAGAATTCCCATGAGCACCTCCCAACACATTGATGCAGATGAAGGAGGCATTTCAGTGGATCCAGCCCACTACAGAGGACTGATTGGATCACTTTTGTACCTCACTGCAAGTAGACCGGATATTTCATATTCAGTAGGAGTGTGTGTCAGATTCCAATCCAAGCCAAAGCAGTCTCACCAGGAAGCAACTAAGAGGATAATCAGATATCTTAAATCCACAATCAATGTTGTATTATGGTATCCCAAGGATGACAACTTTGAACTCTCAGGATATTCAGATGCAGATTTTGGAGGATGTAAGATTGACAGGAAAATCACCAGTAGAACATGTCAGTTCCTAGGAACCAGACTTATTTCATGGTTCAGCAAGAAGCAAGTATCTAACTCAATATCCACAACTGAGTCAGAATACTTAGTTGCAGGTAGCTGTTGTGCTCAAATCTTGTGGATCAGACAACAACTAAGGGATTACAATATCATTGCAAATGAAGTTCCTAGCTGGTGTGACAATAATAGTGTAATTGCAATAACAAACAATCCAGTATTGCACTCAAGAACAAAGCACATAGATGTCAGACATCATTTCATCACAGATCATGTGCTTAACAAGAGAGTAAGAGTGGAAAGAGTCAGCATAGAGTACCAAATTGCTGACATGTTCACAAAAGCTTTACCAGAAGAAAGGTTTCTGGAGCTAAGCAGGGAACTTGGACTACTAGATTGGGAATCTAGTACAGACGAGAAAAGTCACATGACCTGAAGCTGGAGAAAAAGTCATCTGAACCAGCAAAGAAAAAGCTACCTGATGTGAACACCAGACAACGAAAAGTTAGCTGACATCAACCACAGGCGATATAACTCACCTGATGCAGAGCAGAAAAGAAGTCAAAGAGTCAACCAGCTAAGTTTTCTAATTCTTTAAATACTTAGGTTTATTACATGTGGCTAATAATACACGACCACACTACTTCCACGTCTACCCCCATGACGTCCAATCAACTCCAACCGTTAATTTATCAAAATTCGGACTGGCATTCCTTATTTTAATTATTAAATTCAAATGTCTCTTCGAATGGCTATTTAAGACGGCGAAAATCATTTCACAAATCTTTACCATCTTTAAGCTATAAGAACCCTAATTTTCAAAAGCATAAAAACTTCTAAATATTCACTGCACTCAAATCAAAACCTTATTTTTGCAGAAATAGATTCCACCCAATACTTCGAAGGAGTTAACATCAAAATGGTGAAGGAGCTGATTATATTCAGCATCGTAGTTGATTTCGAAGGATTACTGGAGGCGAACATGGTGGACAATGATGAAATGAGACATGTTATCCGAATGATGAAGAAGAATGGTATATCCCAAAGCAACTGTTCAAGGAAGCCATCATTTGCTTCTTCATGGAAGCACGAGTCATTGAACGCTATATCACAAGTTCAGTCTTTGGAGAAGAAGTCAATATCACTCCACAAACCATTGTTGATGCTTTCAAAATGGAGAATAGGGGCATTGCAGTCGAAGCCCTAAAGCAAAGCGTCACTGAAATCTGGTATGAAATCAAATTGCAGAACAACCAAATAAAGTCAAGCTTACGGCGAAAAGAGGTGACCTCAAAAAGGATTACAGATATGTCCTTGACATCACAAACAAAATTGTCATGGGCATGCCCGGCAGCTATGATCAATTTTCATATACCAAATTCACAGTGATGGGAGCTCTTATTCAGCAGCAAAGGATTAACTGGCCTAACTACATCTACAGTTAGTTAGTATGAGAAGTGAACAAAGTTAGCTGGAATGAAGAGGAGAAGAAATTCAAGCAGAAACTAACTTATGGAACCCAAATCAGTTGGATATTGGAGTTCCTCGGGAAGGCGAAAGGAGCTGCAAACACCTTCCATGTGTACCACCCCAACCCGAAAAGGGCCAAAATGTAACATTATGGTGCCAAATAGAACATACTAATGCAAGCGGAAGACTTTAATAATAAAATAAATACTAAGTCACGTAAAACAACAACTTCTAAAGTATAATCTCGACAAAGTCTCAATGAAAGAAATAATCCAAAACATAAGTCTGAAATGAAATAAAACTCCAAAATACTAAGTTTTAAAATAATCCATAAATGGGAATTTAAACATGGGTAGGTATTCTAGCTCCTACTCTCATCACTCATGCCCAACATCCCACTTATTACCTGCCGTAGAGAAAAGAAAATGCGGCTGAGCTAACGCTCAGTGAACAGATATAAATAATGAAAGGTAATAAGCATAAACGAAAGAATAAATGAATGAATCCAAGAGAATCTGCTGAACATGATGTCGAATGAAATATGGTACAAACGATGAAGGAGTCAAAACTTAAACAAAGGAAAATGTGGAGCGGATGTCAAGCATGAACAAAGGAAAATGCCCAATTAACAAACAAATAGCAAATTGTACAAATGAGTCTCGCTCTCCACATGTACTAATGTGAAATGGGGTGTATTGCACACACACAAGTCCATTCACTAAAAGCTAAACATAACTAAGTACCTAGGATGCATCCATACGCTCCCTGCAAAACAGATATACATATGCCAAGTTCTAGACTAAGCATACATACAATATACACAGGCCAAGTGCGCTATATATAGCAATATAAACAAATGGGAACGTCATGGACAAAGTCACACCTCCACAGATAGTGTCAATACCATTGGTGCATCAATTGCAAGGTTATGGAACTCCCATGACTAGTTAAACAAATATGGGCAACATAAATAGGCAAATGATGCATATAATAATCATGAGGGACAATTACTAATTGTCCAACTAAGATGATGACTATAGGAAATGAATATAGCATCAAGAAATAATCAAACGAATAACAAAGCAAATATGGATTAATGGCATCAAATAACAACATCAAGAAAACAAGTCATGAGAAACCCTTACTGAAAAAGGGTTTTACGGTTTGAGCATCGGTGCAAATAAAAGAAGAGGGAGGACGATTTTATGAAGAGAAGAAACATGTGATAAGGAGGGAAAGTGTTGTGATTGAGGCCAAGGAGAAAGTCAAGGAGTATCTTCCATATTGAGATATATACATCTAGATTGTTCTCATCTCATGCATTTAAAAAAAAAATTATGACATATAGGAGGGGGAGGGCCGATTATAGTATATATATACTTTAGGTTAAAATTCATAATGTATTAATAGCATATAACATATAGTTTAGGTGTATTTATTAATTATTAAAAAGCTTAGGTTAAAGTTTAAATTAGGCGCAAACTTGTGAATTCGGAATTTAAGGTTTTACAACTCTTCCTCTCAAAAGAAAATTTCGTCCGCGAAATTGAAATAAAATGATTAAACGAAAACATACCAAGTCACGGAACCAAAATGCGGATAGCTAGTTCGTATATATTCTTCGGTCTCCCAAGTAGCTTCACGCTCGGGATGATTTTTCCAAAGAATTTTGACAAATGGAATGACTTTGTTTCTCATGACTCTTTCCTGACGGTCTAAAATAGCCTCAGGTTCTTCAACAAATGATAAGTTATCACGGATTTGATCCAACGGATATGAAACCACATGAAGCGGATGATAATTGTAGCCTCATCCTCTTAGAAGAGACACATGAAAAACATCATGCACATGAGATAGCTGAGGAGGTAACGCCAAACGATACGAAACTCCACCAACACGCTCTAAGATTTCAAACGGCCCAATGAAACGCGGACTCAACTTCCCCTTAATACCAAAGCGTTTAACACCTCTGCACGGTGACACCTTAAGGAAAGCATGATCCCCAACATTAAATGCTAGGTCCCTCCTATGACGATCTGCATAACTCTTTTGTCGTGCCCTTGCTTCTTTGAGTTTCTCCTTAGCAATGGCAACCTTCTCGTTAGTCACCTCAATCAATTCAGGACCCTCAATAAGTCTTTCCCCAACTTCATTCCAATAGATATGTGTTCTACACTTCCGTCCATACAATAGTTCAAATGGGGCACCTTTGATACTAGCATGCCAACTGTAGTTATAAGCAAACTCCACCAGACATAAGTATTCATCCCAATTACCCATCCATTCAAGAGCACAAGACCTTAACATATCTTCCAAAGTCTGAATTGTTCGCTCAGTCTGACCATCCATCTGAGGGTGAAAAGCCGTGCTAAACTTGAGTCTAGTTCCCCACGCCTTTTGCAAACCCTTCCAGAAACAAGAAGTAAAACGCAGATATCTATCGGATATAATAGCTGCAGGTGTACCATGTAGTCGAACAATCTCCTGTCGAAAAATCTCTGCCAACCTGCTAACTGGATAATCTTTACGAATAGGTAAAAAGTGAGCTGACTTGGTTAAATGATCAACCACAACCCAAATAGCATCATGCTTCTTCTGTGTGCGAGGTAATCCTGTCACATAGTCCATGGAAATTGGATCCAACTTCCAAGTAGGAATATCTAAAGGCTGCAAGAGACCACTAAGACGTTGATGCTCAATCTTCACCTGCTGACATGTCAAACACTTGGCCACAAATGTAGCCACATCCTGTTTCATCCCATTCCACCAGACGTTCTATTTCAAATCTCTATACATCTTGGTTGAACCAGGGTGAATAGTAAACGGAAAACTGTGTGCTTCAGACAACACAACTTCCTGAATAGAAGAATCGTTAGGAACATACAAATGATCACTATACCATACAATTCCATCATTATCAACACGAAATTCCGTCTGTTTACCTTCAGACCACAATTCACCATCGTCTTTCTGAGCTTCCTTGACCCGAAGTATAAGGTTAGGTTCAACCTTCAAACTCGCCCAATAACCATCATACCCACGAACACATAGTTCCACCTCCATAAGTTCCAAGTCGTTGATAATCTTTGGTGCAATATCAAGACTAGCCAGAATTCCATACTTCCTACTAAGAGCATCAGCAACCACATTCGCCTTGCCTAGACGATACTGAATGTTCGCGTCATAACCCTTAAGAAGTTCCAACCTGTAACACCCCGAGATATTCCGAATAATTACAGCGCCGTAAACCCTTTAAGTAAGGATTTACAAGGCTAATTTAAAAGAAATGTAAATATAAGACATCAATACTGCGGAAATTCAAGTTTACAAAACCGTACAACTGGTTCAACAAGTAAGTAATACAACCATATCGAAATGATATTAAGACGACACGTGTACTCGAGTACTGAAATCAAAACAAGAAAACAAATCACCAACAACAACAAACATCACTGAACCCCTTCGTCGTCACGTCGGTACTGTGGCTGTTTCCCTGCTCCTCGGCTACCTGAACATCAAAACAAATGTCCACCCCCGAAGAGGTTAGCAAAACGATGCTAGTACAAGTATCATATTAAACAATTCGAATATGCATCAACAATACATAACAAGATACACCACACGGACTTCCGCTACCGGAATCCGACAATGCGAATCCACAAGATTCCATTAACATAGCAAGGGTATTCCAATGATCCAGCACCCTCAGCATAGATCCCAAGATGATCCTGTCGGACCAACACGAGGTGGAAATAACCCGTCCAATGATCCAGCGCCCTCAACCTAGATCCCAAGATGATCCCGTCGGACCAACACGAGGTGGACATCCGATCCAGCGCCCTCAGCATAGATCGTACAACGTACACAAACACAACTCATGCATACACATATGCCAAATCATTATGTTCATCAACATGAACATACAAACACTAGATAACGAATATCATGACAATTCAACGAAATAAATCTCATGTTCAACAACATGAATAATCGCACGCATGCTCAAAATACCAATATTAACATATTACGATACTTGCCTCGAAGATGGCAAGAACGAAACACTTCAATGATCTCAACACACTCGAAGGCCACCTCCTTCGATCAACGTAACAAGCTCGAACCTTAACAAAAGGAATGATATACAAATCATCTCAAGTCGAACGATGGCCTAACAATTCGGTCTACGGCCCAAAAGCTCAAAATAAACAATCTGCCTGAACTACTTAGCGTGCGCTACGTACTCTACGTAACGTGCGCTAAGCCGGCCTATTAGCGTACGCTATCGTATAAGCCTAGCGTGCGCTAGCCACGGACTGACAGTTTTGACTCGGCTGATCTCATAACATACGTTACGTACGTATCGTGCATTAACTTATCCCCGATAGCGCACGTTAACTAATGTATGTTAGCGTGCGCTAACCTTGCATGGCAGATTACTACAGACAGAAAACTGGATTGAATGGTGATGAACTCATGAATTCTATGGTGATAAAACCAGTCATCCTCGAGCATATCATGCTAATAAGGTTTGTGAAAGCTCTATACGTATAAAATGACTATGAGATACAAAGATACGTATATCATCACAACACCATAGTTCATCTTAGATCTTCAAGAAAATATTCTAAGTTCCGTTCGTCCTACGTTCCAAAACGCATGATTCCAGTGTGTAAAACGTAACAACTAGCTAAATCCGTCTACTGATCACAAATAGGTTTGAAGGTTCAGAATATGCTAGGAGTTCAAACACCAAGAGGTTCAATGGTTTATACGGTGAATAAGTATCGAAACATCGAAAATATCCTTCTACACATGATGTTGGACTACTTAAGAATCTAACTGACAAGATAAGAATGATCAAACATCCTTTAGAACACTACTAGTATTGGTGAAGAATCACCTACCTCAAAGTAGTGAAGAACACGGAGGAAATCGAAGCAATCCAACGCCGAAGGCTTGAACACCAATCTCCAATGATATACGATCTTCAATCACGAGCTAGGATGTTGATATGAAGTGTTTAGGATGAAGTTATGCTCTAAGTGTAAGAATTCGGGTATGGGAGAAGAAAGAACTGAAATCACGACTAGGATGTTGTCTTATTTATAAGAAAATGGCTATTAGCGCGCGCTAGTCCCTGCTCGTAGCGTGCGCTAACGGCTCACTGACTTAACTGTACTCAACACTTAGCGCGCGCTATGCACATGCCTGTAGCGTGCGCTAAGGCGTTGACTCGGCTTTTCCCGAAAGCCGTCCATGTTCATCCCGACACAATCCGACAAGGGTCCCCCGGCCAGATCTCACCTACCGCACGTCTCAATCAAATTGACCACGCATAGCGTGCGCTAATGATCCTTTGTAGCGTGCGCTATGAATCCATGTTAGCGTACGCTACACATAGCCGATAGCGTGTGCTACATGCGCAGAATTACAATCTCTAAATCATATACATGAAATCATACACTCGACTACATCGGATTATGAAATACGGAGAATAATACTCAGATCAAGTACAACAATTACAATATCACAAGTTCCAAATACATATCAGAAATCTCGGGTATTACATCCTTCCTTCCTAAAAAGAAGTTTCGTCCCGAAACTTAAGATGAAAACAACTCTGGATATCTAGCCTTCATACTGTCCTCCGTTTCCAAGTGGCCTCTTCGACTCCGTGTCGTGACCATTGTACTTTAACCAAGTGTATTGATTTATTCCTCAACTGCTTGATCCGACTCTCAAGTATCTTGATTGCTCTCTTTTCGAAAGTGCCATCATTAGCTATCTCGATCTCGTCGAAATCAATAACGTGACTGGGGTCCGGTACATACTTCCGCAGTTGGGATACGTGAAACACATTGTGAACGTGACTCAGCGATGGCGGTAAGGCCAACCTGTATGCTAAATCTCCAACCCTCTCGAGGATCTCGAATGGTCCGATATATCTAGGGCTAAGCTTACCTCTCCTTCCAAAACGGAAAATCCCTCGTGTAGGAGACACCTTCAATAGTACATGGTCCCCAACGTCGAACTCTAGAGGACGACGACGTACGTCTGCGTAAGACTTTTGTCGACTCTGGGCAGTCAATAGTCTTTCTCGAATCAAAGCTATCTTCTCTTGAGTCTGAATTATCAATTCCGGTTCAGTCCCGATCAAATCCGAAGAATCATCCCAACACAGGGGTGATCGGCATCTTCTCCCGTACAAAGCTTCAAATGGTGCCATCTTAATAGAAGCATGCCAACTATTATTATAAGTGAACTCGATCAAAGGCAAGTGAACTTCCCAATCCGTTGACCAATCCAACGCACAAGCTCTAAGCATGTCTTCTACTGTTTGAATAGTCCTTTCGGACTGACCGTCCGTTTGGGGATGATAAGCCGTGCTAAAATTGAGCTCGATCCCAAAGCCACGTGAATCGCTTTCGGAAGTGCGACACGAAGCGACCATCTCGATCTGAAATAATGGTCTTCGGCGTCCCATGCAATCTGACTATCTCCGCAATAAATACTCGCGCCAATCTCTCGGGTCCCCATGTATCTTTAATCCCTAGGAAATGAGCCGACTTGGTTAGTCGATCAACTATAACCCAAATCATGTTCATTCCCGTTCTAGTCCTCGGCATACTGGTGATGAAATCCATCGAGATGTCCTCCCACTTCCATTCGAGGATCGGAAGCGGCTTTAACATTCCGGCAGGTCGCTGATGTTCAATCTTAACCTGCTGACACGTCAAGCACCTCGAAACGTACTCTGCTACATCCTTCTTCATATTTCCCCACCAGAAGTTTTGTTTCAAATCCTTATACATCTTACTGCTGCCCGGGTGAATAGAATAGGGCGCGTTGTGAGCTTCCTTCAGAATAGTCCATCTCAAATCATCATCATCGGGAACGCAAAGTCGACTCTGAAATCTCAGAACTCCATCATCTTGTATCACGAATCCTGGGGCTTTTCCTTTCTTTACTTCATCACATAATCGAAGGATCAGAGAATCTTCTAACTGCTTAGACTTGATCTCCTCGACTAGTGATGAAGTCAGTTCCATCACATAATGTTGCCCTTGGATTCCTGGTGCCCATACTTCAATCCCTTCGCGGATCAGTTCTCGTTGAATGTTGTTTTGGGACGTAAGTGCTTTCAACACTCGAAGAGAAACAGGTTTATGGCTCAATGCATCAGCTACAACGTTTGCTTTCCCCGGATGATAGAGAATCTCTAAGTCGTAATCCTTGATCAATTCCAGCCACCTTCTCTGCCTCATGTTTAATTCTTTCTGGCTGAAGATGTACTTGAGGCTCTTATGATCTGTAAAGATCTGACAATGAGTGCCGTATAAATAATGTCTCCAGATTTTCAAGGCAAAGACTACAGCTGCTAACTCCAGATCATGAGTCGGGTAATTTACTTCGTACGGTTTCAACTGCCGAGAAGCATAGGCAATTACCTTATCCTTTTGCATCAACACACATCCCAGACCCTGATTTGAAGCGTCGCTATAAACCATGAATCCATCAGTTCCATCTGGCAATGCTAAAATAGGTGCTGTCGTCAGTCTCTTCTTAAGCTCATCAAAACCAGCCTGGCATTTCTCATCCCACTTAAACTTTTGAGTTTTACCTATAAATTGAGTGAGCAGACGAGAAATCTTGGAAAATCCCTCTACAAAGCGGCGATAATATCCAGCAAGTCCTAGGAAACTCCGGACTTCTTTCACATTATTAGGAGATTCCCATTCCAAGATTGCTTCGACTTTCTTCGGGTCCACCTGAACTCCGTCAGCTGATATCACATGCCCAAGGAAAGTTACTTCCCTAAGCCAGAACTCGCATTTTGAAAGCTTTGCATACAGTTGTTCCTTCCTCAAAGTGATCAAAACCACACGCAAATGTTCGGCATGCTCCTCTGCGTCCTTCGAATATATCAAGATGTCATCAATGAAGACGACCACAAATTTATCCAAGTATTCCAAGAATACCCGATTCATCAATTGCATGAACACCGCAGGAGCATTGGTAAGTCCAAACGGCATCACTACGAATTCATAATGCCCGTACCGGGATCTGAAAGCAGTCTTTGGTATATCCGATTCCTTAATCCTCAACTGATGGTACCCTGATCGCAAGTCAATCTTCGAGAATACCCTCGCCCCTTGCAGTTGATCAAACAAGTCGTCGATCCGAGGTAGAGGATACTTATTCTTGATCGTCATCTTATTGAGCTCCCTGTAATCAATACACAGTCGGAGGGATCCGTCTTTCTTCCGGACAAAGAGAACGGGCGCTCCCCAAGGAGAAACGCTAGGTTGAATATAGCCCTTCTGTAACAATTCCTCCAGTTGATTCTTGAGTTCATACATCTCGGTTGGCGCCATGCGGTATGGTGCTCTGGAAATAGGAGCTGCTCCAGGCTCTAATTCGATAGCGAATTCCACTTCTCTCTGCGGAGGTAACTCAGGTAGTTCGTCCGGAAATACATCTGAGAACTCATTTACAACTGAAATAGACGAGAGCTCTACTCCTTCATCTTTCCTCATGGCGTAGCACCAAAGTCCATGACATCCTTGCTTCAGTAATTTCACTGCTTTCATCGCTTTGATCAATTTTCCCGAGCTTCCCGGTCTCCATCCTCGGAATAAGTGTTCAGATTCGTCATCAGCAATGATAGAAATGACTCTCTCTCGGTAATTCAGAATAGCTCCATAACGGTTGAGCCAATCGTCTCCGAGAATTAAGTCGTCACCGTAGATGTCAACTACAATAAGATTCGATGGCCAATCTCTCCATCCTATAGATACTGGAAAATCTCTAACCTCTAGGGTTCCCACAATTCTCTATCCACTCGTCAAGCCCACAACATATGGTTCACAATCAGATAAACACGATATTTTTAAACGATTTACACAGTTCAATGATACAAAAGAATGTGTAGCTCCGGAATCGAATAAGACACTAACTGGTTGCAAAAGGATCCGAATCGTACCTGATGCAACAGCAGTGTTCTGATCGTCAGATTTCCTCATCTCAAATGCGGTAGCGGAGGAACGGACCCAAAGACCTTTGGATGTCTCTCTCTTCCCAACGTTCTGCTGCTGAAATCCACTCTGCTGCGTGTGGTTCACACTTGTCTCCTTCGGAACTAGCGCTGGAGTACGAGTACTAAAAGATCTAGTAGCAACTCCACAGAAAGCCGCATGGTGCCCTTCTTGTCCACAATCGTAGCAAGTCACAGAAGATGCGGGGCAGTCACGTCGAATATGCCCTGCTCGACCACAATTGTAGCATTTCTTTGGTGCGTCCGGAACTGCTGATGTAGTCCGGAACTTCTTCCCACCTCTAGAAGGATGTGGAGGTTTCCTAGCTGAATAAAAGGAAGACTGGACCTTGCGCGGCCCACCACTCTTGTTTTCTGAAAAGCTGTCGGTCATCTTCTGCTTCTTCGCCTCCACTGATTTATCCACCGCCGCCTCTTTCATGTCGTAGGCCAGCGCTTTGTCTTGATACTGTCGCAACGTAGTACACTCGAATCCGGACATGTACTGCTGAATCTCCGGCTTCATCCGCATATCGAAATGAAAAATCTTTTCCGCCTCCGTTCTGACCAAGTGTCGCACACAAGTCAGCTGATGATTAAAAGTTTTGATTACATCAGTCACAGATGCTTCCGAACTCTGTGGTGAGAAAAACTCTCGGATCTTTGCCTCTCTAACTGGACGAGGACAATACTGTGCTTCCATCATTAATTTGAATTCCGTCCAATCCGCATTATGATTCTCGGGTCGAATAGCTTCCCACCAATCAAAGGCCTCCCCAGTCAGAAAATACTGGGCAATGGGAACCTTCCGGTCCTCGGGACAGTTAAGATCTGCGAATATCTTCTCTAACTCCTTGAGCCAGTGATCCCAATTAATTGCCTCAGCAGATCCGTCAAATTTTGGCGGGTGCAATTTGACCACCTCAGCAAGCCATCTGTCTCCCCGGTTATCCTCGTGGTGCTGCTGTCCCATCGCCGTCTGCATGCGGTCGACTACAGGCGGCCCGGTTTATCTGCGCCACCACCTGTTGAAGCACTCCCGGCATGTTAGGATTTGCGTCGTCATTCGCCGATCCTTGCTGCCCTCCAGAATGGGAATCGGTTCGACTAGCTGATAATTCCGGGGTAGTTGCGGAATCCTCCTGTCTCATGTTACCCCGTCCGCGTCCACAACCGCGTCCGCATCTACGTCCTCCTCTCAACATACTGTAAACACAATTCCTCAATATCCAGGACAAAGTTTTCGAGATAAAACCCGCCAATACTCACAAAACAGTAATTAAGTAAAACGGTAGTATGAGAGATTTAGGAGACTTACAACCACGGTCCACATGACGACTTTTGGCTGAACAATGATGTTACAAACGACTCGTAAATCAATAACGTAAACAGACCCAACTTAAAACCCGACTGCCAAGATATCCATAAATCTTAGCTCTGATACCATATTCTGTAACACCCCGAGATATTCGGAATAATTACAGCGCCGTAAAACCCTTTAAGTAAGGATTTACAAGGCTAATTTAAAAGAAATGTAAATATAAGACATCAATACTGCGGAAATTCAAGTTTACAAAACCGTACAACTGGTTCAACAAGTAAGTAATACAACCATATCGAAATGATATTAATACGACACGTGTACTCGAGTACTGAAATCAAAACAAGAAAACAAATCACCAACAACAACAAACATCACTGAACCCCTTCGTCGTCACGTCGGTACTGTGGCTGTTTCCCTGCTCCTCGGCTACCTGAACATCGAAACAAATGTCCACCCCTGAAGGGGTTAGCAAAACGATGCTAGTACAAGTATCATATTAAACAATTCGAATATGCATCAACAATACATAACAAGATACACCACACGGACTTCTGCTACCGGAATCCGACAATGAGAATCCACAAGATTCCATTAACACAGCAAGGGTATTCCAATGATCCAGCGCCCTCAGCATAGATCCCAAGATGATCCCGTCGGACCAATACGAGGTGGAAATAACCCGTCCAATGATCCAGCGCCCTCAGCCTAGGTCCCAAGATGATCCCGTCGGACTAACACGAGGTGGACATCCAATCCAGCGCCCTCAGCATAGATCGTACAACGTACACAAACACAACTCATGCATACACATATGCCAAATCATTATGTTCATCAACATGAACATACAAACACTAGATAACGAATATCATGACAATTCAACGAAATAAATCTCATGTTCAACAACATGAATAATCGCACGCATGCTCAAAATACCAATATTAACATATTACGATACTTGCCTCGAAGATGGCAAGAACGAAACACTTTAATGATCTCAACACACTCAAAGGCCGCCTCCTTCGATCAACGTAACAAGCTCGAACCTTAACAAAAGGAATGATATACAAATCATCTCAAGTCGAACGATGGCCTAACAATTCGGTCTACGGCCCAAAAGCTCAAAATAAACAATCTGCCTGAACTACTTAGCGTGCGCTACGTACTCTACGTAACGTGCGCTAAGCCGACCTGTTAGCGTACACTATCGTATAAGCCTAGCGTGCGCTAGCCACGGACTGACAGTTTTGACTCGGCTGATATCATAACGTACGTTACGTACGTATCGTGTGTTAACTTATCCCCGATAGCGCACGTTAACTAACGTATGTTAGCGTGCGCGAACCTTGCATGGCAGATTACTACAGACAGAAAACTGGATTGAATGGTGATGAACTCATGAATTCTATGGTGATAAAACCAGTCATCCTCGAGCATATCATGCTAATAAGGTTTGTAAAAGCTCTATACGTATAAAATGACTATGAGATACAAAGATACGTATATCATCACAACACCATAGTTCATCTTAGATCTTCAAGAAAATATTCTAAGTTCCGTTCGTCCTACGTTCCAAAACGCACGATTCCAATGTGTAAAACGTAACAACTAGGTAAATCTGTCTACTGATCACAAATAGGTTTGAAGCTTCAGAATATGCTAGGAGTTCAAACACCAAGAGGTTCAATGGTTTATACGGTGAATAAGTATCGAAACATCGAAAATATCCTTCTACACATGATGTTCGACTACTTAAGAATCTAACTGACAAGATAAGCATGATCAAACGTCCTTTAGAACACTACTAGTATTGGTGAAGAATCACCTACCTCAAAGTAGTGAAGAACACGGAGGAAATCGAAGCAATCCAACGCCGAAGGCTTGAACACCAATCTCCAATGATATACGATCTTCAATCACGAGCTAGGATGTTAATATGAAGTGTTTAGGATGAAGTAAGTTATGCTCTAAGTGTAAGAATTCGGGTATGGGAGAAGAAAGAACTGAAATCATGACTAGGATGCTGTCTTATTTATAAGAAAATGGCTATTAGCGCGCGCTAGTCCCTGCTCGTAGCGTGCGCTAACGGCTCACTGACTTAACTATACTCAACACTTAGCGCGCGCTATGCACATGCCTGTAGCGTGTGCTAAGGCGTTGACTCGGCTTTTCCCGAAAGCCGTCCAGGTTCATCCCGACACAATCCGACAAGGGTCCCCCGGCCAGATCTCACCTACCGCACGTCTCAATCAAATTGACCACGCATAGCGTGCGCTAATGATCCTTTGTAGCGTGCGCTATGAATCCATGTTAGCGTACGCTACACATAGCCGATAGCGTGCGCTACATGCGCAGAATTACAATCTCTAAATCACATACATGAAATCATACGCTCGACAACATCGGATTATGAAATACGGAGAATAATACTCAGATCAAGTACAAAAATTACAATATCACAAGTTCCAAATACATATCAGAAATCTCGGGTATTACATCCTTCCTCCCTAAAAAGAAGTTTCGTCCCGAAACTTAAGATGAAAACAACTCTGGATATCTAGCCTTCATACTGTCCTCCATTTCCCAAGTGGCCTCTTCGACTCCGTGTCGTGACCATTGTACTTTAACCAAGTGTATTGATTTATTCCTCAACTGTTTGATCCGACTCTCAAGTATCTTGATTGGTCTCTCTTCGAAAGTGCCATCATTAGCTATCTCGATCTCGTCGAAATCAATAACGTGACTGGGGTCCGGTACATACTTCCGCAGTTGGGATACGTGAAACACATTGTGAACGTGACTCAGCGATGGCGGTAAGGCCAACCTGTATGCTAAATCTCCAACCCTCTCGAGGATCTCGAATGGTCCGATATATCTAGGGCTAAGCTTGCCTCTCCTTCCAAAATGGAAAATCCCTCGTGTAGGAGACACCTTCAATAGTACATGGTCCCCAGCATCGAACTCTAGAGGACGACGACGTACGTCTGCGTAAGACTTTTGTCGACTCTGGGCAGTCAACAGTCTTTCTCGAATCAAAGCTATCTTCTCTTGAGTCTGAATTATCAATTCCGGTTCCGTCCCGATCAAATCCGAAGAATCATCCCAACACAGGGGTGATCGGCATCTTCTCCCGTACAAAGCTTCAAATGGTGCCATCTTAATAGAAGCATGCCAACTATTATTATAAGTGAACTCGATCAAAGGCAAGTGAACTTCCCAATCCGTTGACCAATCCAACGCACAAGCTCTAAGCATGTCTTCTATTGTTTGAATAGTCCTTTCGGACTGACCATCCGTTTGGGGATGATAAGCCGTGCTAAAATTGAGCTCAGTCCCCAAAGCCCTATGAACTGCTTTCCAGAAGTGCGACACGAAGCGACCATCTCGATCCGAAATAATGGTCTTCGGCGTCTCATGCAATCTGACTATCTCCGCAATAAATACTCGCGCCAATCTCTCGGGTCCCCATGTATCTTTAATCCCTAGGAAATGAGCCGACTTGGTTAGTCGATCAACTATAACCCAAATCATGTTCATTCCCGTTCTAGTCCTTGGCATACTGGTGATGAAATCCATCGAGATGTCCTTCCACTTCCATTCGGGGATCGGAAGCGGCTTTAACATTCCGGCAGGTCGCTGATGTTCAATCTTAACCTGCTGACACGTCAAGCACCTCGAAACGTACTCTGCTACGTCCTTCTTCATATTTCCCCACCAGAAGTTTTGTTTCAAATCCTTATACATCTTACTGCTGCCCGGGTGAATAGAATAGGGCGCGCTGTGAGCTTCCTTCAGAATAGTCCGTCTCAAATCATCATCATCGGGAACGCAAAGTCGACTCTGAAATCTCAGAACTCCATCATCTTGTATCACGAATCCTGGGGCTTTTCCTTTCTTTACTTCATCACATAATCGAAGGATCAGAGAATCGTCCAACTGCTTAGACTTGATCTCCTCGACTAGTGATGAAGTCAGTTCCATCACATAAAGTGGCCCTTGGATTCCTGGTGCCCATACTTCAATCCCTTCGCGGATCAGTTCTCGTTGAATGCTGTTTTGGGACGTAAGTGCTTCCAACACTCGAAGAGAAACAGGTTTACGGCTCAATGCATCAGCTACAACGTTTGTTTTCCCCGGATGATAGAGAATCTCTAAGTCGTAATCCTTGATCAATTCCAGCCACCTTCTCTGCCTCATGTTTAATTCTTTCTGGCTGAAGATGTACTTGAGGCTCTTATGATCTGTAAAGATCTGACAATGAGTGCCGTACAAATAATGTCTCCAGATTTTCAAGGCAAAGACCACAGCTGCTAACTCCAGATCATGAGTCGGGTAATTTACTTCGTACAGTTTCAACCGCCGAGAAGCATAGGCAATTACCTTATCCTTTTGCATCAACACACATCTCAGATCCTGATTTGAAGCGTCGCTGTAAACCATGAATCCATCAGTTCCATCTGGCAATGCTAAAATAGGTGCTGTCGTCAGTCTCTTCTTAAGCTCATCAAAACCAGCCTGGCATTTCTCATCCCACTTAAACTTTTGAGTTTTCTATAACAGCTGAGTGAGCGGACGAGAAATCTTGGAAAATCCCTCTACAAAGCGGCGATAATATCCAGCAAGTCCTAGGAAACTCCGGACTTCTTTCACATTATTAGGAGATTCCCATTCCAAGATTGCTTCGACTTTCTTCGGGTCCACCTGAACTCCGTCAGCTGATATCACATGCCCAAGGAAAGTTACTTCCCTAAGTCAGAACTCGCATTTTGAAAGCTTTGCATACAGCTGTTCCTTCCTCAAAGTGCTCAAAACCACACGTAAATGTTCGGCATGCTCCTCTGCGTCCTTCGAATATATCAAGATGTCATCAATGAAGACGACCACAAATTTATCCAAGTATTCCAAGAATACCCGATTCATCAATTGCATAAACACCGCAGGAGCATTGGTAAGTCCAAACGGCATCACTACGAATTCATAATGCCCGTACCGGGATCTGAAAGCAGTCTTTGGTATATCCGATTCCTTAATCCTCAACTGATGGTACCCTGATTGCAAGTCAATCTTCGAGAATACCCTCGCCCCTTGTAGTTGATCAAACAAGTCGTCGATCCGAGGTAGAGGATACTTATTCTTGATCGTCATCTTATTGAGCTCCTTGTAATCAATACACAGTCGGAGGGATCCGTCTTTCTTCCGGACAAAGAGAGCGGGCGCTCCCCAAGGAGAAACGCTAGGTTGAATATAGCCCTTCTGTAACAATTCCTCCAGTTGCTTCTTGAGTTCATACATCTCGGTTGGCGCCATGCGGTATGGTGCTCTGGAAATAGGAGCTGCTCCAGGCTCTAATTCGATAGTGAATTCCACTTCTCTCTGCGGAGGTAACTCAGGTAGTTCGTCCGGAAATACATCTGAGAACTCATTCACAACTGAAATAGACGAGAGCTCTACTCCTTCCTCTTTCCTCATGGCGTAGCACCAAAGTCCATGACATCATTGCTTCAGTAATTTCACTGCTTTCATCGCTTTGATCAATTTTCCCGAGCTTCCCGGTCTCCATCCTCGGAATAAGTGTTCAGATTCGTCATCAGCAATGATAGAAATGACTCTCTCTCGGTAATTCAGAATAGCTCCATAACGGTTGAGCCAATCGTCTCCGAGAATTAAGTCGTCACCGTAGATGTCAACTACAATAAGATTCGATGGCCAATCTCTACCTCCTATAGATACTGGAAAATCTCTAACCTCTAGGGTTCCCACAATTCCTCTCTCCACTCGGCAAGCCCACAACATATGGTTCACAATCAGATAAACACGAGATTTTTAAACGATTTACACAGTTCAATGATACAAAAGAATGTGTAGCTCCGGAATCGAATAAGACACTAACTGGTTCTAAAAGGATCCGAATCGTACCTGATGCAACAGCAGTGTTATGATCGTCAGATTTCCTCATCTCGTACAGGCGCGGAGGAACGGACCCAGCACTGGATGTCTCTCTCTTCCCAACGTTCTGCTGCTGAAATCCACTCTGCTGCGTCTGGTTCACACTTTTCTCCTTCGGAACTGGCGCTGGAGTACGAGTACTAAAAGATCTAGTAGCAACTCCACAGAAAGCCGCATGGTGCCCTTCTTGTCCACAATCGTAGCAAGTCACAGAAGATGCGGGGCAGTCACGTCGAATATGCCCTGCTCGACCACAATTGTAGCATTTCTTTGGTGCGTCCGGAACTGCTGATGTAGTCCGGAACTTCTTCCCACCTCTAGAAGGATGTGGAGGTTTCCTAGCTGAATAAAAGGAAGACTGGCCCTTGCGGGGCCCACCACTCTTGTTTTCTGAAAAGCTGCCGGTCATCTTCTGCTTCTTCGCCTCCACTGATTTCTCCACCGCCGCCTCTTTCATGTCGTAGGCCAGCGCTTTGTCTTGATACTGTCGCAACGTAGTACACTCGAATCCGGACATGTACTGCTGAATCTCCGGCTTCATCCGCATATCGAAATGAAAAATCTTTTCCGCCTCCGTTCTGACCAAGTGTCGCACACAAGTCAGCTGATGATTAAAAGTTTTGATTACAATAGTCACAGATGCTTCCGAACTCTGTGGTGAGAAAAACTCTCGGATCTTTGCCTCTATAACTGGACGAGGACAATACTGTGCTTCCATCATTAATTTGAATTCCGTCCAATCCGCATTATGATTCTCGGGTCGAATAGCTTCCCACCAATCAAAGGCCTCCCCAAATGTAAAATCTTGGGCAATGGGAACCTTCCGGTCCTCGGGACAGTTAAGATCTGCGAATATCTTCTCTAACTCCTTGAGCCAGTGATCCCAAGTAATTGCCTCAGCAGGTCCGTCAAATTTTGGCGGGTGCAATTTGACCACCTCAGCAAGCCATTTGTCTCCCCGGTTATCCTCGTGGTGCTGCTGTCCCATCGCCGTCTGCATGCGGTCGACTACCTGGGCGAACTGGTTTATCTGCGCCACCACCTGTTGAAGCACTCCCGGCATGTTAGGATTTGCGTCGTCATTCGCCGATCCTTGCTGCCCTCTAGAATGGGAATCGGTTCGACTAGCTGATAATTCCGGGGTAGTTGCGGAATCCTCCTGTCTCATGTTACCCCATCCGCGTCCACGACCGCGTCCGCGTCCACGTCCTTCTCTCAACATAATGTAAACACAATTCCTCAATATCCAGGACAAAGTTTTCGAAATAAAACCCGCCAATACTCACAAAACAGTAATTAAGTAAAACGGTAGTATGAGAGATTTAGGAGACTTACAACAACGGTCCACATGACGACTTTTGGCTGAACAGTGATGTTACAAACGACTCGTAAATCAATAACGTAAACAGACCCAACTTAAAACCCGACTGCCAAGATATCCATAAATCTTAGCTCTGATACCATATTCTGTAACACCCCGAGATATTCGGAATAATTACAGCGCCGTAAACCCTTTAAGTAAGGATTTACAAGGCTAATTTAAAAGAAATGTAAATATAAGACATCAATACTGCGGAAATTCAAGTTTACAAAACCGTACAACTGGTTCAACAAGTAAGTAATACAACCATATCGAAATGATATTAATACGACACGTGTACTCGAGTACTGAAATCAAAACAAGAAAATAAATCACCAACAACAACAAACATCACTGAACCCCTTCGTCGTCACGTCTGCATCGTGGTCGCTTTCCTCGCTTCCTCGGCTACCTGAACATCAAAAGAAATGTCCACCCCCGAAGGGGTTAGCAAAACGATGCTAGTACAAGTATCATATTAAACAATTCGAATATGCATCAACAATACATAACAAGATACACCACACGGACTTCCGCTACCGGAATCCGACAATGCGAATCCACAAGATTCCATTAACAGAGCAAGGGTATTCCAATGATCCAGCGCCCTCAGCATAGATCCCAAGATGATCCCTTCGGACCAACACGAGGTGGAAATAACCCGTCCAATGATCCAGCGCCCTCAACCTAGATCCCAAGATGATCCCGTCGGACCAACACGAGGTGGACATCCGATCCAGCGCCCTCAGCATAGATCGTACAATGTACACAAACACAACTCATGCATACACATATGCCAAATCATTATGTTCATCAACATGAACATACAAACACTAGATAACGAATATCATGACAATTCAACGAAATAAATCTCATGTTCAACAACATGAATAATCGCACGCATGCTCAAAATACCAATATTAACATATTACGATACTTGCCTCGAAGATGGCAAGAACGAAACACTTCAATGATCTCAACACACTCGTAGGCCGCCTCCTTCGATCAACGTAACAAGCTCGAACCTTAACAAAAGGAATGATATACAAATCATCTCAAGTCGAACGATGGCCTAACAATTCGGTCTACGGCCCAAAAGCTCAAAATAAACAATCTGCCTGAACTACTTAGCGTGCGCTACATACTCTACGTAACATGCGCTAAGCCGGCCTATTAGCGTACACTATCGTATAAGCCTAGCGTGCGCTAGCCACGGACTGACAGTTTTGACTCGGCTGATATCATAACGTACGTTACGTACGTATCGTGCGTTAACTTATCCCCGATAGCGCACGTTAACTAATGTATGTTAGCGTGCGCTAACCTTGCATGGCAGATTACTACAGACAGAAAACTGGATTGAATGGTGATGAACTCATGAATTCTATGGTGATAAAACCAGTCATCCTCGAGCATATCATGCTAATAAGGTTTGTGAAAGCTCTATACGTATAAAATGACTATGAGATACAAAGATACGCATATCATCACAACACCATAGTTCATCTTAGATCTTCAAGAAAATATTCTAAGTTCCGTTCGTCCTACGTTCCAAAATGCATAATTCCAGTGTGTAAAACGTAACAACTAGGTAAATCCGTCTAGTGATCACAAATAGGTTTGAAGCATCAGAATATGCTAGGAGTTCAAACACCAAGAGGTTCAATGGTTTATACGGTGAATAAGTATCGAAACATCGAAAATATCCTTCTGCACATGATGTTCGACTACTTAAGAATCTAACTGACAAGATAAGCATGATCAAACGTCCTTTAGAACACTACTAGTATTGGTGAAGAATCACCTACCTCAAAGTAGTGAAGAACACGGAGGAAATCGAAGCAATCCAACGCCGAAGGCTTGAACACCAATCTCCAATGATATACGATCTTCAATCACGAGCTAGGATGTTGATATGAAGTGTTTAGGATGAAGTAAGTTATGCTCTAAGTGTAAGAATTCGGGTATGGGAGAAGAAAGAACTGAAATCACGACTAGGATGCTGTCTTATTTATAAGAAAATGGCTATTAGCGCGCGCTAGTCCCTACTCGTAGCGTGCGCTAATGGCTCACTGACTTAACTGTACTCAACACTTAGCGCGCGCTATGCACATGCCTGTAGCGTGTGCTAAGGCGTTGACTCGGCTTTTCCCGAAAGCCGTCCAGGTTCATCCCGACACAATCCGACAAGGGTCCCCCGGCCAGATCTCACCTACCGCACGTCTCAATCAAATTGACCACGCATAACGTGCGCTAATGATCCTTTGTAGCGTGCGCTATGAATCCATGTTAGCGTACGCTACACATAGCCGATAGCGTGCGCTACATGCGCAGAATTACAATCTCTAAATCACATACATGAAATCATACGCTAGACAACATCGGATTATGAAATACAGAGAATAATACTCAGATCAAGTACAACAATTACAATATCACAAGTTCCAAATACATATCAGAAATCTCGGGTATTACACAACCAACGCCTTAGTCTCATATTCAGATCCTTCTGAGTAAAGATATACTTGAGGCTCTTATGATCAGTGAAGATGTCACATGTATCTCCATAAAGATAATGCCTTCAAATTTTCAGAGCAAACGCCACCGCTGCCAACTCTAAATCATCAGTGGGATAATTAGTCTCATAAGGTTTCAGCTGTCTTGATGCATAGGCGATAACCTTTCCATGTTGCATCAGTACACATCCAAGACATTTCTTTGAAGCATCGTTGTAGATTTGGTAACCACCAGATCCAAAAGGTAAAGTAAGTATAGGAGCAGAAACCAATATTTTCTTCAGTTCCTCAAAACTCTTCTCCCGTTCTTCATCCCAGACAAATTTCTCACCTTTCCTCATAAGTTTAGTCAACGGTAAGGCCAAGCGTGAGAATCCTTCCACAAATCTCCTGTAATAACCCGCAAGACCCAAGAAACTTCTAACTTCTGTCACAGTCGTCGGTCTTGGCCATTTAGTGATAGCCTCAACCTTTACAGGATCCATGGTAATACCATATGCAGATACGATGTGAACCAAGAATGCCACCTGTCCCAACCAGAATTCACACCTCGAAAACATAGCATACAGCTTCTTCTAACGTAAAATCTCCAACACAATATGAAGATGCTCTTCATGTTCCTTCTTCGTCTTCGAATAAGAAAGGATGTCGTCAATGAATACAATAACGAATTTGTCCAAGAATTCATGGAAGACACGATTCATCATATCCATGAACACAGTTAGAGCACTAGTTAAACCAAACGGCATCACCAAGAATTCATAATGGCTAAAGCGAGTACGGAATGCAGTCTTATGAACATCTTGCTCCTTCACCCGTACATGATGATAGCCAGATCTTAGATCAATCTTGGAAAAGAACTTTGCACCCTGAAGCTGATAAAAAAGGTCGTCGATGCGAGGTAATGGATAACGATTTCTGATCGTGATATGGTTCAGCTCACGGTAGTCAATACACAGCCTCATACTACCGTCCTTCTTCTTCACAAATAGAATAGGAGCACCCCATGGAGATATTCTCGGACGAATGAATCCACGTTCCAAAAGTTCTTGAAGTTGCTCCTCCAATTCCTTCAACTCAAGAGGAGCCATACGATAAGGAGCTTTCGAAATAGGTTCAGCACCAGGAATCAACTCAATGCTGAATTCAACTTCACGTTCAGGAGGTATTCCCGGAAGCTCTTCTGGGAATACATCAGAAAAATCTCGGACAACAGGATGATTCTCAAGGCGAGGTTCATCCATAGAAGTATCCTTGATGGAAGCTAGAAAACCCTCACAACCGTGTGAGATCAAGGTACGGGCTTTCAAAGCAGAAATGATTTTCATAGACTTAACTGGTCGAGAACCCTGATAAATGAATTCGAGATTACTGAGGTCACCAAAGATGACACGTTTGGCATGACAGTCAATCGTAGCTCGATGTTCCGTCAACCAATCCATGCCTAGAATGATATCAAAATCGCACATCTCTAAAGGAAATAGATTGGCAGAACAAATTTTGTCGTCAAAACGTAAGGGACAGTTCTTAAATTCATGGCTAATAATTACTTGATTCTTCGTAGGGGTGGATATAGATAAGGCATAGTCAAGTAATGTAGATGGGATTGTAATATGATTAGCAAATGAAACAGATACCACAGAATGAGTTGCACCAATATCAAATAAGACAAAAACAGCTAGACCAAACATATATAAGGTTCCCGTAATGGTACCTGAAGCAGTCGCCGCCTAATCTCTGGTCAAGGCAAACACCAGACCCTTAGCAGCTGGCTGTTTCCCATTACCCTTTCCATTATTCTTAGGACATTCACGAGCTTGATGTCCTACTACACCACAAGAAAAGCAACCTCCAGTGACTCTGTGACACGGTTTTCCTGGATGCAGCTTCCCACATGTAGCACATGGGGGAGAAGTAGCCTGATCAGGAAACCTCTTCTGATTAGAAGAACCAGAACCAGACCTAGAAGCACAGTTCAAATACAGACCACGGTCACGCCCAAACCTCTGACTGCTATCACCCCGCCTATCATAGCTTCTCTGATCCTGCACCTTCGGGGTATTCACTGGAGTAGGTGACAAAGCCGGTCAAATCCTGTCACCTTCCCTGTTCCTCTTATTATTGTTCCTGGACCTCTCTCGAAGAATCTCAATGTTACGAGATGCGTTCGCAACATGGGCGACATCTGTGAACTCCGTGTTCACAATACCATCAAGAATCCAATCTCAACGTCCATTTAAAATTCTTGGCCTGCTCTTCATGTGTAGCAGCGTTAGCCCCCAAAACCCAGCCAAACGAAGCAATCTCTTCATGAATTCACTAGTAGTTTCATCCTCCAACTGACGGATAGTATGATACTCACGTTCATACTTTTGTTGTTCTGATCTAGGGAAATATTGCAGAAAGAAAGCATCACGAAACTCCTGCCAAGTCATAGCACCAACAATAACATCTCCACCCATAGCCTGCTTGAATGCCTTCCACCAACTCAAGGCATCACCCTCCAGCTTATAGCTAGCCAGCCTAGCTTTAAATTCATCCGTACAGCCTAACACCTCGAAAATCTTCTCCACATGTGCAATCTAGTTCTTAGCATCGACTGGAGTGTTAGCAGTGCTGAATGATTTGGGTTTTTGCTTCCCAAACCGCTCTAGCCAAACATGCATACTTGGGGGAACATCCCCACCAGAACCACCAGAAGTCCCTGTCTGACGAATCTCGTCAGTAATCCTGGCAGTGAGATCCGGTAACAAGGCTTGAACAGCCGCAGCAACAACCGCGTTAAAAGCAGCTTCATCACCACTGGATGAGGTAGTAGCACGAGGATTCACCATCTAAAAGATCAATAAACAAAACAGCAAAAACAAGATTAGAGGTTAAGATCAAAATATAAAGGAAAACGATTAAAGCAGAAGGAAGTCTAATGTCTACCCAATCCTCACAGGTCATAACCTAAGCTCTACAGGTCGAACCTATCTCCGATACCATAATTGTAACACCCCAACACGAAAAGGGCCAAAATGTAACATTATGGAGCCAATCAGAACATACTAACGCAAGCGAAAGACTTTAATAATAAAATAAATACTAAGTCACGTAAAACAATGACTTCCACAGTATAATCTCGACAAAGTCTCAATGAAAGAAATAATTCAAAACATAAGTCTGAATGAAATAAAAGTCCAAAATACTAAGTTTTAAAATAATCTATAAATGGGAATCTAAACATGGTTAGGTCTTCTAGCTCATACTCTCATCACTCATGCCCAGCATCCCGCTTATTACCTACCGCAGAGAAAAGAAAATTCGGTTGAGTTAATGCTCAGTGAACAGATATAAATAATGAAAGGTAATAAGCATAAACAAAAGAATAAATGAATGAATCCAAGAGAACCTTCTGAACAAGATGTCGAATGAAATATGGTACAAACGATGAAGGAGTCAAAACTTAAACAAAGAAAAATGTGGAACAGATGTCAAGTATCAAC
Source organism: Orobanche coerulescens (assembly GCA_033398695.1). NCBI lineage: Eukaryota > Viridiplantae > Streptophyta > Magnoliopsida > Lamiales > Orobanchaceae > Orobanche > Orobanche coerulescens. Next base: position 90,453,581 of record CM065803.1, read on the forward strand.
AAAGGAAAATGCCCAAGTAACAACCAAATAACAAATTGTACAAATGAGTCTATCTTTCCATATGTACTAATGTGAAATGGGGTATATTGCACACACACAAGTCCATTCACCGAAAGCTAAACATAACTAAGTACCTAGAATGCATCCATACGCTCCCTGCAAAACAGATATACATATGCCAAGTTCTAGACTAAGCATACATGCAATATACACGGGCCAAGTGCGCTATATATAGCAATATAAATAAATGGGAACGCCGTGGACAAAGTGACACCTCCACAGATAGTGTCAATACCATTGGTGCATCAATGGCAAGGTCATGGAACCCTGATGACTAGTTAAATAAATATGGGCAACATAAGTAGGCAAATGATGTATAGAATAATCATGAGGGACAATGACTAATTGTCCAACTAAGATGATGACTATAGGAAATTAATATAGCATCAAGGAATAATCAAACGAATAACAAAGCAAATATGGATTAATGGCATCAAATAACAACATCAAGAAAACAAGTCATGAGAAACCCTTACTGAAAAAGGGCGGAATATCTGTACATTAAGAAATGAAAGTAATTGGGAAATGAATACAAGGAAAGGTGGATCACTCCTCCTTCACTGAATCTACACGAATTATAATCATATATTACTTATACATTCTTTAAAGTCATAACGGATTTTAAATACATATTAGCTCATTCATTAATTTGTTTTAGGGCTTCACATGTGAAATAGTAAGTATTTATAACATAGCTTTGAAAGTATCTTGAATTGGTGTTTCAAATGAATTAGGAGCAAAACAAGATAGCTTAAACCAAACTCTTAGCTTATTTTATAATTCAGGTTTTATCACGTTCAGGCCCTTTTGTTAATGAAGTTAAAACCATAATTATATACTTACTGAGGTGCTCAAATAATTATTATAGATACTTATACATGTTAGGTACTTACTGTAATTTTCCTGAATTTTAGTTTAAAGTGATATTATGACACAAAAATTCCTTAACCCAGACTACTCAGAATTATGACCTGATGGTATACCCGAAAAGTTTTTATTTGTAAGACCAAATTATACACCTCATAAAAATCTACAAAAATTAAATTAACTACTAAACATGTTAAATGTTCTCGTCCGAAAATTTGGGGTTCTCAATCGTTATGGTTTGTGGAATAAAAATCATAGAAACCGACTGAAATGAGACTCAAAATTCCCAGATTTGACAACCAATCTTGTAAAAATCAAACGACCACTTTTCCGACATCCAACGACCAAGAGGCTTACATATTCCGAAAATAGACATCATGAACTAAATTTTAGAGTAAAGAAACATTTAAAAACCTATAGTATAACTCTATTTACATACCTCTCTCAACAAGGTTATGAATCTGCCAGAATCAAATTCACAAATCTACAAACCCTAAGTCTTGTTAAATATGTATTAGGTTAGTGATTGTTATATTCAGATTATGCATGTTTTAGGTGTGTCGAATGGAAAATAAAATAAAAAGGGTGATGATGATACCTCTGACTGGAACGAGATAGAAAACAAGAGAGCAAGGAACAGCCCAACAAGCCTTCAACCTCTTCTTCATCTTGAGAGAAGATAGAACCAGAACTTTGATGTTTTAGGGTTTGAGCATCGGTATTAAGTAGAGGTGTACTAAGTTCAATTATTTTATTTGTAGTAAATGAGGGAGGCCGATTATATGAAGGGAAGAAACGTGTGCTAAGGAGGGAGAGTGTCGTGATTGAGGCAAAGGAGAAAGGCAAGGAGTATCTTCCATATTGAGATATATACATCTAGATTGTTCTCATCTCATGCATTTTAAAAAAAAAAAATCGTGACATATAGGAGTGGGAGGGCCGATTATAGTATATATATACTTTAGGTTAAAATTCATAATGTATCAATAGCATATAACATATAGTTTAGGTGTATTTATTAATTCTTACAAAGCTTAGGTTAAAGTTTAAATTAGGCGCAAAATTGTTAATTCGGAATTTAGGGTTTTACACCACGGAAGCAAAAGACCTGGTCACCTGGACCAAGAAACTTTGAAAAAATTGGGAGAAGAAAGGAAAGCAGCTAAGATTTTGAGGGAGATGACGAGTGGAAATTCTCCCTACAGAGCGCCTTCGGACTCAGACGAAGTTCGCTCTGATGTAGCCGACCAAAACCCCTCTGAGATACCTGCAGAAGAGATAACCTCAACCCTTTCTGCAGCTGAAATTCTAAAGTTCCCTGCAGTTGAGAAGTCACATGCAGTTGAGCAGTTACCTACAGATGACTCCGACAACGACAGCCTTCCGCTGTCTGAGCTATTAAAGAGGAAGTTACCTGCAATATAGGAGGTTGTCCATATCACATAATCTCCACATAAGTCCCCCAAGAGGCAGATAGGCTTGGTGGACCACCCATCAGAAGTCGAAGAAGAAGAAGTGCAGACTGTCAGATCACCTGCATCTGCACCAGTCAAAGAATCCTCAGCTCAGATGCAGCTCATTATATCACCTGCACCTGCTCCTGCTGAAGATCAGCCAGCTCAGCCAGATCAGACAGAGCTGATGGCTGAAGTAATTCCACACTGACTCTTCCAAGCATGACAGAGGAAGAAGAGGCGGATGAGACAATTCAAATACCTGCTGCAGACTAGACTTTCAACCTGAGGATGATCAAGCCCTTGGGACTTACCACAGCTCAACTTTAGTTCGTAAAAAAGGAAGTTTTAAACTATTCCTTCATTAACATGTATGAGGAATGGAGAAAATTCAAAATGTATTCCTTTCCTCAACTAAATGAATTTGTAGAGAGAAGTACTTGGGAACATCCTATTACTGTGGAACAACTTGTTATGTACTTTTGTCAACAAACTGATGTGCAGATCTTACTTGAGGGGAACTGGTTCTCTCCCAGTTCAAACAAAATATGGACCAATTCATCCCGCAAGTAATGACAGATGTACTGTAGAAGAAAATTTTTGAAAGTCAGGATGAAGGAAGGAAGGAGGAAGGAGACAAGAGAGAAAATAAAATCACTACCATTGTTGAAATTGAACAAGAAGTAGTTGAAAAGGAGAAAGCTGAAGAAAATGATGGAGTTGAAAATATTGTAGAAGTGGCAGAAGTTGAAGAAGTGGCAGAAGTTGAAGAAGAGGCCAGAGTTGAAAAGGTACCTGAAGTAGTTGAAAAAGAAAAAGAAAAAGAAAAAGAAGTCGAAAAAGAAGAAGTTGATGGAGTTGAAAAACAAAAGCAAGATGATAAGGAGAAAGAAGATGAAGAGAAGGAAAAAGAAGAAGAAAAAGGAGAAAAAGAGGAAGAAAAAGATGAAGAAAAGAAAGATGAGGAAAGGAGGGATGATGAGGGTGATGCACCTGATCAAGCATCTAGATCCCATCATCCCACAGAGGAGGATAAGTCAAGCACCCCTGATCAGACCCCATCAAATCAGGAAGCAGCTGATAGAAGCCTACATTCAGAAAAGTCAACTTCCAGGAAGTCAACTTCACAAGAGGACTCAGGTGAAAATGACCCTCAGATAACACCTGAAGTCCAACTCTCACCTGCAATGCTTGACCTGATCAGAAGGCTTGTAGAGGAAAAAGTTGCCAAGCTTCTAGCAATTGAAGTGAAACCTGACTTGCAGTCCCTCAATGCCAAGATGGACACCTTACTCAACAGGAAGGAACCTTCCCCAATACCCTCAAACTCCAGAATGCCTCTTGTCATGTTTGACCTCATGAGTAGGGTGGAGGAGCAGCTAGCCACAATTATTCATGCTGGCAAAAAGGGGGAAGAAAATGGCAAGGGGAAAGAAAGAATGCAGGAGGAAGGCAAAGAAGAAATAACAAGACAAGACCTCCCTCTCATACAGGAAGGAACCTCTCATCTGAAAAGGAAAGAACCAGCTGCACCATCAGACCCACCTGCAGCCAAAAGGCAGAGAACTAGACTTGAACCAGAGGTGAGGTACCAATGGGAAGGCAAGGAACTACAATATGTTGAAGAAAACTTGCCTTTGGAGGCAGCACCAATGTGGGGAAGTGCTAGGAAGCAGTTTATAGAAAAGTACTATCTCTGGGAGATGCTTCAAGACAAAGACTGCTCCCACAACAAACATTCATTAACTTCATGTACATGAATTTTTCAAAACTCTGGGAAGTTTTGAAGAAATATGCTGCAAAGAATTTCAATGCCTATCACAAGTATTCCTGATTTCAGACCTGAAGAAGCACCTACACTGATGAATAATGAACTTAATGAGATGGCACTTCTCGAAGGAATCAGAGAACTATGCATTGAAAATAACTTCACATCTCCAGAGCAGCAACAGTTTGCTTCATTGCTAATTAAAAAGAAATATGGGTTAGTCCCAGTAACCAAGAGACCAATTGGAGCCAAGCCATTGCAGTAACTCCCTCTAGCCAGGGTCATAGGGAGAGGAAGATAAACTTTTATTTATAATTTACATGTAATTTTTATTTTGTAATTTACTTGTAATTTTGTAATACTTGTAATTTTTTCTTGTATTTTGTTTCATTCAAACTGCACTGTAATGTAACATCAATAAAAATTTATAACAGCCACTTGAATGACAACCACTAGTTATCTCAAAAATATTGAGTTTTACCTGTGTCTTGCACTTTATCTTGTGCAGACTTGTTGACATTTGAAATGCTTTAGTTTTGTCATCATCAAAATAGAGGGAAATTGTTAGGAATACCTCTTAGATTTTGATGATGCCATCCCTGTATTGTTATTTATTCAAATGTATGCACTAAGTACTTGGCATTGTAAAGAAGAACCAAATGAGTATCTTCTATAGGCCTTAAAATTTAGGCTAAGTCTTGATCAAAAGTTGGTCAGTAAGAAAATCAACTAAGTATAGAACTGCCATTATATCAGAGTAGTTTACAGGCAAGTTGATTTTCACACAAGTTTTGGTCAACGCAAAACACCAGAGAGGTTCGACCAAAACCAAGCTGCAGTTAAGTTCTGAAGAAGGCGCTACATCAGAGAGGAATTTCAGAGAGGTTTGACCAAACCCATCTGCAGTCAAGTTATCAGACGAGATCAATATCAACTGAAGTTTGACCGTTAGATCAAAGAACATCCATCAGGTCAGAGAACTTCAGTCAAGAACAGATCAGAGAACTTTATCTCAGAGAACTTCTATACATAGAAGCCTTAAATCAGAGAAGGTTGACCGCACATCAGGCAGGTTTGACTAAGAGATATCAGATAATTTCTCAGACAATATATCAGCCAAGTTTAGGAGACTCAGTCTATGTCAGCAAGCGTTGAAAGTCAACAATAATGGAAAACCACGTGCATACATAAGGAGACAAACCGAAAAGATTCCCAGAAAGTCAGGAATAAAATAATCCTTGAGATCCGCGTACTGAAGACTTATGAATAATCAAGAAAAGCGGCACGACCAAAAGAATTATTTCAAATGGTCGGAATTGAAAAGGGAATCAAGCCGTGCAACAGAATGATAAGATAAACAAAGAAGTCTACTCTCCAATGGACCAATTTGTTACAGTGATGCAACGACTATGAAGGAAACTCAAAGAATCGAACTATAAATATCTGAAGTTATGAATTGAGCAAAGTACAATGCGAACTATACTTTTTTTTTGATGAACCGAATTTGCATTAAGAACAAAGGACATTATTACACTGTTTAGGCCATCACTCTAAGCCTTAACTTCACACCCACAGAAAAGAAAACTACGCAAATACTACATGAATCCTTACATAGTTCCACATTTTCAAGACTAAATGTTGCATTCTCAGTTCAGTTCCGCTACCCCACTTTTCCTCCATTTGCATTCAATTTTTATCTTGCATGCCAAGCTCTCCCACGGTGTGCAATTCTTCTCAAAGATCCGTGCATTTATTTCTAGCCAAATCTGGTACAACAGTGTAGTGTAACCTGCAAGTGCATCCCATCTGCTTCTGAACCATCTGAAGTAAAACCCTCTTGAGTTGCCGTATTCCACTTACTTCTAGCAGTTTCAAAGTGGTGAGGAGCTGGTGGATATAAGAGCATCTGGTAAATAAATGTGTATATGTTTCAGCCTCCTTTTTGCATAGGCAACAGTGTGGTTGCTGCCCCAGAATCTTGAATCTCTGCAAACGATCCACAGTAGCCAGCCTTGCCTTGAACAACAGATATAAAAAGAATGCGTGCTTAGGCAATACCTTGGCATTCCAGACCAGTTTTGTGAAAACAGAACTTGCATCTCCATCCTTGAACTGGTTATACACCTCCCTGATTTTGAACTGTCCAGGGTCTGCAATCAACATGGGGGCAATAATACTTCTCAGTGCCAATATCTCCCTCCATACCCAACATATTTTGCCTGATGGTGCTGGAGTGTACTGCATTAAGTGTCTGCCTTTGAGGTAATATGCATTGATCCACTGTAGAGCAAGCAAACCAAGCAATCAAAGTGATCAAAGCAATCTATAGCATCGTGAAGAGCAAGCATTCAAGTTCATATTCGAAGAAGCTCTTAGTTGGAGAAGACAACACTCTTGTCTTTAAAGCTGAGTATGGGGTACTTCTGTGAACGAGGTTTTCAGAAGTTTCGAGACTGATAAGGCATCCACGGGTTCTTGATTGGAAGGTGATAGACAGCTCGAGAGTTGTTGAGGCATCCACGGGTTTTCGATCAAGAGGTGCTAGGCATTCAAGGGAGTTACAACGGCCACGGGTTTCCACTGGTTGGAAGCTGTTGTAACTGTGTGAATTTATTGTAATTTTTATCACTAGTTGACAGTTATAGTGAATTTATCTCCAACTGGTTTGGAGAGAAGTGGATTAGTAGAGGTTACCCCACCTCTGAGACCACTATAAGTGCGTGTGTGTTTTACTGCATTCATCATAATTATCTGCTGCATTCATATTTATTGTTCCATTAGATAGTCAACTGTCTTCCACATTGCTTAGTCTTTACAGTTGACATAAGTCACCTACAGACGATATAAGTCATCTGCAGTATTACCAGCTGTGCTTCCGCACTACTCATATGCTGCGAAGTTTTGTTAGCTGCATATTATACAGCTGAAGAAACTCACCTGATTAAGGAAAGAGTTTAATAAGTCTATTCACCCCCCTCTAGACTTATTCATGGCGACTTGTGACCTACATGTAGACTTTTGATAATATCTTCTTGATTCCTAGCATAACACGAATCCAATCGAATGAGCTCTTGGAAATTTCCGAGCACCAAAAGCACCGTGCCTCTACATATCACGCGTCGAAAATATGACCGGAAATATGTAATAGTCACTCCAAGACCTCCAAGGTCGATGGCTATTTGAAGTTATGAAATGATAAACTTTTATTTTAATTTTAACTCTCAAAGAATTAAAATTGAAGAAGAAATTATATCTCACAGAAAATTAAATGGAAAGAAACTCTTCTTTCTTCCCTTTTTCTTTTCTTTTTCTCTTTTGTGACGTGAGGTTTTCTGCACTTCAAGCATCTTGTTGATACCCAAAATATTATCCAGAGATGATATTGCTGGAATGGATGTGTAGCAAACAAAAATACGAGAGCACGTCCGCGGGTAAGTAAATAACACAAGATTTGCCGGGTTTGTTAGGCCCGGGCTTGAATGCTCTCGCGAGATGTTATTAATACGAATACGTTGGAGTACAAATATTAATATAAGAGTGTGATTAAAATGAGTGTAAAAGACCCTAGTTATCTAGCTCTTGAGTGATGCTCTGTGAGTTCTTGTTCTTATTTCTGCCGACCGTCTTTGGGTTAAGAGGTTCGAAGAGTGAGAGTTAGAAAGATGTCCGAAGTGTATAGCGTAGCGAAGAGAGAGAATCTAACTGTGGAGTCGCGAGAAAGCATCCCGAGTTCCAAGTACAGGAAGCCTTCTATTTATAGGAGCTGGGATGCCTTTTCCTGACGGGCGATCGCCTTTCTTGTAATATAATAAGGGGCGACCGTCTTTTAGCACATGGGTCAAGTTGCCTTAAAGTTCATGCGTCATTGGCAGCCAGCTGTGCGGACGAATGAGAAGTCTACATGCGTCCTGAGTCGCTGTCCCGGGAGGTCCCACCTTGTACCTTTCGGCGGGTCTGTCGGTAGGTGAGAAGATGGTGACAGGTTGTGGCCAATGATCCATGTTCTGCGGCGCCATTCGCGGATCTACACATGGGTCCTTGCTTCGTGTTTCGGCCTTCGCAGACTGGACGGGTGTTGGCTTTGTGTGCGGCATGAGACGGTCGTCCTTGGCCGGGCACCAGAGTCGATTGCCAGGTGCCAAGAGATGATCGCCTTATATGTCGATCGCTTGGCACTTGGGTTTGATCTGGGATCTACGTTATGTAGGCAAGTCTGCCTTGGTCTATTCGACTCTAGCTCGGTCGCCCGGCATTTGTGTCGATCGCCTGTTGAGGTGTATAAATCTCGACACAACACATCTCACCCCAAAAATGAATGCATTAACTTGATGATGATGGAGTTAGTGTATAAATAATACACTCTACTCATTATTAATTCATACATACCATTTATTAATACATATAAAGTCATACATACCATTTAATAATACATCTAACGTATTATTAAGTCCTCACACTTAATTACATAATAATTCATCATGTGAATGATAATGGGGGGCGGCTATGATGAGACTTTATAGCATTGGTTCATTCCGCTCCGTGAAATGTACCTTCGTGTATCTAATCAGATAGATAAACCTTGGTACGTTTCAATATTAATACAATTAATTAATTATATCACATATAAATTCTCTAAGAAATAATATGAATTAAATTAATTACCCAGTAATTTATTTAACTCACTAGATCGATTTAATTTATCCAATAAATTAAAACAACTATTATTCAATAATATAAATTAGACATCTAATGTCTAATATTCACAAAGAGAGAATGTCCTTATTATACTCCATCGCGACTCGATAAGTTCGTCTTAGTCGGCAATGGGAGGAAAAACACTGTACCCCAACTAAGAATGAATGATAGGCATCATTACAAAACCTTTATCTTATGAATACCGTATACGTATAAACCTTTCAATCATATGTCTCAGTTAAGTATTAGGGTCACGGTAAAGTCAAACCATATAGTCACTTGACTCTATGCATTTGTTAATGCAAACTGAGATCACCGAGCTCTCGTGTATCAAATACAACTAGCTCTAACTGTTTTGGCCAAAGACTTATGATCTCATTTGCCATTAACCGCATAGGACATTTACCTGCTCACTAACAGGAGAAAGAATCCTATCCTGGTATTCAGTAGAGATTGTTACTTGCCCACTAAGTTGCATTTCGAGGTTGACCCCACCAACCGGCGATTGGATCAAACTACTCTAATGACTAACTTAATGTCACAAGCACATCTCTTACTGAAACCTCAAGTCAAAGGTCCACGTATACATATCACAACCTTTCGATTCGGTCATTGACAACCCCTGAGTGATATCCATGTGACTGAATCGAGGTGAGTCGTGTTCGAGTATACTAATCCCACTAGCATACCTATAACGTGTGCTCCCACTAAACCTTAGTGAAGACAGGCACTATACATGCCAAAGTACACATTATACAAGTCTTGTATAAACTTACTGCCCAATTAAGTTTTATCGACTTGCGAACCAGTTAAGCATTTGAGCCCTAAACACTTCTAGTGCCTATCTTCTTATCAACATAAGGAGTGGAATATTTGCTCTTAAATGCAAGGACTATTATTCTATATACCAGATCACAATGCACGTGATATACAATAATATAGAAATAATTAATGCCTTATTTAATATTCATAATTATAATACAATGCTCTCACTCTCTCATCTTCTGAGTGGCATTCGAGGGCATATTCCTAACAATCTCCCACTTGCACTCAATGCCACAAACTATGGTATCTAATACCCATACACTCAAGATGTCTCTCTAAGACCTTCTGAGATAGTGGCTTGCTAAGCGGATCAACAACGATATTTGTCGTGTCTATTCTTTGTAGTGTAATGTTTCCTGAAAAATCTGAGTCTGTATAACCCATCACTTTAAGTTCTCCACCACCGTATGTAAGAACCAAGTCTTTAGTTCTCTTTAGGTAGTTAAGAATGTTCTTCACAGCAATCCAATGTTCCTGCCTTGGATTTGACTGAAACCGACTTACTACGCTCACAGCATAGGAAATGTTCGGTCTAGTGCAAATCATAGCATACATGAGGCAACTGCTGAACCATAGGGTACCTTGCTCATTTCCTTTCCGTCTTCCTCACTTTGAGGACACATCTCTAAGAAAAGTTTTGCACTATGTTGCATAGGTAGGAACCCTATTTTAGAATCTTCCATCCTAAATCGCTTCATGATCTTTTCTATATAGAGGGCTTGAGAAAGACCTAACATTCTTTTCGCTCTATCCCGGTAGAGGCGAATACCCAGAATATAGGTAGCTTCTCCCAAGTCTTTCATTGAGAACTCTTTAGAAGGCCAAGCTTTCACAGAACTGAGTATTCCGACGTCGTTTCCTATAAGTACAATGTCATCGACATGTAGTATTAAGAATGCAATTTTGCTCCTACTAACCTACATGGAAATACAGGGCTCCTCTTCATTTTGAACAAAATCAAACTCTTTGACTGTCTCGTTAAAACAAAGATTCCAACTTCGTCAAGCTTGCTTCAGTCCATAAATGACACGCTAAAGTTTGCATACGTTATGAATATTGGTTTTAGATATGAATCATTTAGGCTGTTCCATGTAAATCTCCTCCGCAAGGAATCCATTTAGGAATGCCGTTTTCACATCCATTTGCCATATTTCATAATCTAAGTGGGCTGTTATGGCCAGCATCATGCAAATAGACTTAATCATAGCTACAAGCGAGAAGGTCTCAAAATAATCGATTCCTTCTCTTTGGGAATAACCCTTTGCCACAAGCCTAGCCTTATAGGTATCAACCTTGCCATCTCCATCAGTCTTTCTTTTATAGATCCATTTGTTTCCAATAAGCACCATGCCTTTAGGACGATCTACTAAATTCCAGACCTGATTAGCATGCATTGAGTCTATCTCAGCTTCCATAGCTTCTTGCCACTTGGCGGAGTCAACATCTACCATCGCTTGGTCGTATGTAGAAAGATCATTCTTATGACACCTTTCTGTCATCTCATGGACACACAGTTCCTCTTGATGCAGATAGCCATACCTCTTAGGTAATTGAGAAATTATACTAGACTTGAGGGGTTGTGTTTGTATTTCAGAAGGTTCGGTTCTAATATCTTGCACAGATGTCTCATTTGGTGTTTTTTTAATTTCTTCCAAAGAAATATTTCTACCTGCGCCTCCTTCTTGAATAAACTCATCTTCGAGGAAGTGTTCTTGTAAAGCAATGATGATACTATGATCTTCATGCATGTAGAATAAATATCCCACGGAATCCCCTGGATATCCTATGAAACGACCTTTCATAGACATAGCTTCCAATTTCTCTACTTTAGTCTTCTTGACATAAGCAGGGCATCCCCAAATCCTAATGTGATTAAGACTTGGTTTCCTACCTCTCCACATCTCATGTGGGGTCTTAGGAATGGATTTGGAAGGACATCTGTTCAAGATATGCATAGTAGTAAGGGGCGGGTGACCCCACAAATAAATCGGTAGATCAGTATAGTTAAGCATGGAGTGAACCATGTCCACCAAGGTCCGGTTCCTTCTTTATGATACACCATTTAATTATGGAGCAGCTGGAAGAGTGAATTGTGACACTATTCCTAGTTCCTTTAAGAACTTATCAAACTCGGTACTCATGTACTCACCACCTCGGTCTGACCGAAGAGTCTTCACATGGTTACCTGTTTGATTTTCAACTAGGGCTTTAAATTCCTTGAATTTATCAAAAGCTTCAGACTTATGTTTCATTAAGTATACGAACCCATACCTAGTATGGTCATCAGTGAATGTAATGAAATATTGAAATCCATCTCGTGCCACTTCAAAATGGGCCACAGATGTCGGTATAGATCAATCCAAGTTTTTCAGCAGCTCTTTCAAAAGTCCTTGCGAAGGGTAACTTAGTTATTTTACCTTGAAGGCAAGATTCACAAGTTGGATAGGGATCCGATCCCAATGGACCCGTAAGTCCATCTTTCTCCATTTTATGAACCTTGATTTGACCAATTTGACCAAGTCTAAGATGCCACTTAAGTACTTGGTTTGTTTCATCTCTACCACGTTTCCTAGTTATAGTGTTCACAATTGTTTTATTCTTTAGATTCAAATGGTTTAAACCATTTAATAATGTAGCAGTACCAACTAATTTATTTCCAAAATAATTCGACAGGACCCATCTCCAATAAAGAAGTGAAATTCTTTTCGATCTATTAACGGAATTGATACAATACTTTTATGCCCCTTGGGCAAACAAGTACATTATCTAAAGTAACAATAAAACTAGATTCTAAATTCAACATAATGGATCCAATATCAGAAGCCTCGACACTATGTCCACTTCTGACGGTGACCATCACCTCCCCTGAATTCAGCTTCCTACTTTGTTCCAGATCCTGATTCATTATACAAATGTGAGAACTCGCACCGGAATCAAGTATATAAGAAGTAAAATATACAGTTACAAAACAATTTATTTCCAAAACCAGTAGTTCCATACCTGAGGGCGCATTAAGGTCAAGATTAGGACATTACCTTCTCCAGTGGCCTAGCTCAGTGCAGTTTAGGCATACATCCATTTTCTTGGCCCCCTTGCTCTTTTGAACAATTGGGGATTTGGCCTTTCCTTTGTCGATCTTGGTGATTGGACCTGACTGCTTTTTGTTATTTTTCTTCTTATTCTTGGACTTCCAAGTCCCAGAAGAAATCACAAGTGCAGCTTCTTTTCCCTTTGTCTTCATCTGAGACTAGGCAGTCGTCAGTTTGTTCATTAGCCCAGCTAAGATACATGCAATCTCATTGCAATTGAAGTTCATGACAAATTGGGAAAATGAGTCAGGAAGTGATTGCAGGATAAGGTCAGTTTGGAGAGATACATGCACCTGAAAATTAAGAGCTTCTAATCTCTCAATCATCGAGATCATCCTGGCGCAGAATAATTGCTTCGACATCTCATATCTAGCAGTTCGACTATGCTCTCCATAGAGCTAAGCCAGGTGCGCTAAGATGGCTCTCGAAAACGTCATCTTTTCATGGGAACATTGAAGCACAATAGTCATTAAGCCTAGCATGTACCCGCGCACTCTTACGTCGTCTTTTACCCATTTCTCGTGGACACCGACTTCTTCCTGATTAGCTTGGGTTCTTGCAGGAGCCGCTGGGATGTCCGCCTCCAAGACGTATCCCAGCATTTCCATAGTGAGGACAATCCGCAAGTTCCGAAGCCAGTCCACATATTTCGGACCAGCCAGGGCGTTCTTTTCAAGTAGTATAGCGAGTGGGTTCATTGTCATTTTGAGAGATTTTTATTAACTGTAGAGAATAATTTAAGATTCGTTAGTGATTGTTTAATTATGATACGAGTAAAGAATTTAAGGACTTTCTTTATTCATAACTCGGCTCCCACTATTTTATCGGCATTTGCACACTCCCATATGAAATCGGAAGTCACGGTTGACTTCATAGTGGTGATTGAGTTCTTTAAAAAGTTTAATAGAGGGCAACCTATACGGTTTCTATTCTATCATTCTTCATAAAGTGGTGTCTAATACCAACCCATCTAATGGATGATTCGATCTTCTTTTACCCATAGTTCACTCGCCCTCGACCCATACGTTTCTATGGCACGCTGAACTATCTAAGTTTAAACCGTCAACTGCTATAAGTCTGACAATTGAATCTCACCCGCTAACCAATACGGCTTCTAGGGGTTTGATTCGTCACAACTGAAGGCATCTAATGCACTCTAGGAATTTATCAACCTTCCCCAATAATATTACCCCGACATACTCGGAAGAATAATATTCCGGTGTAGATTTCAATTTTCTATGAGTTTGACGTAGGGTAGGAAACATCGTAACCGTTATAACTTAGTGTTTGTAAAGTGGGAGAATTACGCGATTATATGTTACACTTTGCACATTAATCATATTATAATCGCGGTTTGTCGGTTTGTTTGTTTGTCATACAATATGAAAACATTCACAACCTAATTCTCCCAACATGTAGTTCATGGACCGTTCCTAAATACCGAGTCATCATCGACTCGATAAAAGAAAAAACAAGTAATCAAATTACAAGTGTGAAATCTTCCTCTTCATGGCGGCTTGTCCTCGGCTCTTCGTCATAGCTAATTTATTACATTAATAAAATTTGCATCCTATACAAATTTACTAAAAAAATAAATGGGCTCAAAACGGACATTACAACCCCATCGTGTAAAGATTTAAAATACTAAGTCCATGAACCACATCACATTCAAAAAAATTATACAACCAATACATTAAAGTAAATGGCAATATTGATTAATCTAAATATTGATCTAATCAACAAAAAATAATCCAACTTTTAGAATTAATACAATTAATTCTCATAACCATTAATTTTAATTTGTTCCGGATAAAATAAATATTTTATTAAATTAATTCCCTTAAAAATAAAATTACAATAATTATATTTTAGTCAAATTAAATCCAATTTAATTTGTGGGAAATTTATTTACCGAACGAAATATAAAAATAGAGTCGAAAAACACAGGGCCTGGGCCAAGCCCGCGGCTCGACAGGGGCCGACCAGCACCAGCCAGTAGCAAAGAGTGACTAGCTGCCGGGCGATCCGGCGGCCCATTTGCAGTCGAGCTGTGTCCGGCCATTTTTCCGGCTCATTTTTTCGTCCCGAATCCAAAAATAATATTTTTTTAATTTTTATATTACACAATTATATCAGTTTTTCAAAAGAAATATAGATTTATATTGTAAAATAAAATCATGAAAAATAATTTTCGATGAACAATTAAACATTAACAATTATATTAATTAAGATTCTAAATCATAAAAAAATAACCAAGCATTCCAAATGCAAATATCGAATATGCGATCGCATAGACCTCACTCTGATACCACTGTTGGGATCCGGTGATTAAAATCGAGTTATGCAGCGGAAAATAAACCGATCCAACCGGATAAAACCAAACCCCAAAACAGATCGATCAAGCATCGTATAAATGAATATAAAATTGACGAAGACAAAATTAAGAGATCATACCCTCGTAGACCTTTGATAATATCTTCTTGATTCCGAGCACAAGACGAATCCAATCGAACGAGCTTTTGGAAATTCTCGAGCACCGAAAGCACCGTGCCTCTATGTATCACGCGTCGGAAAGATGACCGGGAATATGTAATTGTCACTCCAAGACCTCCAAGGTCGTCAGCTATTTGAAGTTATGAAAGAATAAATTTTTATTTTAATTTTAACTCTCAAAGAATTAAAATTGAAGAAGAAATTATATCTCAAAGAAAATTATACGGAAAGAAACTCTTTCTTTCTTCCCTTTTTCTTTTCTTTCTCTCTTTTGTCCCGTGAGGTTTTCTGCACTTCAAGCATCTCACTCAAAAAATGAATGCATTAACTTGATGATGATGGAGTTAGTGTATAAATAATACACTCCACTCGTTATTAAGTCATACATACCATTTAATAATACATATAAAGTCATACATACCATTTAATAATACATCTAATCTATTATTAAGTCCCTACGCTTAATTACATAATAATTCACCATATGATGATAATGGGGGGCGGCTATGATGAAGACTTTATAGAGTTGGTTCGATTCGGTCCGTGAAACGGACCTTCGTGAAGACTTTATAGAGTTGGTTCGATTCGGTACGTTTCAATATTACTACAATTAATTAATCCAATTAATTAATTATATCAAATATAAATTCTTTAAGAAATAATATGAATTAAATTAATTACCCAGTAATTTATTTAATCCACTAAACCGATTTAATTTATCCAATAAATTAAAACAACTATTATTGAATAATATAAATTAGACATCTAATGTCTAATATTCACAAAGAGAGAATATCCTTATTATATTCCGTCATCTATCATGTGCCGCGATTCCATAGGTTTGTCTCAGCCGGCTTTGGGAGTATCCAATGAGTGTTAGCACCACATAGCCAGTCTCTTGGCCTACACCGTAACCTAACCGAGAATGAATGATAGGATCATTCTAAAACCATTATCTCATGAATACCGTATACGTATAAACTCTTCAATCATATGTCCCGGTCAAGTATTAGGGTCACGATAAAGTCAAACCCTATTATATCTTGACTTGATGCATTTATTAATATAAATCGAGATCATCGAGCTCTCGTGTACCAAATACAGCTAGCTCTAACTGCTTTGGCCAAAGAGTTATGATCTCATTTGCCATTAACCGCATAGGACATTTACCTGCTTAATAATAGGAGAAAGAATCCTATCTTGGTATTCAGTAGAGACTGCTACTTGCCCTCTAAGTTGTATTTCGAGGTTGATCCCACCAACCGGCGATTGGATCGAACTACTCTAATGACTAACTTAATGTCAGAAGCACATCTCCTACTGAAACCTCAAGTCAAAGGTCCACGTATACCTATCACAGCCTTTCGATTCAGTCATTGACAATCCCTGAGTGATATCCATATGAATGAATCGAGGTGAGTCGCGTTCGAGTATACTAATCCCATTAGCATACCTATAACGTATGCTCCCACTAACCCTTTGTGAAGACAGGCACTCTACATGCCAAAGTACACGTTATACAAGTCTTGTATAAACTTACTTCCCAATTAAGTTTTATCGACTTGCGAACCAGTTAAGCATTTGAGCCCTAAACACTTCCAGTGCATATCTCCTTATCTGGATAAGGAGTGGAATGTTTGCTCTTAAATGCAAGGACTATTATTCTATATACCAAATCACAATGCCCGTGATATACAATAATGTAGAAACAATTAATGCATTATTTAATATTCATAATTACAATACAATGTTCTCACTCTCTCATCCAATGAGTGGCATTCAAGGGCATATTCGTAACAACAAGACCTACATAACGTATGAAACAGCCTTTGAATAACATAAGCTATGTTTGAAATTGAACCGTTGTACAGCTTCTAGAAGGTCAACATATTGAATGGTCATATTCTTTATAACGTACGCAACAAGTACATCATAATTGCCGCTATGCATTTGAAACTTAATTCAAAATTGGACCGTTGATGACATCTAGAAGGTCAACAAATCAAACGGATACCTGAGGAGATCATAACATGCATAATCAACAGGGTTAGCGTACGTAATGGAAAAGCCATAAGCCATTGGACAATTCTGGACTAAGTATTGAGGACATTACACAAATGAGTAACATACGCTATAGTTTTAATGTACATAGCACATGTTACATAATGTATGTTAAAGAGGTCTACTATTCCAACGGGAAAGAGCCTCCTAAATGCTATAAATAGAAGCATTTGGAGGTGTTGAAAAATCAAGAAATCTATGATTATATCAAGCACTTATATCATTCTTTTGAGCTTCATTATAGAAATATACTTTGGGAGATAATACTTATTGCAACTGATGCAATAAGAATTGTTCTAACAATCTTCTATATACATTCTTGTATCACTTTGAGCGATTATTGTGTAAGACGAGTAACTATACTCACAATAATCTTTATAACTATGTGAGGTTGTCTTGTACCCCGAAAAACAAGAGTGATTATAGTTGTGGTTGTTCTTGAGCCCGAAAATCAAGAAATTATAAGTTCGGCACCAATCTTGAAAGTGCTAATGTAAATAGTTGGCACTGAACTATAAAGTGCATTCAGTTTTGAGAAAAAGTTATAGTCGACAACGATAGGTAAGGGACGTAGGCTTTTGAATAGCCGAATCTCTTGAGCAATTTCTTGTGTCATTTTATTTCCACATTTTTCATTACTCCTATTTTAGCTTCCGCACGAAAATATTTCATAACTCTACTCTACACTATTCAACCCCCCTTCTAGTGGAGGTACCAACCCAACAGCTATAACTGCAGGAAACCATGACGCTATGCAAATAGATGTCCTCATCTTAAAGTACAGAAGCTGTTAGAGGCTGAGCAACTGGAGAAGGACGAGAAAGACGTGTCTGAAGAAATAAGCTCAAGGCACTGATCAGAGAATCAGAAGCCACGTCCACACCTATAAAGACATAGGAATGCCTAGAGGCTGTCACCGACAGTGACTCCTCCGATGATGAAATCAAAGATAAAGCCTACATGTGTTTTATGGAAAAGGAAGAGGATAATGATGAAAATGATGATGAGGTAAGCTCAACCTCAGTTAACCATTAAAATGCATCACATACTTTTAAAAATATGATGAATGAGTTTCGGACTATTCAAAAAGCCCATGAGATGCTTAACCAAGAAAACCTACACTCTCTCTTTTAAATCTGAAGGATAAAAATGACCTGCTGAAAAATAATTATGAAAATAAGTCTTTAGGTTGCGAAAATAGCAAGGTCACTCATGAAAGACTCATGGAAAGAAATCATCAATTTTCAACTGAGCTAAATGAGATAAAATCTCATAATCAATGCAAGGCAAATGATTAAACTCTACTAGAAGCTAAGATACAGCTTCTCGAGAAAGAGAACTTGAGACCATCTCAAATCATTTGAGAAATCATATAGGAGGATAGAATACATACTAAGCACTGGACAACATGTCCATGACAAACGTGGCTTGGGATACGGCCCGTTCTCCAAAAAAGGCAAAAATAGTACGGTGTTTGTCAAAGGAGTGGAACCCGTTCCGAAAACCAATGAAGCTCCAAAGGCCACACCTGTAGACAAAGGAAAGGCTACATCTGTCCCTTCTCAGAAATTAAAGGCTACCATTCTGCCACCTAGCTCTTATCATAAGCAGAGGAAAGCACAGTCTCACAAGCTTGTAAGAAGATATGATCAATATCAACAGTATGCTCCTCAAGCATACCGACAACATCATCATTTCATCGGTAGAAAAGAAGGAAAGATGTACCCAAGTACCATCAATAGCATATACCTCAGTACTATCAACAGTACATTGCTCCTCAATACTAGGTACAGAAACAAGGTATATTTCTTGTAAGCAAGCTGCCGCTCTGTTCTACCAACAACAAGTCTGGAAATCCAACTGGAAACCCATAAGGCACGGTAGAATGCATAGAAATACAGTTTCTCCTCGTAGACAACAACCATACCCGTGCCAAAATTCTAAAATCTATATGTATAATGATGCTTACAGTTCTTACGTGCCTGCTCATGTAAATCTCACAAAAGAGGACCTAACACAACCTTCAACAAACCCATTGCTGTCAGGCAAATATGGGTACCTAAAGGCACTAACAATGAAGGGCCCAAAGATCAAAGAAGACCTAAATCTACTTAATTTTTTATTACATAATATCAAGGAGAAGCACATTTGGTACTTCGACAATGAATATTCTCGCCATATGACAAGAGATATCACCAAGCTAACAGATTATGTAGAAGGTCGTGGTCCAAAGGTGCGATTCAATGTCAAATCAAAAGAAAGAACAAGAGGGAAAGGAACCCTGCTTGTAGAAAAATTCAAGGTCACTGATGTAGCCTATGCGGAAGGACTATACTATAATCTGTGACAAACAGTTCTCGGTCAAATTCTATGAAGATCACTAGAGGGTGAAGGACAGAAGACCAAACAGATTGTCCTTACAGGGTAGATGGTCATGTAACATGTACATTGATGATTGGAAACCTACTATTGTTGTAATGCCTTTTATTGCCAAAGGCACTGCAGATCAAAGCTGGCTATAGCACAAAAAGAAGTCTAACATCAACTTAGAGGCCATTAGCAAATTAGCCCGATAGGGAATGGTCATAGGTTTGCCCGATATTTCACTTCATAAGAACTAGGGGTGTCTAAATGGTTCCCGGTTCTCGGTTAGAACCGGAACCGAACCGGAACCGTATATTCGGTTTTCGGTCCGGTTTTCGATTTTGTATGTCTAAATTTTTCGATTTTCAGTTAGAACCAGAACCGAATGGTTTAGAACTGAAAACCGATTTTGCAATAATATATTATATATTTATTAAATATTAATATATTTTATAATTTATAATTTTAAAAATTAAAACCCTAAATGACTAAATCTCTATTTTCAATTTCTCTCTCTCTCGTCTCAAACAGGTTTTCAACTAAAACAGTTTTTCGAATTAAAACAGTTTATTAAATAATATATTTTCAATTAAAACAGGTTTTTCGAATTAAAAAAAACAGTTTTTTTCGGGTTAACCGAACCGGAACCGAAAATAATCGGTCCGGTTCCAGTTAACCGAAATTTTATATGGTCCGGTTGTTTGTTCTCATTTTTGGGCAATTATGGTTCCGGTTAACCGAAAATTTCGGTCCGGTTAACCGAAACCGAACCGTTCAACAGCCCTAATAAGAACAGCATCTGTGGACCCTGTCAGAAAGGCAAACAAGTCAGGTCGTCTCTGAAGAGAAAATCTTATCTATCAAGACCCAGGGTTTTTAACTTACTCCATATGGATCTTTATGACCTTCTAGACCCTGTCAGTCTAGGAGGTAAGAAATATTGTCTTGTTATAGTTGATGATTTCTCCAAGTACTCATGGACTATCTTCCTGAGAAAGAATAAAGAGACAACCACAAAGTTGCCAGAACACCTGAAAAAGCTTGAAAATGAGAAAGGCCTGAGCATACTATCCATTCGGTGTGGCAAAGGCACAGAATTCACAAATCGCTTCCTAGAGCAGTACTATATGGACAATGGCATACAACACGAATACTCAGCAGTCCGAACTCCTCAACAAAATAGTGTTGCCGAGCAAAAGAACATGACGCTGAAGGAGGCAACAAGAACAATGATAGCTACAAACAAGTTGCCACAGTGTTTCAGGGGAGAAGCAACAAATACAACATTCTACACATAAAATAGTTGTATCATCAACAATCACCCCAACAAAACCTCATACAAGGCATGTAATAATAAAATTCCTATGGTTGCGTATTTTCACATTTTTAGATGTAGGTGTTACATTCTTAACAATGGGAAGGATCATCTCAAGACCTTTGATGAGAAATCCAATGTGGGTATATTTGTTGGATACTCCTATGTCAGCAAGGCATTTAGGATTTCAACAAAAGAAAAGTGACAATAGAGGAGTCAGTCCATGTGGTCTTCGCTAAACCTCATTGTGATCTTACAGGAATAGATAACCTAACCTAATCCGTCCAAACTTTATCTCTTGATGAAATCCCACGGCCTCAAGAAGATCTTGTCGTCAATCTAGAAATTAATCCCCCGGCTATAAGAACAGATGAAGTAGTTGAAACTAATGTTGTGGAAGCTGAAACTGATCCTACAGCCTAACAGGACACAACAAGGGATGCTGAACTACAACCCGACAGAAGATGGTTAAGATATCACCTTCAGGAGTTAATAGTTGGTGATATTGATGCTAGCGTGCCCACCAGAAGAAGAATATAAAGTACACAAGAAAATGTACTATGTGCACAAGAGGATACAGAATCCGGTTCTGAACAGTTCCTTGTATGAAAATCCAAAGCTGAACTTAGGAGACTTGCCATGTGCAAACTAACTGTATTCTAGCATAGTATGAACCTGTCTCGACCGATGAAGCGCTCAATAATTCTCACTGGATCTCATCTATGGAAGAAGAGCTCAATAGTTATGAAAGGAATAATGTTTAGTACCTAGTCCCCAGACCAACCCATTAAAGTGTAATAGGAAACCAAATGGGTATTTCGAAATAGAAAGGACGAGAATGGCCTTATAATAAGTAACAAGTCCAGACTAGTTGCCCAAAGCTACAGATATGAAGAAGGCATAGACTATGATGAAACATTTGTCCCTGCAGCCAAACTAGAAGACATTAAGATATTCCTAGATTTTGCATCTCATAAGAACTTTATCGTATATCAAATGGATGTAAAAGTTGCATTTATTAATGGAGACCTAACTGAAGAAGTGTATGTTGAACAACCAACAGTATTTGCCAACACAGAGGGAGAAGATCTTGTATACATGCTACGGAAAGTGATGTATGGTATTTAAGCAAGCACCCCAAGCATGGTATGAAACCCTGTCGATGTTCCTTATCAATAGTGGATTTGAGAAAGGCGTTGTTAACCAAACTCTCTTCAAAATCCACGAAGGTGATGATCTCCTTAACGTTCAAATCTATGTAGATGACATTATTTTTTGTTCAAATAACCTTGATCTGTGTAAGAAGTGCTCTCATATCATGCAAAGTAAATTTGAAATGAGTACGATAACTTAGCTATTTCTTAGGGTTGCAGGTTAAACAACTTAGGGATGAAGCAAGGAGCTGCTCAACAAATTAGGGATGAAGACTACAAAGTCATCATCTACTCCCATGAGCACTTCCACACAGATAAGTGCTAACGAAGCTGGAAAACCAGTTGATCAATCTCTCTACAAGAAGCTGATAGGCTCACTCTTGTACCTAATAGCCAGCAATTGCGATATCCAGTTTGCTGTATGAGTGTGTGCTCGATATCAGGTAGCACCTAAGGAGTCACACTTCACCACATCCAAACGAGTCCTTAAGTACGTTAAAGGAACAATAAATTTAGGATTGTGGTTTCCTAAGGAAGGAGGGTTCGGTTTGGTAGGCTACAGTGATTTGGATCTCGGAGGCTACAAGTTGGATAGGAAAAGTACGAGCGGGACCTGTCACTTCCTTGGACCTAGAGTTGTGTCATGGTTCAGTAAGAATTAATTGGCCAACTCGGTTTCTAGAGCTGATTCAGAATATTATGATGTTAGAAGCTGCTGCATCGCAATAGCTACAGGACTATGGCATCGAGGCAAGAGAAACTCCAATTATGAAAAGAGGGGAAAAGGCGATAAGGGATTACTACGCTTCTACTGAGAGAGAAGCTGGGAAGGAAACCTACGCAGGAAGAGGCGTGAAACTAGTTTTAGACAAGTCTAGTAGGCAAGGGAATTGTTATTTTTTAGTGCAATCACAATCACTCACAACCCTGTATTCCACTCGAGGACCAAGCACATTGATATGAAACATCATTTTATCAAAATTTACGTGGAGAATAAATATGTTTGGATCGAAAAAATTCATATAGATATTCAGTTAGCCGACATCTTCACAAAGCCTCTCAGCACAACGAGGTTCTGTATGCTCCGTCACGAATTAGGAATGCTACAGCTTGATTAAAATCCTTGTAATTTTTTAATTTTACTCATCAATTGAGGGGGAATGCTGTAAGGCCCATGAATACATGTCCATCTAAATTAATCATACACTCATAATTACAAATCATATTCTTAGTGTAGGAAGAAGAAGGTACAATTACCTTCCTACAGCGGACGTGTGCATTATTTAAGGGGGAACACAGTAGGACCCTAGAGTGTAGTATTAATCATCAATTGCTGTAAGAATTGAATCTTGTTTGTGTAACACCCCCAGAGCCATCCGGGAATATTACAGCATCGTGGGCCCCGCACCGGACCCACAAGACTAAATGACATTTCTGTAATCAGTACAAAATAGCTCAGGAGGCTAACAACGGTAATATCTTTAAAAATATTCGAAGACATAACAAAATCTATTTTCCAAATACCGTCGTAAAATACCATTTGAAATACAAGGCCAAAATGCCAAAACTCAACAGTTTCAAAAGTATACGTTAAGCCACCGCTTACACATATATACCGACAAAATAGTTTAGAAAACGATTTTCCAAAATAAACCAAGTTTGCAAAATACCAATATGCTATTTTGAAAATACTCACACAACGGATAACAATTTAACAATTAAAAATACATTTGCAGTGGAATCGATTAGACAAAAATATTCGATCCGTAAAACACGCATCATAGCCAGTATCCTCCAGGAAGCTCGTATTTCCACGACCGCTACAAGTCCAATATCCAAGAACCTAAAAATAAAGCCCACGAAGGGGTCAGCCATAATACTCAACAATGATAACGATCACATCACGTCAATAATTACATACCAATAAAAATACTAAGTAAGAATACTACCAATGCAATCTTACCATCATAACTTTACCAACTCGTGATAATCCATATCAAATCAATCCTTACCATGTTCTACTCTCAAATTATAGAATCACAAGATGAATAAACTTCTGTACAATACTCAATAATACCAAAATGTACTCAAAACATCATCACAACTCATAATTACGTAATATATGATCCGTGTCTAATCCATTCCATCGAATAACATCACCAAATCTCAATCTGATAAAGGCTATCAATCAACAGACAAATACGGATAAGGAATACCATACATACCGTAAGATACGGAATACCACGACGAATCATGTCAGTCTAATCAGAGATTAGATCAATACAACATACAGAATATGGTCCTAACACAAGACCTACAGATGTATACTCAACATGACAACATCAATATGCTCAACAAAACAATGACAACATATTCTCATGGTAATCCGTGATCCAGCATTCACTGCATAGATCCCAAGATGATCATGTTGGACCAACACGTGGTGGATAAATCACAACGACACATATGCACGACAACACATGGTAATCCAATGATCCAGCATTGACTACATAGATCCCAAGATGATCCCGTCGGACCAACACGAGGTGCAAAGACCGTCTAATGATCCAGCGCACGCTAGCATAGATCCCAAGATGATCCCTTCGGACCAACACGAGGTGGACATACAACAACAATGCACAAATGCATGATAACAACAATACACAAATGCATGAAAACAATAATACACAAACATATCACAACATAATCAACACTAAATAACAAAAATGATTATAGTAATTGCCTTGAATCCTTCGAGAGCAATCTTAATGTCAAAACAATCACCAACGATATCCTCAATATTCGACGATCCAAAATACCATAGACTGTAGATAACTCATATCCTCGTTTTTACCAAAATATATCCGTGATACACAAGTATAACAATAATGAATATAGATCATATACCTTATGATTTAACTCCAAAGTCCGGAAGACAAATACAATCCAAATCTCCAGTATTCTCATTTATACTCATTGCTATACGAATTATAAACAAAATGAAACTGAACCCATTAATTAAATATTATAAACTGAATAAGTAATAACTTACCTCAATACTGATACCGATATGACGATAGTGAAGCTGTCACCAATTCCTTGCCTTTGTCTACGAGCTCCTTGACTCCTACTAAAGCAATTCACGGACTCCTCGAACCCGAACGCAACACACAATTCTAATCAACAATCAATTCTCACAGCTTATTGCAATAATCGATAAAAACAAGTTTGATAACAATCAACAAACCCACGGTTCCACAATATCTCGATCAAACACAAATCTGAACGATCCAACTCAAATAATTACGAACTTGTAATCCACAACACATTTTACGTATGTTGTCTATTGACTTAGCATATATTATTCACATTACGTAGCATGCGCTAGTATTCAGAACATATTTTATTTACGTAAGACTTTTAGATTTACGCACGCTAAATATTCCAATTAACGTACTATAGCTCAGTCTGCTAGCCTGCGTTAATGTCGTGCAGTTGTATACATTACAAGTATCAATTAACACATTGCGATACCGAAATACGGATGTAAGGAATCGTACTCCGATATTAATCATCTTAACTAAGCTTTCCAGCCTTGAACACAATTATAAAGGATTTATCCGTTCGATACGTATTTGTATTATAACAAAGTAGGGTTGACTCGATTATAGTTTCATAAATACAATAATTTGAATGGATGGAAGTATCAAAGCAATAACCAAATTATTTACCCATGTCACTCAGTTACAAAATACACAAACTGTCATCGAAAAATAACTTATCTGTTAAAAGATATACATATTCAAAATAGGCACCTCGATCAACTTTCAAAAGAAATGTTGCTGGAAATGACTGATACGAACAGGGATGACTCGGTGTAAAATGGATCGTATTATCCATGTATTCCGACTTAATAATTACGGTCCAAACAACATTTATACTTATATATATTTCATATACAAAATGCTTGAGATGTATTTGTAAAATAACTTACCGATTGTGAGATGATCGAGTTCGAAGATGCCAATCTAGTCTGGAATTCACATACTCTGTGGAATTTCATCAAGCATCTACCGGACGTCTCCTGGACTAGGCTGCTTAGATTCGCTGGGTGTTTGAGCGTTTTGGAAGACTTACAAATCTAAAAAACTAAAATATAAAGATACGGTTTTGAAGAGGTAGATATTGTATATGGTTATTGAGAAACGAAATGAGACAATAATATAAATACTACTGCTCTTAATAGGCTCACAATCCACTAGTTAGTCAAAATCCGCGTGGAGCAAAATTCTTCCCGCTTGATGACCTGCCAGCAAGCTGTTTGGCCCGCCCGGCATTAACGCGCGATTCGCGCGCGCGGTCTTTGGTCGACACTAGGTATCTGATAGTCTTTACTTATTCGACCATAACTTCTTCGTTCGAACTCCAATTGGCTCATCGTTTGTACCATTTGAAATATAACTAAATTATCTACAATTTCGTTAATTTTCAGAATTTTTGAAATTCTCAAAAATTCGTGGTGAATTTTCAAAGTTGATACTTATCCACGACACTTTCTAGAAAATGTTCAATATCATTTCCTCCAAGACATTCAATATTTCCGTCGTATTTTAGACGTTCCAAGATATGATTGCATCTCCAATATTATGATAACTCATGAGTCCAATACTTAGTCCAGATAATTTCTCTAACATTCATTGAATAATTTATCGGAGAATACAATGTTGGCCACCATCATATTCTTACCAATAATTATTCGATGGGATTAGAAAATATCATCCAAACATCGATAAATTCTATTCAAAAAATTTGGGATATTACAGTATGTACCTTTTAGGGGAGAACAATATACTTTCGTGGATACATCATAAATATAGTAGGATTTCAATTAGTATTTTTAACAGTATCAAATTCCATACATTTAACATTTTCAAAACAAGTCTTAGTCCACGTGCATTGTATGAATTTAAAATTATTTAACTTTCACTACTGAAATGACATATGGACTTTAAGATCTTGAAACCTGCGATTCTAAAATTCAAATTGCCTGAATGTGCAAGTGGAGTCTGTAATGTGTCAGAAGTGGGACCAGACATTAAGTGCGAAAACTGATGTATTAGATGAACCAGTTACATTCGGATTCATCATGTACGTTTATTTAAAAATAGTTTCCACACCTTAAATCTGACCGTTCACTGTAACTAGCCTTCATGCACATTATAAAAAAGGGCATTATGCTGGTCTATAGACTTTTTACGCATTCTGCAAATTAAACAAGCCTACAACATACAGCCTAAATACCTAGAAGTTTTTCTGCCAACATACAGCCTAAACACTTAACATCATCGATGGAAGAATCTTCGCTCGTTCTGTGCTTCAAGAGCGTATTATTTATGAGGACAAAGACATGATTGGGATGAACCTTGTGATTTTCCATTTCAAGCAACAAGGACTTTACAGACTGGGTAGCTTTCACCCACAAAATTATGATGAACAGTTTGTTGAAGAATTCTACTTGGATGCAGCGTTAAACTATGCATCAGAAAACAAGGTTTCTCCGTTAACTACCATTGTTAGCATCATGCAGGAGAAGGAGATCTCTATCAATAGGGATATTCTTGAGAAATTGTACAAGCCATCTTCCGATGGACTGACTACGGCGAAACCAGAAATTTTTCGGTCTGACAGTTTGCTAGAAGCCTACTGGAAACTCTTCACCAGCAACACCACATCGTCAGACATCCATCCATCCTTCCACAAGAAAAGCTTCTGTCCCTTACTTCTATCTGCATGAATTCTATTTCCGAGTCGTGGAAAACCGAACTAGAGTCTTAGAGATGTGCACGAACCTAAGGTTTCGAATGATGGTGGCCATCGTGAGCTAGGAGAAAGTAATTGGTGTCAAGTGATAATGAAGCATCTACAGGAGGAGGCTGTCAAACCAGAAATGACAAGGAAGTCCTTCGGCCTAATGCTGAATCACGTGCTGACTTGATGTGGCATAGAGAAATCCCCTGCGGCGAAGAGAATTTTGGCAGGGAAGTTCTTGGGTGGCTCCAAGCCTACCTTGTGCAACAAAGCCCCTTTTCTTGCAAATAGACCCTATACCTTCTCTATGTCAACGTCAAGTGATCCCAAGTACATCAGGGGTCACTCTTCCAAGGTCAATGCTAATGACAGCAATAAGCGGCATGTTAATAAAAAAGGGCTATTCCCAACAACTGCTCTCCAATAGCTGTCGATAAGAAGAAGAAAAGGCAGAAGATCAAGAAGCCTTCAAAGCACCTCAGGTGACTACAGCGATCACTGAGGCAGTTCCGCCTACTGCACCCTCTCCCGCAGTAGCAAACCCACAGGAAGTTACTCCTATGGAAGAAGCACTAGCTTCTCCCACAGCAGATCCTGAGACTGTTGTAGCTATGATGGATGACTAGATAATTTGATGCCCCCATGTAGCCGACAACTACTTCTCCTCATACTGTCCCTACCCCTGTGAGGAGCCCCTCTCCCAACAGGGCACCCCACCCTTTCGGGGATCCATCTCCTCAACAGGCTCCAATACCTATAGAGGATCCCATCCGGGTATTAGTAACCTCTAAAGTTCAAAGTCCCTCCCCCTTGGATATCAGAAATAAAACAGTTATCCATATCCAAATTGATGAGGCAATTGAACGCTTCAAATTATGGAAGCACTACAGGGTCGCCCCATACAAAAGTCTGTAAAACTGGGAGGACTAGAAGGGGAAAGAATTTTTCGTGCTGGAGGTCAAAGACACCCAAAATGTCGAGGTCCTGACCAGATGGGATGATCCCTTTTGCCACGAGCTGATCACGAAATATTATGTGGAAAAAGGAGAAGGCCCGACTAAAGGGGAAGAAACCATCCGAAGACGAGACTCGGAGCTCAAGTCACCACTCAGATCCAGACTCTGATGGGGATGATGATGCCTTACAGACTGGGTTGAGAATGAGCCGTGAAAATGCCCGTGAAAAGGACTTTGCTAAACTGCAGGCTGCCCAGGGCCAGGGTCCTGGCCCATCAACAGAAAAATATAAGTCCCCCACCCCTCAAGATAAAGCAGGCTAGGATGGCAAGATACCGGAGGAATCAGTCCCTCCATTAACCAATGAAGTTGCTTCACCTACCCAGCAGCTGGAGAAATCAGCATATTCCGCCAAGAAGGAATCAGTTTCTCCAACAGAGGAGGATGCATCTCGCGCCGTCCGACAGGAGGATTCTATCCCTCCTAAGGAACAGGCGGAAGCAGACTATCCAACAGGAGGAATCTGTCCCTACTGCACAATATGCTACACACACCCCAACAAGGCAGGAGGAATTAGTCCCTTTTTTCTCGCAGACAGCAGCAGCGGCTAAACCGACAGAGGTTCCAGCCACCGAGCAGGTATCAACTCTTATCCATACAGTTTCACCTAATGAACTAGATGAGGACTCCCTATCTGACAACAACCCTAAAAATCCAGAGCATAACATCGTAATCGAACAGTTAGAAGAGCCCTCCGACTCAAAATTGCTCATTCTCATTCTCCTCACAACGAAGTAATAATAGAGCAACTGCAGCAAATTGGTCGCAAAATTGTCATTTTTCAAGATGTTGTCAAAGCACTGTATGATGTCAGTAAACAACTCGACTGGTTGTGACAAACTCCCTAAGATGAACTCTCGGCACTCAAAAGAGTTGTGCAGTATGTTGAAGAAGCATTCAGACTCATGCCCAATGCCTTATGGTAGGCCATGAACCAACTTAAACAGTACCAGGAGTGAATCCTCACGCAGGAGTAGGAAAAGATAAGGGTTGCGGAAGCTAAATAGTCACCTCTCTCGAGTATACCGAGTACAGACCTCTGTTGGCTGCCCATGATCAGAAAATTGATGACCTAACTGCAGTGGTCGCCAGTCTAGCAGACTCGGTGAAAGACATTAAAGACAAGCAGGCTGAATCAATGGATATTCTTTGGGATATTCATGGTAAAGTCACAGAGCTTGATAATACCAAAAAGGGGGAAGAAACCTGTGAAGCTGGAAAGAGGTAGAGATTAGACAAAGAGTAAACAGAAGACTACCCGGACCCAGGCCAGGTCAAGGAGCAAGAGGCTATAAGGTGACTGGTTCTCGTCTCGATTTCTAGGATCTGAATTTTTCATGGAAGAATACAGTACAAAAGCCCGCTGAGATTCTACTTCCAATAGACAGACAGCCATCAGCAGAAGAATTGGAGGCATGAAAGAATAATAAACTCTTGAGATACTTCTGTACTCTCATTAGGGAATCTATCATGTTCAACCAGTTCAAGACACTAAAGGATGCTGCGAAGGAGTTCTCAAGGCTCCTGTCAAAAGGAAAGCTTCCTTTACAAATGAAGCTAAAGTCAAAAAATCTGAAGGGTGGCCGAACAACTCACCCACAAGACTGGATTTTCGCTTATGATGTCTCCCAAGAAATGAAGAAACATCTATAGGGACCCAAGAGGAGACTCCTTAGTCAATTGGTGGAGAGGAATCGAGCATGATCCCTCTTGGAAGTCTTCCAGACAACAACGACATAGAATATAACTGTTGACAGTTGTATTTTTTCATTTCTGTATACTCCCTGACGTAATATTACAATTTAGAACAGCACTGTAATTTAGTTTGTTAATAAAATTTTATTTTACCTCAAAAGAGTACATCTCGTGATCTTCGTTCACTGCTTTTATGGAGATAAATATTGAAATATTTGCTAAGTATATATTTTCTAAGTATAAAAGCTTAAGAAGTTATCTGCGAACAGTTCATAGATTAAGTTGTATTCGAATAAGACTACTTGCTGTAAGATTGTGCCTATGAACCAATCATAACTTAAGTTGCAATACACTTAGTTTTGTAGGATTTATAGTTTCAGAACATTCCTGCGAGCAGTTCAAATTTTAGTCTAAGTCTCGAAGATCAGATCATCCGACAGAAGACTTGAAGAAGGTCTTATGTTTTAAAAGAGTTTTGGCATTATCAAAAAGGGGGAGATTATTGGGAAAAATAATATCCCAAGTATTTTGATAAATGCATCATACATCCTGTCCCTATAGCAAAACTTCATACAATGGTCAAGAAGTTAAAATCTTACAGAAGTTCCAGCCTATATCAAGAAGATTGTTGGCTACAACAAAGAAGATGCAAGTGTTTTACTTAGGAAAAGCAAAACAAAATCCAATAGGTTATAGACTTAGAACTTTAAACCATTGTGAGATAACCATTTCTTTATTTACAAAGCATTCACGATTTTAAAGTAGCATTTAATGCTGACAGTACAGTATTTAATGTTGCCGAAAAGACTACAAACAGAAGAGCATTTAATGCGGATCAAAGAGAATGTCTAAAGCATTAAATGTGAAATATCTTTAATTCAAACATTCTGAAGCCATCAATTTGATCTCACCAACCGACCAATGCTTATATTTATAACGGATCTATTTCCAAGGTTATAAATAGCCCAAGCAAGAGGACATTGCTCACTAACTAACTCACTAAATGATCGCTCATACACGAACTTATTATCCAAGAGAAATATATTACTTCAAGCATACATCAGATATCTTGAGTGAAGAATTATCTAAGTCCTCAATAGAGAACAACACAACTATAGCGAAGCTTATAAAGCCTAGAGCTGTTGTTCCAATCGTGATACTTCAAAAACCTTATTATTGAGACCCTTAGCCCTACGGACTAAGTCAAGCTATTCAGACCTGTGTGGGAATAATAGAATTCAAGTATGAAGCTTAAATTCATGTGAGAAGAAGCAAGTCGAAGAAGCCTACATCCAATCTGTGTAAACGGCTCAAGCTATAGTCAGTTGTAACAATCGGTGTGAATGATACAACGATCGGTTTAGTTAAAATCATACAGTTGTGTATGCGGTGATTTTAATAAACTCCTTACTCCTGTGTGGAGAACCTGTGGATGTAGAGGGGTTTACCTCGAACCATATTAAACTTGTATGTCATTACTTTCTGTACTTATTATTTTCACACTATCTTTGATTTTAGTATATTGGCTTTGAAACCCCCATAAGCACCAAGCTATAGGAGACTGTCTATTTGCTGTACTTACAACAACTTAGTCTAAGACTTCTGCTACGCAATTCAAACTTCGAAAAAGAGTATATCTTATTCAACCCCCCATTCTAAGCTGTAAGATAGTAGTATACTTTGACCAACACCATCTATCTATAACAGTGCCAGAAATGATCAGGATCAAGGC
Source organism: Orobanche coerulescens (assembly GCA_033398695.1). NCBI lineage: Eukaryota > Viridiplantae > Streptophyta > Magnoliopsida > Lamiales > Orobanchaceae > Orobanche > Orobanche coerulescens. Next base: position 90,485,977 of record CM065803.1, read on the forward strand.
CTACTGCCGCCTACCCTTACTGCGAAACTTGATTGTTGTCCTGCAAAATCTACCACAACCAATTCACAACATAAACAATGCGAATGCTAACACAAATGTGATTGAGCAGCTCTGCAGATACCGTTCGCCAATGCTCAACAGGTGAGATGGACCACTAATTGTGGAAATTGGATTCCAAGCATGGAAAAAGTTTTCACATATTGCTCGTGATGATGAGCACAAGATCGCTTGTGCAGTGTTCCAACTGAGACAGGATGCTGGCCATTGGTAGGAAGCTCATAAGTGGACTCATACCGCAAAAAGATCCTTGTGATGACTTGAGATGGAGATGATCATATAGAATTACTTTCCCGAGTCATACCATGATTGGAAGGAAACTGAGTTCATGGATCTGAAATAAGGTACTCTAATGTTAGAAGAATATGAGCGTAGATTTAATCAATTGTCGAGGTTTGTTGTTCATTTGGTTCACACCAAAAAGAAGAAAGCAAGAAGGTATTCTGGTTAGGTTTGCAGCCTAAAATGGAGGTCATCTGGTTGGAACAATGATCCCGACTTATGGAGGAGTAGTCAATTGAGCACAAGTCGTCTCATTTGGATTTGGATTCAACTGCTCAAAAGGTGGCTGATCCACCTCGTAAGCGCAAGTTCTCTAATAATAAGGGAAGGGCTCAGGATAACACCTCTAACAATGCTCTATCAGGAAGACCCTCATGCTCAAATTAAGGTAAGAATAATAGTAAAGAGTGCCTTTTTAGGAAAGGTACTCATTACTGGTGCAATGAGCTGGGTCACATGGCACATGAGTGTCGTCACCAGAAGAAGGAAAGTAGCAGTAAGGACAAAACAAGATGGCCAAGGCCCACATTTTCTCTATGAATCAGGAAGAGGCAGACCAGGATTCAGACGCAATGACAGGTATGCTCACTTTTTCAAGCTCATCTGCTTTTATTTTGTTTAATTCTAGTGTCACGCACTCCTTCATATCTGCTAAATTCTTCAGAGTCAATCATGCATGGGTAGTATGTGATGATGTATTAGATGGTAGTACACCACATGGTGAAAATATTAGGTCCAGTCACTTGTGTAAAGGGGTAACACTGAACTCTAACATGAAGGAACTTAGCGCTAACTTGTACGTACTTGGAATGGATGATTTCAACATTTTATTAGGCATGTACTTGTTAAGAGATAACTATGCTGCTATATTATCTCAAGAGGGAAGGATCTTATCAAGAATCTTGGAGAGAAGGAGGTTGTGCTTTATGGCAATATAAGTAAGTTTTGTATTATGGATTATTTCAGCACTTAAATAGGTAGAGATGTTAAAGAAAGGCAACTGCCAGGGTTACTTGGTAAATATCATGGCCACTCAAGTCGCTAAGTTGTCTGCATCTGATGTTTTGATAGTGCGAGAATTTGGAGATGTGTTCCTGAGGATTTGTTAGGAACTCCTTCAAATAGATAAGTTGATTTTACCATTGATTTGGTGTCTGGAGCTGCACCAATATCTAAAGCACTCTATACGATGGCGCCTAAAGAATTACAAGACGTGAAGGAACATTTGCAAGAGCTTTTAGATAAGGGACTCATTCGACCAAGCATGTCGTATTAGTGCGCTCTCATTTTGTTTGTGAATAAAAACGACGGTACCTTGAGGATGTGCATAAACTATACAGAATTGAGTCACCTTACTATCAATAATAAGTACCCATTGCATATAAATGATAACCTTTTCGATCAACTAAATGGAGCATGTGTGTTCTCAAAAACTAATCTCAGATCTGACTATCAACAATTAAAGATTAAGGAGTCTGAAATTTATAAGATGGCTTTTAGAACTCGTTACATGCACTATAAACTCATAGTGATGCCTTTTGGATTGTCGAATGCGCAAACAGTCTTCATGGATCTAATGAACCGAGTCTTCTAACTATATATTGATTAGTTTTTAATTATCTTTATTCACGATATCTTGGTGTACTCGAGTAATGAGGTTCTATATGAAGAATATCTGAGGATTGTACTTGGTACCTTGAGGAAGTAGAAGTTGTATGTCGAAATATTGAAGTTCGGCTTTTGGTTAAGCCGAGTAAGTTTTCCTTGGACATGTGGATACTGCTGGGATTCGGTGATAAAAATCGAGATATGCAGCGGTAAATAAATGGGTCCAACCGGATAAAACTAAACCCCAAAACGGATCGATCAAGCATCGCATAAACGAATATAAAATTGACGAAGATAAATTAAGAGATCATACCCTCGTAGACCTTTGATAATATCTTCCTGATTCCGAGCACAACACGAATCCAATCAAACAAGACTTTGGAAATTCTCGAGCACCGAAAGCACTGTGCCTCTACGTATCACGCGTTGGAAGATTACCGAAAAATATTTCTATCAACTTATATATAAATTTATAAATACTCTCAGTATTTTATAAAAATTATTTTCTCTAAAATACACTTAAAACTTAAGTGTAAGAAAATCAAATGAAAACTCTCTCTTTCTTCTCACTACTCACAGCCAATCACTCCAAGTTCATCCCCTTCAACCTTTTCTTCATCAAATGAATACATTTATAAATACATAATAATGTTACCTCCATTATTAATCAACCCCACATTGTAAATAATATCCCCATATATTATTTATGTCACATATGACAAATACAAGTCATAAGTGAACATGGGGGGCGGCCAAAAGGAGAAGAAAAAGAAGTTGGTTTATTTCGGTCCGTGAAATGGACCCTCATGTATCTAATCCGATAGATAAAACTTGGTATGTTTCAATATTAATATAATTTATTAATCTAATTAATTAATTATATTAAAAATAAATTCTCTAAGAAATAATATGAATAAATTAATTACCCAGTAATTTATTTAATTCACGAGACCGATTTAATTTATCCAATAAATTAAATTAGACATCCAATATCCAATATTAATCAAGAGATAACAAGCTAAATATAATCCGTCGTCAATTCCTTTTCTGCGACTCTGTGGGTTCGTCTCAATTAGTATTGGGAGGATCCAATGAGTGTTAGCACCACATAGCCAGTCTCGTAGCCTACATCGTAACCTATCTGAGAACGAATGATAGGATCATTCTAAAACCATTTTATCGTGAATATCGTATACATATAAACACTTCAATCATATGTCCCGGTCAAGTATTAGGGTCACAGTAAAGTCAAATCCTATTATATCTGGACTCTATGCATTTGTTAATAGAAATCGAGATCATCGAGCTCTTGTGTATCAAATACAACTAGCTCTAACTGCTTAGGCCAAAGACTTATGATCTCATTTGCTATTAACCACATAGGACATTTACCTGCTCTCTAAGAGAAGAAAGAATCCTATCTTGGTATTCAATAGAGACTGCTACTTGCCCACTAAGTTGCATTTCGAGGTTGACCCCACCAATCGGCGATTAGATCAAACCACTCTAATAACTAACTTCATGTCACAAGCACATCTCCTACTGAAACCTCAAGTCAAAGTTCCATGTATACCTATCACAATCTTTCGATTCAATCGTTGACAATCCCTGAGTGATATCCATGTGACTGAATCAAGTTGAGTCATGTTCGAGTATACTAATCCCATTATCATACCTATAACGTGTGCTCCCACTAACCGTTAGTGAATACTGGCACTCTACATGTCAAAGTACACGTTATACAAGTCTTGTCTAAACTTACTGCCCAGTTAAGTTTTATCGACTTGCGAACTAGTTAAGCATTCAAGCTCTAAACACTTATAGTGCCTATCTCCTTATCTCCATAAGGAGTAGAATGTTCGCTCTCAAATGCAAGGACTATTATTCTATGTACCAAATCACAATTCTAGTGATATACAATAATATAGAAATAGTAATTGCCTTATCAAATATAATATTCATAATTATAATACAATTGCTCTCACTCTCTCATCCTCTGAGTGACATTCGATGGCGTATTCCTAACAATCTCCCACTTGCACTCAATGCCACAAACTATGGTATCTAATACCCATACTCTCCAGATGTCTCTCTAAGACCTTCTGAGATAGTGGCTTGGTAAGCGGATCAGCAACGTTATTTGCTGTGTTTACTCTCTGCAGTATGACATTCCCATCCCGAACCATTTCTCTAACAAAATGATATTTTCTCGCAATATGTTTGGTGTTGTGGTGATCCCTAGGCTCCTTAGCCTGTGCAATAGCTCCGTAGCTGTCACAAAACATTGTCAGGGGCTTCTCTATGTTAGGAACCACTCGAAGTTCCTCAGTGAACTTCTTTATCCAAAAAGCTTCTTTAGCAGCCTCCGTGGCTGCCTGATATTCGGCTTAACATGTAGAGATAGCAGTCGAACTTTGCTTGGCATTTCTCCAAGAAACTACTCCACCATTCAGGTTAAAGATATACATTGATGTGGACATCGGAGCATCTATGTTCCCCGAAAAATCTGAATCTGTATAACCCATCACTCTAAGTTCTCCACTGCCGTATGTAATAACCAAGTCTTTAGTCCTCCTCAGATACTTAAGAATGTTCTTTACAGCAGTCTAATATTCCTGCCCTGGATTTGACTGAAACCGACTTACTACGCTCACAGCATAGGCAATGTCCGGTCCGATGCAAATCATAGCGTACATGAGGCTACCAACTGCCGAAGCATAGGGTACCTTGCTCATTTCCTTTCTGTATTCCTCACTTTGAGGACACATTTCTAAGGAAAGTTTTGCACCATGTTGCATAGGTAGGAACCCACTTTTAGAATCTTCCAATCTAAGTTGCTTCAGGATCTTTTCTATATAGAGGGCTTGGTAAAGACCTAACATTCTTTTCGCTCTATCCCGGTAGAGACGAATACCCAGAATATAGGTAGTTACTCCCATGTCTTTCATTGAGAACTCTTTAGAATGCCAATCTTTCATAGAACTGAGCATTCCTACATCGTTTCCTATAAGTAGAATTCCATCTACATATAGTATTAAGAATGCAATTTTGCTCCCACTAAACTTCTTGTAAATATAAGGCAACTCTTTGTTTTGGACAAAATCAAACTCTTTGACTGTCTTGTTAAGATGAAGATTCAAACTTCGCGAAGCTTGCATCACTCCATAAATGGCACGCTGAAGTTTGCATACTTTATGAATATTGGTTTGAGATATGAATCCCTTAGGCTATTCCATGTAAATCTCATTCTCGAGGAATCCATTTAGGAATGTCGTTTTCAGATCCATTTGCCATATTTCATAATCTAAGTGGGCTGCTATGGCAAGCATCATACGAATAGACTTAATCATAGTTACAGGCGAGAAGGTCTCGAAGTCATCGATTCTTTGTCTTTCGGAATAACCCTTTGCCAGAAGCCTGGCCTTATAGGTATCAACCTTGCCATCTCCATCAGTCTTTCTTTTATAGATCCATTTATTTCCAATAGGCACTATGCCTTTAGGACGATCTACTAAAGTCTAGGCCTGATTAGCATGCATTTAGTCTATCTCAGCTTCCATAGCTTCGTGTCACTTGGCGGAGTCAACATCTAACATCGCTTGGTCGTATGTAGAAAGATCATTCTCTTGACTACTTTCTGTCATCTCATGGATACCCAGTTCCTCTTGATGTAGATAGCCATACTGTTGGAAAGTACAACGTAGCGGAAACGAAGGTTGGGAAAGATGATAATCGCGTTTTACGCATCTACGAGCATGAGATCTATTTAGGCATGCTAATTAATTAATTACTAAGACTAATAAGCAATTTAAATATTATTTATTATTTATTAATTAAATATGTTGATTATTAAAATATCCTAATCTAGATCCAAAATCATAGGATATTACCTTTTGAAGAGTATTGGTTGCTTTCGTCTTGATCACCTTGTATTTCTACCTTTAGACCTTCTAGAGTATGATCCGCCTTAACCCGGACGTTGTGTGGGCAACGAGCTACCGGATCTTGTTTGGACTTCTATGGGGAATCAGCCGAAACTCCTTCACTTGGGATCACTCGATTTATTTTTTTTGCTTTCTAGTATTTTATGAACACTCTTAGCAAATTGATGTGTTATCTAAATTGTAGAATCAAAGACACAAGTCTAGATCTACAATTAAACACAAGAAGAAGAAAATCGATCTCTCAAGCATGGGAACATGAATAATTCGGCCAACACCTCCCCATAAGTCCTATTTATAGGCTCTTGGACTACTACTAGGGATCTTAAGGAGGATTATGGAAGGACTCCCAATAAATTCATCTTACCTTATTAGGACTCTTCCTAATATAATGAATCTATTAATATCAACTTAGTCCACTAAAAAGTTGATATTGCATTTCCTACCAAAATCCCAAATTACGAAATTGGGCTCCTCATTAAATATATTATTTCCCGTGTTGAAGATATTGAATGCCCATTAATTAATTATAAGCTACTGACAGCTTTAATTAATTAATATCTTATCCAAGAGTAGTACTACTCGAACCTTATTATTATATCGAAATTAAATCCACCTGCAGGGTTAAATATAATAATTATTATCGAGCTCCTCAAGGGGACATCATCAACCCGCACGAGTCGGGACACGATTTCTAGTAATAATAATAATTGTCGTATAAACAATATTATTGCCCAACATACGAGGCTTATTAAGTCGATCATTTTGACTCTCACCTATGGTAAATCAAAGCAATAATTATTATAAATACACAATTAAATATTATATACCTAGAATTAAGAAATAATAATTATCCGAGATTTACGTTCTTCTTACAGTCAGTACAAAAGACACTATCTCACCTTGATCAAGTTCAACGTATGCAAATACGCTAATATATCCTAATAGTCAAGACCAACTATTCTCAAGCATACACTACAACCTTTTATATAATTTGTATAATAATTATATAGGTTGTGAACTATTATATTATTTTATAAGGCACCAATAATGTGATCTTCCGTGTGACACCAACACACCACATTATCTACAATATAAAATAATTAGACATTTCATTTGCATAACCATAACGTGAATTAATATGCAAAACATGTTATTAAATGTAATTAATATTCTCATAGGTAGTAAAAGGGAAATTAGGTAATACAAGCATAAAGTATGCTTTGCAGTATACAATCCTAACAATCTCCCACTTATACTCAAAGCATGCTTTTAAGTATACTACTCTATTACATAGTCTCTCATTTCTCCCACTTATACTCAAAGCAATGCTGCCATACACCGTAATCCCATTCCTTCCACATGTCTTTCAAAAACTTTTGAGGGTAGGCCTTTCGTGAAAGGGTCAGCAAGATTATCTTCCGATGCAACCCTGGCTAAAACTACGTCTGCTTCCTTTACGAAGTGTCATATGATGTGGTACTTGCAGTTGATATGTTTACTTGCCTTGTGGGCTCGTGGTTCCCTCGAATTTGCGACTGCACCAGTATTATCACAATAAAGTGTAATACCCTATGGCAAATTGGGAATCACATCTAAGTCCTGCAGGAAGTACTTGAGCCACACTGCCTCCTTGGCTGCCTCAGAGGCTGCCACGTACTCAGCTTCCATGGTAGAGTCCGAGATGAATTTCTGCTTCACACTCCTCCAACTAATGGCTCCACCTCCCAGGCTAAACACATAACCCGAAGTAGACTTGGACTTTTCTTTGTCCGATGAAAAATCTGAGTCAGTGTAACCCACCGGAAACAGGTCGTCTGGTTGATATACAAGCATGTACTCCCTAGTCCTTCTCAGGTACTTGAGTATGTGCTTGACAGCAATCTGTAGGTCACAAGTCGTCCAGGTACAAGTCTAGAGGGGGGGTGAATAGACTTGTAGAAACTCTTAAACTCTTTTTCACGAATAGTGAGTTTCTTCAGCTGATAGGTAAACAAATGACTTGGAGTCGTTTGTTCTTTAATATATGCGGAAGTCAGCTGATTACGAATAGAAAGCAACTAATGAAACACTTAACAATGAATGCAGTAGTTAAAGTATGATGTAATAAAACAGTAAAGAACGCAGGCGATTATAGTGGTCTCAGAGGTGGGGTAATTGTAATATCCGCAATTTCGAATTTCGATAATTTTCTTTTTTCGGCGGAAGTTCGTTTTGACGACTCGCTCCTGACCGTTTCGTCATTCCGAGAATGATTAATTCTTCACTTTTTGTCATCCGAGTTCGTTTCGGTGTCGTTTTGTTGAGTTCCGTGTCCTTAATCGACTTTTTCACGTGGGAGTTCGACTTTGTAAAGTCACCATTAATTCTTGGAAACTCCAAAAATTCTGAATCTTTGCAACATTATAGAGCATCAAGTTAGCTTTCCAATGATTCAAACGGTGAGTCAATCGGAGTCCAGACGAAGGAGTTATGGTCGAAATAGCCAAGACTGCACGGTATGCCTTTTTGGTGTTGAAGGGGGCTGTACCGTGTGCCGCGGCACACTCAGGCTGTGCCGCGGCACTAAGCTGATTCCTGGGCGTTTTTGGTGGCCCTGGGCCGCGGCACACGGGCTTTTTCTGCGTTTTTTAGCAGATTTTCGAGGAGAAAACTTCATTTTTCTTCTCTCTTCTTCCTCCTTCCATCTAGAGCGATTTCAATGGCGATTTTGGGCGATTTGAGTGCTCCCAAACTTGTAGAGATCATCCACCTCAAGTCTTGTTGTAGATTTTCGACCTCTACTTGAATTCTTCATCCAAATCAAGGTATTTTGGCTTGAACCCTTGTTTTTGTAGATTTGGGGATTTTCCTTTTTGATTTCGATTCCAATCCATTTTTAATCAATTAATTGTTGTATAAACGTTGTTTTGAACTTGTTCTACGGATTGGATACTCGTATCTTTGGTTCGTTCAACCCGAGGGGTGATTTCTTTGTTCTTGAAGGGTCTTGAACATTTAATGTTCGATTAAATGTTCGAATGAGTTCCCTTTGATAGTTTGTTGGGATTTCCGTTGTTTTCGGCCTTGATTCTCATCGTAATCATGTTTTATTATTCCTTACAGAGGATTATAGGTGCTCGATGATTCCGATGTTGAATTCCGTTGGTGATTGATGATTCATGTGGTGTTTTCCCGTAGTAATTTCGGTGTTATCGCGTTCTAGATAGTGTTCAGGGATTTGAGGGCTACCCGGCCGTATCCGTTCACTTTTCCATTGCTCGTGATATCAAGGCAAGTACCTTGTCCATACAATTATTGTTTTGTGAATATGATAATTGGTGATCCTCTTTATATGTTTGTTTGATTGTTTGAAACGAGTTTTCAAAAGATTCGATTAGCCTGGTTAAAGGCTCTCTTTCAAAACGCGTGTGTTTTGTAATTGTGTGGGTTGTAAGTGACTACGTGGATATTTGGATATGTTTGGTGTTGATGTTGCGCTTGATAATACGTGTGTACGTATATTATCTCTTTTCGGTGTGTTTTGGTTTGATGTGGTGTTGTGCTAAGTGTTTGATGCCTCTGGTTGAATTGTTTGGATATCCTTGTTGTGACGTGTTAATTGTGTGAATGTATTTCGCTCACCTCGGGAGGGTCCGGCGGGATCACGGAGGGAATCCAATGGTATAGCCCTGGATTCACGAGTGCGGTTGTTTGTTTTGTGAATGTATTTGCTCACCTCGGGAGGGTTCGACGGGGCCACGGAGGGAATTCCAATGGTATAGCCCTGGATTCACGAGTAAAACTTCACGAGTGCATGTGTATGTTTGGTGAATGTATTTGCTCACCTCGGGAGGGTTCGACGGGGCCACGGAGGGAATTCCAATGGTATAGCCCTGGATTCACGAGTAAAACTTCACGAATTGGTGTATATGATTTCGAAAACACATTCTACTCACCTTGGGAGGGTCCGACGGGGCCACGAAGGGAATCCAATGGTATAGCCCTGGATTCACGAGTTGATGTTGTATTTTTGGTGACCAAGGTTTACGTATCTTGGGCGATTATATTGTATTGATTTTATGTCCGCCGAGGACACTGTAATATCCGCAATTTTCGATTTTCGGTAAATTTCTTTTTCAGCCGGAGTCCATTTTGACGACTCGCTCATGACCTTTTCGTCATTTCGAGAATGAATAATTCTGCACTTTTTGTCATCCGAGTTCGTTTCGGTATCGTTTTGTTGAGTTCTGAGCTTTTTAGCGAATTTTCCGCACTTGAGTGCGATTCTTGCGAATCTCGTCCGAAACTGTTGTTTCGAGTTTCTCGTAAGTTCATTTAATGTTATTATTCATGTTGCGAGCCTTGGTTTGGTTTTTCGATCGCGTATCGTGATTTTCGGACGTTTTGGGCCATTTTTGTAATTTCCCAAAGTTTTGGGTAATTACTTCCGTTGTCGAATTCCGAGCCTTCGGGTGGTCGGAATCGTGTGTTCTCTTAGTGCTCGGATTCATCTTTGCGAGTACTTCGTAACCGTATCTTGATTCGTACTCGTGTTCGGGTTTCGGTCGTTCGGGCCGTCGGAATTGGTCGGCCGAGTCATGGCCGGGCATGCTCGGGCGGGCGATCTGGCGAGTAACGTGCGTTAGTGCTCGGCCGTTACGCACGTAAGGGCGATTACGTCGTAAGGCCCCGGCGTAACGTCGTAGGCCGGCGTGATTTGGGCGATGACTTCGGTTACGTCGTAACCCTTGGCTGGTTACGTACGTAACCCGGCAGTCGGCCTATTTAAGGCCTGCGGACGTTTTTTTCACCCATTCTCTCACTCGTTTTCTTCCCTTCCGCGGCTGGAACTTGCTCAATCATGGAGGCATGTTGTTATACAATGAATCCATGAAGTTTTGAGGTTCATAACATCAATTGATCATCACGTAACATCCTTCAATCCAGCGAATCAAGGCAAGTTTTCTTAAAATCTAGTTTTGGGGATTTTGTTCGATTTGTCCGTTTAATCCGTTTTAACTCAGAATAGTGATGTATTTATGATTGTTAAACATTATTATGTCGAATTCCTTGCTGTTCCTCGGTTGAATCGCCGAGGATTTGTCGTTTTATTAAGTTTCTTACCGACGCCTTGAAGGTGTCCGATAAAATGTCACAAAGAGGATTCGAGCGTTCTACGATTATTATTCCTCGTTCGTTCGTTAATTTATTGATGGTATGATGTTAGGGTCAGATTTCTCGCAAAGAATTCGAGTCGGAACCCTTCCGTTCGTCGTTTTCTTCAAGCTTTTCGATCGTGGGTGTATTCATTGTCTTCGCCGGAGAATCGTAGGTGTTCGAGGTGTCCCGACTGATCCGTGATCGTGGGAGTATCCGGTATCGATTATCGAGGCAAGTATCTTGCCCATACATTACGTGTTTTGTGGATATAATGGTTGTTAATCGTCGATATGTGCTAAATAAATATTCATAACCATCTTTTTCAAAAGTATCGGTATATTTACCAACATGGTTTTCTTAAAGACGACTCGTGTGTTCCGAGAATTAATATGCTTAATTGAATACGTGTATTAATGTTGAGTATAAGATCGTAATACTTTCGTGTGATGCCATTGTGTGTGATTACGTCGTCGGTAAGTTTTGAAGTTTAGTCCTTTGTTTAAGGCATGCGTGGAGACATGTGGTTATCGATGAATTATGTGAATTTATGTGATATTGGTTGTGCCGTTCGGTGCTTTTGGAATAGTGTGCTTTCTTGTTGATAGTATTAGTTCGGGTTATGAGTATATGTTGGATGAATGGCCATTCTAGTAAAGTACCTCGACTATATGTCTTGTGATTGACCTTCGAGGCTTGTGGTTTGCAATCGTGATTTTGGAACGTGTGTGTGTGTTGTTCCTTCCACCGGAGTGTCCGACGGGATGTCCGGGGTCGATACTAAGGTGCGGCCACGGAAGTGGACTTGGGTGCGTGTGTGGATGAACTTCCACCGGAGTGTCCGACGGGATGTCCGGGGTCGATACTAAGGGGTACGGCCGCGGAAGTGGTTTCCCACCCGGAGTGTCCGACGGGATGTCCGGGGTCGATACTAAGGGGTACGGCCGCGGGTTACGATTGTGGTTTTCATCTTGAGGATGACGTTGATGTTTTCGTTAATTGTGATATTGTCCGGAGTATCACAATGCTTTGTGCTTGGGGTCGAGAGACATTATATATCGAGTCTTGGTGCTTGGCTAGAATGACATAGGAATAATGTGTTATGTGTAATGTGTCCTTGTAAGTGAATTGAAGTGGATGATCGGGTCGTAGACCCTGTGTTTTGTAGGAATGGTTGGGTCGTGGACCCCGTGTTTTGTTAAATGGACTTGTATTTTGAAAAATGAACTTTGGGGCTGTGACCCTAAATGGCTTTCGAGGAATTAAGAGCCTTTTCAATTTTTGATGTTTTCAAAAATCCCGAGATTTGGAAATGTTTTCAAAATGCTTACTTGCTTCATTTCTGCTTTCAAGACTTGAACTATTTTTAACTAAATACACCTCGGGAAGTCTTTCGTTGTATTCTCGGAATGTGTTGTGTATGGCTCGTATTTGCACTTTATACTTGCACTAGCGAAACAGTGGAGTTTTGCTAACCCCCGAGTAATCGGGGGGTGGATATCTGTATTGTGTCCAGGTACATGCAGGTTTTCGGGAGCAAGACACAGGATCGGCACGAGGATGATGAAAGACGAATGATACTAATCACACGAAGGCCGTTTTGGGTTGATTAGTCGGAGTCCATTGTATTGTCTTTTCCGCTGTCTCATTGTTCGTTGTTGCAAGTATTTTACCCTTGTGTGGGTATGAGTCTGGATGAGTTTATGTATTTTGATTTTTATGTCAGTGACGAAAGACCAAATCGGTCTATTGGTCCGTTATTTTGATTCGTCGGTATGTAATGTAATGTGTTGTTTTGATGTCTAGCTGGTGGATCCTCACGGAGAGGGTGCACGGCGTGTAATATTCCGGTTTGATCGGGGTGTTACATTTATGGTATCGAGCTTAGGTTGAGGAAACCTAGGTGTCGGGTCGAGTTATGTATTCTTGAGTCTTGTATTGTCGATTTTGTCCTGAGAAGTCGTGTCGCGACGCGTAAATGCAGGATGTCGGCCGTGATTAGTATCAAGGTGCAGCCATCATCTTCGTGCGATCTATGGATGTAAGTCTCCCTACTACATGTTGTACCACGAGCTATACGAGCCTGTATGATTCTGTGTTATGTAGTAGTATTTGAAGGTGCATCGTGAGTAAGTGACATATATTTGTTAATTCCCGTTTTGTGCTAGAATGAAGAATGATATGGCCAAATGTATCCTTGTATGAACTGTTTTCTTTGCAAGAGCAACAACAACCTTGGAATTTTTAGTTTCGAAGGCTTCCAGGGAGCCACGTAAATTTTTAAAATATTCTCCAAGGGAGGAAAAATTTAGATTTTTGTATGATGACCTCAGGGTCGAAAATTTTTAGACTTCAAACTACCGATATTTCATTCTCATCTCATACTATAAGTTTTCAAAACTCGAGTTTTTAACTCAAATAAGGTCTACAAAATATACTCAAGACGTGACTCTCGTTTGTAACTTTTCGGTTTCATGAATGTTGGTCAGAAGATGTGTATTGATGATGCTCTCGTTGTTGAGCAGTGGTGCCCGTTTTATGATTAAAATAGTAACGTGAATGTTGAGTCCATCGGTATGTATGTGTTGAGATAGTCCTCCTTATTGAGAAATAAAATTTTCGTTTTTGTAAGATGATTTTCTTTTGATGGTTGCTTGTGAGATGTTATAATTATGTGAATCGATGACATTTAGACTCGTATGTTGTTGCTTATTTGTAACCTTCGAGTTTAGTATTACCTCGTATATGTTTGCAATCGTGTTGGTGATTAGAAGCGATTAGCACATGCTTAATACGAGCCTAGCAGCGCTAACGTGGCGTGTTTAGCGCACGTTAATCTTTGTTATGTAACGCGCTAATCAACACAGGCGAAGCTATGGAACCGCATTATAGCCGTTAGGTCTAACTTTTGCGGCCAATCACCTGTAGTTGTATTCTCTATGTGGTGTCTAGTGATAACAACTGTTGTGCGTGAATGTATGTTAAGATTTTTCGTATTGCTAGGTGATATTTGATTGTGTTTGATGAATTGATAAATTATGTCTGCTGTGTGTGTTCAAAAACGCTTTCCTGGAAACTTCACAAAGTTTTGACGGTTCGATTAATCGGCGGCTCCGTGTATACTTTGAAAATTAGTTGGAATTGGCAAGCCGGCCTTGGATTCTCAAATAAAATCTCGACGGTATTTGAAAGAGTTGTTTTAAAGTACATGTAGACATTTTGTAAAATATTACCGTCGTTGATGTTTGTGAAGTGTTGGGAGAATTTTCGAAAATGATTTTTAACGTATTGTTGTATTTTCAAATAATTCGAGTAAATGATTTTCAAAAATCTTTCACACCATAAAAATATTTTATTTCAAAAACCAATGCGATTTTTATTTTCAAAAATATATAGTGAAAGATGAAAAATCTCACTCGATGTAAAATTCAAACTCGGATTTGGAAATGTTAGAGTATGTAAGAATGATTTGATGATCTTGCATGGTTAACTTGTTAGTTGTTAACGGTGATGATGATACGTAGGGGCATGATGACTTCAAATGATTTCAAATGAGACGGTTTAAGTATGTTGTTTACAAGTTTTGTGAAACAACCCGAGGTACCAAAAGTACTTTTAAAGTTTATTTTAAATACCATACAAATCCAAGGATTTTCAAAAGATTTCCTTTAAAAGGATACCTCGTGGATTTTCTTTTCGAGTTGTTATTGGTTACCTTATGTGATATGTCGTCTGAGTTGGTACTTTAGTATAATATTTTGCGAAGTCGTGCAATCGTATCAGTGAGAATCCGCTTAGTATGTCTAGGGACGGAGGATACGGTCGTGACCGCGGTATAGATTGTCGTGGAGATCGGATATGGGACCAAGAGGATATGGTCGGGAAGGTTGCTATTCCAAGACTTCGTTCTCGTTGTTTAGGTTTCGGACGAAACCTCTTTTAAAGGTGATATGATGTAATACCCGCATTTTTCTTTCTTTCTCTTGTTTCGTCCAACCGTATCGACTCATTGTGTTCGTTGATGCTTGACACAGTGTTGTTTCTCACCTTTGTCATTCGAGCGAGTTACGATATTGTCTCAAATTAATCTATATATCGTTGTGACCTTTCCAAGTTCGGAAAATTAGTCTCGTTTTCGATCTTCCAACCCTCAGGCGGTGGAATTCAGTATTTGTTCGATTGGCTCGCGTTTTGATTGATGTACCGTTGGGTTGGTCAATCGTATTGATTTTCGTCCGTTGTGTTTTGTGATTGTTCGGATAATTGACTTGATTGTATTATCCATTTGATGACGCTTGTTACTTGTTGGTTTTGTTATATCCCTACGGCGACGTTGTGTTGGTCGTCGTGGAGCGTGTTTTCACGCCGTATATTCCTTTGCGTTGCTTGTAACGTTTCGCCGATGGGCGTAAGTTACGCGTTTCCTTGCGTATCTCGTTGAGTTTTCTGGCGGGATATTGCTTCTCCTACTTGTTTTAAGTTTGGGACGAAACTTCTTTTAAGGAGGGTAGAATGTAATATCCGCAATTTTCGATTTTGGTAAATTTCTTTTCGGCGGAGTCCGTTTTGACGACTTCGCTCATGACCGTTTGTCATTTCGAGAATGATTAATTCTGCACTTTTTGTCATCCGAGTTCGTTTCGGTATCGTTTTGTTGAGTTACGAGCTTTTAGCGAATTTTCCGCACTTGAGTGCGATTCTTGCGAATCTCGTCCAAGCTGTTGTTTCGAGTTTCGTAAGTTCATTTAATGTTATTATTCATGTTGCGAGCCTTGGTTTGGTGTTTCGATCGCGTATCGTGATTTTCGGACGTTTTGGGCCATTTTTGTAATTTCCCAAAGTTTTGGGTAATTACTTAGTTGTCGAATTCGAGCCTTGGTGGTCGGAATCGTGTGTTCTCTTAGTGCTCGGATTCATCTTTGCGAGTACTTCGTAACCGTATCTTCGATTCGTACTCGAGTTCGGGTTTCGGGGTCGTTCGGGCCGTCGGGAATTGGTCGGCCGAGTCATGGCGGGCATGCTCGGGCGAGGCGATCTGGCGAGTAACGTGCGTTAGTGCTCGGCCGTTACGTGCGTAAGGGCGATTACGTCGTAAGGCCCCGGCCGGTAACGCACGTAAATGGCCAGCGATTTGGGGCGATGACTTCGGTTACGTCGTAACCCTTGGCCGATTCGTCGTAACCGGCCGATCGGCTATTTAAGGCTGCGGACGTTTTTCACCCATTCTCTCACTCATTTTCTTCCCTTCCGCGGTGGAACTTGCTCAATCATGGAGGCATGTTGTTATACAATGAATCCATGAAGTTTTGAGTTCATAACATCAATTGATCATCACGTAACATCCTTCAATCCAATGAATCAAGGCAAGTTTTCTTAAAATCTAGTTTTGGGGATTTTGTTCGATTTGTCCGTTTAATCCGTTTTAACTCAGAATAGTGATGTATTTATGATTGTTAAACATTATTATGTCGAATTCCTTGCTGTTCCTCGGTTGAATCGCCGAGGATTTGTCGTTTTATTGAGTTTCTTACCGACGCCTTGAAGGTGTCCGATAAAATGTCACAAAGAGGATTCGAGCGTTCTACGATTATTATTCCTCGTTCGTTCGTTAATTTATTGATGGTATGATGTTAGGGTCAGATTTCTCGCAAAGAATTCGAGTCGGAACCCTTCCGTTCGTCGTTTTCTTCAAGCTTTTCGATCGTGGGTGTATTCATTGTCTTCGCCGGAGAATCGTAGGTGTTCGAGGTGTCCCGACTGATCCGTGATCGTGGGAGTATCCGGTATCGATTATCGAGGCAAGTATCTTGCCCATACATTACGTGTTTTGTGGATATAATGGTTGTTAATCGTCGATATGTGCTAAATAAATATTCATAACCATCTTTTTCAAAAGTATCGGTATATTTACCAACATGGTTTTCTTAAAGACGACTCGTGTGTTCCGAGAATTAATATGCTTAATTGAATACGTGTATTAATGTTGAGTATAAGATCGTAATACTTTCGTGTGATGCCATTGTGTGTGATTACGTCGTCGGTAAGTTTTGAAGTTTAGTCCTTTGTTTAAGGCATGCGTGGAGACATGTGGTTATCGATGAATTATGTGAATTTATGTGATATTGGTTGTGCCGTTCGGTGCTTTTGGAATAGTGTGCTTTCTTGTTGATAGTATTAGTTCGGGTTATGAGTATATGTTGGATGAATGGCCATTCTAGTAAAGTACCTCGACTATATGTCTGTGATTGACCTTCGAGGCTTGTGGTTTGCAAGCTGTGATTTTGGAACGTGTGTGTGTGTTGTTCCTTCCACCGGAGTGTCCGACGGGATGTCCGGGGTCGATACTAAAGTGCGGCCACGGAAGTGGACTTGGGTGCGTGTGTGGATGAACTTCCACCGGAGTGTCCGACGGGATGTCCGGGGTCGATCTTAAGTACGGCCGCGAAGTGGTTTCCACCGGAGTGTCCGACGGGATGTCCGGGGTCGATACTAAGGGTACGGCCGCGGGTTACGATTGTGGTTTTCATCTTGAGGATGACGTTGATGTTTTCGTTAATTGTGATATTGTCCGGAGTATCACAATGCTTTGTGCTTGGGGTCGAGAGACATTATATATCGAGTCTTGGTGCTTGGCTAGAATGGCATAGGAATAATGTGTTATGTGTAATGTGTCCTTGTAAGTGAATTGAAGTGGATGATCGGGTCGTAGACCCTGTGTTTTGTGACCGGAATGGTTGGGTCGTGGACCCCGTGTTTTGTTAAATGGACTTGTATTTTGAAAAATGAACTTTGGGTCTGTGACCCTAAATTGCTTTCGAGGAATTAAGAGCCTTTTCAATTTTGATGTTTTCAAAAATCCCGAGATTTGGAAATGTTTTCAAAATGCTTACTTGCTTCATTTCTGCTTTCAAGACTTGAACTATTTTTAACTAAATACACCTCGGGAAGTCTTTCGTTGTATTCTCGGAATGTGTTGTGTATGGCTCGTATTTGCACTTTATACTTGCACTAGCGAAACAGTGGAGTTTTGCTAACCCCCGAGTAATCGGGGGGTGGATATCTGTATTGTGTCCAGGTACATGCAGGTTTTCGGGAGCAAGACACAGGATCGGCACGAGGGATGATGAAAGACGAATGATACTAATCACACGAAGGCCAGTTTTGGGTTCAGTTAGTCGGAGTCCATTGTATTGTCTTTTCCGCTGTCTCATTGTTCGTTGTTGCAAGTATTTTACCCTTGTGTGGGTATGAGTCTGGATGAGTTTATGTATTTTGATTTTTATGTCAGTGACAAAAGACCAAATCGGTCTATTGGTCCGTTATTTTGATTCGTCGGTATGTAATGTAATGTGTTGTTTTGATGTCTAGCCTGGTGGATCCTCACGGAGAGGGTCTGCGGCATGTAATATTCCCGGTTTGATCTGGGGGTGTTACAGACACGTGACGTGGGTTTTAACCCTGTGAACTGTTATCGGTTTTCTATTTGCGAAATTAAAACCTTGGGCTGTGACCCTGTTGATTTTGGAAAGATTAGGATTTAAATCCTAAATTGTTTTCTATTAAAACTCTCGATGGCATTTTAAACTGTTTTACAAATTGTTCCCCTTAATTGTGGCCTTTCGGGTTCGGAATGTTTTACCCAAACTCTTGCCTCGGGAAGTACTTTTCATTATGTTTGGATCTTTGATGATTCCTGGTTATTGTTATTCGTGGAATGTGAATTGTATGGCTCGTATTTTTGCACTTGTACTTGCACTAGCAAAACAGTGGAGTTTTGCTAACCCCCGAGTATTCGGGGGGTGGATGTCTATTTTTGCATTCAGGTTTTGGAGCATGGCACAGGGTCGGCACGAAGGATGATGAAAGATGAACGATACTAATCACACGAGGATCCGTTGATGTCGTATTGGTTTAGTTGTATTTTCTTTTCCGCTGCAGTATCTTTTCCCCGTTGTACGGGAGTTTATTGTATTTTGACCCCTGCGTGGGTAAGTATTTGGAATTGAGTTGTATGTTATTATTGAAAGACCAAATCGGTCTACTGAGTCATTTTAGCCTTAAAGGCGATGTTTAGATGTTTGATTTTAGTTATCAGCCTGGTAGATCCTCGAGGAGAGGGTCTACGGCGTGTAATATCCCTGAGTGGATTGGGGGTGTTAGAGAATGGTATCAGAGCTTAGGTTGTGGAAACCTAGGTTGTCGGGTCAGTGGTGTCTATTGAGTTTTTGTCTCGTCGGATTTTATCTGACCGAGTCGTGTCGCGACGCGTCGTTTGAGTTGTCGGTCGTGATTAGTATCGTGGGGCGATCATCATCTTCGTGCGACCTGTGGAAGTAAGTCTCCCTTCTTTGTGTTGTGCCTCGTGTGACACGAGCTATTTTTATGATTATTTGTTAAGTGATGGAATCCTTATGTGGATTTTGATTTCACGATATGTATTTAATCGACTCTCGTAATTGATTTATACGAGGAGTGTCGACGCTTGTGATGTCTTTTATTGTTGTTTTTGTCCGTTGCTGATGATTTTCGAATCGATTTGCACGTTTTACAAGTTCTCTTGTGGAAGCTTTGTGCTTATACGCGTTCGACTTGTTCACTAGCCAGTGCGTGAGGGTCCTTAGAGGCCTCGAATGGGGCCAGTGGTTTTGTTCTGAATGTGGTTATTTGACTCTAATATTTTGTTCTTATGAGGAGTAGTGTTGCTGGATTGTGCATGTTGAACTGTATTTCTTTTATCCGCTGCGTGAGTTATTTTGTAATGACTTTCGGTATTTTACCGACCGAGTTTTATTTCGATAACCGATTCCCTTAACCGAGTTTTTGGCATTATGGCCTTGATCGCTTTGGCGAAATTCTTATGACGGTATTTAGTATTTTGTAAATGGCTTTCGTGAGTTTTTGAAATATTACCGTCATCAGCCTTTTTGGCATTTTTGTAAATGGTTTTAGCACAGGGTTCCGACGCGGGACCCACAGCGCTATGATGTTCCGTGTGATTACCTGAAATTTTTGGGCATTCTAGCCTTTTTGGCATCGTCCTTTTTGGCATTGAATTATTTTCGAAAACTTGAGTATCTTAGAAATAAATTTCGAGACATATTTTTTTCAAATGAGTTATTTTCTTGTGGTACATCCAGGTGCCACAATATATTTCAAAATTTTTCTGCCTCCAGGACCAAAATGTTTTGAGATATTTTCAATGTTTTATAAACACTTTTATTTAGACCCGAGGGTCGAATATTCTGAAAGTTTTCACTAAGAGAAAGTGTCCTCATTTTTTTATCAAATGCGAAACGGTTCTCCAAAGTCTCGATAACGATGTTTCACGTTTGTACCTTTTGAAACGTGATACTCAAGATCAATCGGTGTTCTTCTAAATTATTTTCAAAATGAGGTTTTCGTTTTTAAAACCTATCCATTCCCGTTTGAGGGCTGGGTATATATGTATGATGATCGCGTCGTCATTTTGATGTTAGCTCCCGAGTATGACCAAATTGGCGGTGTGAGCGTTGAGTCGTTTTCCACACATTTGTTGTGTTAGCCCCTTGTGAGAGGTGGGATGTTGGTGTTGAATATTGTCGCCTCGTGGTGATTTCTGCATTGTCGCGCATGTGCGAGCTGTTAGAGCTTGGGATGGTATGACCGTGTGCATCGGTGATGGTTCCGTTATGTGTCGGTTGTTTAATGTCTTGTTACCTTGCTCCCGTTTTTGTGAATTTCGTGGACGAGGTCGGAGGTAATGCCCGTACTATTTTGACTTCCGTATCTTCTCTTTCTCCAGTCTATCGATTCGCTCATGTTCGTTGATACTTTATGAAATTGTTCTGTATTTCGGTTTCATCATCCGAACGAACTGTGATCTTGTTGTGGGTCGATCTGGTTATCGTTGTGACTTTTTCGAGTTCGGTTCAATTCTTGTGAACCTTGTTCGGAAGTGACATCATTTGGTTCATTAGTTCTTTTATTCGAAGTGGATCGGATTTGGAACTCTTGTGTTTTCGACTCTGTCGACTCGTTTATGTTCGTTGACATTTTTTGAGCTTGTCCTGCCCCTTGCTTTTGTTGATCGGACAAGTGCGGTATCATTTCGGAATAACTCGTTTGTCGTTGTGACTTTTCAATTTCTATTCCCTTTCATGTGGATCTTATGTGAATGCATACGTTGTTGCCTTCACCGGATCATACATTGTCTCGAGTCGAGATGTGAACCTTGGAGTTGTTGTTTGAATTTTATTGTTCTTCGTGATTCGAACATGATTGTTCGCTTTTTGTTGTCTCGACCGTTGTGGTTCAGTCATTTGTTTGTTCGGTTTTTGTCCTCGTTTCGTGATCGTTGAGCATTCAGGCTCCTTCCTAATTCCCTTAAGTTTGGGAAATTAGTCTCGTTTTCGATCTTCCAACCCCTGGGCGGTGGAATTCCGTATTTGTTCAGCGATTGGCTTGCGTTTTGATTGATGTACTGTTGGGTTGGTCAATCGTATTGATTTTCGTTCATTGTGTTTTGTGATTGTTCGGATAATTGACTTGATTGTATTATCCATTTGATGACGCTTGTCACTTATTGGTTTTATTATATCCTTAACGGCGACGTTGTGTTGATCGTCGTGGAGCGTGTTTTCACGCCATATATTCTTTGCGTTGCTTGTAACGTTTCGCCGATGGGCATAAGTTACGCGTTTCCTTGCATATATTGTTGAGTTTTCCTGGCGGGATATTGCTTCTCCCTACTTGTTTTAAGTTTCGGGACGAAACTTCTTTTAAGGAGGGTAGAATGTAATATCCGCAATTTCGAATTTCGGTAATTTTCTTTTTTCGGCGGAAGTTCGTTTTGACGACTCGCTCCTGACCGTTTCGTCATTCCGAGAATGATTAATTCTGCACTTTTTGTCATCCGAGTTCGTTTCGGTGTCGTTTTGTTGAGTTCCGTGTCCTTAATCGACTTTTTCACGTGGGAGTTCGACTTTGTAAAGACACCATTAATTCTTGGAAACTCCAAAAATTCTGAATCTTTGCAACATTATAGAGCATCAAGTTAGCTTTCCAACGGTTCAAACGGTGAGTTAATCGGAGTCCAGACGAATGAGTTATGGTCGAAATAGCCAAGACTGCACGGTATGCCTTTTTGGTGTTGAAGGGGGCTGTACCGTGTGCCGCGGCACACTCAGGCTGTGCCGCGGCACTAAGCTGATTCTCGGGCGTTTTGCTGGCCCCGGGCCGCACACTTGTCTGTGCCGCGCACACGGGCTTTTCTGCTTTTTTAGCAGATTTTCGAGGAGAAAACTTCATTTTCTCCTCTCTTCTTCCTCCTTCCATCTAGAGCGATTTCAATGGCGATTTTGGGCGATTTGAGTGCTCCCAAACTTGTAGAGATCATCCACCTCAAGTCTTGTTGTAGATTTTCGACCTCTACTTGAATCCTTCATCCAAATCAAGGTATTTTGGCTTGAACCCTTGTTTTTGTAGATTTGGGGACTTTCCTTTTTGATTTCGATTCCAATCCGTTTTTAATCAATTAATTGTTGTATAAACGTTGTTTTGAACTTGTTCTACGGATTGGATACTCGTATCTTTGGTTCGTTCAACCCGAGGGGTGATTTCTTTGTTCTTGAAGGGTCTTGAACATTTAATGTTCGATTAAATGTTCGAATGAGTTCCCTTTGATAGTTTGTTGGGATTTCCGTTGTTTTCGG
This sequence comes from Orobanche coerulescens, assembly GCA_033398695.1. NCBI lineage: Eukaryota > Viridiplantae > Streptophyta > Magnoliopsida > Lamiales > Orobanchaceae > Orobanche > Orobanche coerulescens. Next base: position 90,508,694 of record CM065803.1, read on the forward strand.
CCTTGATTCTCATCGTAATCATGTTTTATTATTCCTTACGGAGGATTATAGGTGCTCGATGATTCCGATGTTGAATTCCGTTGGTGATTGATGATTCATGTGGTGTTTTCCCGTAGTAATTTCGGTGTTATCGCGTTCTAGATAGTGTTCGGGGATTTGAGGGCTACCCGGCCGTATCCGTTCACTTTTCCATTGCTCGTGATATCGAGGCAAGTACCTTGTCCATACAATTCTTGTTTTGTGAATATGATAATTGGTGATCGTCTTTATATGTTTGTTTGATTATTTGAAACGAGTTTTCAAAAGATTCGATTAGCCTGGTTAAAGGCTCTCTTTCAAAACGCGTGTGTTTTGTAATTGTGTGGGTTGCAAGTGACTACGTGGATATTTGGATATGTTTGGTGTTGATGTTGCGCTTGATAATACGTGTGTACGTATATTATCTCTTTTCGGTGCGTTTTGGTTTGATGTGGTGTTGTGCTAAGTGTTTGATGCCTCTGGTTGAATTGTTTGGATATCCTTGTTGTGACGTGTTAATTGTGTAAATGTATTTCGCTCACCTCGGGAGGGTCCGACGGGATCACGGAGGGAATCCAATGGTATAGCCCTGGATTCACGAGTGCGGTTGTTTGTTTTGTGAATGTATTTGCTCACCTCGGGAGGGTTCGACGGGGCCACGGAGGGAATTCCAATGGTATAGCCCTGGATTCACGAGTAAAACTTCACGAGTGCGTGTGTATGTTTGGTGAATGTATTTGCTCACCTCGGGAGGGTTCGACGGGGCCACGGAGGGAATTCCAATGGTATAGCCCTGGATTCACGAGTAAAACTTCACGAATTGGTGTATATGATTTCGAAAACGCATTCTACTCACCTTGGGAGGGTCCGACGGGGCCACGAAGGGAATCCAATGGTATAGCCCTGGATTCACGAGTTGATGTTGTATTTTTGGTGACCAAGGTTTACGTATCTTGGGCGATTATATTGTATTGATTTTATGTCCGCCGAAGACACGTGACGTGGGTTTTAACCCTGTGAACTGTTATCGGTTTTCTATTTGCGAAAATAAAACCTTGGGCTGTGACCCTGTTGATTTTGGAAAGATTAGGATTTGAAAATCCTAAATTGTTTTCTATTAAAACTCTCGATGGCGTTTTAAACTGTTTTACAAATTGTTCCCCTTAATTGTGGCCTTTCGGGTTCGGAATGTTTTACCCAAACTCTTGCCTCGGGAAGTACTTTTCATTATGTTTGGATCTTTGATGATTCATGGTTATTGTTATTCGTGGAATGTGAATTGTATGGATCGTATTTTTCCACTTGTACTTGCACTAGCAAAACAGTGGAGTTTTGCTAACCCCCGAGTATTCGGGGGGTGGATGTCTATCTTTGCATTCAGGTTTTGGAGCATGGCCCAGGGTCGGCACGAAGGATGATGAAAGATGAACGATACTAATCACACGAGGATCCGTTGATGTCGTATTGGTTTAGTTGTATTTTCTTTTCCGCTGCAGTATGTTTTCCCCGTTGTACGGAAGTTTATTGTATTTTGACCCCTGCGTGGGTAAGTATTTGGAATTGAGTTGTATGTTATTATTGAAAGACCAAATCGGTCTACTGAGTCATTTTAGCCTTAAAGGCGATGTTTAGATGTTTGATTTTAGTTATCAGCCTGGTAGATCCTCGAGGAGAGGGTCTACGGCGTGTAATATCCCTGAGTGGATTGGGGGTGTTACAGTAATCTTCTACTAATCCACTTTTCTCCAAACCAGTTGGAGATGAATTCACTATAATTCTCAACCAGTGATAAATATTACAGTGATTCAAACAAAACTACAACAGCTTCCAACCAGTGGAAATCCATGCCGTTGTACCACACTTGACTGCCTTGCACCTCTTGATCATCGATCCTCGGATGCCTTTATAATTTCTAACTTCAACCAGTAAAGTACCCCGAACTCAGGATTATAGACAAGAGTTTTTGTCTTCTCCAACTAAGAGCTTCTTTAAGTATGAACTTTTAGAACCGCTCTTTTCACGATGCTATAGATTGCTTTTTGATTGCTTGAATGCTTTGATCGCTTGAAAGTATGTTCGCACCGGTGATCGCTCAGTTTCAAATCTTCGGATATATAGGTCACGATCTCTGAGCTTTTTCCTTGTAGCTGTTGCAAATCTTTTGAACAAATCCGTCCGTTGGAGGGAGACTTCTTTGTTTAATCTTTCTGAACGTTGCAAGGCTGGATTCCCATTATTTTAATCTATCTTCCGACCGTTGTGAAGACTCTGCATGTGATGCGCCGAATCTTTTGATTATAAAACGTTTAAAGTCTTCAAGGTGGGTCTGGATAGCTTTTTTTAATTCATATCTCTTGCGAGAATCACTCCAATTTATCTCTTCACGTTGCATGTGAAATACTTGACTTTTCAACGCATGCTGACGTGGACTTGGAGTACTTGGCTGACTTCGACTAGGCTGATGAGCAGTTAACATCTCTGCAGTCTGGACCTCTCTCATGTTCACTGTTTGTGACTTATCTGATCAGGTGACTTGTCTGGGGTACCTTGGCTGCAGTCTGGTCAAACTTCTCTGATAAAATATGTTGACCAGAACTACTCTGACTCGACTCGACTGATCCTCTCTGATGGACTCAGCTGTACTCAGTACTTAGCCGATTTTAGCCTAACTAATTTTTGGCCTACAGAAGATACTCATTTGGTTCTTCTTTACATTTTGCCAAGTTTTATACTTAACATATTTGGCCTATGGAAGATACTCATTTGGTTCTTCCTTATATTTTTGCCAAGTAATAAACATTTGATTTTATCAGACTCTTGACAAATCCACCATGGTCAAGATCAAGAACTGCAAGAATGCCAAGGAAATCTGGGACACATTAGCTTTAATGTATGAGGGAACGGAGCTAATCAAAGAAAATAAATTGTCAATCGCTATTCAAAAGTTTGACAATTTCAAAATGAAGAACGGCGAATCCATAGATCAAGTGGACACAAGGTTCACTGAGATTATTAATGAGATAAACTCCCTCGGCAAAACCTATGGCAACAGGGAAATGGCACTGAAGGTTCTCAGATCTCTCAACCCTGAATGGAGCATGAAGGCCGTGGCCATGAGAGAGTCCAAGGACCTGAATAAAATAAAAATTCAAGAGATGTTCTCTGATCTGAAGGCTTATGAGTTCGAGCTTCCAAGTTCATCCTCAACTGAGCCTGCAGAGAAGGGAATAGCATTTGCAGCCGATTCCCCTGCCAATAGCCTATATGATGTAAAACCTCCAAATCCACTAGATTTTGAGGAAGAAATGGCGTTTATAATGCAAAGGTTCAGCAACTTTAGAAAGAACAACTCCAAATACAAGAAAAATTATATGGAGAATCCAAGAAGGAACCAGAAAGCTGGAAGCTGGAAAGTAGAGTGCTACAACTGTCACAAGACCGGACACATCCAAATGGACTGTCCTGAGCTCAAGAAGGACGAAACCAAGAAGGAGGTGGGCAGAAAAGAAGATAGAAGAAAGGCCTTCATCGGAGAAGACCAGGAGCATGTCAAATCAAGCAGCCGATTCTTTTCTGATGAAGATGAAGAGTATGACTGCCTGATGGCAAACCTAGCTGATGAAGAGGTAACTTCTAAACCCACCGGTTCAAATAATAGCTCAGCCATGTCACAAGATATGGATCTGCACGAATCGGTAAATCAGTTATTTAAAGATTTTGAAACACTCAAATCTGCACACCAAACTGTATCAGCAGAGAAGACTCAGCTGCAAGATGAGAATAGGCAGCTGAAAAATGATTTCGAAAAACTCAGCCTAGATCTGAATAAGGTTGAGATAACGGCTGCTGACTTTAAAAACCAGGTGATGTTAATACAGTGAGATAAACAGACTAACCATTTTACTTAAAGAAAAATCACCGCACTTGCTCATGCCAAAGCCGAGTTTACTAAGTATCACAGTAAATAAGACTCGGGCGCAGGAAATAACCTCCTGAAGGCGTCTTCAACCCTGGAAGAATTGTGTACCAATAAAAGGCCACTATATTCCAAATCAGGCCTTGGATATGATCCTCACACTCCCTCTAGTTCTAAAAGAAAGTTTATCAAGGGAGACACAATTGTCTCGACTGTTGAGCCTACATATAAACCGATATATTAAAACAGGCAATGCCAAGTCACATGTCTAGCCGCAAATGTTACACAAGGCGACCACCTAGACAGCGACTAGGCAATGGCCTGTGCAAAAGCAAAGAGCCTGCAACATGCCCACTATTACCAACAACTCCCTAAAAACAGATTTCAAAATGGGAGGGGCAGATGGAAACCTCAAGGTTATCCCAATTTTCAAAATGAACAAGTGTGGAGACCTCAAAGATTCAATAAATGGTCTCACCCAAGATTTAGATATGGCCCACACTATCAAAATTTTGAGGAATATCCAGTATACAATCCCAACAGGAGATTAAGACCTCGACCTTACACACCTTATGAGGGTTATAACAATAATAACTACTTTCACAATCCAAGGTGAAATCAATTCTCCAGGAAACCAGCTAACCCCAAAGGACCCACACAGATTTGGGTACCTAAATCTCTGCTTGTCTGATTGCAGAAAAGGTGGAAGGACTACAACCACATCTCCACAAGCTCAAATTTTGGAGGTGAAGAATGGTTTGTAGACTCTGGATGCTCGAGGCATATGAACGGGAAGAAGAAGATGCTGTCCAAATACACCAAAGAAAGAGGTCCCGATGTAACCTTTAGAGATAGCTCTAGAGGACAAACAAAAGGCTTTGGAGAGCTGCACCGAGGAAATATTGTGATATCCAAAGTCCATTATGTCAAAGGGCTCAAGTACAACCTCCTGAGCATAAGCCAGTTCTGTGACGAGAAGAACCTAGTAGTCTTCACCATCTGGAAATGTAAGGTGATAGATATCTTATCTAGAGAAGTAAAGCTACAAGGTTTCAGAAGGAGAGATGTATATATGATTGATTGGAACACAGGAACACCTAACTCCTGTTTTCTATCCAAGACAGTAGCTGAGAATGGATGGCTGTGGCACAAAAGACTATGTCACCTAAACTTCAAATCCATCAACAAGATCAGTTCTCAGAAGCTGGTCAGAGGACTTCCAAATGAAGCATTCAAGAAGGAAGCGCTTTGTGATGCATGTCAGAAAGGAAAGCGACGAGCATCGCTCAAGCCCACCTACAACTCTCACAACAAGGATCTTAGATCTACTCCACATGGATCTATTTGGTCCTATCAAGCCAAGGACTCTGAGCGGCCGAAAGCATGCACTTGTAATAGTAGATGATTATTCAAGGTACACTTGGATTATCTTCCTATATAAGAAAAGTGAAACCTTGACCAAGCTACCTCAGCTGCTGAGAAGGATCCAGAATGAGAAATCTCTATCCATCATCAAGATCAGATCAGATAGAGGAGGAGAGTTTCTCAACAAGGCAATAACCGACACGATCGAATGGGATCCAAAGATGAGCTCTCTGCGGCCGTGACGCCCCTTGAGAATGGTGTTGCTTTGAAAGAAGAAAGAACCACGAAGGAAGCAAAGAAGGTCCATAATTGTAGAAGCGGACTGCCCAAAAGGTTCTCGGGCAAGTCACAACACAACTGTCACACCTGCAACAGAGTATGATAGTAGGGAGACATGGCAAAACTCCCTATGAGGTTTGGAATAATAGAACTCCTACTGTTGCTTACTTTCATGTTTTTGGTTGTAAGTGTTTCATCCACAACAACGGTAAAACACAACTAAATGCCTTTGATGCTAAAATTGATGACGGTCTCTTTATGGGATATTCACAAAGAAGCAAGGCATATAGAGTTTTTAATAAAAGAACCTTAGTTGTGGAGGAAACACCCCATGTTGTTTTTGATGAATCTACCGTTGAGTACAGGAAGCAAGTTGAGCTAATTAAGAACAAGCTCAAATCAGCGACCCTTGAAGAAGTCATTATACATGACACTGGAATGGTGGACTCACCTGCAGACCAGCCTGATGACCCAACTGTAGCTGCTGAAGACCCAACTGCAGATCAGACAGGATCACCGAACCTATCTGATCCAGTTGCCGCTGATGAAGTCCCAGCTGTAGCTGACAAAGACTCACCTGCAGATCAGATCCAACCTGCAGATGACAAGACGGTAGCTGATCGATTGCGGCACGAACCCAGTGATGCGTAAATCCACGAGCAATCCAACAGGGGAACAAACCCGAGAAGACGACATCCCTAAGTGGCTCAAAGATCACCCAATCCAAAGAAATCATCTAAAGTCGATCGATGGAGTTAAGACAAGACAGTCAACCCTACCAGCAGGAATGACTATGTTCTCATACTTTATGTCACAAATAGAACCTAAAACTACAGAACAAGCCCTAGAAGATTACTCTTGGATAAATGCCATGCAAGAGGAATTGGAGCAGATGGAGAGAAACAAAGTTTGGGAACTAACAATGCATGCACGATCACAAGAAAGTTATTGGCACCAAATGGGTGTACAAAAATAAGAGTGATGAAGACGGAACTGTTGTTAGGAATAAAGCCAGACTTGTAGCAAAAGGTTATGCACAGTGTGAAGGAATAGATTTTGATGAAACCTATGCACCTGTTGCAGATTAGAGGCCATCAGACTATTCCTCGCATATGCTGCATTCAAGGATTTTGAAGTATATCAGATGGATGTAAAGAGTGCTTTTCTAAATGGAATCCTAGAAGAAGAAGTCTATGTAGAGCAACCCCCAGGTTTTGTCAAAGGAGACAAAGTCTATAAGCTATTAAAGGCTCTCTATGGACTTAAGCAAGCACCTAGAGCGTGGTATGAAACATTGTCTGTGTTTCTTGAGAAAAATGGTTTTTGCAAAGGAAAAGTGGACAAAACCCTATTCAGAGTGGAGCACGAAGGCCACATATTAATAGTCCAGATATATGTGGATGACATCATATTCGGATCAACCAATCCAGAGCTATGCGAGAAATTCTCCAATCTCATGCAAGGAGAATTTGAGATGAGTATGATGGGAAAGCTTAACTTCTTTCTTGGACTACAAGTTAAGCAGATGGAAAAAGGAATTTTCATCAACCAAGCTAAGTATACCAAAGATCTGATCAAGAGATATGGAATGAAATCAGCCAAGCCAACAAGAATTCCTATGAGCACTAGTACTCACCTGGATGCAGATGAGGTAGGCATATCAGTGGACTCAACCCACTACAGAGGACTCATTGGATCTCTTCTGTACCTCACTGCAAGCAGGCCAGACATATCCTATGTTGTTGGAGTTTGTGCGTGATTCCAGTCCAAGCCGAAGCAATCACACCTAGATGCAGCCAAGAGGATAATAAAATACCTTAAGTCTACAATCAATGTTGGGCTATGGTATCCCAAGGATGATAATTTTGAGCTGTCAGGATACTCAGATGCAGATTTCGCAGGATGCAAAATCAACAGGAAGAGCACTAGTGGAACGTGTCAATTCCTAGGAACCAGACTGATATCCTGGTTTAGCAAGAAGCAGGTTTCTAACTCTATCTCCACTACAGAGTCAGAATACCTAGCTGCAGGTAGCTGTTGTGCACAGATCTTATGGATTAGACAACAGCTAAGGGATTATAATATTATTGCCAATGAAGTTCCTATCTGGTGTGACAACAATAGTGCTATTGCAATAACCAACAACCCGGTTTTGCACTCAAGGACGAAGCACATTGATGTTAAGCACCACTTCATCAGAGACCATGTGCTTAACAAAAGGGTTAGAGTTGAAAGAGTCAGCACAGACTACCAGATAGCTGACATCTTCACCAAACCCTTGCCAGAAGAAAGATTTTTGGAGCTGAGCAGAGATCTTGGATTACTAGATTGGGAATCTAGTACTGAAGCAAGCTAAAGCATTTCAGAGGAAGGACGGACCCAGCTGAAGAATCAGATCCTAGCTGATGCAGGCAAGAAGACGAAGGATGGACAAAGCAACTTAGCTGATCAGAATATCAGGCGAGAAGTCAACTCACCTGATGCAGAGCGGTCAACAGTCAACAAATCAGACCAGCTAAGTTTTCTAAACCAACCTCTGAATATTTAATTATTATCTGCCATATTTATAATATTATTATATTAATTTTGGTTAACAAATGGCATTTAAATATATACTTTCGTTTCACAGTGGAATTTTTAATACACGCGTCAATCGCTTATTAAATTGACCTCCACAGTGGCCAATCAAAATCAACCGTCAAATTTTAAATGGACCACCGATTCAAATTTGAAATTCAAAAGAATCTCAAAAGGCGTACCACCGTTTCAAATATATAATAAATTAATCCATATGTCTTTTCATCTTCTTTATAAGGAAAGAAAACCCTTTACTTTACCTTTTACGCCTACCAGAAACCCTAGATTTTTCAGAGCAAAAACTCCTTGAACACCAAATACACTAAAATCGTTTGTTTGCAGAAATGGCATCCTACTTCGAAGGCGTCAACCTGAAGGCGGTCAAGGACCAGATTATTTTCTCGCTGGTCGTCGATTTTGAAGGCTTATTGGAAGCTAATCTGGAGGATTACGATGTGTATAACCTAATCCGCGCGATGAAGCTCAATGGGATCTACCCATTCCTAGACATCAATCCTCAACATCTGTACAAGGAGGATGTTATCGCGTTCTATCGCGAAGCCTGTATAATTCAAGACGGAATTCGGAGCACAGTCGGAGGAAATCAGGTCGACATATCTCGAGAGTCGATCTATACTATTTTCGGTATGAAGCACCGCGGCATAGCCGTCGAAGCGCTCAAACAGTCTTCTGCCAAAATCTGGAAGAAGATTAAGGTGGAGAATGTGCCCGAAAAGCTGAAACTCACTGCCAAGAGGAGTGAGCTTAAGAAAGTTTATCATTTTGCGTTGGACGTAACCAACAAAATAATCATGGGGATGGCCGGCAGTTATGATCAACTGTCGTCGGCGAAATTTATGGTGCTGGGAGCACTAATTCAGGAAGAAGAAATTGACTGGGCAGATTACATATTCAGGCAACTCGTTCGAGAGGTCAACAAAGCCGAATGGCTTGTTGATGAGAAGAGATTTAAGACAAAGCTGGCATTTGGAACGCAGCTGAGTTGGATGCTAGAAAAGACAGGCATGGCGAAGGGAAGCACTGACCCCTTCCATCCCAACAAAAGACTTGGTCATCTGGACCAAGAGAAGCTGAGAAAATTGGGAGGCACAATGAGAGCAGCCCAGATGCTGAATGACCTACCGGACACAAGGCCATATCCGAGATATTATTCGTCATAAGAGTCGGACCGACCTGCAGCCGACATCCCAACTGCAGTCGAGTCAGACACCGAGTCCGACGACACTCCCATAGCAGTCCGATTTAAGAGAAGGGGACCAGCCCCTGAAGGACCTTCTATCATGCAGTCATCACCAGAACCCTCTCCCAAGAGGCCAAGGAGACTGCAGTTTAGTGAGGAAGAGCAGTCTGATCATCTTGCCAGCCCTACAGCCAGGTCACCAACTCACCTGGAAGACCAGCCTGCCCCAGGCACACACGAGACTCAGATTGTGGCTGTACTCACCCCAGCCTACATCCCTGAGGAAGAAGAAGCAGGTCTAATAATTTCTATCCCTGAAGCCAACTATATCTTTAACCTCTTAGAAAATAATACTTTCAATCTATCCATCGAACAACTACAACTTGTTAAACCTCTAGCTTTAAAACAATCGTTCCTTGAAGTTTTTGAAGAATGGAAATTTTTGAAATCCCTATCTTTTGTCAAACTTCAATCTTTTATTGACACTTGTGGTTGGGACTATCCACAAGCCACGGAGGATGTGCTGATAGACTTTTGTAAAACATCAGACACAATTTTGATCCTTCAGGAGGACTGGTTCATGTCCAATTTTAAAACCAACATGGACCAGTTCATCCACTGCATTATGCTTAGTATCTTTGATGGATCTTATGACAAAGTTGTTGAGGAGGTAGTTGAAAAGGAAATTAGAGTTGAGGAGGTAGATGGAGAAGAAAATAAAGAAGTTGTTGTTTTGGACGATGAAGAAGAAGAGCAGGAGGAGAGTAGAGCAGAAGAAAAGATTTTAGTTGAAAATCAACCTGATGAAGTAGAAAAGACAGAAGAGTTGAATGAAGAAGAAGAAGAAGGAGAAGAAGTAGAACAAGATGAAGGAGAGAAGGAGGATGATGATGATGAAAAGGAGAATGCTGAAGGATAAAAAGACGGGAAGGATGATGACAATAATGATGATGATAATAATGATGATGATGATAATGATGATGATGATGGAGGAGATGAAGGAGCTGTAAAAGAAAAAGAAAAAGAAAAGGATGAGGAAAAAGAAAAGAAAATATTGAAGAAGAAAAGGAGAAAGAGGAAGAGAAGGCAGAAGAAGAAAAGGAGGGGGAACAGGAGAAAGAGGAAGAGAAGGCAGAAGAAGAAAAGGAGCCGGAGCCAGAGCCGACACAAGAAGCTGCTGATAGGACTGTGGTACCTGCCCGGTACACCAGTCTAGATGCGGAGTTAGCTGAGGACTCCAGATCAGGGACCCCAGAGAAGACCCCATCTGGAGTACCAGCTGCAGTCAGAAGCTTGCACTCCAGTGGTTCAATTGCAGAAGGTTCAGGAGAGCACTCTCCACCAGCCCAGATATCACCTGCCATGACTGAGCTGATCAGGCAGATAGTGAAAGATACAATTGGAGAGCTGCTGGCAACTCAGGTCACTCCTGACCTTCAATCCATCAATGTAAAAATCGACACTCTGTTGCAGAGAGAAGTTCCTCAGCCCCCTCCCCCTACCAACAACAGAATGCCATTTGGCATGTCTGATTGGATGAGCAGAATGGAGCAGCAATTAACTACCCTAGTTGATGCTGGCAAAAAGGGGGAAGATAGAGTTCAGGGGGAAGGAAGTAATCAAGGAGAGATAAGGGCAGAGCTAAGAACAAAAAAGAGGCAAGATACTCTTCAAATTGAAGGACCATCAAGCCTGAAAAGAAAGGAGATATCTGCCCCCAGTCTACCTGAAGAGAAGCCCATGGAAAAGAAGAGAAGAAAGCAAGAAGAGCTACAAAGATTCGAATGGGAAGGCAAACAGTTGTGGTTTGTTGAAGAATTCTTGCCAACAGAATTCATGACTCGTTGGGCGGATGCCAAGAAACAATTTGTTGTTGTCCAAAATATTTATCCGAAGATTAATACTGCTGGAAGACGGACAACAAACAACAATTGCGGGAGCACTTCCGAGAGTAGATAAATAATACAGGATTTGCCGGGTTTGTTAGGCCCGGGCTTGAATGCTCTCGCGAGATGTTATTAATACGAATATTCGTGGATACAAGTATTAATTAGAGAAATATAAATACAATGAGTGTAAAAAGACTCTGTTAATCCGGCTCTTGAGCGAAGCTCGGTGTTCTTCGTCCCCGCCGGTAATCTGCTGGATGAGATAGGCCGGGAGAAGTAAGACCGAAAGATAGCTGTTGCCAAGAGTTGGGTGTTAGCCAAGTGCAAGTATTGTTTCTGTATGGTGTGCTTGAATCGCGATATTGCTCAGAGGAAATACAAGTGCAGGCTGCTCTCTTTATATAGGGGTTGAGGTGCCTTGTCCCCTAGTGGGCGATCGTCTATCGCCCATTAATGTAATGGGGCGATCGTCCGAAAGGTCACATGGGCTGCCTGCCAAAAGTCTAAGGCTACAGCTGGTAGCCATCTGTGTGGTCCAATGAGGAGCCGGCACGCGTCCGGAAGTACTGTCACGGGAGGTCCCACTTTGTTACTTTCGGCGGACTTTGTCAGTAGGTGCAGTAGGCGCCAGGCTGTAGTCACATGTCCTGTCCGTCAGCTCCTTTCGCAGGTCTGGGCCCTGTTGGTAGGTGAGGTAGGTGACAGGTTTGTCAGCGCCTTTTGTGGATCTGCACGTGGGGTCAGTTTTGAGACTTGGTCTTCGCCGACTGGATGGTCATCGGTGGAGATCGACATGAGGCGATCGTCTCTAGCTGATCATCCGAGGTCGCCATCGGCCAGTGGATGGAGGTTGCCAATGGTCGGTCACCAAGGGTAGGTCGGCAAGATGCCGAGAGAGGATCGTCCATTAGCCGGTCTCCAGAAGTCGATCGCCAGGCGCCGAGAGATGATCGTATTGGATGTCGATCGCTCGGCTCCGGGACTTGTCCTGGGACCTTCGGCCGGCCGATTCATGCTTGTCTGCCGGGCTAAGGCTAGGTCGCCAGTCGGTGTCGCGATTCTTCCTTGGACGCTCGGCAGTGACCCGGTCGCCCGACCTCCTAGGCGATCGCCGGTCGGAAGGTGTTAATCTTTGACAAAACAATTGCCCCCCAGCTTGCTCCTATGCTGCAGGCATGGGGCGAGGTGGTTCTTGCTGGTGATCGTGTAAGGATGAGGACGGGCGATCTTGCTGAGCTGACTTATGATTTCGGACTTGGGCTACCATGGTCGATTGGCTTAGCTATCTTTCGGTCTTGTACCTGCAAAAACAACATTGGCCGATCCCCCATGGAAACTTGGTGGTTTCGTTTTGTTTGAGGAATCGTGCACAGTCGCGGAGATCGATGGACCGACCCCATGACCGTGTCTTGGTGCGCGAAGACAATGAGTGTCTCGTGACTCACTTTATTATGAGGGTCCTCTGTTAGGCTGCGCCTCGCCTCGTATCTAAACGAAGGGCGTGCGGTCTTGGTCTAGAGGAGTCCTTGCGCGGGGCAGCGTCGGATGAATCAACTCCACGCCCGCGGCTTGTTAGCTCTGCTTCCACCTCGGCCAGCCATGGAGATGGCCGACCTCGACGGTGTACGTTGAGACGGGGATTGTGGTATGTGTCCACTGATCAATGTTGGAGAGCCCTCAGACTACGCCGGCCTCGTATTTAAACGAAGGGCGGGCGATCTCGGCCGAGAGGGACCTTGCATGGCCGAAGCAGCCGGTTCCATCGACTGCCAGGACCATGGCTTTATGATGTGCGGTGGAGGCGATCTTATGCCTTAGTCCGTCATGTTATATCTTTGGTCAGTAGATGGCGATCGTGTCCTCCGGGTTGCGGATGATGTAGCGTGATGATCGGCGATCGGGCGGAGAGGCGCGATCGTCGCTCAGTGCCGATCGCTTTATTCGTAGGTCGATATTAGCGATCGGGCGGGAGATCGTCGTCCGGTGCCGATCGCGCCGCTCATGTGCTAAGAAGAAACCTTTGCTGGCGGAAAATCTGTGGCTCTAGCCCTAAGGCCGCGTAGGTCGTAGGTTGGGTCTTCGTGAGATGCCCGAACATAGGCGAAAAACCCTGAAATCCTCCTATGACCGCGTAGAGGGAGGTCTCATCGCTTATGGGCTCGCCATTGAGGATGATTACGTCTACCCGGTCGATGTAGTCCGAGTCGGACTCTTCTTCTCCCTGCTTGATTTGCATCATGCGGAGGGGACCTTCAGGCCGGACGACCCTGGTGGCGAAGTACTCCGTGAAGACGTGCGCCAGCTCGTTAAAGGAGCCAATGGACCGAGGTGGCAATGAAGTGTACCACCGGTGGGCGAGGTCGTCCAGCGTCAGAGGGAACATTCGGCATCTGGTCGCGTCAGATGCCCCACACCCGGTCATGTAGATGTTGAACTTCCTCAGGTGCACCTGGGGGTCCGATCGCCCCTCGTACACGGGTGTTTGCGGGGGAGCGATCTTGTGCTGCACGGGGGCGAGCTCGATGTCGATCGTGAGTGGCTCGCTTGGCCCGGCGATCGTCTTCTTGGCGCCTGCCCTGGATTCCAGGAGCGCCTTCATGTCATTGAGTTGACGTTGCATTGCAGCCATTGCCGTGGCTTGGTCGCTTGCAGATCGGCTTTGGGAGCAGGAGCCGAGGCGATCGTGTACCGATCTCCGGGCTCCGCTGCCGCCGGCCTCGGCAACTCGGCGAGGGGGAGCCAGACGGCTTCCGGGAGTCGGGTAGGCCGAGCTCCCGGTGACGGACTCAAACTCCGTCGTCTCGTAGCCGGGCCGGACCGCCCGTGCAGTCGGGTCACCGCCTGTGCGATCGAAGACAGAGGTGCCCCAGCTGGCGAGCGCCTCTTCCTGCGGACGGGAGCCTCCTGGCGATCGCTCGGCCCGTGACGCCTTGAGCTTCCACTTGGACTTCCGGCGGACGGCCGAGGGGGCGATAGCAGGAGGCGCGTTGAGAGCACTCCGTCGCTCCTGTAGGACGGCCAGGGCCCCTTCGATCTGTTCCTTGGTTTGGAACCGATCGAGCGAGAGGCTTGGGCCGCCGTCCAGGGACGGGATCGAGCGTCTCTGACTGCGGCGGCTACCTTCCACCATCGGCTGTGGCTCGGACTGGGACGGAACATGGGGTTTGGCCGGCTGGTCAGCGGCTTTCTTCGACACGGAGGCGGAAGACATGACTTCTGAAGGATTTCTTTGAAGTGCAGTAAGTGTCACTTCAAGTATCTGCCCCGAGAACAGTGAGTGTTCTTCGGGACGGTAGGTATAAAAAATCGAGGGTTGGATCCCCTTCCTCTAGCGCCAATTGTTGTTGTCCAAAATATTTATCCGAAGATTAATACTGCTGAAAGACGGACAACAAACAACAATTGCGGGAGCACTTCCGAGAGTAGATAAATAATACAGGATTTGCCGGGTTTGTTAGGCCCGGGCTTGAATGCTCTCGCGAGATGTTATTAATACGAATATTCGTGGATACAAGTATTAATGAGAGAAATCTAAATACAATGAGTGTAAAAAGACTCTGTTAATCCGGCTCTTGAGCGAAGCTCGGTGTTCTTCGTCCCCGCCGGTAATCTGCTGGATGAGATAGGCCGGGAGAAGTAAGACCGAAAGATAGCTGTTGCCAAGAGTTGGGTGTTAGCCAAGTGCAAGTATTGTTTCTGTATGGTGTGCTTGAATCGCGATATTGCTCAGAGGAAATACAAGTGCAGGCTGCTCTCTTTATATAGGGGTTGAGGTGCCTTGTCCCCTAGTGGGCGATCGCCTATCGGCCATTAATGTAATGGGGCGATCGTCCGAAAGGTCATATGGGCTGCCTGCCAAAAGTCTAAGGCTACAGCTGGTAGCCATCTGTGTGGTCCAATGAGGAGCCGGCACGCGTCCGGAAGTACTGTCACGGGAGGTCCCACTTTGTTACTTTCGGCGGACTTTGTCAGTAGGTGCAGTAGGCGCCAGGCTGTAGTCACATGTCCTGTCCGTCAGCTCCTTTCGCAGGTCTGGGCCCTGTTGGTAGGTGAGGTAGGTGACAGGTTTGTCAGCGCCTTTTGTGGATCTGCACGTGGGGTCAGTTTTGAGACTTGGTCTTCGCCGACTGGATGGTCATCGGTGGAGATCGACATGAGGCGATCGTCTCTAGCTGATCATCCGAGGTCGCCATCGGCCAGTGGATGGAGGTTGCCAATGGTCGGTCACCAAGGGTAGGTCGGCAAGATGCCGAGAGAGGATCGTCCATTAGCCGGTCGCCAGAAGTCGATCGCCAGGCGCCGAGAGATGATCGTATTGGATGTCGATCGCTCGGCTCCGGGACTTGTCCTGGGACCTTCGGCCGGCCGATTCATGCTTGTCTGCCGGGCTAAGGCTAGGTCGCCTGGTCGCTGGTCGGCAGTTCTTCCTTGGACGCTCGGCAGTGACCCGGTCGCCCGACCTCCTAGGCGATCGCCGGTCGGAAGGTGTTAATCTTTGACAAAACACAATTCATAGAGCAGTTCTATCTCTGGGAGATACTTGATGATAAAGAATGCTCGCCCCAACAGTCATTCATCAACTACATGGATACTAGATGGCCTACTCTGTGGAAGTTAATGCTTAAGTATGCAGCCAAATGGGAAGCTTATCCTATGATTCCCACATTCAGAGCAGAGGAAGCGCCGACCCGTTTGGACAATGAGCTTAACGAGCTAGAGCTTCAAAGAGAAATTAGGAAGCTACGTTAAGAGCACAAGTTCTCTTCAAAAGAAGACCAAGACTTTGCTGCTCTAGTCATAAGAAGGAAGTATGGTCTTGCACCAGTCAAGATAAGACCAATTGGAGCTAAACCCTTCAGGCCTACCAAACAGCCTATTCGAAGAGGCAGAGGAAGAGGCAGATGACTCTTACTTATTTTTTACTTGTAATGATTTATGTACTTAAAATTTTCTTGTAAAATTCAGACATGTACTTGTAAAATTAATTTTATAACAGTCTTTTTGAATGACAATTCCCAGTTGTCTCAAAAAAAATAGACTGACTTTAGTTTGTGTCTTGCACTTAAGTGCAGACTTGATCATTTGATTACTTGTTTAAAGTTTTGCCATCATCAAAATAGGGGAAATTTGTTAGGAATACTTGTTAGATTTAAAGTTAATGTGTCCCAGATTTCCTTGGCATTCTTGCAGTTCTTGATATTGACCATGGTAGATTTTGATGATGTCATTAATATAAAATCAAAATCTAACAAGTATTCCTAACACAATCCAGTGTCCTGGTCCTGGGTTTGACTGATATCTAGAAGCCATGCCCATGGCATGACAGATATCTGGTCTAGTGCAAAGCATAGCATACATGAGACTTCCCACAGCAGATGTATAAGGGACCATGTTCATGTCATCTATCTCCTTTTGTGTCTTAGGACACATGTCCTTAGATAGTTGAATTCCATGTCTGTAAGGTAGAAAACCTTTCTTGGAATTCTCCATGCTAAACCGCTTCAGTACTGTATCGATATAGGATGCCTGGGATAAGCACAACATCCTTTTCTTCCGATCACGAAAGATCCTGATTCCAAGGATGTGTCCTGCTTCTCTAAGATCCTTCATATCTAACTGCTCAGATAGCCATACCCGTACGTCCGACAATTCCTTCACGTTGTTTCCAATCAGAAGGATACCGTCCACATACAGTACAAGAAACACCAACACATTTCCATCGCATTTATTATACACACAACTCTCACTCGGACATTGGACGAATCCATATGACTGTACAACTTCGTCAAAACGAGTGTTCCAAGATCTAGATGCTTGCTTAAGTCCATAAATGGATTTCTTAAGTTTTCACACCAAGTGCTCTTCTCCTTCAGCAATGAATCCCTTTGCTTGGCGCATATAGATTTCCTTGTCTAGACTCCCTTTCAAGAGTGTAGTCTTGACATCCATCTGCCAAATCTCCAGATCCAAATGCGCAGCTATAGCTAAAAGAATCCAGATTGACTTAAGCATGGCTACCGGCGAAAAGGTTTCATCATAATCGATACCCTCTTTCTGAGTGTAACCTTTTGCAACAAGCCTCGCTTTGAAGGTTTCAACCTTCCCGTCATGTCCTTTCTTTCGCTTGTAGACCCATTTACTCCCAATGGATTGTACACCATCAGGTAGCTCTACTAGCTCCCACACTTGATTGGAATCCATAGATCCCATTTCTGATTCCATTGCTACTTGCCAGGAGTCAGCATCTTTATCTTGGATTGCCTCCTTATAGGTCCAGGAATCTGATTCATCTTCGCCTGGGATTGAGTCCGAAGACTTTTCCATGCCTATGAATCGTTCGGGATGACGAACAACCCTCCCACTACGATGAGGCAAATCCTGAGTTAGTGTAAAGGTATCAGAATCGATACATAGTACAGTGTCAGTTGGCGCTTGTACGATTGGTATAGACGGAGTCTCGCCCCTCAGCTCTTCCAGAATTATCTTGCTCATGGGCTTGTGACTAATCATATAATCCTCTTCCAGAAATCGGGCATTGGTGCTAACAATGACCGTCTGATCCTGGGGACTATAGAATAAGCCTCCCTTCGTTCCCTTAGGATATCCCACAAACACTCGTACTTTTGTACGAGATGCCAACTTATCAGCTTCCTTATTCAGCACATGTGCTGGAGTACCCCAAATCCGAACATGTCCTAGACTGGGCTTACGCCCACTCCACATTTCTGTGGGTGTTTTTGGAACTGATTTCGAAGGCACCAAGTTTAGAATGTATGCCGTTGTTTCTAAGGCGTATCCCCAAAACGAAATAGGTAAATCTGAATAACTCATCATTGATCTACCCATTTCTAAAAGAGTCCTATTCCTTCTTTCAGCCACACCATTTTGTTGTAGAGTTCCCGGCGTGGTGAGCTGGGACGAAATCCCTCATTCGCCAAGAAATCCAAAAACTCTCCACTAAGGTATTCGCCACCACGATCAGGTCGTAGTCACTTGATACTCTTCCCATGACGCTTCTCCGTTTCAGCCTTGAAGTCTCTGAACTTGTCAAAGGCTTCAAACTTACGTTGCATCAAATAGATGTATCCATATCTCGAATAATCATCTATGAACGTGATGAAGTATTCGAAACCACCTCTAGCCTGGATATTCATTGGACCACATACATCCGTATGAACCAATTCTAACACATTCTGAGCATGGTTTCCCTTGGTTTTAAAAACCCTTTTGGTCATCTTACCTTCCAGACAGGATTCACAAATTGGAAATGACTCAACTTTGAGGTCATCCAATGGGCCATCATCTACCAATCTTTGAATCCTTCCAATTACATGCCCTAATCGTAAATGCCACAAATATGTTTGGTTTATGCTTGAAGGTTCTTTTCTCTTTCTAGGTTTAGACAAAGAGTTAAGTGATTTTTGCATTAGAGTTTGTGCAGTATTAACAATATATAGTCCATCATTAAAAATACCTTTGCAAATATATTCACCGCTTCTTTTCTTAATAATGGCATCATCATCAAAAGAAACTGAATAACCATCACTTTTTAATTTAGAAACCGAAATTAAATTCATTCTAAAATCCAGTACTAATAATATATTATTGAGGACTAATAATTTATCATTAATCTTCAACTGCACGACTCCCACTACAATAGCCATAAGCCTGGAATAATCGCCCCAGTTGATGGTAATCTCGCCCGCACTAAGCTGCTTGGTTACCTGAAAACCATGCGAGTCAAAGAAAACATGATCAGTGGAGCCTGAATCAACTATCCACGAAGTGGAAGAACAAGCTGCCAAACATGTTTTGACTACTAGTGCACGAGACATACCTTTCTTAAGAGCAGGGCAGTCCGCTTTAAAATGTCCTTTCTGACCGCACTTGTAGCACTTTCCCTTTGGCTTTTTGTTCGCCTCGGGGTGAGGAGCCTTGCTTTTCACCTTGAGGGTTGTCACTTGCTTCTGGCCAACCTGCTTCTTCTTCTTTCCCCATTTGGGTTTGGAAGGAGTAGCACCGGTTGCCGCAAGAATCTGATGATAACCTTGTTTGAAGATACCTTCAGCAGACTGAAGCTCTGTCAGAAGTTCCGCCAAACTATATTTCCTACGGTTCATATTGTAGTTAAGGCGGAACTGCTCAAAGCTTCTAGGTAAGCTGCCTAAGATAATATCGACCTGCGTTTCCGCATCGATAGTAGCCCCCAGTATGCTCAGATCGTTCAAATGGGACATCATTTTTAGAACATGATCCCTCATTGTGGTCCCTTCAGACATTTGGGTTTTCGACGTCCATACCTGCCGTTGTTAAACTTATAAGTTACCGACGCCATTACTGACGCCCGTTATTTAATTGATTTACCGACGCTATTGCCGACGACCGGTTCGCAGACTTATTTTTTTTCTTTTTTCACAATTAACGACGCTGTTTACTAACGCCATTTACCGACGCCCTTACCGATGCCATTTCGGCGTTGGTAAATTTTTATTATTTTCTTTTTTTTCATAATTAACGACGCCGCTTACCGACGTATCTACCGATGCCATTTTGGCGTTGGTAAATATTTTTTTTATTTTTTTTATTTTTTTTTTAAATTAACGACGTCGTTTACCGACGTTGGTATCTGCCGACGCCGAAATGGCATCGGTAAATTTTTTATACTATCCCACATCGGACAAACAGTAGTGTTTATTGTGGTTTATATACCAAAATCTTTGTCAACCACTTGAAATTGAATGGAGCCCGAACCTGACCCGCCCGAACCCGGACCTGACCCGCCCGGACCTGGACCTGACCGAACCTGACCCGCTTGAGCCCGGACCTAACCCGCCTGAGCCCCGGATGAGCCCGAACGTGACCCGCCTGAGTCCTAACCTGACTTTTTTAGATTTTTTTATTTTTAATTTAACAACGCCAAAAATAGCGTCGGTAAATAGCGGCGTCGGTAAAAAATTATCGTCGAGCGTTTTTCCAACGGCGGATTGCCATCGGTAATGGCGTCGGTAAATTTTTTACCAATGCCATTTTCTGTTTTACCAACGGCATTTGGCGTCGGTAAAAACTGTTTTTTTTTAGTGGCTTGGGTTACCAATTATACAACATGATGCAAATGGTCAAGGAAGAGCAAATTCACTTATGTTTGAAGACAAACATAAAGTAGCAAATCGAACGGAGAGTGATCATGAAGACGACGACGAAGATGGAGTGAAAAAAATGATGAGGGTTTTTAATAGTTATCAGGACTCGTGTTGTTTTGAGGGTTTTTAACTTTTTAACATTTTATAATGTAATCTTTGATGTAATGATATGCTCTTGAGCATTCTCATGACTACTAATGACTTTTGATTCTCACTAGCAATGGACAATGTCAACTGATTATTCTTAGGACCAATGATGATTCTTGTAAATATTTTTTTTTAAAATGCCTATTATTATTAGTACCACATTATAATAATATTAATGATATTAATAACAATAACAAAATAACTCATAATATTAATAATAACAATGAGAATGATGATAAATACTATTAATAATAATAATAGTAGTAGTCAACAACAACAATAAATATTATTATGTTTAAGGAGAAAATAAAAGACAGCAAATCAATTGTATTCATAACACTGATAGAGGGGCCTTTATATAGGCATTACAATGAGAGTCCTTCCATACATAGGATTCCTAGATAAGGTAAGACATCTAATAGGATCCTACTACCTCTAGAAGGATCTAGAACCTTCCATCTTTGTATCTACAATCAGTATTAGGTAAGAAACATCACGGGAATAATAATTCCCGGAACACTCCCCCTGTGTCGAGCACTAATACAACAATGGTGCAGAAGATGTTGCCTTCGTAAAAACCTATTCCAAGCCAAAACAAAACCCTATGGAAAAAATAAAGGCTTGATGAGGAAAAGATTGCAACGCACCAAGATAACATGTCATGTATACTCCCCCTGATGTATACATAACGACTCCCCCTTATGAGTACCTCAAATCATAGGAGTCGGATGCCAAGTTGCCCTCACAACTATACCAAGGAAAAACCCAGTGGGAAAAATACCTCTTGGTTTAAGTTGAACAGAAGTACAACGCATCATTGTATGGATGTTCTCATAGGTCGCCTCGTTAAAAACCTTACCAAGTGAAAACCCAATGGGAAAAACAAACCTTGGTCTAAGGACAAAAAGAGCGCGACACATCCAAAGTGCAGAGTCACTAAAGACTTATCCGAAAATCAAGTTTTCTAAAGTCTTGACCTTCATGCACTAAATCAGTCATAACTTCTTCGATTCAATAGGTATCAACGAAACTGTAAGAACTTATGAAAACTAGACACCCATAGCTTTTCATTCACATACAGTACGTAACCTAGATCGACCTGAGCAGATCACAAAGCTCTATCGAAGTTGACTCAGCAAATTACCAGACATATCCAGTCCTACTTTGCAACAATAGTCATATGTCACTCAACATGATGGATGTGATCAAATGGTTGGTTTCCTTGGAAAGTAGACACAAACCTTTCCAATGGCACCAATTTCACCATTTTCCATCAAGTGAGCTGCCATGTAGGTCATATGGGAGATAGACCAACACATTCTGGGCAGATTCGGGTATCAATTTTCAAGTGTCCTTTTTATCGAGATAGAGCGAGCTTCAAGCTTCTTGTCAATCACAGACATTGCGTGAGCGCATCCTAGGCCATCATCACAATGGCTTTACCGGATTATTACGAATGAGTACATCGAGTCAAACATGAGTACATAATACCGTACTTTTCAAGACTGCATCATCACTTAAGTGAGCCAAGTCTTATGATGACTTCGACAAATCATTGGGAATCATATAAGCATTACTTTATCGTCTCTTAGGGAAACCGTCCCTTAGATTGCCTTAAACCGATTGATGAATACGCATCATCAAGTGTACCCAAGATCCTTTCATTCTTAACTTTGGATTTAGCGGAATCTCTTAGTCTCACAAGAGTACATCACTATAAACCCTTAGTCTTACACGCAAAAGCTCCATATCTCTTCCAAATCAAGTATATACTTAGTATGCATTCCCGACAATCACTTGTCGACGCGCTCCGTGGTCAGGAGCCACTTGATTTGAGTCTGATCCACCACGAGATCCTTTTTATCACTTAGCTTAGTTCCCCACTAAGATAAGATTTAACCACAAGCTGCACGTCAGTTTTTGGGAAACTATCTAACTGAAAAAGATAGTGGATGATATAACATCCATTACGATAGCACAACTAAGTTTCGTGTCATCGTAGTCGATTCTAGTGCATTCATGAGAAACCTCGCGCCATGAGGTGAGTTTAACTCCTTATCTCACTCGCTTTAACAAAGTATACGGATAGATCTTATCTTTGGAGTGTCGGCACCACTTCAACAAAGGGCTATCACTTTGTTTATACTGGAGTCGCATATGTTTCCATTTTAGGCCAAGGCTACAACGTTGTAGATTTTCAACGAAGTATGGTTCGATTAAACTCACATTCCACGTCCTCATGAACCGGCTTTATTCATAGAGTACTCTTTATGGATTGGCATTCATTGAGGAGTCCCCCAATGATGACTATAATCCAGAATCACATGAGACGGATGAGTTCATTTGATCATATGATCAAGTTTCATGTACCAAACTCGCATACATTCTTAGCGAGAGATTTATCGAACCAAGTGGCATCCCAATACTCTATGAGATCCACGGCCTAGTAACACCATCTACCACAATTTGTGGTGTTACCATATCACCATTTATAGGTGACGAACGTACATGACCGGACACAATCCTTGCAGACATGTTTGCAGCATGTATTTAATCTCGTCACTTTAGGGAACTTGGTGAGGCACAGTAGGGACAAACTACGATAATTCCAAGTCGTTCTACTCGAACATGATCATTCGCATCTCCCCCTAACGACGGGAAGACTAGCTCATCAAAGTGACTTACGAGATCGTCTGCCAAGGTACATTTTAAGCGGACTATGAGTGAAAGCGCATGTCATATTCATCATTAATAACCCGTCATAATGCGTTGTGGTGACGCACTTTTGGCACATGAACATGTGGACGATAAAGGTTTTCAGTGTTAACACAATCCAGTTAACAAAATGCATACTGTTACACTCGTAACTAAGCATTTGAATGATGATAGGTATAGGTGAATATGACATGTTGACCTATGCTACATAGCCGTAGCTACTGGTCTTGAGAATCCAATAAAACCGCCACCATGCACCACCGGGATCGAACATGAAGAAACGATTGAACCGATGATAGGCCGTTGGTTTTATCGAACCTCTAGTGCTTTCTTGAAGAGTTCACTCCTTCACCAGCCCCAAACACCTCAAAATTTCATGAGCGTGTATAAACGGGTGTTTAGGATTCCAAAACCATCAACCTTGTGGTCAAAAACCGATCGAAATGATATCGAACTGGTTGTTGGGACGGCTGGTGGTATGTGAAAACTTCATTTAACTGGTTCACCTCCTTCCAAGTCTCCAAATGGCACCAAAATTTGTGAGAAGATAGCCTTGGATGTTAGGAAGTACTCGTTAAAATTTCACTTTAAGACTTGGTCTAAAAAGTGGGTGAACCGACCTTTACAATGACTGGTCCGCAAGTTGGACAACCATAACTCAGGTTTCATCAACTTATCAATCATTGTCAAAGGAACCACATAACATATAAATGTTATTACTTGAGTACGACCATTTGTGAACAACATCATAGCATCATAAGCCACCCAGGCTAATACTTATGATCATGTATGTATAAGGACTTGGTGAAAAGGGAGGACTCAGCACCATGCTTATGCGAGTCGCTACATAATTCTCTTTAGCATATGAGGGTGTCATCTCCTAATCGTGCCAAAGAATAGGCTTTAATAAATGAACATGGATAAGAAGGATCATCGGGGGGGTCTTTGGTGTCATACATGCTTATGAAAGCAAGACGCGGATGACATAAATATCATCATCGGTCATGAGCCCTGCTCACGACTCCACCAATGTACTTTGGTGTCTTTGATCCAACTAGTTTCTTTGTTCAAAGAAAATGATGTCCATGACAATACCTTGGTATATGGATCATCAAACTGTCCAAATTCCGGACTATTAAAGCCTAAATGTGTCAATGTCCCAATACATCTTCTGGTTACACAAACCGATGCAAGCTAGACCATATTGACTCATGAATATTTTTCCTTTTCACATATCCAATACAAGTGATGCATAAGATTTTATTTCTCACAAATCACAATGAGATGCTATGAGTGATACATTTTGGCATATATGTCATCGAGTCATAACATGGTTCAATTGTTACGGAACATATGTGACTAGAAAACGCCATTCGGCATCCAACAACTTGAGCATCATACCACTCATTGATTGTGATGACCTTGTCATCATAGTCACAATGGATTTATAAACCGAAATCCAAAAATATCATGTTCCTTGAAAACAGCTTAATACGCACTCAATCTCGCTTGCAAAATTTTACAAACATGAGCATAGCGAACACTGTAACAACATAGAGATTTTATACTTGATATGATCAAAATGATCTATCATATTGAGTGTATAACATGGCAAGGTTATATGCCTAAGGGGCAAAATTACGACACAAGCATGGTGTAAAACTACCATGCACACGCTCAACCTTCTTATAAGGGTGCGTATTTTGGGATTCCCCAAGGAAACTGTTTTTCAACATTTGAAATATGATAGTTTAGCGTACAACGCATACCAAAAACTGCATCATCTATGGCAAATTCAGCCAAAAAAAGAGGTTGAAATATATGTGTCATAAGACCACTTGCAAATTCAAGATGGGAACCAAGTTGGTTGGGACAAAAGTTAGCACAATCGCTGGAAATAAAATTCCGCGCAGCTTGACCTTTGTTTACTAAACAGCGATAACTCCCTTGTTAGGAAGGCTATGGACGAACGGTCAGATGTTCTGGAAACTAGACTTCCGTATCTTTCTATCCATATATTGTTCACCACAGGGATCATTAAACTCAGATCACAGTGCATGTTTTAATTGGCTGCTTTAGTATTTCCCAAGTTTAGTGAGAAAACAAGGTTGAGACCATATCCAATGGCATAAGTGTTGATGCAAAACCATGACAATGACAGCCATAGGTGCGTTTAAACGCAGTAGGGTGTTCGATTTCTTATCTCGACTAATGATCCTTTCGGTAACTCCAAGTTGGTAGACTTGCAGAGAAAGTAGGAATGTCTCTGACTAAAAATTTAAAAACCACTAATTCCGTTTGAACTTTCAAAGCATAAACAAATACCAAGGAGGATGCGCCTAGTCATGATCAAAGTGTAGACAAAATCCACCAAAGTGCATCAAATCAACCAAGTATTTTAATTCTCAATTTGCAAGTATACGTCATAATAGCCATGTTATATAGATACAACGTGGTGCATCATAATTAAGCATTTTGAACCATGAGACATAATGAATATACCATAACCAACTTGTCTTGACCATCCAATAAGATCGACTAAACATAGTCAAATGTATAAGGCACATGACTTTACAAATACTCGGAGAAGTATTCGGACCTATAGTCATACGAACTATAATCGAGGTCAACGAATTCATGTATTTACCGCAATATGCCATTGCTTTACATGTTGAAACTCATGAGAATTACTCGTACATTCTTTCATATATCATGTTGCAAGGAGACGGTGCATGTCTACACCCACATGCAATATTTTATTTTAATAAGATGAAATATGGAGTTTTGCAAGTATGGGATTGGGTCAAGACCAACGTGGTGGTCGCTCAATTCAACGTGACAAATCCGTCACAAATCGATTTTAACCACGACATATCCGTCGCAATCGATGTTTGTCCCATTTGTACGTCACAAATTCGTGACTAATCATGAACAAGTCATAACTTTACCGTTACCGACAATGTTCGTTTTATTTAATTGTTGGTTTAAAATAGACAAAACGGCGACGTTAAATCGCACCCAAAACGTGGTGTATGCAACAATCACAAATATCGACTTTCAACAATTATCCGTGACTCCCCCAGGACCGTCACACAGTTTACTTCGACATCCGAGAGTGATACCATCTCTCATTGTGTCATCCACCGCAAAGTAGCGTGGGAGATAAAGAACCCAAATACACAATTCCCCAAAAAAAATTTCCCGAAAGAGAGGAATTGAAAAACGAGAACTTTAATAAAGTCTTACGGGTACTTGGTTCCATATATACTTTGATCCTTGAACGGGAGATTCTCTCCATATGATCAACATATTTCCGTGGGTACTCCGTTCTATATTTACTTTGATCCTTGAACGGGATAAATATGGTTTTTTCTCCATAGCGTGCACATCATCATGAGCGATGTATTTTCCTATATACACGTAAAACATAAACATGTAAGATTCATAAGTGTACAAATTAATGAACAAATGAATCATTAATTAGGAAAAGATGGAGAGTTTAGAAACACCCGGATAGGGCTACTGGGCTCGATAATTCGACCGACAAAGGACTCGGGCGCGGCGGTGCAGCAGCTCGGTACTGGATGAGGTCGGATCTCCAAATTTCTTTATAAAAATCTTCTTCTGTTCGGCAGCAGATTCAGTACGCAATACTACTTGGAATCTGATCTCCACCGTTGAATATACAGATATTTGTGTTGGAAAGTTGCTGTCAAAATTTCACACCGATCCGACGGTTAACGAATCGGGAAACATGATTTTGGTACGACTGCGTTGTGCAGAAAATTTACTCGCGGAAATTTTCGTCTCTTCGAGAATAGGGACAGAAACGGGTTGAAAACGGGTCAGCAACCGGATCTGGTTCGGTCAGCAACGGACTGGACATCGGGTCGGAAGCTGGACGGGCGGCTGCAATTGGGTTAGGTACTAACCGGCGCCGTTGCAATTGGGTCCGGAACGAAATCCGGCGTGTCCGCCGTTGGATGGGTTCCCTGCGACGTCAACCTGGCGGGTTATCCACAGGCGGATTTTCGCGCGGGGGGAAGAAGCAGGCGACGAGCAGGTCGATCTGGTCTGGTCTGGTCGCGTCGCGTCGGAGTGGGGGGCGGAGGAAGAGTCGCGTCGGAGCAGGCGACGGTTTCCGGAGGTGGGGTTGCGCGGGTTTCACGAAGAAGGTGACCAACGACAGTATGGGGGCAGCCGATCCGGTGCTGATTTGGATGGCGATGTCATGGAGGCTGCGGATCTGTGACGGCGGCGGGATGAAAGCTAGGTTTTTCGGCCGCGATTTTTTTTTTTTTTTTGAATTTCGGACGATTTTTTTTTCTTGCTAAGTTGGGGGACTACGTGCTGATAACGTGTTTAAGGAGAAAATAAAAGACAACAAATCAATTGTATTCATAACACTGATAGAGGGGCCCTTATATAGGCATTACAATGAGAGTCCTTCCATACATAGGATTCCTAGATAAGGTAAGACATCTAATAGGATCCTACTACCTCTAGAAGGATCTAGAACCTTCCATCTATGTATCTACAATCAGTATTAGGTAAGACACATCACGGGAATAATAATTCCCGGAACATATTATTAATAATAGTAAATATTGTTAGTAATAATAGTAGTAATCAATGACATCAACTATAATAATAATAACAATAATAATAATGAAGATTATTATTAATACTAATTAATAATAGTAATAATAATATTAATAATAATTAATAATAATAATAACTGAACTAACCTGACCTGACTTGAACTGAACTGAATGGACCTGAACTGAACTGAGCTGACCTAAATAGACGAGAACTGAACTAAATTGAAATGAACTGAACTAAAAAATTAAAAAACTGAAGTTCAAAAAAAAGGGCTTAGTTATTTATCTATTATGTATTTATTATCACCAGCGAGTGTATAATGTATCATAAGTCGGATCCATAATATAAATTGTTCAGAAATATTGTTCGAAATGTCAGCTATAGTATATAAGCAGTTCGAAGTTATATTTTCAAACCTTTTGACTAACTTAATGTTTTTTATGATCTAATATAAAAATACTATTATATTATTTCTTATTGGACTAAGAACAATAATTTAAAGATGATGTTGACAATATTTTCGTTCAATCTTGAAAAACGAGGTTACCTCCTCCACAAATATGCAACTGTAACCAAAGTCGGTGGTTATTTATCTCACAACTTTATCAACTTTCAATGTATTTTACATGGTTTGATCACATTCGAATTGTGGTCAGTCGTGCGACACTTTATTATCCTTTTAACTTTATGTAGGTTTTTCTAATTATTAATTTCACATTTCAACTCTGTTGCATCGTTCATTGACCACTCGCTTTGATAGTATCTCTAAGGTCGATTGGATTCTGATATGATTCTTTATGCCGATTCAGTTCTGATTTTAATTACACGCTTTATGATCTCGTAATGTGGAGTCAAGAAGTGAGACTTCATCAAACTAGAAAACATAATGTACCTTGCTTTATTTCGAAGACATAATTTGTTTAGTATAAATGGGATTATATTATTGGTTCTGTCTTTTTATTTAAGTTTTTATTTCACCTGGTTGCATGAACCATGTACATATTTGGAATAAATACGTGGTTGGTTTTTTTAGACCATGTTTATACTTGAGATCGTGGTGATTTGAAAAATATTTTATTCAGAATTTTCGATATTGAATGACTGGGAATACCAAGAACAAATATGAATACCGTATAATGTAATTGATATTTATAAAAGATAATCAATATATTCATAATGTTAAATTATAAAAGTAGTAGACAGATATTAAATTATTATTTCTAACAACATATTATATATATATATATATATATATCAAAAAAAAACTATCTCAAAGATCTAATTACTGTTAAGAACATATATTATTATATACATACAATATGGTACCGTAATCCTAAGGATCTTAAGGAAGATTGGTATTAAGACTCTTAATGAATCTTAACCTTCTATGTTATGTCCATAATTTAATTGAGTTCACTAATATAATTTTGGTCACTAAAGAATTAAGGATTTCTTTACATACAATCTTTATAAATTAATTAAATAAATCTAATATAAATAAAATAATTATGAAAGTAACGTACTGTATACTTAAAATTAGTAATTTGGTTACCTGAAGTATGTATTTGGATACTAGTTATTCAGTAAAATGTATTGCATTTGGACACTTACAAGTGTAATATCCGCAATTTCGATTTTCGGTAATATCTTTTTTTCCGGCGGGAGTCTGTTTTGACGACTCGCTCATGACCGTATCGTCATTCTGAGAATGATTAATTCTGCACTTTTTGTCATTCGAGTTCTTTTCGGTGTCGTTTTGTTGAGTTCCCCTTCTTAAGCGGCTTTTCCGCACTTGAGTTCGATTCTTGTGAATCTCGTCCGAAACTGTTGTTTCGAGTTTCTCGTAAGTTCATTTAATGTTATTATTCATGTTGCGAGCTTTGGTTTGGTGTTTCGATCGTGTATCGTGTATTTCGGACGTTTTGGGCCGCTTTCGTAATTTCCCAAAGTTTGGGGTAATTACTTCCGTTGTCGAATTCAAACACTTCGGGTGGTCGGAATCGTGTGTTTCTCTTATCTCTTAGATTCGTCTTTGCGAGTACTTCGTAACTGTATCTTCAGTTTATATTCAGGTTCGGGTTTCGGGGTTGTCCGGGTCGTCGGAGTGGCCATGGCAGAGTCACGGCCGGAGAGGGCCTCGCCTGGCCGAGTTATGGTCGTAAGCTGCCGGTTATGGCCGTACGTGCTCGGCAGACATGGCTGGACGAATGCCGGTTACGGCCGTAAGTGCCGAGTTACGGCCGTAAGGCCCTGTCGGTTACGGCCGTAAGCGATCGGCAGGCGCTGGGCAGATTTTGACGAATGCCGGTTACGGCCGTAAGGCACTGCCGGTTACGGCCGTAACCCTGTCGGCATATATAGTCCAGAGGACTCGGTCAGACCTCATTTTCCCACTTTTTCTCATTTCTTGCGGCGGCTGGCGATGGGGGTTCGGGAAATCGAGTTCTTGGCCGGTTCTAATCATTTCTAAGGCATTTTGGAGGATTCTTGTCGATTATATCATCGTCCAATCCGTGTTCTTTGTCCGAATCAAGGTATTTTGGCTTGAACCCTTGTTTTTGTAGATTTTGGGGATTTTCCTTTTGATTTCGATTCCAATCCATTTTTGTTCAATTAATTGTTGTATAAACGTTGTTTTGAACATGTTCTACGGATTGGATACTCGTATCTTTGGTTCATTCGACCCGAGGGGTGATTTCTTTGTTCTTGGAGGGTCTCGAACATTTAATGTTCGAATGAGTTCCCTTCGATAGTTTGTTGGGATTTCCGTTGTTTTGGCCTTGATTCTCGTCGTAACCATGTGTTATTGTTCCTTCCGGAGGTTTATAGGTGCTCGAGGATTCCGATGTTGAATCTCGTTGGTGATTGATGATTCGTGTGGTGTTATTCTCGTAGTAATTGCGGTGCTATCGCGTTCTTGATAGTGTTCAGGAGTTCGGGGCCGTTCGACCGTATTTCATCTGTCGTCTTGTTGCGATCGTGGTTTCGAGGCAAGTACCTTGTTTATACGCTTCTCGTTTTGTGGATATGATGATCGGGGGTCGTCTTGTTGTGTTTGTTTGGTTATTTGAAATGAATTTCCAAGAGATTCGTTTTGGCCTCGTTAAGGGCTCTTTTTAAAAATGTGTGTGTGTTTTGTGAACGGTGTGTTTTGGGGAATTGATTATGATTTGATTGTTTTGAACGTTGAGGGCTTTGGTGATACCCCTGTTGTTTAAAGTTATGGAATCATGTATTCCGCGTTAATTGTGTTGTGTTGTGATGAGTTTGATAACGGTGTCGATTAAGTGGCCATCTCTAGTAAGTATTCTTGATGAGCTTACATTCTTAGCATATTAGTATTGCATGAGTAACGTGTGTGTGTGTATGCTCACTACGGGTTAGATCCGACGGGGTCTCGGTAGGGGTCCACGGAGGGGTAGATCCGCGAGCTTGCTTTTAACCACTATGGGTTAGATCCGACGGGGTCTCGGTAGGGGTCCACGGAGGGGTGGATCCACGGTTAATTGTGGTGTATTTCACAAATGTGTTTTGAGATTGGCGTTTCCAGAAACGAGCGTTTTTGAACGGTTTTCATGATTGCATGCATTGACTAAGTGTGTAAGAGGTAAGTTGTTCGTTTGGCCTACTTGGCTAGGATGGCACTAGGGTATTTTGTCGTATGTGATTTAGTCTTTTAATTGTGGGGTTTTGATGTTGGAAATCGAACCTTGCTATTGTTCTCGTGTACTGTGATTTGATGTAATTTGGTGCTAAAATCCCAACGGTTTTGTAAAGGTCATTTTACGGAAAACAAACCTTCGGGGCAGTGACCCCATTCGTATTTCGAGTTTTGGAAAGAGAAGGATTCCATAATCCTAAATTGTTTTCTATTAAAACTTCCGAAGGCATATCAAACCATTTTGTAAACTATTTTCCCTTGATTGGTGATTCTCTCGGTTTTTAGAAAGTTACTCAAACTCTTGCCTCGGGAAGTACTTTCTTGTTATGTTGGAATCTTAGAGGAATCTTGATCGTTATTATTCTTGGAACTTGAATTGTATGACTCGTATTTTTGCACTTTGTACTTGCACTAACAAAATAGTGGAATTTTGCTAACCCCCGAGAAATCAGGGGGTAGATGTCTGTATTGCATTCAGGTTTCAGGGAGCGTGGTATAGGGTCGGAACGAAGGATGATGAAAGATGATCGATACTAATCACATGAGGAACCGTACGTTGTTGTATTGGTTCAGTTGTATCTTATTTCTGCTGCAGTATATTTTTCCCATTGTACGGGAGCATTTTGTATTCGACCCCTGCGTGGGCATGTATTGACTTGTATGTATTTATTGAAAGACCAAATCGGTCTACTGAGTCATTTTTAGCCTTAAACGCATTGTTGAGATGTTCGACGTTGTTTACCAGCCTGGTAGATCCTTGAGGAAAGGGTCTACGGCGTGTAATATCCCTGAGTGGATTGGGGGTGTTACAACAAGTAGTAGTTTTATTACCTGAATATTGCATTTGGATACTTACAAGTAGTAGTTGTTGTTACCTGAATATTACCTGAAAATTTGTAGTGATATTTTGGTAATACTTATGCAAAATATATTAAGAGGTGTAAATTACCCAAGAATTAATGTTGCATTTCTCATTCACACTACCAAAAGTATCACTTTAGCCGACGACTAGCCAGAGAACGGCCGACGGCCAGTCGGCGTCGTCGGCTAAAGACCGAGAGTTTAGCCGACGGCGACCATGTTGCCGGCTAAACCCCTTTATCCAACAATATTGCTTTTGGTCGTCAGCTAAAGTCCTGCGAGTTGTCAGCTAAATTTGTGTAGTTTAGCCGACGACTACGAGACTTTAGCCGACGACAAGCCGTCGGCTAAAGTCTTACGTATTTTTTTGTGCAGAATATACCACCATCTAACACTTCAACACACCATTTACAACACATTCAGAAATTACAAAACAAGAACACGAAAAATAACAATTTTCTCTGGTTTGATCATTCAATAAATTATATTGAATGTATGTTTATTGAACCTTAATATAAATTATAATTATATTATGCATATAATATATCCATTTTGATGATTATGAACATGTTTAATAATTAGTCCATAATCAGTGTAGCGTACGCTAATTAGCTAACGTACGTTATATGTGGAGGCTAACGTACGTTAAGGTCAGAAAATTATAAATAAGACATCATCCCATTTCATTTCAGCTCGTTTATTTTGCTTAGCCTTCGACATACTTCATGCCCAGAGAGATCCCAGCCTCCTTAAACATATATAGACCACCTCTACTTGATCATTGAAGATTGAATATCACTTATGCTTGATCATTGCAGTGGAGAAGCATCTTGGATTGGCACACAAGCAACCGGAGTTGGATTTGTACCTATTGTCTCAGTGTTTTGTTCATATTAAGGTATGTTATACTATCTCCAACCTTGAATTCGTGATTCTTAAGGATATGAAGACCATACTATCAAGATATTAAGTTCCATTGATGAATTATTCAACCAAACATCATGTTTAGAAATCGAAATGTTTATGCTTAAGATATCGTCATTGAAAACATCATAGTTGGAACCCTAGTACGTCAAATGATGAGAGAAATATTCTGAGATTGATATTCCCTATTGAATAACGTTGCCATATTGATCGTAGACTTGGAGTAGATATCAGTTTTGATTAAACGAACTTAAGAAAGAATCATCGAAGGTTGTATCCTTTCTTATAAGTTAGATTTGTTAGTCATCTTTACAGTGAAATCTGAATGTACTGATGATATTAGAATCTAACGCATCAACCTTAGATCACCGAACTTCGCATGAGAATTGTAATCATAATTGGAGTATAATCACCATGATGATATACGTATCCTTGAATTCGGAGATGTTTGAATCCGTAAGATCATTCGTAATTGTATGAGCATGATATGTATGGAGATAATGTACATTAATCACTGAGGATTTCGTAAGCTTCATCACAGTTAGAACAGTCGTCTGCCCAGTGAGGAACTATCATACCTGATTAGCGTACGCTAAGCTTTGTAGTTAACGTATGCTATCGGGCATAGTTAAGGTATGCTACACTTGGTACGTAATGTACGTTATATCATCAGACGAGTGAGTCGACTAATCATAGAGGAACTGTCGATACATGGTTAGCGTACACTAGACCTTGTCGTTTACGTATGCTAACGAGTAGGCTTAAAGTACGCTACCAAAGGTACGTAACGTACGTTAAGCGAGTCAGGCAGGTTACATTTTAGGAACTTCCGACCGTAATTTGGATTGTTAAATGTTCGTACGAAATGTGATGAATTCTATATTATTTCTTTTGTTAAGGTTCAAGCTTATCAACCTGATTGATCGAAGGGAGCGACCTTCAAGCGTTTTGATATTCGTGGGAGAATTTTTTCTTGTCATCGAATCGAGGCAAGTACTTTAATTGTTCTATGTATCGATGTTATACATATTATTGTGCATATATATCATTGTTGTATGTCCACCTCGTGTTGGTCCGACGGGATCATTGGGGGATCTATGCTAGCGTGCGCTGGATCATTGGATGGGTTTTTCCACCACGGGTTGGTCTGATGGGATCATCGTGGGTTCTAGGAAGTGAACGTTGGATCATCGGAATTACCATGTGTATGTTGTGATATCATTTGTGTATGTTATTTATGAGTTTCTCGTAGGAGGAGACTCGTTGGTATTTTGTCATTCATGTTGTTATTATTTATCGTGAGATGTTGAATAATATGTTGTGGTACTTGTACTAGCATCGTTGTGCTAACCCCTTCGGGGGTGAACATTTGTTTATGTTCAGGATCCAGGAGAGCAGAGAAACAACCACTGGAGCTGCATGACGACGAGGGTGTAGAGTGATGTTCCGGCTGGGTTTATTTGTCTGTTGATTGTGTTGTTTTAATAAGTACTCGAGTACGTCGTCGTTTGTGATGATATGTATTTGGTGATGTATTAATACTTTTCCTTTGGATATTTGTATTCTCAGTATTGGTCAGAACTGTTTGTATTTTATTTCAGTTACTTTCATAAGTTGGTATATGTTGTGGCTTTTCGTTTCTTCAGCCTTGTAAATTCTTATGTAAAGGATTTACGGCGCTGTAATATTCCTGAATATATCGGGGGTGTTACAGAATATGGTATCGGAGCTAAGATTATGGATATATTGGCGTTGGTATATGTCTTTTGAGGTAACCGGCCGTGAATAACATCACTGTACTGCCTACGTCTTCGTGCGGGCGGTGGTTGTAAGTTCCTAAACTCTATCTCGTCCTTTGCATGTTATAATTCATTATACTTGAACATTAGAATGATATTGTTTTCTGTATATTGAGTATTTATGCTTACAGTATGTTGAGAGGTGGACGTGGACGTGATCGCGGTCTCGGATGTGGACGCGGAAGGAGGAATGCTGAAAGAGAAGCTTCGCCTTCTAATTAGGCCAGCCACAGCTCAGGTGAGCCACAAAGATCTATTAATAATGAACCGGAACCTGTTGTGCCCGAAATCCTTCATCAGGTGGTGAACCAGATGACTCAGTTCGCCCATGTCGTGGACCGAATGCAGGTGGCAGTTGGATTACAATAGGGAGATCGACAGCAAGGTATCCCGGACATGGGAAATCGAGGCGACCGATGGCTGCAAGAGGTGGCCAAGATGCAACCACCTAAATTCGACGGTATTTCTGAGACTCCCACCTGGGATCATTGGTTGAAAGAATCGGAGAAAATCTTTGTCGGGATTAATTGCCCTGATGACCGGAGAGCTTCTATTGCTCAGTACTTTCTGATAGGGGAAGCGTCTGAATGGTGGGAAGCCATCCGGCCTGTAGATCATGATGCGGACTGGACAGAATTTAAATTGATGATAGAAGCTCAGTACTGCCCTCGTCCTGTGAGGGAAGCCAAAGTTCGGGAATTTTTCTGTGCACAACCTTCAGATGTGCCAGTATCTCAGTCAATTAAGACATTTAACCAGCAGCTGGCATTTTTCGACATCTGGTCAGAATAGATACAGAAATAATGATCCATTTTTATATGAGAATGAAACCAGAAATCCACAGGTACATGTCTGGTTTTGAATGTACCACTCTCCATCAATACCAGGATAAAGCATTGGCGTACAAGATCAAGGAAGCAGCAATGGAGAAGTTTGCAGAATCCAAGAAGCAGAAAGTCTCCAGTAGTTTCACGGAGCACAAGAGTAGTGGGCCCCGTAAGGCCCAGTCATTCTTTCCTTCTTTCAAGAAACCTCCGCCCCCATCTAAGAGCGTAAGGAACTTCGGAGCAGCATCAGCCACGACGGATGTAACCAGGAAGTGCTTTAACTGTTCCCAGATGGGGCACTATCGGCGAAATTGCCCCCTACCTACCGTGACTTGTTTTGATTGTGGCCGAGAGGGACATCGTGCGGTGTTCTGTGAAGAGGCTGCAAAGTCTTTTAGAGTCCGTACATCGCAGCCAGTTTAGAAGGAATCCAGTATCCAACAGACGCAGCAAAGTGTTCAGATGCCTTAGAATTTTGGTCACGGACGAGACAGAGGACAGTGGGACCAGAAGTAGACATCGAGTACCGGATCCATTCCCCCACGTCTGTACGAGATGAGGAGAAGAGACGATTAGGATGCTGCTGTCGCATCAGGTACTGTTCAGATCCTTTCCCAGCCAGTTAGCATTTTATTCGATACAGGAGCTACGCATTCTTTTATATCCTTGTCTTGTGTAAATCGTTTGAATATTTCTGGTTTTCATAATTGTGAGCCTTATCTTGTGGGTTTACCGAGTGGAGAAAGGATTGTTGGAAACTTAGAAACTAGAGATTTCCCTATATCATTTGGAGGCAGAGAGTGGCCCTCGAATCTGATTATGATAGAAATGCAAGGAGACGACCTGATACTCGGAGATGATTGGCTTAATCGATATAGAGCTGTTGTAAACTACCGAAGGAGAAATATCTCAGTGATAGCTGACGATGGTTCCGAAATACTATTTGAAGGATGGAAACCAGGAAGCTCAGGAAAGATGATCAAGGCGATGAAAGCTGTCAAAATTGTTAAAATAGGGTTGTACCGGATACTGGTGCTACGCAATGAAGAAAGAAGACGGAAAAGTAGAACTCTCATCCATTGTTGTTGTGAATGAATTTCTGGATGTGTTTCTTGACGAATTGCCTGGACTACCTCCATGACGGGATGCAGAATTCACCATCGAGCTGGAACCAGGAGCTACACCAGTTTCTAAGGCGCTGTATCGTATGGCACCTACCGAGATGTATGAATTGAAGAAGCAACTGGAGGAGTTACTGGACAAAGGCTATATCTAACCAAGCATTTCGCCCTGGAGTGCACCAGTTCTTTTTGTCCGTAAGAAGGATGGATCGCTTCGATTGTGTATTGACTATCGAGAACTGAACAAGATGACGATTAAGAACAAGTATCCGTTGCCACGAATTGATGATTTATTTGACGAGTTACAAGGAGCAATAGTGTTTTCTAAGATCGATCTGAGGTCAGGATATCATCAGTTGAGGATTATGGAATCCGATGTTCCAAAATCAGCGTTCAGAATTCGCTACGGACATTATGAGTTTGTAATGATGCTGTTTGGTCTCACTAACGCACCTGTTGTATTCATGCAATTGATAAACCGAGTGTTCATCGAGTATTTGGACAAGTTTGTGGTTGTGTTCATTGATGACATTCTGGTGTATTCTAAGAGCCCAGCAGAGCATGCACAGCATTTGCGGATTGTTCTAGACCTTCTGAGAAACGAGCAATTGTACGCCAAGATTTCTAAGTGTGAATTCTGGCTAAAGGAAGTAATGTTCCTCGGTCATGTGGTATCAGCAGAAGGAGTCCGAGTAGACCCCCAAAAAATCGAAGCAGTTATGGATTGGAAGCCTCCAAAGAACGTGAAAGA
Organism: Orobanche coerulescens; assembly: GCA_033398695.1. Taxonomy (NCBI): domain Eukaryota; kingdom Viridiplantae; phylum Streptophyta; class Magnoliopsida; order Lamiales; family Orobanchaceae; genus Orobanche; species Orobanche coerulescens. The sequence continues at coordinate 90,546,487 of CM065803.1, forward strand.
AGTCCGGAGTTTCTTAGGACTTGCTGGATATTATCGTCGGTTCATGGAAGGGTTTTCTAAAATTACCCGCCCACTTACTCGACTACTGCAGAAAACTCAAAAGTTTGGGTGGAACGAGATGTGCCAGTTTAGATTTGATGAATTGAAGAAGAGATTGACGACACCGATTTTAGCACTCTCATAGGGAACTAGAGGATTCATAGTTTACAGTGATGCTTCGAACCAAGGACTCGGATGTGTATTGATGCAGAATGAGAAGGTGATCGCCTATGCGTCACGACAACTGAAACCATATGAAGTAAACTACCCAACGCATGATTTGGAGCTGGCAGCAGTAGTTTTTACTTTGAAAATTTGGAGACATTACCTGTACGGGACTCATTGTCAAATCTTTACAGATCACAAGAGTCTCAAATACATCTTCAGTCACAAAGAGTTGAACATGCGGCAAAGGAGATGGCTGGAACTGATTAAGGACTACGACTTGGAGATTCTTTATCATCCAGGCAAAGCAAATGTAGTGGCCGATGCACTTAGCCGCAAGCCTGTTTCTATTCAGATGCTGGAGACTCTGACCTCCCAGCTCAGCATTCAACGAGAATTGATTCGCGAAGGAATTGAAGTATGGTTGCAAAGAGTCCAAGGACAACTGTGTGTGATGGAAATAACTTCGTCGCTTACCGAAGAAATCAAATCTAAGCAAGTAGATGATCCTCTGATGATTCGGTTACGTGATGAAGTGATCAAGGGAAAGGCCCCAGGATTTGTAATTCATGATGATGGAGTATTGAGATTCCAGAGCCGAGTTTGCATTCCCGATGTCGATGTTCTGAAGCAGAGAATTATGAAGGAAGCTCACAGCATGCCCTATTCTATCCACCCGGGCACCAGCAAAATGTATAAGGATCTGAAACAGAACTTCTGGTGGGGCAACATGAAGAAAGATGTAGTGGATTATGTCTCGAAATGTTTGACTTGTCAGCAGGTTAAGATCGAGCATCAACGACCTGCCGGAATGCTGAAGCCGCTTCCGATTCCTGAATGGAAGTGGGAGGACATGTCGATGGACTTTATCACTAATATGCCGAGAACCAAGACAGGAATGAACATGATTTAGGTGATAGTTGATCGTCTAACCAAATCGGCTCATTTTCTAGGCATTAAAGACACGTGGGGACCCAAGAGGTTGGCACGAGTATTTATTTCAGAGATAGTCCGATTGCAGGGTACGCTGAAGACCATTATTTCTGACCGAGACAGACGTTTTGTGTCTCATTTTTGGAAAGCAGTTCATAAGGCCTTGGGAACCGAATTGAACTTCAGCACAGCTTATCACCCGCAGACAGACGGACAATCCGAGAGGACTATTCAAATGGTGGAAGACATGCTAAGGGCTTGTACCTTAGATTGGTCGGCTGATTGGGAAGTTCATCTGCCGTTGATTGAATTCACTTACAACAATAGTTGGCATGCTTCCATTAAGATGGCACCGTTTGAGGCATTATACAGGAAGAGATGCAGATCGCCCCTATGTTGGGACGATTCATCAGACTTGATCAGGACGGAACCGGAATTGATCGTACAGACACGAGAGAAGATATCTTTGATTCGTGAAAGGCTGTTGACTGCCCAAAGTCGACAGAAATCTTATGCAGACGTGCATTGTCGCCCATTGGAGTTCAGTACTGGACATCACGTACTTTTAAAGGTTTCTCCTACTCGGGGAATCTTTCGTTTCGGAAGAAAGGGGAAATTGAGTCCGAGATATATCGGACCGTTCGAGATTCTTGAGAGAGTCGGAGAGTTGGCTTACAAATTGGCATTACCGCCATCATTGAGCCATGTTCATAACGTGTTCCACGTATCCCAGTAATGGAGATATATACCGGATCCTAGTCATGTCATTGATTTCGGCGAGATCGAAGTCGCTCAGGATGGCATGTTTGAAGAGAGACCGATCAGAATACTCGAGAGTCGAGTTAAACAATTGAGGAACAAACTGATCGCTTTGGTTAAGGTTCAGTGGTCGCTCCACAGAGTGGAAGAAGCCACTTGGGAGATGGAAGATAGCATGCGGTCCATATATCCAGAGTTATTTTCATCTTGAGTTTCGGGACGAAACTCCTTTTTAGTAGGAGAGTATGTAATATCCAGATTTATTATTGAGTATTTCATCTGTATTTGAACCCTGTATCATTCGAAATTTTGATATCGATAATCAAAGTATGATATTTCTCGTATTTGTATCCTTGTACATGAGTATGGCAACATGTAAATTTTTCCATGCAAATACGTGATAACGTACGTTAACTAGGAAGCCTAACGCACTTTATCAGTCTGAGTTAGCATACGCTACGAATGTAACACAGCATGCATTAACTAGCCAATAATTGAGCTGGGCGGCTCTCACATGCGCCAGTCGGACATGGGTCCGGATAAGATTCCCGCGGATGAACCTGGACACCTTTTTAAGTCAACGGGTATTAACGTACGCTAAGGATAGGATGTAGCGTACGCTAATAATATTGGTTACGTACGTAACATGGTAAGTGTAGCATACGTAATGAAGTTCAGAATGAGGACAGTTAACTATCAGTGACGATAGCGTACGCTAAGGATGTTAGTGTAGCGTACGCTAATTAGATAACGTACGTTATATGTAGAGGCTAGAGTACGTTAAGGTCAGAAAATTATAAATAAGACATCACCCCATTTCATTTCAGCTCGTTTATTTCAATTAGCCTTCAACATACTTCATGCCCAGAGAGATCCCAGCCTCCTTAAACACATATATACCACCTCTACTTGATCATTGAAGATTGAATATCACTTATGCTTGATCATTGGAGTGGAGAAGCATCTTGGATTGGCACACAAGCAACTGGAGTTGGATTTTTACCTATTGTCTCGGTGTTTCTTCATCTTAAGGTATGCTATACTATCTCCAACCTTGAATTCGTGATTACTAAGGATATGAAGATCATACTATCAAGATATTAAGTTCCATTGATGAATTATTCAACCAAACATCATGTTTAGAAGTTGGAATGTTTATGCTTAAGATATCGTCGTTGAAAACATCATAGTTGGAACCCTATCACGTCAAATGATGAGAGAAATATTCTGAGATTGATATTCCGTATTGAATAACGTTGCCATATTGATCGTAGACTTAGAGTAGATATCACCTTTGATTAAACGGACTTAAGAAAGAATCATTGAAGGTTGTATCCTTTCTTATAAGTTGGATTTGTTAGTCATCTTTATAGTGAAATATGAATGTACTGATGATATTAGAATCTAACGCATCAACCTTAGACCACCGAACTTCGCATGAGAATTGTAATCATAATTGAAGTATGATCACCATGATGATATACGTATCCTTGAATTCAAAGATGTTTAAATCCGTAAGATCATTTGTAATTGTATGAGCATAATATGTATGGAGATATTGTACATTAATCACTGAGGATTTGGTAAGCTTCATCACAGTTAGAATAGTCTTCTGCCCAATGAGGAACTGTCATACCTGATTAGTGTACGATAAGCTTTGTAGTTAACGTATGCTATCGGGCATAGTTAACATACGCTCTGCTTGGTACGTAACGTACGTTATATCATCAGACGAGTCAGTCGACTGATCAGAGAGTAACTGTCGATATATGGTTAGCATACGCTAGACCTTGTCGTTTACGTACGCTAACGAATAGGCTTAACGTACGCTACCAAAGGTACGTAACGTACGTTAAGCGAGTCAGGCAGGTTACATTTTATGAACTTCCGACCGTAATTTAGATTGGTAGATGTTCGTACGATTTGAGATTAATTATATATTATTTCTTTTGTTAAGGTTCGAGCTTAGCAACGTGATTCATTGAAGGGATCGACCTTCGAGCATTTTGATATTCGTGGGAGTATTTTTCTTGTCATCGAATCGAGGCAAGTACTTTAATTGTTCTATGTATCGATGTTATACATATTGTTGTGCATATATGTCGTTGTTGTATGTCCACCTCGTGTTGGTCCGACGGGATCATCGGGTGATCTATACTAGCGTGTGCTGGATCATCGGACGGGTTTTTCCACCACGGGTTGGTCTGACGGGATCATCGTGGGTTCTAGGCAGTGAACGTTGGATGGTCGGAATTAGCATGTGTATGTTGTGATATCATGTTGTGATTATCATTTGTATATGTTATTTATGAGTTTCTCGTAGGAGGAGACTCGTTGGTATTTTCTTATTCATGTTGTTATTATTCTTCGTGAGATGTTGAATAATATGTTGTGGTACTTGTACTAGTATCGTTGTGCTAACCCTTCGGGGGTGAACATTTGTTTATGTTCAGGATCCAGGAGAGCAGGGAAACAACTACTGGAGCTGCATGATGACGAGGGTGCAGAGTGATGTTCCAGCTGGGTTTATTTGTCTATTGATTGTGTTGTTTTAATAAGTACTCGAGTACGTTGTCTTTTGTGATGATCTGGATTTGGTGTTGTATTAATACTTTTCCTTTGGATATTTGTATTCTCAGTATTGGTCAGAACTGTTGGTATTTTATTTCAGTTACTTTCATAAGTTGGTATCTGTTATTGCCTTTTCGTTTCTTCAGCCTTGTAAATTCTTATGTAAAGGATTTATGGCGCTGTAATATTCCTGAATATATCGAGGGTGTTACAATAAAGACTATGAGGGTCAAGGTGGAGAACAAAACCTCGATTAAAGCTGTGGATGATTATTTGGAACTTACAGGGAAAATGCTCCCAGAAGGTCATCATCTTCCTAGTAATCACAGTAAAATGAGACGTATCCTAAAAGGTCTTGGGTTATCGTACATCAAGATGCATGTATGCATATATGATTGTGCTTTATTTTGGGGAAAGCCTAATGAAGACCTAAAGAGATGTCTGGTATGTGACACAGAGAGTTATGAGTTCACTCCTTCTGGTAAAGAGAAAGCTATGAAGGTTCTTTGGTATTTCCCTCTGAAAGATAGATTGGAGAGGCTTTTCATGTCTTCTCACAGATCCAAGGCAATGAGATGGCACACCGAGCCTCGCATCACTGACGAGGATACTATGATACACCCTTCTGATGGATAGGCTTGGAAGCATATTGTTGGCCACTAAGAATACAGAATACAACTTGGAAAGTGTTTGAGCAACAAGCTGTACGATTTTCATGTTAGAGTGCGTAGCGAAAGTCTTGTAACAGTAAGTTGCTGTAAATACAGCAACTCGATATGCAGTGTATACTTAAAATAATCACAGTTATGAAAACAGTAAATGCATAAGGTAATTAACACAATAATTAAAGTGGTTCGAGGTAAACCCCTCTACGTCCACTGGTCCTCCACACCGGAGTAAAAAGTTTATTATAAACACTATGTACACAACTACGTGTCTATAATCAAACCTATCCTTGTATCATTCACACAGATTGATACAAAGAGTGTCGCATTCAACCGTTCACACAAATTGGTCAAAGCTTTCTCTTGACTTGCTTTTTCACACACAGTTCCAAAGCTTCGTCCTATTCGTCCCACATAGGTCAGAATAGCTTCTTTAGTTCACACAGAACTAGGTTTTTACTCAAATGTAAAAGTAAGGTAACCAGGTAAGAAAAGCAGTTTGACTATGAAGATCTTGAGCTGATGATGGCTGTTCTTGATTGACTGAGTATATTTCTTCTTCTCAGATATGGATGACACTTGGAAGAACTATACTTTGCTCTTGTAAGCTTGATCTGATGATATTGATTGTTCAGTCGATAGATCATTCGTGTATTGCTTGTACGCTTATATATGTTGGGTAAACTGGTCTTCAAACTCTGGGATATATATATATAGCCTCTCAATAGATCCGTTGGAAATATATTCGTTGAGCCTATAGTCCATTTTAATGTGTTGAGTGTTTCGAATAAAACACGATTCGGTTTTTGCTCCTTGATTGAAGATCTGTGTCGGCTAGTATTTAAATACTTTATCCCTTCAGTATTTAAATACTTGTTTTCAAACGGGACTTGACTTTTAGTGAATAAAGCAGATTCCGTTTCAACGGTCTTCAGTCCTGTTTCGATAAGTATTGAAGATCTTAATACTTACAGCCTGGATGTTGTATCCGACATAATGTTGTAGGCTATCTTTAGACTGATGCTGTATGGAAAGATGTTGTATGATTCTTTCAGGACAACTTCCATACTTAGCGTCATATCGACTGATGTTTTACTTGCTGTATGAAGACACTTTATACTTTCGCTGTATGTTGGCACTATGAGAAGTCTTCGATACATGATTGTTTAGTCAAACAATATCGTTTGTCTTCGGAACAGCGGCTTTGCTGTATGTTGGCTTTTTATCAAAACTCGATACAGGATTGTTTATTCCAACAATTTCCCCCTTTTTGATAATTGCCAAGTCTCTTGATGATGCCAAAACCTTGATGCCAAAACCTTTGAAACATCTTTGTTTCGAGAGGCTTTCTTCTTGATCTTCTGTCGAATGTCCTGGCCTTAGGCAAATTAAAGCAATGTGAACGGCTCGCAGTCAAGTTCTAAAAAGATAGAATCTAACAGCAACGTGTTTTTACAACTTAAACTTATGATTGGCGTGCAGGCACAATCTTATAGTGTAATCTAGTTGAATACAACTTAACTTATGAACAGTTCGTAGGCAAGTTCTTACAGCTTATATAATTAACAAGTTTTCATACTTGTTTTTAGAAAATGAATTGATTTCGTAATCATACAGGAACACAGTAGATTACGAGTTCTAATCTTTCAAGACAAAAATATATTTTTTGATGAAGAGCGAAGATTACAAGTTTGGGAAAAAATAGAGATACAAAATTTTTGCTGTTTCACAAATAAAATACAGGAAGGATCCTACAAGCTAACTCCTATAGTCAGCATGTGATCGACAAAAACTTATCCTAAAAATAGGAGTTTTTGAGTCGCTCGCAAATATATACGAGGTAAAAGTAGTTGTGGTAAGTTCTACCAAGGTTTTTTCTCTCGAGGATTGTTCAACAGGGCTTCGTATAATATTTTGTTACAGATTGCGAGAAATAAATACTAAAATATTCTAAAATAGATTATTGGGTTTTTGTGCTAACTAAATTAAATGCACTATTTATAAACTAGACTATTTTTAATAAGACTATTTTTAATGAGACTATTTTTAATGAGACTATTTTTATACTAGACTATTTATATTAAGACTATTTATAACTAGACTATTTTTATACTAGACTATTTATAACTAGACTGTTTATATTAAGACTATTTATAACTAGACTATTTTTAAAGTAGACTATTTTTAATGTAGACTATTCTTAACTAGTGAAAATGAATATAATTAAAATGAGTTGCGAATTTATAAAATCTAGGGGATTACGGGTTCATTAAATATGGTTTTTAATTAAGTATAGGAATTTATTTACACGGATATAAAGAAAAATGAATGTTTATCGAGTAATCAACTTTTCACCTCATAACTTTTGTATTCAAAGACGTTTTAACCACTTTCGCAATCTTAAGATGTTGATAACATGATTAACACTTGATAGATTGAAAAGATGTGTTTCCAATACACTAAACAATCAATCAAGGAGGTTTCACTAGTAGAAATATGATATGATCAATCTCTATGTAAACAAATTAGTCCTTTCATTTCTTTAACTTGACTATTTTTAGGATAAACGATTGTTCATCGAGTAATCAACTTTTCACCTCATAACTTTCGTATTCAAAGGTGTCTTACCAACTTTCGCAATCTTAAGATGTTGATAACAAGATGAACACTTGATAGATTGAAAAGATATGTTTCTAATTCACTCAACAATCAATCAAGGGGGTTTCATTAGTAGAAATAGGATATGATCAATCTCTATTTAAACCAATTAGTCTTTTTTAATCAAAATAGTGTAAATCAATCAAATATTCAATATATAACCTAATAGAAATCCCCCTTCCACTAGGAAGAAAGATTAGCTACTCATTGGTTTATACAAACTAAAATTAGAATAGAAATAATTGATATACATAATATATATAGAAACTTTTAATTACTAGAACTTAATGACAATAGATGAAACTTACTCGAATATGATGTATCAAAGTGCAAGAAACATACTTCAAAATTTAACTTCAAATTTGTTCAAAGGTTACAAACTTACCAAAATTGAAAGTAAAACACTAAGTAAAATACTAAGTGCTTATTGATCAAGCACTTTTCAGTTACAAACTAAATGAAAGAAAAACTTCAAACTAAAAATGAAATACAAACTAAAGTAGAGATTTCTAAGGAAAATATCTTGCTAAAAGAAAGGGGTGTTTCTTGGCAAGAAGAGGAGATGATTTTTTTCTTCATGGGTGAAGGTGTCCTTTTATAGGTGATTTTCAAGAATACAATTGATTATTTAATTCAAAATATCTATTGTAGTATATTGATTAATTCTTTGTTCATACTTCACCCATCATGCATGTATTTGATTTTTCAGATTTTTTACCATAAAATATCTTGTGGTTGAGTTCACAAGATGGTCAAAAGTGGACTATTTTTGCATGGCATCTGCCTAAAAACGACGCTGGAAAATGGTCCATTTTGCGCCGTATTATATAGCCATATTAGGCTAACTCGGTCTTGTCCGGAACACGTCCAAGGATCCGGCGGAAAATGTGCGCCGTGTGAGAAATGGTGCAAGACACGGCTGAGATATGTGCCTTGTTGTAAACTGTAATATCCGCGATTTTCGATTTTCGGTAATTTATTTTTTTGGCGGAAGTCCATCTTGGTGACTCTATTGTGACCATTTCGTCATTTCGAGAGTGATTAATTCTACACTTTTTGTCATCCGAGTTTCTTTTTGTGTCGTTTTATTGAGTTCCGTGTTCTTAAGCGACTTTTCTGCACTTAGGTTCGATTCTTGCGAATCTCGTCCGAAACTGTTGTTTCAAGTTTCTCGTAAGTTCATGTAATGTTGTTATATGTGTTGCGGGCTTTGGTTTAGTGTGTCGATCGTGTATCGGGTATTTCGGACGTTTTGGGCCATTTTCGTAATTTCCCAAGGGGTAATTACTTTCCGTTGTCGAATTTCGAGCCTTCAGGTGGTCAGAATCGTGTGTTGCCTTAGCGTTTAGATTCGTCTTTGCGAATACTTCGTAATCGTATCTTAGATTCATTTTCAAGTTTGGTTTTCGGGGTTGTCCGGGCCATCGGAAGTAGCCACGGTCGAGTCACGGCCGCACTTTGTGGAGCAGGCACTAGCCTGGCCGAGTTACGGCCGTAAGGTGCCAGTTACGGCTGTAAGTGATCGGCAGGCACAGGTTGGACAATGGCCGGTTATGGCCGTAAGGAGTACTGATTATGGTCGTACAGTGCTGGTTACGGTCGTAAGGGGGTGCCGATTACGGCCATAGTGACTCGACAGATTTTAGGAAGTGACCCCTGGGAGTTCGGTTACGGACGTAAGGCTATGCCGATTACGGCCGTAAGGCTCGACAGTTGCGTACGCAAGGCTTTCGGCCGTTGCGTGCGCTATCGGCAGTTGACCGAGTTACGGCCGTAAGGCACTGCCTGTTATGGCCGTAACTCTGCCGGCCTTATATAGGCCTGGGCTCGGCCAGACTTTATTTTACCCTTCTCTCTTCGTTTTTGTGGCGGCTGGCGACGGGAGACTCGGGATCTCGAGTTCTTGGTCGGTTCTAATCATTTCTAAGGCGTTTTGGAAGATTCTTGTTGATTATATCATCATCCATCTGATTTTTGATGAACCGATTGTTGTTTAATGATGTTGTTAAACATATCCTATGGATTGTATATCCATATTTCGGTTTGGAATTCCATTTTTATGTGTTGGTCGGTCGATTCGTGTTCCTGGCCGTTTTGGGGAAAACCCTTGAACTTTCGTCGTTTGTTCCTTGAATTCAACGACTTAGGTCGTGCTATGGAATTCATTTTCATTGTTGTTATTGTTGTTCGTAGTTTATTGTCGCGGGTTACCGTTCGGTGGAGTCGGCGGGTTCGTAGTCGGTTCGAGTCTCCTCACTTCGGTCGATTCTCCGCGTTGTGATTATTCGAGGCAAGTACCTTGTCCATACATTTCTTTTTTTGTGAATGTAATGATCAGTGATCATCTAAATGTGTTTGTTTGGTTGTTTGAAATGAACTTTCCAAGATTCGGTTAGACTCGTTAAAGGTCTCTTTTAAAACCATGTGTATTTTGTGATTGGTGTGTTTCGTAAATGATTATGTGAATCCAATGGATATGGTTGGTGTTTATGTGGCGCTTGATAACGCGTGTGTTTTGTGATTGTTGCGCCTCGTGAATGGTTAAGTGAACCCTGTGAATATGCTTGGTGTTGTTGTGTTTTGATAATATATATGTATATGTTATCTCATTTTGGTACGTTGTGATTTGACAATTGTGTCGTACTTTGTGTTTGTTGCTTTTGGGTGAATTGCTCGAATATCCTTGGTATGATATATATAAATTTGTGTGGACGCATTTTTCACACCTCGGGAGGGTCCGATGGGGCCACGGAGTGAATCCAATGGTATAGCCATGGATTCACGAGTTGGTGTGTATGTTTTGTGAATGTATTTTGCTCACCTCGGGAGGGTCCGACGGGGCCACGGAGGGAATCCAATGGTATAGCCCTGGATTTACGAGTAAAACTTCATGAGTTGGTGTGTATGTTATGTGAATGTATTTTGCTCACATCAGGAGGGTCCGACGGGGCCACGGAGGGAATCCAATGGTATAGCCCTGGATTCATGAGTAAAACTTCACGAGTTGGTGTTAATTTTATATATGTCGAGGACACGTTACGTGGGTTTTTAACCCTGTGAATTGTTGTTGGTTTCATTTGTGAAAACAAAAAACTTTGGGCTGTGACCCCTGTTGATTTTAGAAAGAGAAGGATTCGATAATCCTATGTTGTTTTCTATTAAAACTCCCAAGGGCATTTTAAACTATTTTTACAAAACCGTTCTCGTTATTTGTGATTTTTCGGATTTGGAAAGTTTTACTCAAACTCTTGCCTCGGGAAGTATTTTGTTTCGTTGTATTTGAATCTTTGAGGATTCCTGGTTATTACTGTTCTTGGAACTTGAATTGTATGGCTCGTATTTGCACTTTGTACTTGCACTAGAAAAATAGTGGAATTTTGCTAACCCCCGAGAAATCGGGGGGTGGATGTCTGTATTGCATTCATGTTTTTGGGAGCATAGCAGAGGGTCGGCATGAAGGATGATGAAAGATGATCGATACTAATCACACGAGGACCCGTTTGATGTCGTATTGGTTTAGTTGTATTTTATTTCTGCTGCAGTATTTTTCCCATTGTACGGGAGTATTTTGTATTTGACCCCTGCATGGGCATGTATTGATATTGAGTTGTATTTTTGTATTGAAAGACCAAATCGGTCTACTGAGTCATTTTAGCCTTAAAGGCATTGTTGAGATGTTCGATGTTGCCACACATTTGTTGTGACTAGCCCTCTGTGAGAGGTAAGATGTTGGTATTGAATGTTGTCGCTTTGTGATGATTTTCGTGCTATCGCACCCGTGCGAGCGGTTGGAACTTGAGTTTGTATGAATGTGTACGTACGCGGTTGTTTCGTGATGTTTAGTAATTATATGATGGTTATCGTTCGGGCCGTTGTAATCGTCGAACGATGTCGTGGTTGTTGTGATTTTTGTATGTGTTGATATGTTATGATGTGTTGGCATCTACGGTATGTTGTTTTGCGATGTTATGTTCCATTGTATCTAGCATTTATATATTCGGTATGCCGAGCCGAGGTGTTTCAACCGTGATGTGCTGGGGGCATGCACGTACCAATTGTGTTTCTCGTCAGTGACACATTTCAAGTGTGGACTCGAGGGTCACAGAATCCAGTTTTGCGAATTGATTACCGAGTCTTCCGGGGTACGAGCTTCAGCACAGTTATCAGGATCGGCTTTGTGAGGCCTTTGAAAGATGTTTCCGTCAGCTGCTTTGGTGTTATTGCCTTGTTTCCGTTATTTTGAGTTGCGGGGACGACCTTCTTTTATAAGAGGTCGAATATAATACCCGTATTGTTTTTGGACTTCTGCATTTTTATCCTTCTCAATTCTATCGACACGCTCGTGTTCGTTGATACTTTTTGAACTTGTTCTGTATTTCGGTTTTATCATTCGAACGAGCCGTGATATTGTTTTGGATCGATCTGTTTATCGTTGTGACCTTTCCAAGTTCGGTTCGATTCTTGTGAACCTTGTTCGAAAGTAACATCTTTTAGTTTCTACCAGCTCTTTAATGTCTTGAGTTGAAGTGTGAACTTCGGAGTCATTGTTCGACTGTTGTCATTTGACCGTTGTTGTTCGATCATTGTTGCTCGATCATTGTTTTTCGATCATTGTTGTTCGATCATTGTTATTTGATCGTTGTTGTTCGATCATTGTTGTTCGATCGTTGTTATTCGATCATTGTTTTTCGATCGTTGTTGTTCGATCATTGTTGTTTGATCATTGTTGTTCGATCATTGTTGTTCGATCGTTGTTGTTCGATCGTTGTTATTCGGTCGTTGTTGTCCGATCGTTGTTGTTCGATCGGGGTTGTCTGACTATTGTTGCCTAATCTCGTACCGCGAAGAATTGTCGTTCACCGTTAGTCTGTTGTTGCGAGTGTGGCCAGCTGGGTTACCGAGCCGTGCATTGCGAGATGGTAACCGAGAGATTTAGGGATCGAGGTTGCGTCTCTGCTCTGAAAGGACACGGAGATGCCTAGTGTGGTTTTTGAGAATTTCGGCGTAGTCCGAATTGTTTGTGATTGTCCTTGTGGATCGTTTTGTGTTTATTTTTTTTATTTTTTTTTGTTTTCTCGACTGTATGTGTTTCCTTGTAATATGTGATTTGTGTTTTGTGATTGTTCGGATAATTTACTTGATTGTATTATCTGTTTGATGACGCTTGTCACTTGTTGGTTTTATTATGTCTCTGCCTATGACGTTATGATGGTTGTCGTGGAGCGTGTTTTCACGTCGTATGACTCTTTGCGTTGCTTGTAGCGCTTCGCCATTGGGCGCGAGTTTTCGGTTCTTGTATATTCCGTTGAGTGTTTCCTGGTGGGATTTTGCTTCCCCCCTACTTATTTTCAAGTTTCGGGACGAAACTTCTTTTAAGGAGGGTAGTATGTAATATCCGCGATTTTCGATTTTTGATAATTTCGTTTTTTGGCGGAAGTCCATCTTGGTGACTCTATTGTGACCATTTCGTCATTTCGAGAGTGATTAATTCTACACTTTTTGTCATCCGAGTCCGTTTTCGTGTCGTTTTATTGAGTTCCGTGTTCTCAAGCGACTTTTCCGCACTTGGGTTCAATTCTTGCGAATTTCGTCCGAAACTGTTGTTTCAAGTTTTTCGTAAGTTCATTTAACGTTGTTATACGTGTTTCGAGCTTTGGCTTAGTGTGTCGATCGTGTATCGGGTATTTCGGATGTTTTGGGCCGTTTTTGTGATTTCCCAAAGTTTGGGGTAATTACTTTCCGTTGTCGAATTTCGAGCCTTCGGGTGGTCGAAATCGTGTGTTCCCTTAGCGTTTAAATTCGTCTTTGCGAGTACTTCGTAATCGTATCTTCGATTCATTTTCAGGTTTGGGTTTCGGGGTTGTCCGGGCCATCGGAAGTAGCCACGACTAAGTCACGGCCACACTTTGTGGAGGCCGTAAGGTTCCGGTTACGGCCGTAAGTGATCGGCAGGCACAGGCTGGACGAAAGCCGGTTACGGCCATAAGGAGTACTGGTTACGGCCGTACGGTGCTAGTTATGACCATAAGGGGGTGCCGATTACGGCCGTAGTGACTCGACAGATTTCAGGCAGTGACCCCTGGGAGTTTGGTTACGGACGTAAGGCTATGCCGATTACGGCCGTAAGGCTCGATAGTTGCGTACGCAAGGCTTTCGGCCATTGCGTACGCTATCGGCAGTTGACTGAGTTACGGCCGTAAGGCACTGCCTGTTATGGCCGTAACTCTGCCGGCCTTATATAGGCCTGGGCTCGGCCAGACTTCATTTTACCCTTCTTTCCTCGTTTTTATGGCGGCTGGCGACGGGAGACTCGGGAGCTCGAGTTCTTGGTCGGTTCTAATCATTTCTAAGGCGTTTTGGAAGATTCTTGTTGATTATATCATCATCCAGTGTGTGTTCTTTGTCAAATCAAGGTATTTTTCTTGAATCCCTAGAGTTGACTTTTTGGGGAGTTTTGTTCTTGATTTTGTTTCCATCCAATTTTTGATGAACCGATTGTTGTTTAATGATGTTGTTAAACATATCCTACGGATTGTATATCCATATTTCGGTTTGGAATTCCATTTTCATGTGTTGGTCGGTCGATTCGTGTTCTTGGCCGTTTTGGGGAAAACCCTTGAACTTTCGTCGTTTGTTCCTTGAATTCAACGACTTTAGGTCGTGCTATGGAATTCATTTTCATTGTTGTTATTGTTGTTCGTAGTTTATTGTCGCGGGTTACCATTCGGCGGAGTCGGCGGGTTCGTAGTCGGTTCGAGTCTCCTCACTTCGGTCGATTCTCCGCGTTGTGATTATTTTGAGGCAAGTACCTTGTCCATACCTTTTTTTGGTGTTGATTTTATGTACATCGAGGACATGTGACGTGGGTTTTTAACCCTGTGAATTGTTGTTGGTTTCATTTGTGAAAACAAAAACCTTTGGGTTGTGACCCCTGTTGGTTTTGGAAAGAGAAGAATTTGATAATCCTATGTTGTTTTCTATTAAAACTCCCGAGGGTATTTTAAACTATTTTTACAAACCGTTGTCGTTATTTGTGATCTTTCGGATTTGGAAAGTTTTAATCAAACTCTTGCCTCGGGAAGTATTTTGTTTCGTTGTATTTGAATCTTTGAGGATTCCTGGTTATTACTTTTCTTGGAACTTGAATTGTATGGCTCGTATTTGCACTTTGTACTTGCACTAGCAAAATAGTGGAATTTTGCTAACCTCCGAGAAATCGGGGGGTGGATGTCTGTACTGCATTCAGGTTTTTGGGAGCATAGCACAGGGTCGGCATGAAGGATGATGAAAGATGATCGATACTAATCACACGAGGACCCATTTGATGTCGTGTTAGTTTAGTTGTATTTTATTTCCGCTGCAGTATTTTTTCCGTTGTACGGGAGTATTTTGTATCTGACCCCTGCGTGGGCATGTATTGAGATTGAGTTGTATTTTTGTATTGAAAGACCAAGTCATTTTAGCCTTAAAGGCATTATTGAGATGTTCGATGTTATTACCAGCCTGGTAGATCCTTAAGGAAAGGTTCTACGACGTGTAATATCCCTGAGCGGATTGGGGGTGTTACATAAACGGTCGAGAGAAACGGCCCTATTTGCGCTGTGTGTTCCGCCGTGTTTTGTCACATTTTTTTCTTAGAAATTTCTGATTTTGATTTCGGTTTGCTTTTTCGACCTTTTTGACATTTTATGCCAGTAACCTGCAAAATAAACATTATTAGCTCATGTTTTGATATTTCTTCAAAATAATTAAATTCTATCAAAATCAGTATGATTATGCCAGAAAAAGATGATATTTTGTATATGAATTTTAGATCAATTATGCACTAATCAAATACCCCACACTTGAATTCTTGCTAGTCCCGAGCAAGACTCTTTATTATTCATACTCAAAATAAAATAAGGGGAAAAAATATAAGACATAAATTAAAATAATACACACCCAAATTAAGAACAATACTTGTATATATAAATAAAAAGATCAAAATGTCATTTACACAACAACCAGCTTTATACGGTAGATAGAAATGAATCAAGATCCAAAATAAATCTACAAATGATTTTGAAGTTAAAACACGATTTTATTTTTGTAATTCCAAAATGCAAGGTTACCTCCCAAAAGATTGATTATTTCTTTCCCACTCATGACACACATGACTCCCTTTAAAGGTTGCTTTCGATCACTCGTTTATTTTTCGACTCAATACGAAGAAGAATTTCATCGGTGTCATCAAATATTGTGATTGTTAACGAAATTGAGTGTATTGAAAATCAGCCACTAATTAATTCAAATCTACTCATAATCTACATCCCTTTTATAGACTTAACAACTCGAACTAGTAGGTGATAGCTTTCACACCGTTATTTGCTAACGTGTAGCTATTTTCACCAACACATTTTTTATCTTTTTTATAGGTGATAGCTTTTACACCGTTATTTGCTAACATGTAGCTCTTTTCACCAACACATTTTCCATCTTTTTTTAGGTGATAGCTTTCACACCGTTATTTGCAAACGTGTAGCTCTTTTCACCAACACATTTTCCATCTCTTTTTTTTAGGTGATAGCTTTCACACCGTTATTTGCTAACGTGTAGCTCTTTTCACCAACACATTTTTCAACTTTTTTTAGGTGAAATAGAATTTTTGCAGAAAAATCGTTTATTAGATAAGCATGAAAAATCAAAAACTCATCAAATTAAGTAAATTTCAGTTCTATTTTTCATCAACCGACTGATTCTTCTTTTCTCAAGGTAACGAATGACTCTATTTTAAATGATAATTACAAGGCTTGGAAAGATAGATTAAGGCTCAAAAATTCTGGAATATACAAATTTTTTTTTTGACCGGTTAAAACGATTTTTGAAACTTGTATATAGCTAACTTATTGGTGTTATGGCCAGATCTAGAAATCTCACAAATAAACAAAATAAATATATATATATACATTAAAAAAAATCAAAGCCAAATAACAAAAATAATCAAAACACACCACAATAATTAAAGCTAAACACACCAAAATATCAAACACACCAAAAGAATCAAAACAAACCACCCCAAAACTTGAAAAAGAAACTATCCTCGGTTTTAAAAACAAATAATAATAAAAAGCAAGAGAAAAAAAAAAGAATACTTCCTGTTATGAAAATTGATACTTGAGCTAACGCCTTTTTGGATCTGCATGAAAAAATATACGAGGCAAATAATAAAAGAAAAAAAATAATAAAATATACCCAGAAGTATAACATAATTTTTAAGATGCGCTTCAGGAAAGTCCGAAGAGTTGCCTTCAATGCTTTTATTAAAAACAAAAAAATTACGGCAATAAAAATAACAATACATAAATCGTGAATAGATGTGCGTCAAGAGATCATAAAGAAACTCCTTAAGCTGCCATCATTTAGCACGATTTTACACACGACAGAAAGTAAAAATAACAAGAGGTCTGATATGGGGTATCAAAGGGAGAGGAATGAATCCACTTTTCATTTTCTCACAGTGAGATCTTCCATCCAGACAATATTAGCTAGAGATGGATCTGGTTGAGGAACAAATTCAATGAGTTTTTTATTAGCTCTTCTGGTGTTGTTGCAACGACTATGATTCATTTAACACGCTCGGAAACAAAACCTTTTTCAGCAGAGTAGTCGATGAAAGATAGTAAACCATCAAAGAAACCATTGACATTAAGCAGACCTATTGGTTTTTTATGAATATTTAGCTGGGCTCTGGTAACCACATGAAAAAGTTACTCAAGAGTACCAAAACCACCGGGAAGGGTGATAAAGGAGTCAGAATTATTCATCATGTGAGTTATGCGATCTTGCATATTTACAGCTCTAAACTCATCTCCAATAGTTGCCCCGGTGATTTTACTTTCAGCCAGAGGTTTTGGAATTATTCCCAACACTTTTACTCCTTCCATATAAGCAGAAGAAGCAGCGCGTCCCATTAATCCTAGACTTCCTCCTCCGTAAACTACATGAATGCATTTTTCTCCTAGGGTATGGCCCAATTTGTGGGCTGCTTCAGTAAAGCATGCCTCTGTTCCATAACTAGCTCCACCAAAAATGCAGACTGAGTTAATCTTTTTATGGAAGATGATGATTCCATTTTTGAAAAGAAATTTATTTCAGAGAAAAAGAGAAAAGTACAAGTTTGAGGGATGAATAAAAGAAACAAGCACAATGTTTATTTATAGAAGAAAAATAAGGTAAAAATATTTAACAAATCTGTGATTGCGTTAATTGCGCTTCAACTACTCAATAGAATAATGAATGCATTTATTGCGTATCACCTTTTTTATTCAGAAAATCTCACCATACGACAAAAATAAAAGATACTCACGTGTATGTACAGTAGTTGTGATTGTGGCTCACATCTTCCTCTAATTTTACGTTCATAAACAGCTTAAACGCCTTCTATGAGTCGGGGAGAAGCTTCCCATCCAATTTTCTTACAAATTGGCAAACAGGGTCTTTTAACGTCAGATTCCCAAGACGTTGTTCATATTCTGGTTTGAATTTATTCCACAAACATCGAATTCCGTAATGTATGAGTCCACTAGGATGCGTGTCAAGAGAAATTTCGATGTTGTCTAAATTCTCTTTATTCAGACCATCCTTAATGAACTGAATTTTATCTTCTCTGTTTGTAGATGGAATTCCTAAAGAACGACATTTTGAATTAAAGTTCCATCTAACACATTTTGTAACACCCCCAATCCACTCAGGAATATTACACTTCGTAGACCCTTTCCTCAAGGATGTACCAGGCTGGAAAACAATGTCGAACATCTCACCAATGCCTTTAAGGCTAAAAATGACTCAGTAGACCGATTTGGTCTTTCAATAAATACATACAACTTAATACATGCCCACGCAGGGGTCGAATACAAAATGCTCCCGTACAACGGGGTAATTATACTGCAGCGAAAATAAAATATGACTGAACCAATACAACAACGTACGGGTTCTCATGTGATTAGTATCAATCATCTTTCATCATCATTCGTGCCGACCCTGTGTTAGGCTCCCAAAACCTGAATGCAAAAACATACATCCACCCCCCGAATACTTGGGGGTTAGCAAAACTCCACTGTTTTGCTAGTGCAAGAACAAAGTGCAAAAATACGAGTCATACAATTCAAATTCCACGAATAACAATAACCAGGAATCCTTAAAGATCCAAACATAACGAAAAGTACTTCCCGAGGCAAGAGTTTGGGTAAAACATTCCAAAACCGAAAGATCACAACTCGAGGGAAACAATTTATAAAACAGTTTAAAATGCCATCGAGAGTTTTAATAGAAAACAATTTAGGATTACCGAATCCTTATCTTTCCAAAATCAACAGGGGTCACAGCCCAAAGGTTTTGTTTTCACAATTGAAACCAACAACAATACACAAGGTTAAAACCCACGTCACGCGTCCTCGACGGACATAAAATACAGACACACCCGTGAAGTTTCACTCGTGAATCCAGGGCAAAACCATTGGACTCCCTCCGTGGCCCCGTCGAACCCTCCCGAGGTGAGCAAACACATTCACAAAACATACACACGCACTCGTGAAGTTTCACTCGTGAATCCAGGGCTATACCATTGGACTCCCTCCGTGGCCCCGTCGAACCCTCCCGGGATGAGCAAACACATTCACAAAACATACACACGCACTCGTGAAGTTTCAATCGTGAATCCAGGGCTATACCATTGGACTCCCTCCGTGGCCCCATCGAACCCTCCCGAGGTGAGCAAACACATTCACAAAACATACACGCACAGGCATCGCCTAGGATCGGGATGCCACCACAAATCCCACCTGAGGCCTCGAAGGACCCTCCCGAGCTGGCTAGCGAAACAATCAAGCACAAGCATCGCCTAGGACCGGGACGAAGCCACAAATCCCACCTGAGGCCTCTAAGGACCCTCCCGAGCTGGCTAGCGAAATAATCATGCACAAATAACCTATCACACCAAGGATCTCCAAACAATTCACCAAGAGGCATCAAACACTTAGCAAAACACCACGTCAAACCATAACGCACCGAAAAGAGATAATATACGTACACACGCATTATCAAGCGCAACATCAACACCAAACATATCCAAAGGATTCACATAGTCACTTACAACCCACACAATTTACAAAACACATGCGTTTTGAAAGTGAGCCTTTAACGAGGCTAGCCGAATCTTTTGAAAACTCATTTCAAACAAACAAACAAACATACCAAGACGATCACCAATCATCATATCCACGAAACAAGAAATGTATGGACAAGGTACTTGCCTCGAATAACCACAACGCGTAGAATTGACTGAAGTAGGTTGGCACGAACCGACTACGAACCCGCCGACTCCACCGAACGCTAACCCGTGACTATAAACTACGAACAACAATAGCAACAATGAAAGTGAATTCCATAGCACGACCTAAAGATGTTGAATTGAAGGGACGAACGACACAAATTCAAGGGTTTCCCCCAAAATGGCCAAGAACACAAAGATACGATCACAATGAGAATCAAGGTCAAAAACAACGGAAATCCCACCAAACTATCGAAGGGAAACTCATTGGGACATATAATCTAACACTCAATGTTCGATAACTCCCAAGTACACTCGAATCACTAATCGAGTTGAACAAACTCGAAATATGGATATACAACCTATAGAACACGATTAATAACATCATATACACCAACTGATGTATCAAAATCGGACTAGAATCGAAATCAATAACAAATTCTCCAAAAAGTCAACTTGAAGGAAAATCAAGAAATATACCTTGATTCGACGAAGAACATGGATTGGATGATGATATAATCAACAAGAATCTTCAAAAAGGCCTTGGAAATGAGTAGAATAGGCCAAGAACAACTCCTACCGGTCACTCCCGTCTGCAGCCGCACAAAAATGAGGAAAAGTGAGAAAAATGAAGTCTGGCCGAGCCCAGGCTATATATAGCCGGTAGGGTTACGGCCGTAACCAGCAGTGCCTTACAGCCATAACTCGGCCCTTACGGCCGTACTTGGCAGGCCTTACGGCCGTAACCGGCATTCGTCAAAAATCTGCCCAGCACCTGCCTGACACTTACGGCCATAACGGATCACACCTTACGGCCGTAACCGGCCTTCGTCCAGCCAAGTCTGCCGAACACGTGCGGCCGTAACTGGCACCTTACGGCCGTAACTCGTCCAGGCCAGGCCCTGCTCCAGCCGTGACTCGGCCGTGGCCACTCCGACGGCCCGGACAACCTCGAAACTCGAACCTGAATAAAAATCGGAGATATGGTTACGAAGTACTCGCAAAGACAAATCCAAGCACTAAGGGAACACATGATTCCGACTACCCTAAGGCTCGAAATTCGACAACGAAAAGTAATTACCCCAAACTTTGGGAAATTACGAAAACGAAATTGCGGATATTACACATTTATAGCAAATGGCTATTTTCTTTGCTCGTCGTTTCTTTGCATATGAACTTTTTTCAAGCCCTTGTAAAAATGTAGTAGGTTTCTATGAATTCACCTGCTATTCTCACTTTGGCTTCAGTAATGAATCTAATGTCAAATGGTATGCTTTTATTCATTAGCAACCTCATCCTTTCAAGTCTTGTCTTGTAAATTTTTAAAATGACTTTTTTGCTAAGAAAGGGAAATCTCTTTTCAATACTACTCAAAGTTTCTTCCATGATAAAAAAAATAAAGTAAAAAGAGAATATATTAACAAATATTAGTTGGTGTGGGAAACTGAAAAATCCGACTTTGATAGTCACGGAGTACCGTTATCCGCCACTTGACCGGACAACAGTTAAGCGCACCTTATGTGACAAAAAAGAAAGAACCAAAAAGAATAAAAATGTAAAAATAAAGAAAAATAAAATCACAAGATATAAACAAAAAATTATATTTGGCCTAAAACAATCCCCGGCAACGGCGCCAAAATTTGATAGACAAAAACTTATCCTAAAAATAGGAATTTTTGAGTCGCTCGCAAATATATAAGAGGTTGAAGTAGTTGTGGTAAGTTCTACCAAGGTCTTTTCTCTCGAGGATTGTTCAACAGGGCTTCGTATAATATTTTGTTACAGATTGCGAGAAATAAATACTAAAATATTCTAAAATAGATTATTGGGTTTTTGAGCTAACTAAATTAAATGCACTATTTATAAACTAGATTATTTTTAATAAGACTATTTTTAATGAGACTATTTTTAATGAGACTATTTTTATACTAGACTATTTATATTAAGACTATTTATAACTAGACTATTTTTATACTAGACTATTTATAACTAGACTATTTATATTAAGACTATTTATAACTAGACTATTTATAACTAGACTATTTTTAACTAGTGAAAATGAATAGAATTAAAATGAGTTGGGAATTTATAAAATTTAGGGGATTACGGGTTCATTAATTAGATTTTTAATTAAGTATAGGAATTGATTTACACGGATATAAAAGAAACGAATGTTTATCGAGTAATCAACTTTTCACCTCATAACTTTTGTATTCAAAGATGTCTTAACCATTTTCGCAATCTTAAGATATTGATAACAAGATTAACACTTGATAGATTGAAAACATATTTTTCCAATACACTTAACAATCAATCAAGGAGGTTTCACTAGTAGAAATAGGATATGATCAATCTCTATTTAAACCAATTAGTCCTTTCATTTCTTTAACTTGACTATTTTTAGGAGAAACGATTGTTCATCGAGTAATCAACTTTTCACCTCATAACTTTCGTATTCAAAGGTGTCTTAACCACTTTCGCAATCTTAAGATGTTGATAACAAGATTAAAACTTGATAGATTGAAAAGATATGTTTTCAATTCACTCAACAATCAATCAAGGTGGTTTCATTAGTAGAAATAGGATATGATCAATCTCTATTTAAACCAGTTAGTCCTTTTTAATCAAAATAGTGTAAATCAATCAAATACTCAATATCTAACCTAAAAGAAATCCCCCTTCCCCTAGGAAGAAAGATTAGCTACTCATTGGTTTATACAAACTAAAATTAGAATAGAAATAATTGATATACATAATATATATAGAAACTTTTAATTACTAGAACTTAATGACAATAGATGAAACTTACTTGAATATGATGTATCAAAGTGCAAGAAACATACTTCAAAATATAACTTCAAATTTATTCAAAGGTTACAAGCTTAAAAAAATTGAAAGTAAAACACTAAGTAAAATACTAAGTGCTTATTTATCAAGCACTTTTCAATTACAAACTAAATGAAATAAAAACTTCAAACTAAAAATGAAATACAAACTAAAGTAGAGAATTCAAACAAAAATATCTTGCTAAAAGAAAGGGGTGTTTCTTGGCAAGAAGAGGAGATGATTTTTTTTCTTCATGGGTGAAGGTGTCCTTTTATAGGTGATTTTCAAGAATACAATTGATTATTTAATTCAAAATATCTATTGTAGTATCTTGATTAATTCTTTGTTCACACTTCACCCATCATGCATGTCTTTGATTTTTCATATATTTGACCATAAAAATATCTTGTGGTTGAGTTCACAAGATGGTCAAAAGTGGACTATTTTTGCATGGCATCTGCCTAAAAACAGCGCTAGAAGACGACCCATTTTGCGCCGTATTATATAGCCGTATTAGGATGACTCGGTCTTTTCCAGAACACGCGCAAGGACCCGGCGGAAAATGTGTTCCGTGTGATAAATGGCGCAAGACACGGCCGAGACATATGCCGTGTTGTAAACGGTCGAGAGAAATGGCCCTATTTGCGTCGTGTGTTCCGCCGTGTTTTGTCACATTTTTTTCTTGGAAATTTCTGATTTTGATTTCGGTTTGCTTTTTCGACCTTTTGGACATTTTATGCCAGTAACCTGCAAAATAAACATTATTAGCTCATGTTTTGATATTTCTTCAAAATAATTAAATTCTATCAAAATTAGTATGATTATGCCAGAAAAAGGTGATATTTTGTATATGAATTTTAGATCAATTATGCACTAATTAGCATGTCTCCAAGGTCTCCTTGGATCATTCTTGCTTCCTTTCCACCAGTTTTGCAAGGCATCCCTATTTCGATTTAAGTAGATAGCTCTTCCTCCAACTGATTTATCGAAAATAAGGATCCAGTCTTCCGGGTGGGTAAACAGATCTCCTTTCCTGTGTTTGGATTTTAACTTTTGCTGTAGGGGGATCGTTCCTTCGTCCAACCTCTTTTTGAATTCCTCGGCAGCTTCCTTCAGTGTCTTACAACTGTTGAATATGGGGGATTCCCTGATAAGAACTACAAAGTATCTTAACAGTTCATTTTTCCTCCAATCATTTATCTCGTCGGCTGTTGGCTGTCGGTTGGCCATGAGATTTATCATTTGCGGCTTCTGCACGAGGTTTTTCCAAGGAAATTTAGGATCGTAGAATTCCGGACGAGCTCCCTATATCCTAACAGTGTGAGCAGGAGATGATAATCGAGTGATTGCAGCAGTAATGTTGTCTTCTAATGCAGCTTCCATCTCCTTTTCTTGCTCCAGCCTTAATCTCTTTCGCGCTTGATACTCGTCATTTCATCGATAGCAGTCTCATATAACCAATTAATTTCCTTCTCAACAGTGTGCAGGGCATTAACGGCGTCCTGCAGGAAAACAGTTTGGCGACCCAGAGCATGCAGTTGCTCGTTCCTCTCTACTATTCTGGGGGAATTGGGCTTTACATCGTCTTTGGCTCCGTTTAGCTATCTGACGACCACATGAGATCGTGGCCGTTGTGGTTCATCCTCAGGTAAGAAACCGTCGTCGGATTCCACTGCAACAGGTGAAGGTGCAGGGGCTGTTTCAGCTTGCGGCTGTTTGGTTTGATCGGCGACAGTGGGAACTGTTGCTTCCTGTTCCGAAGTGGTTTTTGTAGACATGGGTACAGGAGGGACTGAATCCTCCTGTTGTCTCTCAGCTTCCACCTGCTCCGGCAGAGGGACTGATTCCTCTTGCGGGATGGCGCAGGCTTGGTCGTCGGCGACAGGCTCGGGTGCCTGTTGTGAGACTGATTGTTCCTCCGCAACAGGAGGAACTGAATCCTTGCCGTCTTGAACATTTTCTTGCTGTTTGAAAGGGGACTGATGTTGACTTGATGTCCCTTCTCCTTGTTGATGTTGTGTCCTTGAAAACTCCTATTCTCTTGCTTCTTCACGGCTCATCCACAGATCGGCCTGGAAGGCATCGTTGTCGTCTGAGTCGTGGTCAGATTTTGGACTGATAGGAAGCATTTCTATGGACAGGGATTTTCCTTTGTTTCGAGCATCAGCTTTGTCCATTAGATGGCTCGAAATTAGCTCTTTACAGCAAAGGTTGTCCCATTGGATCAGGACTTCAACATTTTGAGAGTCTGTTACCTCCAGAACGAATCTTTCTTCTTCACTCTAATCGCTCCAATTGTATAAAATCTCGTACGAAGCAAGCCTGTATGCTTTCCATTGAACAAAACGGTCGTATGCCTGTTCAATTTGCACAGATAACAGGGTTATGTTAATAATAGAGTTTAGAGAGGGGCTGCGTACAGCGCATGGGTCCGCTGTAGGCAAGGGTTCCAATACAGGTGTGGGAGCCTGTATCGGAGAGGGATACCGTACAGGGGTTGGTACCCTGAGGGGAGATGGATCCCTTACGGGTGTGGGTTCCCGTTCAGGAGATGTGGCTATTGGCTCCAAAGTGGCAGCCGACTCGCCAGAGCCTTTCAAGTTGGAAGATTGCTGTATTTCCATCGTTGCCGCCAATGGCTTGGGATCTACTGTTTGCACAGTAGCAGCTATCTCTTCCACAGGGGTTCTGCCCTGGGGGTTTGATACAGTGGGTTGGACCGTTGAAGGAGCATCTACTGAGATTGCTGTAATCTCTATAGTCTTAACTTTTGTAAGCCTCCTTAGCTTCTTTTTCGACTTCTCACCAGCAACGGGTGTTTTGCTGTGAGATCTCTTCATTTTCTTCGAGGGCTCCTCACTTTCGGGCTTAGAAGTTACGTCCCTTGGATCATCAGATAGGGGCAGAGTGCGGACAAATGGCCTTGTCACAATCAGATGTTCTTTGTTGAAGACGGAGCGCCTGGTTCCTCCAATGTACTAATGGGAGTAAATATTCTTAGAATCCTTTGCTTGCAGAACACCGCACTTGGTCAGAATATAGTTTAGAAACAGACCAAAAGACTTCTTCTGAGAGGCAGGTTTAGCGACTTCTTCCTGCAGCCTCTTGAGAACAATCTGAGACCAGTTGACCTTCTCGCAGGTCATGATGGCGACCATCATCCTGAACCTCAAATTAGTGCACATCTCAAAAGCACCTATTCTGTTTTCAATCACACGACAACAGAAATTGTGTAAGTAAACAAAGGGAAGGCAAAAACGTTTCTTGTGGCATGAAGTGTGAACCATTTCGACCGATGTTGAACTAGTGAATAAACCATAGTATTTGGTTAGGACTTCTTGGGACCCAAAGGTCTCAATTTCCTCCATGGAAAGGCCATCAGCAGGGAGCCTGTAAAGATTCTGCAGCAGGTCTTGGTCAATGCGGATCTCCACTCCACGGACGATAGCAGTGATGTCGGCGATGTTTCCTCCCTGTGCAAGAGAGAAGAAACGGACAGCAGCATTGAGGTAAAATTCCTCAACCATTTGAGCATCGTAGTGCTCAGTGGTATGACTTCGAAGGCGATAGAGGCCTTGTTGATGAATCCTCGAAATGATAATCTCCATAGATTCGACATCGTCTCCTTCAGCATGAACATGTTCAACAACTACAAATCTGGCAAAGATCTGTCCGTCAATGATGGTTGCGGTTTTCTTGAGAGATGGAGAGGAAGTCTGTGATGATGCCATAGTAGTTTCTTGAAGAAAAGTAAGTGAGATTCAAAGAAAATCGCAGTAAAATTGCAGTGAAATGTAGGCTGTTTGCGCAAAGACTCGTTTAATTTGCAGAAAGCGTAAAGAGTCGAAAGGGGACAGTCCTTTTATAGTGGGCGGTGGGAAGATTTAGGGTTTCCAGACAGTGAACGGTCAGATTTAAGGGATGGGAACCATCGTTTAAAATGAAGGAACAGGATGGACTGAGCGTAACAGGTACATCTTATCCATCTGATTTTGAAATGAGAGCGGGTCCCACATCTGACGTATCGTCTTCCCTTATTCCCAAAATGGTGGTACGAAATTATGAAATAATTTGAAAAATCGCGGCGTTTGAGATACAATTGTCCAGATGGCGTGCAAAGCATTTAATGCAAAAGACGTTTGTTTTAAAATAGGGCACGTGGACTCAAATCTATTTTGAAATAAATAAAATATTAGAATATAATATTTAATTGAATTCCATAGTATGTGGTGTATCCGCGTACATACAGTGTTCCCCCTTAAAAGATACATATGGGATTCAATTCCATACAGCAACTTTCGGATTACTGCTGTATTCATGGGTCATACTGTATTCTCCCATAATTATTGCACACGTAAGCTGTAGGATAATTCATGCCTCTTTATTCCTACAGTGCTGTTCGGAATGTCTGAGTGTACATATAATTAATGGTGGATACTGTATTCGTGGGTCTTACAGCATTCCCCCTCAATTGTTGAGTAAAAACGTTAAAAACTTACAGGGTGTCAGGCTGTAGCAAACCCAACTCTTGTCGAAGCATACAGAATCTTGTTGTGCCGAGAGGCTTGGTAAAGATGTCGGCTAACTGGATATCTGTATGAACTTTCTCCAGCCTAACATCCTTGTTCTCAACATGATTCCTAATGAAGTGATGCTTCATATGAATATGCTTAGTGCGTGAGTGCAATACAGGTTTGTGCGTTATTGCAATTGCACTCGTGCTATCGCACATGATCGGTGTTTCTTTGGCTTCAATTCCATAATTTGACAGCTGTTGTTGCATCCAAAGGATCTGCATACGGCAACTACCAACAGCATAGTATTCTGATTCTGCCGTGGAAAGTGAGTTTGTCAATTACTTCTTACTAAACCAAGATATAAGTTTAGGTCCAAGAAAGTGACAAGTACCGCTTGTACTCTTCCTATATAGCTTGCAACCTCCAAGATCCGAGTCGCTGTAGCCAACCAAATTGAATCCGCCTTCTTTAGGATACCATAGTCCTACATCGACTGTTCCTTTGACGTATTTCAGGATTCGTTTGGCTGTTATGAAGTGTGATTCTTTAGGTGCTACTTGATATCACGCACACACTCCTACAACAAACTGGATATCGAGCCTGCTAGCTATTACGTACAGGAGTGAGCCAATAAGCTTCCTGTAGAGTGATTGATCAACTGGCTTTCCAGCTTCGTCAGCACTAATTTGCACAGAAGTGCTCATGGGGGTTGACGATGATTTGGAGCTATTCATTCCAAACTTTTTGAGAAGCTCCTTGCTGTACTTTTCCTGATTGATGAATATCCCTGTAGGCAAGTGCTTTACCTACAATCCTAGGAAATAACTAAGTTCTCCCATCATACTCATTTCAAATTTACTTTGCATGAGATGAGAGAACCTTTGACATAAAGCAAGGTTAGTTGAACCAAATATAATATCATCTGCATATATCTGAACCATCAGGAGGTCATCAACTTTCTGTATTTTAAATAAGGTCTTGTCCACAACACCTTTCTCAAATCCATTATCGGTTATATATAGGGACAGGGTCTCATACCATGCTCTGGGTGCTTGCTTAAGTCCATACAGCGCTTTCCTTATCCTGTATACAAGGTCTCCGCCTTCTGTGTTGACAAACCCTGGTGGTTGTTCAACAGAGACTTCTTCGGCAAGGTCTCCATTCAGGAATGCACTCTTGACGTCCATTTGATAAACAATAAATCTGGGGGGCAAAGGCTAAAAATATCCTAATGGCTTCTAGTCTGGCAACAGGGGCAAAAGTTTCATCGTAGCCTATGCCTTCTTCCTGTCTGTATCCTTGTGCAGCTAAACGGGATTTGTTTCTGATAATGAGTCCATTTCTATCCTTCTTGTTTCTAAATACCCATTTTGTTCCAATTACGGATTGATGCGTAGGTCTGGGTACTAAATACCATATATTGTTTCTTTCGAAACCATCAAACTCTTCTTCCATAGATGTAATCCAATGAGAATTGTCTAGAGCTTCTTTGGTGGAAACAGGTTCAGATTGAGCTAAGAATACAGCAATAGTGCACATAAAGTCTTCTAAGTTCAGATAGGGACTTCCATACAGGAAATGGAGATATCTCACACTCGGGTTCTTCTTGCGCACATAATAGATTTCCTTGTGTACTCTGTATTCTCCTACGGGTAGATACACCAGCATCAATATTTCCTATGATCAACTCATGTGGGTGATCTCTCAACCATCTTCTATCTGGTTCTAATTTGGTGTCCCGTACTGTATCTTGAGTTGCTGTAGTTTCGGCTTCAGCTTGTACAGCATCCGCTTCATCTACTTCAATTCTTACAGCTGCGGGGTTGATTTCTAAGTCAACGACAGGCTCTATAGGAGTTGGTGGATCAATGATGGAAAGTTGTTAGATGTTCTGAGTAATATCTTCTATTCCTGTAGGATCATGGTGAGTTTCGTCGAACACTACATGTACTGGTTCCTCAATTTTCAGCTTCCTTTTATTAAAGATCCTGTAAGATTTGCTGACAGAGGAATATCCTACAAATATCCCTTCATCCGACTTCTCATTGAAGGTTCTAAGTTGATCCTTCCCATTGTTCAAAACATAACACCTGCATCCAAATATGTGAAAGTACGAAACTAATGGAGTTTTGTTGTTCCATACCTCGTATGCTGTTTTGTTGTGGTGTTTGTTGATGATACAACAGTTTTGTGTATAGTACACTGTATTGGTGGCTTCACCCTAGAAACGCTGTGGCAACTTACTTGCGGCAATCATTGTCCTTGTTGCTTCTTTCAGCATCCTGTTCTTTCGCTCGGCGATACCGTTTTGTTGAGGTGTACGGGCAGCTGAGTATTCGTGTTGTATTCCATTTTCCGAACAGTATTGCTCTATAAAGTGGTAAGTAAATTCAGTACCTCTATCGGAACGAATGGACACAATACTCAACCCTTTCTCATTTTGAAGCTTTTTTAGGTGCTCAGGCAGCTTTGATGTTGTTTCCTTCTTCTTGCTTAGGAAGATTGTCCAAGCATACCTGGAATAATCATTAATAATAACGAGATAGTATTTCTTACCTCCCAAACGTACCGGGTCTACAGGACCGTAAAGATCCATGTGTATCATTTCCAAAACTCTGTGAGTGGAAAGGTAGGATTTGCTCTTCAGGGTGGTCTTGATTTGCTTGCCATTCTGAGAGGGTCCACAGACGCTGTCTTTTTGTAATGACACATTTGGAAAACCTCTGACCATGTCCTGTCTAGCGAGTTTGTTGATCGTCTTGAAGTTAACGTGAGACATCCTATTGTGCCATAGCCAGCTTATATCTATAGTGCCTTTGGCAACAAAGCAAGGAATTGTGGATCTCGTAGGCATCCAGTCAGCAATATACATATTACCTGATCTGCTACTTGTGAGCACAACTTCTTTGGTCAGGATGTTCTTGACTCTACATTGATCTATATAGAATTTCACCGAGAACTGTTTGTCACAAAACTGGCTAATACTAAGTAGATTATATTGTAAGCCTTCAACATAAGCTACATCGGTGACTTTGAATTTTCCTACAAGCAGGGTTCCTTTCCCTTTTGTTCTTTCTTTAGATGTATCACCGAAGCGCACTTTTGGACTGCGACCTTCTACATAATCTGACAGTTTGCTTTTGTCTCCTGTCATATGCCAAAAACATCCACTGTCAAAGTACCAGATGTCCTTCTCTAAGATGCCTTGTAGGTAAAGAAATTAAGTAGATTTAGGTCCCCTTTGACTGTTGGGTCCATGGATGTTAGTGCCTTTAGGTACCCAGATTTTCCTGACAGCAATTGGTTTACTGTAGGGAACAATAAGTACATTCTTGCAGTATCTACGTGGGGCAGATACGTAGTCTCTATAACCATGATAATTATTATACATGTAAAATTCAGGGTTATTATTATTAATCCAGTACGAATGCCGTCTTGGAGGTGGAGCCATTTTCTTCGGCCTCACAATTTGCCTCCTGGGTCTCCAATTGGATTCCCAAAGTTGTTGTTGATACGGTGCGGATACCTTCTTTCGTGATTGGTAACGAGGATCCTGTATCCAATATCTAGGTGCGCTGTACTGTTGGAAGTACTGCTGTGCGGACCTTTGATATTTGAGTACAGCCTTCTTTCTGAACGGCTGCTGGCAATTTTGATATGCTTGAGGAGCCTGCTGTTGGTTACGCCTTACAACTGTGAATGGATAAGGATTCCGCTGTCTGGAATATGACTGTGGTGACGGAATGGCAGCTTTTGCTGTTCGTGGTGCAACAGGTATCTTCACAGGACTCGGGATTTCTTCCGATACAGGAATGGGTTCCACACTCCTGACGAACACAGTACTAGTTTTTCCTTTATTACTAAATGAGTTGTATCCTAAGCCACTTTTATCACGAGCATGTTGCCTAGTGCTTAAGATTTCTTCCATCCTTTTAGATGATTTCTCGAAAGATTTCAACATGGTCTCAAGTTCTCCTTCTCGTTTTTCGAGAGTTTTAATTTTGTCTTGAAGCAGAACAAAATCATTTGTCTTGCTTTCACTGTGAGACTTAGCCTCTTTTAGTTATTGAGCAAGTTGATGATTGCTCTCCATGAGTTTTTCATGATCGACTTTGCTGTTTTCACAATCAACAGACATATTTTCATAATTTATTTTCAGCAAGTCATTTTCTTCCCTCAGCTCTAGGTTAGAAATTTCGAGCTCTATGTTTTCATTTTTCGAAGTCTCATGGGCCTTTTGAATGTTTTTGAATTCATTCATCATGTTTTCAAAGGTATGAGATGCATTTGCAGGAGTAATTGAGGTTGAGCTTACCTCATCATCGCTATCTTCATCTTCCGGTATGTCTTTGGCCATAAAGCACATATATGCTTTATCTTCGAATTCATCATCCGACGAGTCACTATCAGTGACTGCCTGTAGACATTCTTCGAACTTTGTTGGTGCGGGGGAGGCTTCTGATTCGCCAATTAGGGCCTTGAGCTTGTTTTTCAAAGCACGTCTTCTTTCATCTTTTTCGTGTTGCTCGGCTTCCGGCAACCTCTGAACTTTAGGATGAGGACATTCATTTGCATAATGTCCTGGTTTCCTGCAATTATAACACAGGTTAGCCTCACCAGAGGAAGATTCGGTACTTACCTTGTGAACAGGCTTGGGCCTGTATGGAGTCTTTCCCGACTGCTTGATGAACTTCTTGAACTTATGCGTGAGGAGCGCCATTTCATCTGTGACAGGATGTTGTCATCGCTGTCAGCATTCTTGTGGGTAGGCTTTGATGAGCTGGGCATGTTGTGCCTTATGTTGGATACAGCGTCTAGCACTGTAATCTTTGCAGGAGATTCTTCAGCTTTTTCTCTTCTATTAATATCATACTCAAAAGCTTTGAGGTCAGAGAAGAGATCAAAAGTCGATATTTCATTAAGATTGCACGACACACGCATAGCTGTGGTCTTAATGTCCCATCGGGTAGGGAGAGATCTGAAAATTTTTAGGTTCTTCTCCTTTTGGGTATAAATCTTGCCCAGCGGTTCAAGTTCACCAACAATGCCAGTGAATCTGAGGTCAAGTTCCTCAAGTGTTTCAGTTGGTTTCATTTCAAAAGATTCAAATTGCTAAGTCGATTTTGAAATTTTGTTTTCTTTTGAGAGCTCAGTTCCCTCATAAATTAACTTGAGTTTATCCCAGATATCCTTGGCTGATTTACAGCTCATTACCTTCGAGAACCTGCCTTTGTCAAGAGTGACAAATAATGCGTTCTTAGCAACATTATCGAGGTTGGCGCACTTTCGATCATCAGAGGTCCATTGTTCGCGCTCTTTCTCGAGCATCTTTGCATGAGCTTGGCCTTAAATCCTTGGGCCGGATTTAACTTCATGATCTTTATGGGGCCATCCTATATAACAAAAATCATCTCTTCGTGCATTGCTGCAAGATGAGCCTCCATCTTAATTCTCCGATCATCAAACTCGTTAATAGAAAATATAGGAACTTTATTGATCATTGATGTGTCCATATGAGAATATAGGAAAGAAAAAGACTGTTTTACAAAAATAAGTGATATTTGGATCTGATTCGGTCAAAAATATGACTGATTCTTTTTAGAATCAACCGCTCTGATACCACTTTTTGGCCACTAAGTATACAGAATACATCTTGGAAAGTGTTTGAGCAACAAGCTGTATGATTTTCAAGTTAGAATGTGTAGCGGAAGTCTTGTAACAGTAAGTTGCTGTAAATACAGCAACTCGGTATGCAGTGTATACTTAAAATAATCACAGTTATGAAAACACTAAATACAGAAGGTAATTAACACAGTAATTGAAGTGGTTCGAGGTAAACCCCTCTACGTCCACTGGTCCTCCACACCGGAGTAAAAATTTTATTATAAACACTACGTACATAACTGTGTGTCTATAATCAAACCTATCCTTGTATCATTTACACAGATTGATACAAAGAGTGTCGCTTTCAACCGTTCACACAGATTGGTCAAAGCTTTCTCTTGACTTGCTTTTTCACACACAGTTCCAAAGCTTTGTCCTATTCGTCCCACACAGGTCAGAATAGCTTCTTTAGTTCACACAGAACTAGGTTTTTACTCGAAGGTAAAAGTAAGGTAACCAGGTAAGAACAGCAGCTTGACTATGAAGATCTTGAGCTGATGATGGTTGTTCTTGATTCACTGAGTATATTTCTTCTTCTCAGATATGGATGACACTTGGAAGAAATATACTTTGCTCTTGTAAGATTGATATGATGATATTGATTATCCAGTCGATAGATCGTTCGTGTATTGCTTGTATGCTTGTATATATTGGGTAAACTGATCTTCAAACTCTGGGATATATATAGCCTCTGAATAGA
Organism: Orobanche coerulescens; assembly: GCA_033398695.1. Taxonomy (NCBI): domain Eukaryota; kingdom Viridiplantae; phylum Streptophyta; class Magnoliopsida; order Lamiales; family Orobanchaceae; genus Orobanche; species Orobanche coerulescens. The sequence continues at coordinate 90,580,291 of CM065803.1, forward strand.
TCCGTCAGAAATAGATCCGTTGGAAATATATCTGTTGAGCCTATAGTCCATTTTAACGTGTTGAGTGTTTTGAATAAAACACGATCCGGTTTTTGCTCCTTGATTGAAGATCTGTGTCGGCTAGTATTTAAATACTTTATCCCTTCAGTATTTAAATACTTGTTTTCAAACGGGACTTGACTTCTAGTAAATAAAGCAATTCCGTTTCAACGGTCTTCAGTCCTGTTTCGATAAGTATTGAAGATCTCAATACTTACAGTCTGGATGTTGTATCCGACATAATGCTGTGGGCTATATTTAGATTGATGTTGTATAGAAAGATGATGTATGATTCTTTCAGGACAGCTTCCATACTTAGCGTCATATCGACTGATGTTTTACTTGCTGTATGAAGACATTTTATACTTTCGCTGTATGTTGGCACTATGAGAAGTCTTCGATACAGGATTGTTTAGTCAAATAATATCATTTGTCTTCGGAACAGCGGCTTTGCTGTATGTTAGATTTTTATCTAAACTCGATACAAGATTGTTTATCCCAACACATATAGATAGGGAGTTTCCAGAGTTTGCGTCAGATGTACAAAATGTAAGACTTGGACTTACATCTGATGGATTCGACCCTTTTGGAAACATGAATCTTTCGTATAGTATATGGCCGGCAGTAATGGTTCCTTCCAACCGTCCTCTATGGATTTGCATGAAGAAGGAGTATAATATTTTGACTCTCTTAGTACCTGGCCCTAGGTATCCAAGAAAGTGTATTGATGTTTATTTGAGACCTTTGATAGAGGAGTTGAAGTTGTTGTGGGAGCAAATGTAATATCCGGGGGTAAATTTTTTCATTTTTATTGTAGCATTGTACGTATTCATTTGGAATTGTACAAGTGATGTTGTGTTTGACTGATACAATGTAAATTGTATCAGGATATTTCGGAATCAAAATATTTATACTTGTCATTGGTACCGATTGGATGTTGCTTGGTGAGTTTTGTGTTTGGATAAGTATATTAGCCATAGCGTATGCTATATATATAGCTAATGTACGCTACAGACGGAGGGTTACGGACGTTAAACCATATTCGTTACGTATGTAACACAGGGTATAAGATCGCATCTGACTTTCAGCGTGTAAGGCCATGCATGATCCGGATATTTGGATTTTCGAGATAGCCAAGTCAACGGGTATTACGTACGTAATGCTTATGCTACAGCATACGTAATGCAGGTGAGCTTATGTACGTCTTTTTCTGCCAACGTACGTAAGGGTGGGTCGTCTTGAGGCAGTAGACTTTGGAGGACGTAGCGTACGCTACGTAGGGATGATTAATGTATGTAAGGCGGTCTAACATACATTAAGGGTGAAGGATAACGACCGTTATGGCAAACCTGGTTTATGAAGACATATTTCGTCTTTCATTTCTTCACGATCTAATTCCAATTTCTCTCCTTAGAAATCATCCCTCTTCACTATGATATTTGTTTGTGTGGTTTGATCGATTCGTGATTGAATCGGGGTTATCTTTTGTGTTGTTGTTTATTGATATTTTGTTATTGAATGAATTGTATTTCATTCAAGGTTGTTCGAGTGTTTGTGATTTTCGGAGGACGCCATTTGTCGTTCATGGGAGGATTTCATAGCCTTCGGTTTGAGGCAAGTTTTATACTTATACTGGCCAATGAGATTAATGTTATCATGTATGTGTATGAATGTGTTGTATCATTTCGAGACGTAGTCTCTTCATGATTTTGTTGATATCAGGGAATTGTTTGATGCAATACCTTTCGGCTAGTATGCCAAATGTTATTGTTGATCATCTTGTTGTTATTGTTGTTGTCGGTAGCCGGTTCGCGGTATCGATGTATCGATTGATATTGTTGATGTTGATGTCGATTTAAGACATTGTAATGATCGTTGTTATTAATACTAGTGTGTTGCTATTAACATTGTATTGGCCGATTTAAGGCATTGATGTATTCGACTATCATCTCTATCTTTGGTGGCCGATTAAAGGCGCTGAGGCATATGTTATCGTTGTTGTTATCAATTGGCCGTTCTAAGGAAATCGAGGTATTGAATTGGTACTGTCGCGGATAATTCCCATCCGTTGAGTCATTATTATCGATTGGTCGTTCTGAGACAATTGAGGTATTGAATTGGGGCTGTCGAGGACATTTCCCATCTGTGGTGTTATTGTTATCTATTGGCCATTTCTAGGGCAATCGAGGTATTGAATTGGGACTGTCGAAGATGGTTTCCATCTATTGTCTCGCTGTTATCGTTTGGCCATTCCAAGGCAATCGGGGTAATTGAATTGGGACCGCCGAGGACGGTGCCCATTCGTGAGTTATTGTTGTCGTGTTGGCCCACTCAAGGCAGCACACTATCGTTCTTGTGGATTCGGTGATTTTCTGATCATTGCCGGTTGTGATTGTTTGTGTTTGGAGTCTAGTCTCGGCTAATGCTCGATGGGTAAGCTTGGGGCTTGAACCTTCGCGGTTGGTTTCCCAACACCTACAGTTCAGTAGGTCACAGTCATGTTGATGATCTCATTATGGGTAATCTTGGGGCTTGAACCTTCGCGGTTGGTTTCCCAGTACCTATAGTTCAGTAGGTTACGATCACTGGTGATCTCATTATGGGTAATCTTGGGGCTTGAACCTTCGCGGTTGGTTTCCTAACACCTTCAGTTCAGTAGGTCACGGTAATTGGATGATCTCAGTGTGATACAACTTCGACTGTGTGGCTTCATCCACCTCATTATGATACAGCTTCGGCTGTGTGGATTTATCCACCTCATTGTGATACAGCTTCGGCTGTGTGGCTTCATCCACATCATTGTGATACAGCTTCGGCTGTGTGGTTTCGTCCACCTCATTGTGATACAGCTTCGGCTATGTGGCTTCGGCCACCTCATGTGATACAGCTTCGGGCTGTTTGGCTTCGGCCATCTCATTATTGATTTGCAGCTTCAGTTGGGGGCTTTTATGCCATTGTGATGATTTACAGCTTCATTGAGGGCTTTCAGGACATCATGATATTTTGCAGCTTCGGCTGAGGGCTTTTAGACCATGTGCGATATATTGGTATTTTAGTTGGAGCCTTCGGGCATCGTTATTGTTATCTGTTTCAATTTTGGATTGGTTTACCTTCGGGTAATTCGTTGTTGTATTCTATATTGATTATTCGCCGTTGGGCATTTGTATTCTAACCTGTTGAGCAGGTATTGATCCTATGCCCTGGGCATAGTGTTTCACGAATGCTCGGTTCTTACCTTTGTTTGTGAGCATCTCGTATTATCATTGTTGTACCATTTGTTCTGCCTTTGGATGCATATCATGTTGTACATGTATTTGGTATTCATTATCTGGATGACTGACTCCGTGGGGGCGGAACATGTTTTCATATTTTAGGTGTTGCGAGGAGGGAGTTAAGACATAGGGGCATGACGATGGCGACGAGGCATTCGAGCGATACTAGTCTTGAGTAGTTTCGGTGTTCATGTTGGTCAGTCAGTTGGAGTGTTCTCCAGTTTGTCAGTTGTTGACATTTTGTGTTATCCGAGCAATGCTGGTGGATGTTATATTTTTATTTTGGCCATGTAGTCCCATCGTTGTCATTGAAATTCCGCATCGGAATATTGTGTCGGATATCATAGTAGGGACTGTGATTTTTCTTTTTGGTCAGTTTGATGTATTTTAGTCGTGTTCGCCTGGTGGATTTCCTGTTGTGAGGTCCACGGCACTGTAATAACCCAATGGTATTTTGAGGGTGTTACAGCAAGGTCATCCGACGTACGATAGTTACTCACATGAGATGTTCTACTTACGTGTTATATGTACCGGTACCATCAGTGATTTTTCTGCATACTGTATGCTGTTCGGATCTGTTATTAGTGGATATAGAGGATGTCCAGTGTGCTTGAATGCAGACTGTGCAAGGTATCACTATCGGAAGGTTATCAGAATGCATCACAATGTATGGCTTGAGAGGATGCATGTCTGGCGTAGGGATGCTCCAGCATTTAATGGGACTGAAGAGGTTGGTGATCCACCACAGGAGTGGACTGGTGAGGAAATTTTGGCCGTGCTGAACGAGTATGATTATGGGCAGTTGAGCAACCATCCTGATATAGTAGCGACAACTCCTGAAAGACCGGACAAGTATAAGTACTGGTCCCTGAAAAGTATTTTCTGGGATCTGCCTTATTAGAGTAATTTATTGATTAAGAACTACCTAGATGTGATGCACATAGAAAAGAATGCCTGCTGAGTCAGACCGTGACTCAACAGCAGGCCATGATACAGTATATGATGTCATTGAGTCAGATGGTGACTCAGTCGGGAATTCAGGCGCCACCACCACCTCCATTCTTTAATTTACAAACACTCCCTCTTCTTCACAGCATCGGGACGACAACATGCAAGAGGGTAGTAATCATTCTTATATCTTAAAGAATTTGACAGGTTTAGTTGGATTTTAGTTGTCATTGCAGTAGTTCTTTTGCTATATAAACATATTATTAATGCTGAATATTTTTTTATTTAGACTCGTGTTCATTAACGTTGGTGTTTATAGTGATTTTGTTGAGGTTGCTACATGACATGTGGATATAGTTTGATTTTTATACTGTCGGTGTATAAACTATGCTTTTCGTACATTGATGTATGCTGATTGTGATGTATGGTGATATACTGTACATTTGGAATAACCGGTTATCTGAATAGGTTTGGGGATCCCAAAACCTGAATATAGTTTTTTAGTAGACTTTAGCCGACGGCATTTGCACAAAAAGTTTCTTTTTATATTTAAACAAAATATAAAAAAACTCTAGCCGACAACTATAGGCCATCGCCTAAAACTTGTAGGATTTAGCCGATAATATTCGAGCTGTCGGCTATAAAATAGAGATTTTATCCGACAACTAAGTCGTCGGCTAAAACGTATATACTTTAGCCCACAAACACATAGCTGTCGGCTAAAACATAAAGACTTTAGCCGACAACTATCTAGCTGTCGGCTAAGTTAAACTTTAGCCGACAACCTTTGTCTTTGCCATCGGCTAAAGTTTAGCCGACCGACCTCGGCCGACCGACTTTTAGCCTAAAATTGGCCACTTTAGCCGACGATTTTTTACTTTAACCGACAAATTTTTGCTGTCGGCTAAAGTCTGAATATTGGTAGTGTCAAATTTCAATTTATGAAATGAGCCCCTTTTTAAATTGGTTCTTTCACATGTTTAAGATGTCGCGTGTCCATTAATTAACTTAAGCTGCTAATAGCTTTAATTATTTAACTAAGAGTAGGACCACACTACCAAAAAAATGACTTTAGCCGACGACACAAAGTCGTCGGTTAAAGTCTAAATACGGTCGGCTAAAGTAAAAATCATCGGATAAAGCCTGATCGGCTAATGATCATCGTCTAAACTTTAGCCGACAATAAAAAATGGAATATTTCATCTAAAGTTGACCTTTAGCCGACGACGAGAAAGGTCCCGGCTAAAGTTAAGCCGACGAGCAGATAGCCAAAGTCTATTTTTTATTATTTAAAGTTTAGACTTTAGCTGATGGTTAAATTACGGCCGTCGGCTAAAGTTTAAAATTTTAATAATAAAAAGATAGACTTTAGCAGACGACGAAAGGTTGCGCCTTCGGCTAAAAGTCTAAAATTTAAATAATAAAAAATAAGCTTTAGCCGATGGTTTGTGTAATAGTGGTCGGCTAAAGGCTATTTTTAATAAAAAATAAATTTCAGATTTTATTTTACCAAAACCTGCTTCATAATATATACAATGACGAACCAAACACCAACACAATATTAACAATACAGAACTCCAAATGCACAACAAGTCAAACAAATACAATATATAAACCAACTGCACGAAATACATCAAGATATACCAACCTCAATAAATCTCAATATTCGCAAACATAATATCCCAAATACGTGTACATCATCAAATCTACACAAATATATGAAAAAGATAACTAAATACTCTCCAAAAGCAAAAACTATAATCAGTACCGTCATGTGAGTCATCATGGTGCTGTGAAGATGAAGGTGGAGTCTGTAAAGGGATAATCAGAGGTGGTGGTGCCGGAAATTCTGCCTGAGTCATACTCGAGCTGAGTGAGTTCATATATGCTAACATCATCTGCGTCTGCTGAGCCATCGCCTGCTGCTGTCTCTCTATCGCCTGCTGGCGCTGGGCCACCATAGCTTGCTGTTTCTAAGCCTTCAATTGTTGTTGCTCTTCCTTGGAATTTAGCAAACTCACTACTACAAAACATACATTTAACATCGGTTTTGGAACCGATGTTAAATGTCGCGATATTAAAATTAACATCGGTTTCTAATAACCGATGTTAAACTTCGATTTTAACATCGGTTGTTATAACAACCGATGTTGATTTTAACATCGCGACATTTAACATCGGTTCTGGGACAACCGATGTTAAATTTCGAGATTTTAAAATTTTATCGGACCGCGGCTAACCCAGCTAGCCCAACCCATCCCCAACCCAGACACTTGCCCCAACCACCCGCACCAACCCCCACCAACCTACAACAAATACAATTAAATTCCGTTGTTGGTGGGTTTCGAACTCACCACCTTTTGCTTGTGGAAGTGTGATATTACCACTCCGCCAGATGAACTTCTTGTATATTTTTTGCTATGTGTTATATTTATATACTATATACATTTATAAATTTATATAAATATAAGATAATTTAATATATATATATATAAGAGTGTAGCTCCACATAAATCCATTACCCACGCAGGGGACTTTAACCAATTTATAAAACACTCAGTCTAACTTCAATACCCAAACAGATACAATGACAAAGCATAAAAATATAGACTCGAGCCTCATCATGCTAGTCCATCCTTTGCGTACGCATCCCGTGCCAGCTCCTCAGCTCGATCAGTACCTGAAATGCATAAGACGCATTTCTCCCAATTAAGGGGTTAGCATTTGAATAGCTAGTGCACGTACACAATTACACAACATTATATACATACGCGATTCAACACAAACAAACCATTTAGGAAAAACATTTGCAATCAATATTCCGGAATATCACATTTACATCTAAAACAGTATATCCTCAAGTTTTCCACATCATAACTATCCGCGCTTGGTAACTCGCGACCGTACCCATTAGTATCGGCCCCCAGAGGTCCTGCCGAACTGTCCCCGGGTGAGAAACCACTTTCGCGGCCATACCCATTAGTATCAGTCCCCAGAGGTCCCGTCGAACTATCCCCGGGTGGAAGAACATCAACACACGCACCCAAGTCCACTTACGTGGTCGTACCCATTAGTATCGGCCCCCAGAGGCCACATATGCCATCCCCGGGTGGAAGAGCAACAATCACATTCATTCAATAATACAATTTACATCATTCGCATCAAAACCGTACATACACAATGAAATGTAACACATGTACTTGCCTTGGACAACACGATGTGAAGAAAACGGTGAAAGGAAAGGTTTCGGTCCGTATAATCTCCATAAATCCGTTCCTAACATAAGAACGATATACAATCAATCTCAATATTGTGAAAACCTAGGAATTCTTCCTAGTTCTATCCTATGGGACAATTCACCGAACACTATGAAGGCATAGGGGTTAACTTGATTAACGGAGGGGAAGAACTCGGAATTAATCCACAAAACTTCTAGGAAAAACTATAATCATGCTCACATAACTATAATCCACCATAAATCGAAAAAAAAACGGAAGTAAAAATGAATTATATACAAGAACCCTAACATTAGGTAAAATGCCAAAATACCTCAATTCAACGATGAAAAGGTGGAAGGAAGATGGTTGATTCATGCTAGAATATCTAATTCCGAGTTATACGATGATGGAATGAAAAATCTGAGTGAGATCACCCGAAATCGCCAAGGAGAAGTGAAGAACCGAGAGGAAAAGGAGGAAATGGGGTTAAAACACCCGTCTGTCCAATATATACTGGACAGAACACGGCGCAACAAACGGCCCAACTAGCTCCGTGTTCATCGCCGTGTTGCAAGTCAGCGAGCGACCCTTGTGCGACACGGCGGACAGAAACGGTGCAGAATGCCGCGGGTCCTGCGCTGTTTCACGAGACAGCGAGCGACCACTGTGCGACACGACGTGCAGACACGGCGTAGAATGCCGCGGGTCTTGTGCCGTTTTGCACAGGTCATGCCAGACAGCCTCTTGACACAGGACGACGCTACCATAATTGAAAAAAAAAGACGATAAAACCATAACACGATATGCCGACCCAACGGTCCGAAAAAATTATAAGTAATGAAAAATAATATCCAATAAACCGGAACGGTCCGAGGTACACAACCAAAATCGAACAAGGGGACAAATTCCCTAAACTTATCGGAAATTACAAAATGGCCCAAACGTCCGAAAATCACGATACAACATCGGATTAACAATCCGAAACTCACAACATGCGCAACTCAACCATACAAACTTATAGAAACAGATAAATAGTGAAATCGAACGAGTTTTACGAGAATCGAACGTACACGCAATAAAACATAGTTCAAGATGAAAATACGTAAAAACATCACTGAAACTCGTCCAAATGGAAAAACTCAAAGAACAATTTAGATTCAGAATTCCAAAACAGTGACAAGCAAGTCGTCCGAAACGAACATACACCAAAAATAGAAATTACCAAAAATAAAAAGTACGGATATTACATTGACTTGGTTGCCTCTAAAGGCCAAATATTCGGGTCATGCATGGCCCTACATGCCGGAAGTTGAGATTGGATCAGATTCCCTTCATTACGTACGTGATCTTAAGTATATTACGTATGTAAGACTAAGGAAATAATGTACGCTAACGTACAGCAGTAGCGTACGTTAAGCACTAAGTACTTAGCCAAAAATGCAACAATCTACACTACGTCTAACAATCAAACATAGTACGAATGACAATTATAATTAATTTGATTATGATATATCTCAACATCAATAATCATTATACTAGATGCAATATGATTCAAAGATACTGAAATTATCCAAGTAGTACAACAGTAAATAAGAAAATTACAGTCGGATATTACATATTCCCCCGTTAAAAGGAGTTTCGTCCTCAAAACTAAGGGTAAACAACTTGGGATACCTCTATCGCATGATATCCTCGGTCTCCCACGTAGCCTCCTCGACTCCAGGTCGTGACCACTGAACCTTCAGTAGGGGAATCATCTTGTTCCTCAATTGTTTGATCCTCCTCTTGAGTATCTGCACAGGACGTTCCTCGTAAGAATGATCATCGGCTAACTCGATCTCTTCGAACTGAAGTATGTGGCTCGGATCAGCAACATACTTCCTCAACTGGGAAACATGAAACACGTTATGAATCCGACTCAAAGCTGGTGGTAATGCCAGACGATAAGCTAGATCGCCTACACGTTCCAATATCTCAAACGATCCAATATACCTCGGACTCAGCTTGCTTCTCTTCCCAAAACGAAAAACACCTCGAGTAGGAGACACCTTAACTAGCATATGATCACGAACCTCGAACTCAAGCGGTCATCGACGGTTGTCTGCATAAGATTTTTGCCGGCTTTGAGCCATTAACAAATGATTCCTAATCAAAGTGATCTTCTCACGAGCTGCTAACAACATATCAGGTTCTATACCTAGAGATTCAGACAGGTCGTCCCAAGACAAAGGGGACCTACAACGACGACCATACAATTCTTCATAAGGTGCCATCTGAATCGAAACATGCCAACTGTTATTATAGGTGAATTCCACCAAAGGTAGTTGGGCTTCCCAGTTGTCCTTTCAATTATCTTCTAGAGTTTGGATAGTCCTCTCAGACTGGCCATCGGTCTGAGGATGCCGTGCTGAAGTTCAACTGCGTACCCATCGCATGATGAAGTGCTTTCCAGAAATGTGACACCAATCGCCCATCACGATCCGATACGATACTCTTGGGGGTGCCATGTAACCTTACAATTTCTTTAATGAACAGCTGGGCCAACCTCTCGGGACCCCATGTGTCTTTAATCTCCAAGAAGTGGGCTAATTGGGCCAGACGATCCATAATCACCCAAATCGTATTCATACCTCGAAGGCTCATTGGCAAGTTAGTGATAAAATCCATCGATATGTCCTCCTATTTCCATCCGGGAATCGGGAGTGGTTTCAGCATACATGTTGGTCACTGATGCTCAATCTTAACCTGCTGACAGGTCAAACATCTCAAAACGAATTATACAACTTCTCGTTTCATATTACCCCACCAATAGCATTGCTTCAAATCTTTATAGATCTTGCTAGACCCTAGGTGAATGGAGTATCGGGTAGCATGAGCCTCTCTCATGATAGAGTTACTCAACTCTTAATCTGCCGGTCCACATCACTGTCCCGAATCCTCAACTGGTAGTAGCCCGATCGTAAATCAATCTTCGAGAAGACTGTCGCTCCCTGAAGCTGATCAAACAAATCATCAATCCTGGGCAAAGGGTACTTGTTTTTTATGGTTAACTTGTTTAATTCTCGATAATCGATGCATAAATGAAGCGATCCATCCATCTTCTTAACAAAAAGTACAGGCGCACCCCAAGGCGATGCGCTCGATCGAATATACCCTTTATCTAACAGCTCCCCCAACTGTTTCTTCAACTCTAACATCTCCAACGATTCCATACGGTACGGCGCTTGAGAAATAGGAGCGGCATTTCGAATCCTTTGTTGTATGATGGCTAGACAACTTTCTGTATGTTGGCAATTATCAAAACAGGATACAGGATTGTTTATCCCAAAAATTTCCCCCTTTTTGATAATGCCAAAACCTCTTTAAAACTACTTTATCCAGAGAGGCTGACTTCTTGGTCTTCTATCGAATGATCTGATCTTCAGTACTTAGTATAAGAATGTGAACTAATCGCAGGCGAGTTCTAAGAATTCGTAAACATCTACAGGGATGTGTATTACAACTTCAAACTTATGATTGGCGTGCAGGCACAATCTTACAGTGTGATCTAGGTTGAATACAACTTAACATATGAACTGTTCGGAGACAAGTTCTTACACCTTAACAAGTTTTATACTTGTTGTTTGCAGCAAATATATTGAGTTCGTAAAATAATAAAAATAGTAAGCGTAGATTACGAGATGTAATCTTTCAAGAGAAACTGAATTTTATTGATATGGATCAGAAAATTACAATGCTTGAAAATAAAAATACATGGAGTGCATACTGCAAGAATAGAATAAGTACAATGAAAAAGGAGCATCCAGGCTAACTCCTGTAATGAGCATTCCTCTAAGGCCTTCTGTCGGGATCATTGTCGGTTCCTCTCCACCAGTTCTACAAGGAATATTTGCCTCGATCTTGATAGATCGCTCTTCCTTCAGCCGGTTGGTCGAAGGAAAGTATCCAGTCATCAGAATGAGTGAGTCGATCACCTTTCCAGTGCCTTGATTTCATTTGAATCTGCATGGGAAGCAATCCTTTTTCTAACATCCTTGCAAATTCATCTGCAGCCTCCTCCAGAGTTTTGAATTTGTTGAACATAGGGGACTCCCTGATGAGTTTGAAAAAATATCTCAGCAGTTTATTTCTCCTCCAGTACTTCACTTCATCTACTGTAGGTTGTCGGTTGGCAGGCAGACGAATCTCCGGTGGTCTTTGAACATTATTCTTCCAGGGTACATTAGGACCATGGAACTCTGGACGAGAACCAGTTACCATGTATCCTTATTCAGCAGGCAAGGCCAAACGGCCTATTGCAGCAGTAACGTTTTTCTCTAGAGCAGCGTCAAACTCTTCTTCTTTATCAATCCTCCATTGCCGACTAGCCTCTCTGGCTTCTTACCGTTTTTTGGCATCATCAAGATATGTAACCTTAGCATCAATGCATTCAAGGATCTTCATAACATTATCCTGTTTGGTCTCAATATGTGTGATTTTGTCAAAGAGAGAACTGAGTACCAGTGACATGTCATCGATTTTCTTGTCATGTCCTGACAGTCTGGATCCAGTCTTTTGGAGGGTAATGACAGTTTTGGCTTCGGATATGCGGATCTTTTATTCCTCTTGTTTGAGAATCTGTTCTTGGCGCTGTTGAAGTTGAGCAAGTACTTCCTGTAATGCACTAGGCAATATGCAAAATGCCTCTTCAACTTTTGTGATTTCTCTTTTAAGCCAGTCATCTCATCAATCGCAGTCTCTCGCATCTAATCAAGCTCTTTGCCATTTGCTCTATCTAGGCCTCAGTTCGCAGAGAGCCGGGGTGCGCTAATTTCTCATCTTCTGCCCCGTTGAGTTGACGCATGACCACATGATGATGAGGGCGTCGTGGTCTATCGTCATGTAGGAATCCAGTATCAGACTCGGACTTGGAGCTCACAGATATTGGAGATGCAGGGGCATCTTGCGTGGGCTCGACAAATGGTTGTGTAGCTTTTTCAGTCTCGGGGACAGGAGGGACTGATTCCTCCTGTTCCGGTTGGGTTTCTGTAGTCATGCGTACAAGAGGGACTGATTCCTCCTGCTGACTCTCAGCTTCCGCCTGCTCCGGCAGAGGGATTGATTCCTCTTGTGAGATGGTGCGGGCTTCTTCTTCGGGTTGGGCTTCCTGTTGGACGGGAGGGACTGATTCCTCCTGTAAGTTGTCCTTCGCAGCTTCTTGTTGATGGGGAGGGGACTGATGTCTGTCCGAGGTCCCCAGACCCTGATAGCCTTGCATTCTGGACATTTCCCTTTCGCGAGCCTCTTCATGACTCATACTCAGACCAGATTGTAGGGCGTCGTCATCATCGTCTGAGTCGGGATCAGATTTGGGGCTGTTGGGAACTGTGTCACCCGATTGGGACTTCCCCTGCAATCGAGCTTTTTATTTTTCCAGATAATAATTTGTGATCATCTCTCGGTAAAAGTGGCTATCCCATTTAATCAAGACTCGAACATCTTGAGTATCCGTGACCTCCAAAGCAAAAGTTTCTTCTGCCTTCCACTCCTCCAAATTGTACAGGATGTCGTACGGAGCGACCTTGTAGTTCTTCCAAGCAACAAAGCGCTCAAAGGCTTGTTCGATGTGTACCTGGAGAAGAGTTTCGTTAATGACAGTAATGGGGAAGGGACTCCGTACAATATTTGGGTCTATTGTAGGAATGGGATCCGCAACAGGTGTGGGAACCTATTTTGGAGAGGGATCCCGAACAGGGGTTGGTACCCTGATGGGAGAGGGATCCTGTATGGCTGTGGGTTCCCTTACAGGAGAGGCGGATCTCATCTCCAAATGGGAAGCCGATTCGCCAGTTCCTTACAATTTGGCAAATAATTGGTCATCTGTTGTAGCCGCCATTGGCTCGGGATCTGCAGAAATTGTAGCAATTATTTCTTCCAGATGGGTTACGACTTTGGGGTGTTGTATAGTGGGTTGCGCCGTAGTTGGTACATCTACAAAGATCGTTGTAATCTCTGTAGCCTTTTATTTAGAAGCCCTCTTCAGCTTCTTCGGCTTCTCTACAACAAGCGGTGATTTGCTATGAGATGCACTTCTTTTTCTCTTCTCCTTCGATTTCTCTTCACTCACGGACTTGAGAGTGACATCCCTTGGATCATCAGAGATGGTCAAATATCTGGCAAAGGGTCTTGTCGAAATTAGCCCATCTTTGTTGTAGGCAGAGGGCCTACTTCCGCCAATGTACTTTCTAGGTCCAATCTTCTTGGCTCCTTTGGATTGTGGCACATCGCACTTGGTAAGAATGTTGTTGAGTATAAGGCCAAAAGACTTCTTCTGAGTGCTAGGCTTGGAGGCCTCTTCTTGAAATGTCTTCAATACGACCTGGCACCAGTTTACTCGTTCGCCAGACATGATGGCCACCATCATTCTGAAACGCAGATTTGTGCACATCTAAAATGCGCCAGTTTGGTTCTCAACAACACGACAGCCGAAATCATGTAAATAGACAAAAGGTAGACAAAATCTTTTCTTGTGGCAGGATAGATGGACGTTCTTATCCGAAGCATCGCCAATGAATAATCCCCACTAACCAGTGAGGAGTTCTTGTGACCCAAAGGTCTCAAGCTCTTCTATTGTCAAGCCATCAGACGGCAGCCTGTAAAGGTTTTCCAGAAGCTCTGGTCGACGTAGATCTCAACTCTGCAAACGGTAGCAGAAATGTCGAACATATTTACTCCTCTTTTCAGAGAGAAGAACCTAACAGAGGCGTCGAGATAGAATTCCTCGACAATACGCTCATCATAGAGCTCAGGATGAAGACTTCCAAGGAGGTAGAGGCCTTGTTGCCGGATTACGGAAACAATCAGTTCCATCGCGTCGACATCCTCAGTTTCCATGTGAACTCTTTCAAGGATGACGGATCTGGTGAAGATTCGCCCGTCGATAATGGAGTCTTTCTTCTTTAGTGACAGAGAAGATATCTGAGAATATGCCATTGATACTGAAGAAAAGTAAGTGGAGTATCAAAGAAAGCAGTAAATGCAGTAAGCGATTTAGGATGTTTGCTCTTAAACTCGTTTAATATGCAGAAAGCGTAAAGAGTCAAAGAGAGCAAGATACAGTCCTTTTATAGTGTGCAGATAGAATTAGGGTTATATTCAGTGAAATGCCAAATTTAAGGGATGGGAACTGTCTTTGAAAAGACCGAACAGGATGAACTGAGATTAACGTGTATATCTTATCCATCCATTTTTGAAAATGACAATCAGTCCCACTTCTGAAAGTTCGTACTCCCTTATTGCATGGAATGGCGGTTTTGAAATTATTAATATCACGGTATTTGAGAAAGTGAAGTCCAGATGTCATGTAGAGCATTAAATAATAAAACGTTTGAATTTTGAAACAGGGCGCGTGGACTAAAAAGATTTTATTACGAATAGAATAACAATAAAATATTAATTGACATCCCACAGTGTATGTGCTGTAACCGCGAATAATACAGCATTCCCCCTTAGAAGGTACATACAGGATTCAATTCTTACAGCAATATTTGGATTAATACTGTATTCATGGGTTGTACTGTATTCCCCCTTAATTAATACACACGTCAGCTGTAGGAAGGTTTCATGCCTTCTTTGTCCTACAGTGATGTCTGGCTGTCTGAGTGTACAGTTAATTAACGGTGGATATTATATTCTTGTATCTTACAGCATTCCCCTCGATTGATGAGTAAAAGCATAAAAACTTACAGGGAGTCAGGCTGTAGCATTCCCAATTCTTGTCGAAGCATACAGAATCTGGTGGTGCTGAGAGGTTTGGTAAAGATGTCGGCTAACTAGATGTCTGTATGAACTTTCTCGATCTGAACATCCTTATTCTCAACATGATTCCGAATGAAATGATACTTCATATCAATATGCTTAGTTCGCGAGTGCAATACAATATTGTGCGTTATTGCAATTGCACTCGTGCTATCGCACATGATCGGTGTTTCTATGGCAATGATTCCATAATCTGATAGCTGTTGTTGCATCCAGAGAATCTTCATACAGCAACTTCCAGCAGCATAGTATTTCGATTCAGCTGTTGAAAGCGAGTTTGCAAATTACTTCTTACTGAACCAGAACATAAGTCTAGGTCCAAGAAAGTAACAAGTACCACTTGTACTCTTCCTATCTTGCTTGCAGCATCCGATATCCGAGTCGCTGTAGCCAACCAAATCAAATCCTCCTTCTTTAGGATACCACAATCCTACATCGATTGTTCCTTTTACGTACTTAAGGATTCGTTTGGCTGTTGTGAAGTGTAACTCCTTCTGTGCTACTTGATACCGAGCACACACTCCTACAGCAAACTGGATATCGGGCCTGCTAGCTGTTAGGTACAGGAGTGAGCCTATAAGCTTCCTGTAGAGTGATTGATCAACCGGCTTTCCAGCTTCGTCAGCACTAATTTGCACGAAAGTGCTCATGGGGGTTGACGATGATTTGTAGCTATTCATCCCAAACTTGTTGAGTAGATCCTTGCTGTACTTCTCTTGGTTTATGAAGATTCCTGTAGGCAACTGCTTTACCTGCAATCCTAGGAAATAACTAAGTTCCCCCATCATACTCATTTCAAATTTACTTTTCATGAGATGAGAGAACCTTTGACATAAAGCAACGTTAGTGGAACCAAATATAATATCATCTATGTATATTTGAACCATGAATAGTTCGTCTCCTTCCTGTATCTTAAATAGACACTTGTCCACAACACCTTTCTCAAATCCATTATTAGTTAGGTACAGGGACAGGGTTTCATACCATGCTCTAGGTGCTTGTTAAGTCCATACAGAGCTTTCTATAGTCTGTATACAAGGTCTCCGCCTTCTGTGTTGACAAACCCTAGTAGTTGTTCAACATAGACTTCTTCGGCGAGGTCTCCATTCATGAATGTGCTCTTAACATCCATTTGATATACAATAAAGCTTTTATGGGCGGCAAAAGCTAGAAATATCCTAATAACTTCTAGTCTGGCTACAAGGGCAAATGTCTCATCGTAGTCTATGCCTTCTTCCTGTCTGTAGCTTTGTGCGATTAAATGGTATTTGTTCCTAATAACAAGCTCATTCTCATCCTTCTTGTTTCTAAATACCCATTTGGTTCCAATCACGGCTTTATGCTTAGGTCTGGGTACTAGACACCATACATTGTTTCTTTCGAAACATTAAGCTCTTCTTCCATTGAAGTGATCCAGTGAGAATTATTCAGAGCTTTATTGGTAGAAACAGGTTCAGATTGAGCTAAGAATACAGTGAGTGTGCACATGGAAAGTCTTCTAAGTTCTGCTTGAGATTTCTATACAGGAAATGGAGATTTCTCAGATTCGGGTTCTTCTTGCGCACAAAGTAAAGTTCCTGGTATACTTTGTATTCTCGTGCGGGTAGATACTCCAGCATTAATGTCTCCTATGATTAACTCCTATGGGTGATCTCTCAACCATCTTCTGTCGGGTTCTAGTTCGGCATCCCGTACTGTATCTTGAGGTGCTGTAGTTTCAGCTTCAGCTTGTACAGCATCAGCTTCAACTACTTCCGATCTTACAGCTGCGGGGTTGACTTTTCAAGGGTCATTAATGGAGAGTGTTTGGATATTCTGAGTCAGATCTTCTACTCCTATAGGATCATGGTGAGGTTCATCGAACACTACATGTACAGATTCCTCGACTGTCAGCTTCCTCTTGTTAAAGATTCTGAAAGCCTTGCTGACAGAGGAATATCCTATGAATATCCCTTCATCTGACTTCTCGTTGAAGGTTCTAAGTTGGTCTTTCCCGTTATTCAGAACATAACATCTACATCCAAATATGTGAAAATATGAAACTAGTGGAGTTTTGTTATTCCATACCTCGTATGTTATTTTGTTGTGATGCTTGTTGATGATACAACGGTTTTTTGTATAGCACGTTGTATTTGTTGCTTCACCCCAGAAATGATGCGGCAACTTGCTTGCGTCGATCATGGTTCTTGTTGTTTCTTTGAGCGTCCTGTTCTTTCGCTCGGCAACACCATTTTTTTGAGGAGTCCAGGCTACTGAGTATTCGTGATGTATCCCATTGTCCGAACAGTGTTGCTCTATAAAACAATTAGTTAATTCAATGCCTCTCTCGGAATGAATGGACACGATACTCAACCCTTTCTCATTCTGAAGCTTTCTCAGGTGCTCGGGCAGCTTTTTTGTGGTTTCTTTCTTCTTGCTCACAAAGATAGTCCAAGCATACCTAGAATAATCATCAATAATAACGAGACAATATTTCTTACCTCCCAAACTTACAGGGTCTACAGGACCGTAGAGATCCATATGTCGTATTTCCAGAACTCTGTGAGTGGACAGGTATGATTTACTTTTCAGGGTGATTTTGACTTGTTTGCCTTGCTAACAGGGTCCGTAGACAGTATCTTTTTGGAATGATACATCGGAAAAACCTATAACCATTCCCTGTATGGCGAGCTTGTTGATCGTCTTGAAGTTGATATGAGACATCCTCTTGTGCCATAGCAAGCTTTGATCTGCAGTGCCTTTAGCAACAAAACAAGGAATAGTGGAGCTCGTAGGCTTCCAGTCAGCAATACACATGTTACCTGACCTGCTTCCTGTGAGCACAACTTCTTTGGTCAAAATATTCTTGACTCTACAGTGATCTATATAGAATTTCACCGAGAACTGTTTGTCACATAATTGGCTTATACTAAGTAGATTATACTGTAAGCCTTCAACATAAGCTACATTGGTGACTTTGAATTTTCCTACAAGAAGGGTTTCCTTCCCTCTTGTTCTTCCTTTGGACTTATCACCGAAGCGCACTTTTGGACCGCGATCTTCTACATAATCTGACAGCTTGCTTCTATCTCCTGTCATGTGCCAAGAACATCCACTGTCGATGTACCAGATGTCCTTATCTTTGATGTCCTGTAAGCAAAGAAATTAAGTAGATTTAGGTCCCCTTTGTTTGTTGGGTCCATGGATGTTAGTGCCTTTTGGTACCCAAATTTTCCTGAGAGCAATTGGATTGTTGTAGGTTACTTTTGGTCCGTCTTTGCGATGTCTACGTGGGGCAGGCACGTAGTCGATATAACCTTGGTAATTATGATGCATGTAAAATCGTGGGTTAATATTATTATTCTAGTATGAATGATGTCTTGGAGGTGGAGCCATTTTCTTAGGCCTTACAGCTTGCCTCCTGGGTCTCCAGTTGGATTCCCAAAGTTGTTGCTGATATTACGCGGCGACCTGCTTTCTTGACGGATAACGGGGCTCATGTATCCAATATCTAGGCGCACTATCGTGTTGGATGTACTGCTGTGCAGGCCTTTGATATTTCTATACAGCCTTCTTTCTGAAAGGCTGTTGGCGCTTCTGATATGCTCGGGGAGCATGTTGTTGGTTACGGCTTACAGGTCCTTGAGGTGAGGATTCCGTTGTCGATGATATGACTTTGGTGGCGGAATGTCGGCTTTTTCTATACGCGGGTCAGCTTTTACCTTTACGGGACTCGGGGTCTCTTCAGGAACAGGAATGGGTTCCATACCCCTCACAAACACTGTACTAGTTTTCCCTTTATTGGAGAATGAGTTGTATCCTAAGCCACTTTTATCATGAGCATATTACCCAGTGCTTAGAATTTCTTCCATTCTCTTAGAGGATTTCTCGAAAGATTTCAAAATGGTCTCCAATTCTCCTTCTCATTTCTCGAGAGTTTACACTTTAGCTTCGAGTAGAACGAAATCATTTGTCTTGCTCTCATTATGAGACTTGGTCTCATCTAGATCTTGGGCAAGTTGATGATTGCTCTCCATGAATTTTTCAAGTGTGACTTTGTTTTTTCACGATTGATGAACATATTTTCGTAATTATATTTCAGCAAGTCATTTTCTTCTTTCAGCTCTAAGTTAGAAATATGGAGCTGTATGTTTTCTCGTTTCAACGTCTCATGGGACTTTTGAATGTGTTTGAATTCATTCATCATATTTTCAAAAGTATGAGATGGCCCTTCTCATGCACAAATTCAAAAAGTTCATCAAATAGTCTGGAAAGACTGCATACAGGCCCAAGCCTTTTCACAAGGTAAATTCCGAATCTTCTCCATCTGGTGATTCTAATCTATGCTACAATTGTAGGAAAGACTGCCAAAAATTGCCGGAAGCCAAGCAATAGGAAAACGATGAAAGGAGGCGTGCTTGGAAAAACAAGCTCAAGGCCCTGATTGGCCATAAAGCACATATAAGCTTTATATTCGAGCTCATCATCAGACGAGTTACTATCAGTGACTGTCTGAAGACATTTCTCGGTCTTGGTTGGTGCGGGCGAGGCTTCTGATTCGCCAATCAGGGCCTTGAGCTTGTTTTTCCAAGCACGCCTCCTTTCATCTTTTTCTTGTTGCTTGGCTTCCGGCAACTTTTGGCAGTATTTCCTACAATTGTAGCATAGATTAAAATCACCAGATGGAGAAGATTCGGAATTTATCTTGTGAAAAGGCTTGGGCCTGTATGCAGTCTTTCCAGACTATTTGATGAACTTTTTGAATTTGTGCATGAGAAGGGCCATTTCATCTTGTGACAGGATATCATCGTCACTGTCAGCAGTCTTGTGGGCAGATTTGGATGTGCTGGGCATACTGTGTCTCCTGTTAGATACAGCGGCTAGAGATGTATTCTTGGTAGATGACTCCTCGGCTTTCTCTCTCCTATAAATATCATACTCGAAAGCTTTGAGGTCAGAGAAGAGGTCAAAAGTAGAAATGTCATTAAGATTAGACACACGCATAGCTATAGTCTTAATGTCCCATCGGGCAGGGAGTGATCGAAATTTTTTTCAAATTTTTCTCCTTTGGGGTATACATTTTACCCAATGCTTCAATTTCATCGACAATATCAGTGAATCTGAGGTCAAGCTCCTCAAGAGTTTCAGAAGATTTCATATAAATGATTCAAATTACTGAGTGAGTTTTGAAATCTTATTTTCTTTTGAGAGCTCAGTTCCCTCAAAGATCAACTTGAGTTTCTCCCAGATTTCCTTGGATGTCTTACAGCTCTTTACCTTCGAGAATGTGCCTTTGTCAAGAGTGACAAACATCACATTCTTAGCAACGATGTCGAGGTTCGCGCTTGCGATCATCAGTTGTCCATTGCTCTCGCTCCTTCTCGAGCATTTCAGCATGAGGTTGTCCTTTTATCCTTCCGGCAGGATTATCCTTCATTATCTTTATGGGGACTTCTTGGATGATAAAAATCATCTCCTCGTGCATAGCGGCAAGATGTGCTTCCATCCTAATTATCCACTCATCAAATTCGTTAATCGAAAACATAGGAATCTTGTTTATCATTGAGGTATCCATGTAGGAGAATAGGAAAGATAAAGACTGTTTTCAAAAAGAATGTGATTTTAGGATCTGTTCGGTTAAAAATACGACTGATTTTTTTTAGAATCAACCGCTCCGATGCCACTTGTTGGCCACTAAGTATATAGAATACAGCTTGAAAAGTGATAGTACAACAAGTTGTACGATTTTTGAATATGAGTGCATAGTGGAAGTTTGTTTTAAGAGAGTTGTAAATAACAGCAACTAGGTTTTCTCCTGTTAGCTTGGTGCGTACAGAGTTTTGCAATATATACTTGTATATAAATTACAGTTATGAAAACAATAAAGTCAGAAGGTAAATAACACGCAATATAAAGTGGTTCAAGGTAAATCCTTCTACGTCCACACAGGAGTAAAATGTTTATTAAAATCACCACGTACACAACTACGTGACTTTAATCAAACCTATCCTTGTATCGTTCACACAGATTGATACAACGACTATAGCTTTCAATCGTTCACACAGATTGGCTGTAAGCTTCTTTGACTTGCTTCTTCTCACACAGATTGAAGCTTTTTCCTATTCGTCCCACACATGTCAGAATATCTTTTCCTTAGTCCGCACAGGGCTAAGTTTTCTCAAGGGTAACAATGGTGAAATCACTGGTTTGAACAGCAACTTGAACACTTGATGATCGTAGGCCGATGATGTCACGTTGACTGTGTATATTTCTTCTCTTAGATATTATTATATGCTCGAATAAATATGTTTACTCATGTAAACTTGATTGACAGAATAATCTCTTCAGAGTTTCTGCGATTATGAATGAGTCAATCGTTCTTCGTTTTTATCTCTCTTGTAGTTCAGTGCCTTGCAATGTCCTCTTGCATGGACTATTTGTAACTTTGGAATAGATCTGTTATAAATAATGCTGTTGGCTGGTTGGTGAGCAAATGTCCATTCTGATTGGTTGATTGACTTTCAAGATGCTTGATCCGGGTTTTGCTCATTGTCTGAAGATCCTTGTCGGTTGATATTTAGATACTTTATCCAATCAGTATTTAAATACTTCTTTCAAACGGTGTTTTAACTTTTGTGAATAAAGCAGATTCCATCACAGCGGTCTTCAATCCTATTGGATAAGTGTTTGTTTTCCCAACACTTTTCAGCCTGTATGTTGTATCCAACATGTTACGATTTTATTGTTGTAGCTGTACTCTGTAGTAGAGACTATCTTCAATGTTGTATGTAAGGGGCTGTATGGAGATTCCAGACAGCTTCCATACTTAATGGCATTTCGAATCATTTGCTGTATGATGGCTAGACAACTTGCTGTATGTTGGCAATTATCTAAACAGGATACAGGATCATTTATCCCAACATTTTGACACTAAAAATACATTACTGACTTGCATTATGTATATCAATTAATCTAAATATACAACACTTTTTCACACTATAAACATCACTTTAATTTAAAATATACATTGTTAACACACAACGTAACTGTTAATAACTTATACATTATGTT
This sequence comes from Orobanche coerulescens, assembly GCA_033398695.1. Lineage (NCBI taxonomy): Eukaryota > Viridiplantae > Streptophyta > Magnoliopsida > Lamiales > Orobanchaceae > Orobanche > Orobanche coerulescens. The sequence goes on from CM065803.1 coordinate 90,602,615, forward strand.
ACTCTAAATATACACACAATAATATTAATTAATAAATTTCGCACATAAAAAGCATTAGTGTCCTATACGCAAGTATCTAAATACATACTCCCTTCGTTCTGCCCGGAGTGGAACATTTGATCCAAAAAAATCTCTTTGGAAGTACAACATTAGATCACCACACATTCACCATCAATATATTTTATCTTTTAATCTACACCACACATTCATCATCTTACAAAATTCACATTTATCACATTCAATTCTTCACCTAAAATACACCAAACTTCTTCTAAATGTTATACTTTGACAGGAAGGGGGTATTTATGTTCAGTCTTTTTTCTTTTCTTTTTAGTTTGTAATATCTGACACGTGAACTTTATTGTTAATTGTTTTATGACACACCTGTCGTAAATTCAAATAAATAAATACAAGTGAAGCGAAACACATAGTTCCTTTTATAAAGGACCGAATGAAAAAGTAGAAATAGCTTGTTTTGCCCTTTTAGATATAGTAATATTTTTTTCTGCTCTAAGTTTAGTAACAACTCTTTTGATACTCAAATTATCGAATTTGACCTTTACTCGAATATATTCGAGTCATTTATTTTAATTTCGAGTAATAAAATTTCGAGTCATATTAAAAAAAATACAATATTTTTCTCGTGTAACACGAACATAATTACCCGTATAAATTCGTGTCACACGAATTCCGGTAATTATGAATACAGACTTCGTGTCACGAATTCGGGTAAGAATATTACTCGAAATTCGAGTTTAATACACGAATTTTCACGAAATATTCGAACCGGCTTCCTTCCTCACGAAACCGAACTCGGGTAAAAACATTACTCGAATATTCGAGTTTCACATTCGGGTAACACTCGAGGCTGGCTTTCGACTCCGGGTAAGAAAGAAGATTACTCGAATATTCGAGTTTCACGAATGAATTACTCGAAATACTCGAGTTCATCTTTAAGACAATACACGAACGGGCTTCTTTTTCACGAATCCGAAACACAAAGACTCGAGTAATGTTCGAGTTTCACATTCGGGTAACCTCGAAATACTCGAGTTCATCGAAATACAATACTCGAGGCTGGCTTCCGACTCCGAGTAAGAAAGATGATTACTCGAATATTCGAGTTTCACGAATGAATTACTCGAAATACTCGAGTTCACCTTTAAAACAATACTCGAAATGGCTTCTTCTTCACGAATCCGAAACACAAAGACTGGAACCGGCTTCTTCATCCTGAGTCGTCTTCTCCTTGCTCACGAATCTGAATCCGAAACGAGTTTCACGAAAACAAAGACTCTTCCTTCTTCACGAATCTGAACTCGAAATACTCGGGTCACCTTTAAACAATACTCGAACGGGCTTCTTCTTCACGAATCCGAATCGAGTTTCACGAAAATAAAGACTCCAGTCATCTTCTTCCTTCTTCACGAGTTTCACGAATCTGTGGAATTCGAGTTTCACGAATCTTAGTTTCAAGAATCCGAATTATTTCCTCATCCTCGATGGCGAATTCGACTTCCCCGAATTTGAGGTGTTCCCCGAATAGCGCCGCTGACGGTAATGCCGATTCCGCTGCTGCCGCTTCCGCCGCTGCCGCCGAAAACCAGGTAAGATTTTATTTTCGTGTCACTCGAGTATGCTCGTTGCTCGATTTTGGTTTACACATTTTATATTTAATTTACACGATTTGCATTCGAATTATAAGATTTGCATTCGATTTACACGATGAAAAAATAAATTAAAATAGAGAAATTTGAATTTGGGAATTAAGTAGCGCCGGTCAACCCCAAATACTTATCATGTGTTGATATCGTAACTATTCTTTATGTATGAATTGATATCGATTGAATTGATGTCGTGTTGAATTGATTATTTATGTAACCTTGGTAATTCGTATTCGAGTTTCAATTCGAATTTGGGAATGTTATAAATATGGATATCTTTTCGAATTTAGTTAGTTTGTTTCGTTTAGTTGGTTTATTTCGTTTAGTTAGTTTATTTCGTTTTTTTTAATTTGTCTTACTCGAATATAGTTTATAAGTTACTCAAATTGGACTAATGGCCTTCCACAATTAGAACGACGCAAATTTATTTATGATTATTCGAATTGACATAAAACTACTAGAATTAGGATGACTCGGATTGTATTAGAATGTCTCGAATTGCATTAGATGATTGAAATTGAATTAGGATGTCTCAAGTTGAATTAGAATAACTCGATGGAAATAAATCGAATAAATCCCACTGTTATTCGAATTGTCCACTTACTTTTTCCCGATTACATATTACCTCAATACACCCGCATGAAGCTAAAATTAAGATAAATTTGAATTGGCAGGTTGTTTGGAAGAGGCCGAATATGCGAGGTTCGAAATGCTCCATAAATGGGTATGTTGGGTTAGGGATTGTTAAGACGATTGTTGCTGAGCTGCGGAGTGTAGGTGATGACACTATTAGGGAGTTTAGAGAGTCGTGTCTTGGACACTTTGTCCGGGAGGAGTGGGGAGGTTTGTATCTAATGCCGCATTGCATGCCTTGTTCTCGAACGAGGTGATTAGACCGGATGCACAGGCCGATGAGTTTTGGTTTAGGCTCGGTCATCGATTTATTCGATTTTCTAGATATGAGTATGCGTTAGTCACCGGCTTGCGATTCGGAGACTCCGACTTTGATGTACACGGGGATGATGTTCCATCGGAGGGGATCGTGTACGATCGGTATCCATTGCTCAGTGGTGGGGGGGCAGATGTTAGACCGTATTCGTGATCGATTTGCTGCTGGATATTTTAGAGAGCATCCCGGTGATGCGTTGAAGGTCGCTAAGGTGCTGTGTGTCTGCTATTAGATATTCGGTGTGGATGGTGGCAAGCGTATTGCTGACCGATGGTTGTGGACGTTGGTTGAGGACCAGACTCGGTGGGAGAGCTTTCCATGGGGCTTATATTCATATCAGATTTTGGTTACGTATTTGAGCGATGTTCCCACTGAGGTCCCCGCTGGTCTGGATCCGAGTTACCATTTTTATGGTAACATATACGCTATTATGGTACGTCCTCGCATTCATTAACTTAATTATATACTCAAACTCAGAATAAATATTGTTATTGTTTCTTATGTTGGGATTCAATTATTGTTTTCAGATATGGGCTTGCGAGGCTATACCTTCGTTAGGCTCTAAATGTGGGACCATTCTCGGAGCTTCTTTCATCCAGCGACCTCGTTGTACACGCTGTAAGTTGAAGAAGCTGGGTCATGTTGATTTTACCACATTCTTCAATGATGAGGTAATCAATTATAGGTTTTCAATACGTAAAAACTTTTGTAGATATTTAAGGTAATAATTACTGAAAATGAATCATTAAATTGTATTTAGATTGATTGTTTTGAGGTGTTATCTCCGACACCTGAGGAGGAGCAGGAGCTTTATATGCAGTCCATTAGTGATGCTGCCAGCGAGCGGGTGCAGTATACGCACAGGATGGCCCTATGCAAGAAGGGTGGGGGTAAGGGGAAGGGGAAGGGGAAGGGGAGGGCTCGTGATGGTGATGCTTCTGTCAGTGATCTAGCCGGAGAGCGTATTGTCCGGCAGTGGACATCTGGTCCGGTTATTTCTGACCCTATATATCTTACTCATGGACGTGAGTCATCAGCAGAGCCTCGTGAGCCTGTGTATACTGATTTGCCGCCCCATAGTTCTCCGATACGGGGTCCACGCCAGAATGCATCTTCTTCGGCATGGGGTACTCAGGAGACTGCGCCGATTACTGATTTTGATACTCTTTTCACCCATATGCGTGCATATATGGATTCATCGGTCGAGCAGATGCGTCGATATGTTGATGACGCAGTAGGCAAGTTATGTCGACATATTGATGAGGTAGTGGGCCAGTCTGCTCCTCTTGATACGCTGACATGGGACTTTGGAGGTATTAATGATCTTATGCGCGGTTTTCCTTCTCATGCCTCGATTCCGACAGAGCCTCGATTTGACGGATCGCCTATTCCCCCCGAGCAGACTGGGAGAGTCCCCGACGCTGACGGATCATCGTTGCCGACAGAGACTCGTGTGGATGGAGCGTCATCTCCCGCCGAGCATATTGTGGGTGTCCCTAGCCTCGGCGGAGCATCAGTCCCGGTAGAGCACACTCCGAGTCTCGATCATCATGCTGATGGAGCCTCGGTCCCGGTAGAGCGCACTGCGAGTCTCGATCATCATGCTGATGGAGCCTCGGTCCCGGTAGAGCGCACTGCGAGTCTCGATCATCATGCTGATGGAGCCTCGGTCCCGGTAGAGCGCACTGCGAGTCTCGATCATCATGATGATGGATCCTCGGTCCCGATAGTTACCCCCCCCCCCCCCGGTTCTTCCTGCTGAGACGTTGATGACACCACCAGAGATTGCCCCTAGGTATCGACCATCCTCTTCCACTGCGGATCTGAGCCCTATCCCGCTTGAGTACTCTCTTATTTCTATTCGAGCAGATGCGTGTGATGTGCCTAGACTGCAGTATAGGTCATACAGACCGCATTCCCCCTTCTCGACCACTGTAGTTCGGAAGAGGAAGGACTTGGATGAGGACGCGTATAACAGGTGGTTGGACAGCGGCAAGAGGTGAGTTAAATTGTAAATTCAATATTATTTACTAAAATTGTCCATACTGAAACAAAAAGTAAATTGCAGTGTCAATGTTGGTGCTGCATTCGGAGCTAGTGCCTCCTGGTTTTTGATGCTACAGGACGGATCCAGATTGATAGATGCAGAAGTAAGTCTTTCAATATATATGTAGGTAATCTCTTATTGAAACGTGTAGTTATTGAAAATGTTTAAATTATTCTTAATTTAAATGATACCCACCATTTGGATGCATATATGGGGATCCTACAGTTTGATCCCGGATTTGTTGGCGTGCGATGGCTCGATGATTGGGCCGCTCATAGGGTTTTGGTTCATACGAGCTTCTTGGTAATGAAAAAATATTAATAAATTTATTCCAAATTAATTGAGTGCTTCGTTACTGACAAAATTATTTTATATTAGGCTACGTGTATCAATGTATGGAATAACTCCAATAGGAGAGGAGGTTCATTGAGTATTGACGATGATGATCTCGATTTCTTGATCAGTCGCGTTCACGGTCTGAGACCATTTTGGGGCGATCATCGCCCATGGTGGGAGTTACGCGAGGTGATAATTTATTGCATGTTTTGTTATTTATTTGTATTAGTTATTCGTGTGATATTGTGCTGACAATGTACTTTTTGAACAATCCAGGTGTTGACCATCTGGAATACATCTCCGGAGTCATCGAGCGGACATTGGGTTGTTCTTCGCATTATACTCGAGGAGGGTATCATCATCATGCACGATTCTCTGGCGCAGGAACACGATGCATATTGGAAGTTGAGATCGCGGCAGGCATCGGGTATATGTCGCTTAATTCCTACCATTCTACAGCGTTCTGGATTTTATGAGCGCCGCCCTGATATCACCGCGGTGACTCCGTTTCGAGTTGCTACAGCGAGGAAGGATTTATGCTATGCTCAGGATGACTCGACCTCTTGTGGTGCGTATTCTATACGGACTATAGAGTCTCTCGTTCAGCAGTCTTTCTCTCATGGAAAGACCGAGGCAGATATTTATGCATTTAGAGAACGTATGGCCCGATCTATATGGAGGTTTAGCGATGATATAGATACCGTAGTGTGTGATCCCACTAGTTTATTTATACGTGGGATGATAGAGATTAGTGATAGGATTAGCGATGATGTAAATACTGATTTCGTTTTTATAATGATTATTGTGATTCAATTTTAACTTAATCAATTTGAAATTTGAACTTAGTCAATTGAAATTGAACATAATCTGTTCAAATTGAACCTAACCGATTTGAAATTGAACCTAACCGATTTGAAATTGAACCTAACCAATTTAAAATTAAACTTAATCAATTTGAAATTAAACTTAATCAATTTGAAATTAAACTTAATCGGTTCAAATAAAACGTAATTGATTCAATTTTAACTTAATCAATTTGAAATTAAAATTAATCGGTTCAAATAAAACGTAATTGATTCAATTTTAACTTAATCAATTTGAAATTAAACTTAATCGGTTCAAATAAAACGTAATTGATTCAATTTTAACTTAATCAGTTTGAAATTTGAACTTAGTCGATTGAAATTGAACATAATCTGTTCAAATTTAACCTAACCGATTTGAAATTGAACCTAACCAATTTGAAATTGAACCTAATCAGTTTGAAATTAAACTTAATCAATTTGAAATTTGAACTTAGTCGATTGAAATTGAACATAATCTGTTCAAATTGAACCTAACCGATTTGAAATTGAACCTAACCAATTTGAAATTAAACTTAATCAATTTGAAATTGAACCTAACCAATTTGAAATTAAACTTAATCAATTTGAAATTAAACTTAATCAATTTGAAATTAAACTTAATCGGTTCAAATAAAACGTAATTGATTCAATTTTAACTTAATCAATTTGAAATTTGAACTTAGTCGATTGAAATTGAACATAATCTGTTCAAATTGAACCTAACCAATTTGAAATTGAACCTAACAATTTGAAATTAAACTTAATCAATTTGAAATTAAACTTAATCGGTTCAAATAAAATGTAATTGATTCATATAAATACTTTAAATAAATGTAACTAATTTTACATTGGGGGCTCATTTAGGTCGAAACGATGCTTAGTTGGACATTTTGGAGCAGTGTGGTCAACAGAATGACATATACTACACTTTTTTTTGCACGTCCCTTTTTAGACGGAGTTGGTTGCATTGTGAAATCCTCAAATAGTTGGGGAATAACTGCAGTGCAAGTCTTTCTATTGTGCCCTTTGCCTCCGCATCTAAGGCATGTTTGAACTTTACGGGTATGAGTCGAGGACTCAATCCCTGATGTGTGTCTCATTTCTTTTAGTCGCCCTGCCTGCCTCGGATTGTCTGGTGGTTCACAAACTTTTACCTTGATGTTAGCAGGAATGAACCAATCACTTGGGTGAGGTACTGGAATCACAGACCGTCCCCAAATTTGGCGAAGCGTGGACACTTTATAGTAATCATGTATATACACAGTTTGGTCGTGATTTAGGTACCTTATAGCTGCAGCGGCATGATTGCACGAGATCATATCATGCTGGAACATCATACAACTGCATTTTTGCACTCTCAAGTCCACAACATAATTTTTCCTGTTAGAGGTCACCTTGAACACCTCATCACTAAGAAATTGAACGTTCATGTTCGGTCCAGCTCCGACCGCCTTCATCAATATCTCGTATGCATGATACGTTAAAGGTCCAGGACACTCATTTGCATTTTTATGTCGATCAGATATCCATTCTTCTACCACGGTTTGACATACCTCGAGAAGTGCGAAAACGGGCAGCCTTCTAGCCCATAGAAGACGGTTGTTCATGCTTTCAACGGCATTTGAATTCATAACCTTGAATCGCCGGACTGGGCACTTCACACGAGCCCATTTATTTTCACCAACAGTTTCTTTCAAGTAGGTAGCTGCAGCTGGACATGCTATTTCTAAACTTTCCATATGCCTATTATAGTCCTCAATACGATAGCTGTAAGCTGCCGCATTGAAAATTGCAACCACATGTTCACCATACTTAACCAAATGCTTCTGAACGTGGTAACAACATAACCCGTGATGCGCAAGTAGGAATACCTCTCTAATAGCATTTGCTATGGATTTGTGCCCGTCTAAAACAATCAAGAGGTCCCTTGGACAACCAAAGGCCTCTTTCAATTTGTACATGAAATACTTCCACGACTCATCGCATTCGACGTCGCCAACTCCAAAAGCAAGTGGAAATATCTGATTGTTACCATCTTTTGTAACAACAACAAACAATACTCCTCGATACTTACCCCGAAGGTGTGTCCCATCAACAACAATAATTGGTCTATCATAACGAAATCCAGATATCGAAGCCCCCAAAGCATAAAACATGTATTTAAATTTTCTAGTATTTGCATTAACCACATAATCAGTTATGATACCTAGATTCGTCACCTCCAACATATGCAAGTACGATGGGATCATTCTGAAAGAATCCTGATGGTCTCCATATATCACTGAGATAGCATGGTTGCGAATGCTCAATGCTAAGCCATAACGAACTGTCAAACAATAGTCATTCTTAAGTTGAGCCTGCACTAGCTTCGGAGTCATAATCTGTCCTTCCACTAATAGTTTGTCGGACATGTATTCACCGAGCATCTTAGAAGGCAACTGCTTAGGTGCCTTGCGATTTGGGTCAAAATGACACGTATGCTCGTTCAGTAAGTGCACTCTCCAAAATCCACCCCTCCCGGAGGCGCTCAACAAAAAATTACAGGTTTTATCTGTACAAACGGCAGAATAGCGCTGCTTATCAGATTTTAGAATACGATAGTCAGATTTCTTTTCCAAATGATATCGCCCAACAGCGTTTTTCAACCTATCTTTGGAGAGAAATACAGACCCTCTTTGTAAAGATAATATATTTGCAGGATGAAATTTCTCGTCCATATCATCATCAACTTCAGAAGGAGACACATATGGAGGTCTACCTGAAATTTTCCACCCAGGACCAGGGGGAGGAGCTGGAGCACCTTCTTCATCTACTAATTGATCGAAATCAAAGCGCCTCCATTAGTTGCAGTTGCAGTTACGCTTCTTTTACCAATCTTTTGTTGAACATGCCCTTGTTCTCACAATATTTGCAAAAATTTTCAAACCAATGTTTTTGAACCTCGACATCTTCGAGATCGATATCATCGATATTTATGTCGTTATTATCATCATCACTACCATCATCAGCACTACCACCACCACAATTGTAATATCCGCATTTTTCCTTTCCTTGTATTTTCATTTCCGGTGTATTTTTCGATTGTAGTAACCCTCGTGTATCTTTCAGTGTATTTTTCCTGTCATCTATCGATCTGATTCTCGTTATTGTTGTGCGGAACCGCCGTTTCGGGGTGCCGTGGGTCCATCTCGTGTTAGTGTTTCCCCGATATTGATTCATATTGCTTTCATTCTCTTCCCGGATCATTTTCATCATTTTTGGACCCTAAGAGGGTGTGGGCCGCGGCACAAGGCGTGTGCGCCGCGGCACACACATTTCTCCAGTTTTTGGCCGAGCAGACTGTACTGTGTGCCGCAGCACACCCATCCGGGGCCGCGGCACACTGCCGAGTCAGTGCCGCGGCACACCCGTCCGGGGCCGCGGCACACTCGTGTGGCATCTGCGACCAAAACCCGACTGTACCGGGTGCCGCGGCACACGCAGGTCGTGCCGCGGCATACTGCCGAACCCTGGGAGTAGTTTTTCGGCTTGTGCCGCGGCACACTTCGGCTGCGCCGCGGCACACCATGCGGTCAACTGTATAATCTCGTTCTTATTAGGCGAGATCGGCCATTCCCCTCATTTCTTCACCTGCGCACGAGAGAGAGAGGATTAAGGGGGAGAACTTCTCAATCATTCATCAATTGGGGGTTGATTTTCATCATTCTCCTTCGGTTGTGAGGCCCGGATAATCAATCTAACGCGCGTTCTACGGATCATAGTACTTGAATCTTCAAAGGTAATATCTCTTAGAACCCTATTTTCGGATAATTTGGGGGTTTTGGGATTTTCTTCCGATTCGTTCCGTTTTGTTGGTGGATTCATGATGAATACGATTAATATTGTTAGTATCTTTAGCTTTCCTACGGATTCATGGATATTTTGTGGGTTTTTACGGAATCGAGAGGGTTTGGTTGTGGTCCGCCCTCGTTGTTATTTTTGGTACGAATATACATGAATCGTAGGCGGGTTTTCGGGTGTATTCCATTTCCGTATTCGTCTAGAGTTGGTTGTGATTGTGTTATTCGAATCGTTAGGTTCATTTCCGCCGGTTCCTCGCGGTCATGTTCGATTCTTCCTTTCCGTTCGTATCACCGTCTATTAACCGAGGCAAGTACCCTTATGAACTTACAATCTTAATGTACTAGTATTACATGAGAATTGTGTGTGTGTGTGTATGCTCACTATGGGTTAGACCCGATGGGGTCTCGGTAGGGGTCCACAGAGGGGTGGATCCGCGAGCTTGCTTTTAACCACTATGGGTTAGATCCGACGGGGTCTCGGTAGGGGTCCACGGATGGGTGGATCCATTGTTAATTGTGGTGCATTTTTACAAATGTGACTTGATTATGGCATTTCCGGAAATGAGTGATTTGGAACTATGTTTTCTTGAATTGCATGCATTACTATATGTGTAAGATGTAAATCGTTCATTTGGTTACTTGTACTAGCGTAATTGCTAACCCCTCTAGGGACCCGTTTTGGGGAAATTCGTTTTATGAATTTCAGGTCAGATTCATCGAGACGAGCGGGTGCTGGACCAGTATGCGGATGATGGCCGTGTGAGATGATTGTGCACGAGTGGTGTCTTATTGTTTCTATCCTTTTTACCTTTTGTGGTCTTTAAACTAATAGAAGTACTCGAGTACTTAAGAACTTTTACTCGTCGGGATTGTATTGTTGTTTATTATGTTTGTGTCGGATTATGGTGTTATGTTAGACCGGTTGAACCGGGTGGATTATTTTGTTGGGCGTCTTTATGACGAGGTATTTTTCTGTTGTTTCTGTGAGTCGATGAGTATGATGCTTGTTCAGCCTGGTGGGTCCCATATAGGGATTCACGGCGCTGTAATATACCTCGGATATCCTGAGGGTGTTACAGAAAATGGTATCAGAGCACTAGGTTTATGGATACCTAGGCTTGTCGGTTTATTGGGTCTTGTTGTATTTTGTTTTGCACATCATCATCACGCTGCCATGATTCCGGTACTACCAGTGCCCGTAAGTTTTCTTTCCTCTGTTCCTTATACTCTTGTATCGTACCTTTGATTCTCGATTTGTGATTGTTCTTTTCTTGTACTTACCATCGTATGGCTTTTGCTACTTATTTAACTCCAGTATGGATGCTGGAAGAGGTCGTGGTCGTGGTCGCGGTCGTGGACGCGGCCGGGGACGTGGGGCAACCGGTGGGGCGGCCACGTCGCAGTCTTCGGGAGCCGGCAGTACCGGCGACCGTCACAGTCATGCTTCTTCTCAGGAGCGCGCCGATCTTGGTATTGCGGCTGTTATGCAGCAAATGGTGAATCAAATGGCGGCGATAGCTCATGCGGTTTAGAACCCGGATCCGGCCCATGCTAATCGGGGCGGAGCGGATCGTTGGCTTCAAGATGTCATCAAGATGCATCCTCCTCAGTTTTCGGGAGCTTCAGACCCGATCGGCTGGGAGGGGTGGATCAAGGAGATGTTTAAGGTCTTCGTTGCCACTAACTGTCCCGAGGACTGTAAAGTCCCTATTGCTCAATACTTTCTCACAGGGGACGCTACGGATTGGTGGGAGGCCGTTGGGTCCAAAGACCATGTGGCTTCGTGGGCCGAATTTCAGGAATTGATGGAGACCGAATATTGCCCGTGGCCGGTCAGACAGGCTCGAGTACATGCTTTCTATGATGCTCAACCACGGGATATCCCCGTATCTCAGGATATTGCCGATTTTAACAAGGAGCTGGGTTATGTGAAGACCCAAGTTGTCGAGGAGAGCGACAAAATTTTCCATTTTTCCAGGCGGATGAAATTATCTATTCGGGACTATATGTCGGGGCTCGTCTGTACTACCTTGAAGGATTACCAGAGTAGGGCACTTGCTTATGATATGTCTGTGACGGCGAGTGAGGCGGCCCGCGAGAGCAAGAAGAAAAAGTCTGTCGGGAATTTTTCGGGCCACAAAGGTGGAGGTCAGCAGAAATTCCAGTCTGCTAACTTTTCCGCTGGCGGTGGCCCAGCTCGATCTACTGGGTTTCCCCGCAGGGCAGCCAGTGCCCCTTCTCGAGAGGTGAAGTGTTTTAACTGTGGCCAGCCAGGCCACATCAGTCGTAATTGTCCGAGTCCTTTGCTGACATGTAATCAGTGTGGCCAGTCGGGCCACAAGGCGGCTTTCTGTGCTGAGAGGGAGAGGATCGTGGGTGCCCAGACTTCCATTCCAGCACCTAAGGAACCGAGTGTGAATCAAGGATCGTTTGCTTCTCAATCTCCGTCGAGTGCTAGTCGAGGGAGAGGACGGGGTCAGCCCGCTAAGGGGGGAGCTTCCAGTGTCGGCTCAGCCCACCCGCGTGTCTATGAAATGCGGAGAGCCGATGACCCAGCGGCTACCGTGGCGACAAGTACCGTTCATATTCTTTCTCATCCTGTCAGTGTGCTTTTCGATTCTGGTGCTACGCATTCGTTCATATCTCTGGATTGTATGCGCCGTCTGAGTCTCGACTGTTTGACGCCTTGTGAGCCTTTCATCGTTAAGCTTCCTAGCGGTGATAGGATCGTTGGTGATCAGGAGGTTCGAGACTGTTCTGTATTTATTTGTGAGAGGGCTTGGCCCTCTAATCTTATTGTTGTGGGTATTGAGGGTGAGGACTTAATTCTCGGGGATGATTGGCTCGAGCAGCACGGTGAGATTATGAACTACCGCACGAGAATCATCACTATGTTAGCCGAAGACGGCACCGAGCACTCTTTCGCCGGGCGAAAGAGGGGGAACCAGAAATTCGTTATTAACGCCTTGAAGGTGATGAGACTCCTGCGAAAGGGGTGTACTGGCTTTTGGTGCTACGCCTTGAAGGCGGAGAGTGGTGGAGTCGAGCTTTCGTCAATTCCAATCGTGAATGAGTTTCCTGATGTATTTCCTGACGAGTTACCGGGATTGCCACCGGATCGTGAGATCGAGTTTGCTATAGAGTTAGAGCCGGGCGCGGCTCCTATTTCGAAGGCGCCCTATCGCATGGCACCTTCAGAGATGTCCGAGTTGAAGAAGCAGTTGAGTGAGCTTCTTGAGTCGGGGTATGTTCGACCGAGCGCCTCGCCTTGGGGCGCACCGGTCCTGTTTGTGCGGAAGAAGGATGGTTCACTACGTTTGTGTATCGACTATCACGAACTAAACAAGGTGACCATCAAAAACAAGTATCCTTTGCCGAGAATTGATAACTTGTTCGATCAATTGCAGGGAGCTGCGGTATTCTCGAAGATTGATTTGAAATCGGGGTACTACCAGCTCCGAGTGAGAGAGTCCGATGTGCCGAAAACAGCTTTTCGGACGAGATACGGACATTATGAGCTCGTAGTTATGCCTTTCGGGTTAACTAATGCGCTGGCGGTGTTCATGCAGTTGATGAACAAAGTCTTTATCGAGTATTTGGATAAGTGTGTCGTCGTCTTCATTGACAATATTCTTATTTATTCGAGGAACGAGGAAGAGCATGCCCATCATTTGCGAGTAGTGTTAGACATTTTGAGGACCGAGCAACTCTATGAAAAGTTCTCGAAATGTGAGTTCTGGCTGAAGGAAGTGATGTTTCTAGGTCATGTGATTTCAGCCGAGGGGGTTCGTGTAGATCCGCAGAAGATCGAGGCGGTGTTGGATTGGGCACCGCCCAAGAATGTGAGAGAGCTCCGTAGTTTCTTGGGTTTGGCTGGCTACTATCGTAGGTTCGTCGAGGGTTTCTCGAAACTAGCTCGGCCACTAACGCAGTTGCTCCAGAAATCCGAGAAGTTCGTCTGGAATGACGAAAGACAGTCGAGTTTTGAGGAACTGAAGAAGCGTTTGACTTCAGCCCCGGTTTTGACGTTGCCATGTGGCAACGAGGGTTTTGCCGTTTATAGCGATGCTTTGGGTCAGGGTCTTGGGTGCGTATTGATGCAGCACGGCAAGACCATTACCTATGCGTCGAGACAGTTGAGGTCGTATGAGCTGAACTACCCTACTCATGATTTGGAGTTAGCGGCGTTCGTTTTTGCGCTAAAGATTTGGCGTCACTATCTTTTCGGCTCTACATGTCAGATTTTTACCGATCATAAAAGTCTGAAATACATATTTACTCAGCGGGAGTTAAATATGAGACAGAGGAGGTGGTTAGAGCTGATTAAGGATTATGACCTCGAAATCCTTTATCATGCGGGCAAGGCGAACGTCGTGGCCGACGCCTTGAGTCGGAAACCGGTGGCGTTGCGAACGCTTGAGATCCTTACATCTCAGTCTGAGCTTCGGCGGGCTTTGATCGAGTTAGATGTTGAGGTTTTGTTGCCTGGAATTGTCGGGCAACTTTGTGCTTTAGAGATTTCGTCATCTCTAATCGATGAAATTAAGCTGAAGCAGTTAGAGGATCCGATGATTACTCAAATCCGAGAGAACGTTCTTAAAGGAAAGTCTCCTGGGTTTGTGATTCACGAGGATGGTATTTTGAGATTCCAGAGTCGGCTTTGTGTGCCGAACGACTCAGAGTTGAGACAGAGTATTTTGCGGGAGGCCCATGCTACACCTTACTCCGTTCATCCTGGTTCGAGTAAGATGTACAAGGACTTGAGAAGGAACTTCTGGTGGAATGATATGAAGAAGGAGGTCGCACAGTTTGTAGCGAGATGTTTGACTTGTCAGCAGGTCAAAATCGAGCATCAAAGAACCTACTGGTTGTTGCGATCACTTCGTTCGGAATGGAAATGGGAAGATATATCGATGGATTTCATTACGAGTTTGCCGAGATCGAGGTCGGGCATGAATATGGTATGGGTGATTGTTGATCGTCTGACCAAGTCGGCACATTTTCTGGGCATCAAGGACACTTGGGGCCCGGAGAAGTTAGCCCGTGTGTTTATCGCGCAGATTGTGAGGCTTCACGGTACTCCGAAGTCTATCGTTTCGGATCGTGATGGTCGTTTTGTATCTCACTTCTGGCAGGCGGTGCATAAGGCGTTGGGTACCCGTTTGCATTTGAGTACCTCTTTTCATCCCCAGTCAGATGGACAGTCGGAACGCACTATCCAGACGTTCGAGGATTTGTTGCGTGCCTGTGCTCTCGATTGGAGTAGTGACTGGGAGGAACATTTGCCATTGATCGAATTCACGTACAACAACAGTTGGCACGCGTCGATTCGGATGGCACCGTATGAGGCACTTTATCGGCGGCGATGTCGATCACCAATTTGTTGGAATGAGACGTCCGATTTGGTCGGGACCCAGCCGGATGTCGTTTTAGAGACGAGGCGGAAGATAGAATTAATTCGGGAACGGATGTTGACTGCCCAGAGTCGACAAAAGTCGTATGCCGACGTCCGTCGTCGACCTTTGGAATTTGAGGTGGGAGACCACGTTCTGCTAAAGGTGTCGCCGACGAAGGGAGTTTTTCGTTTCGGGAAGAAAGGAAAGTTGAGTCCGAGATTTATTGGACCCTTTGAGATCCTCGAGCGAGTCGGTGGGTTGGCATACCGTTTGGCATTACCTCTGGCCTTGAGTCATGTTCATAGCGTTTTTCATGTTTCCCAGCTGAGGAAATATGTCCCGGATCCTAGTCAGGTCATCGATTATGGCGAGATTGATGTCGCTGAAGATATTACTTTTGAGGAGCGTCCTTTGAAGATTTTAGAGCATCGTGAGAAACGACTGAGGCATAAGACCATCCCTTTGGTCAAAGTGCAGTGGTCGAGACACGGTGTCGAGGAGGCAACTTGGGAAACCGAGGATAGCATGCGTGATAGGTACCTTGAGTTGTTTGTTTCTTAAGTTTCGGGACGAAACTTATTTTTAGAGGGGTAGAATGTAATATCCGCATTTTTCCTTTCCTTGTATTTTCATTTCTGGTGTATTTTTCGATTGTAGTAACCCTCGTGTATCTTTCAGTGTATTTTTCATGTCATCTATCGATCTGATTCTCGTTATTGTTGTGCGGAACCGCTGTTTCGGGGTTGCCGTGGGTCCATCTCGTGTTAGTGTTTCCCCGATATTGATTCATATTGCTTTCATTCTCTTCCCGGATCATTTTTCATCATTTTTGGACCCTAAGGGGGTGTGGGCCGCGGCACAAGGCGTGTGCGCCGCGGCACACACATTTTTCCAGTTTTTGGCCGAGCGGGTATGCTGTGTGCGCGGCACACCCGTCGGGGCCGCGGCACCTGCTGAGTCGGTGCGCGGCACACCCGTCGGGCCGCGGCACACTCGTGTGGCATCTGCGACCAAAACCCGATCAGACCGGTGCCGCGGCACACGCAGCCGTCTTGCGGCACCGCCGAACCACAGGAGCGATTTTGGGCTTGTGCGCGGCACACTTGAGCTGCGCGCGGCACACCATGCGGTCAAGTTGTATAATCTCGTTCTTATTAGGCGAGATCGGCCATTCCCCTCATTTCTTCACCTGCGCACGAGAGAGAGGATTAAGGGGGAGAACTTCTCAATCATTCATCAATTGGGGGTTGATTTTCATCATTCTCCTTCGGTTGTGAGGCCCGGATAATCAATCTAACGCACGTTCTACGGATCATAGTACTTGAATCTTCAAAGGTAATATCTCTTAAAACCCTATTTTCGGATAATTTGGGGGTTTTGGGATTTTCTTCCGATTCGTTCCGTTTTGTTGGTGGATTCATGATGAATACGATTAATATTGTTAGTATCTTTAGCTTTCCTACGGATTCATGGATATTTTGTGGGTTTTTACGGAATCGAGAGAGTTTGGTTGTGGTCCGCCCTCGTTGTTATTTTTGGTACGAATATACATGAATCGTAGGCGGGTTTTCGGGTGTATTCCATTTCCGTATTCGTCTAGAATTGGTTGTGATTGTGTTATTCGAATCGTTAGGTTCATTTCCGCCGGTTCCTCGCGGTCGTGTTCGATTCTTCCTTTCCGTTCGTATCACCGTCTATTAACCGAGGCAAGTACCCTTATGAACTTACAATCTTAATGTATTAGTATTGCATGAGAATTGTGTGTGTGTGTATGCTCACTATGGGTTAGACCCGACGGGGTCTCGGTAGGGGTCCACGGAGGGGTGGATCCGCGAGCTTGCTTTTAACCACTATGGGTTAGATCCGACGGGGTCTCGGTAGGGGTCCACGGAGGGGTGGATCCACGGTTAATTGTGGTGCATTTTTACAAATGTGACTTGATTATGGCATTTCCGGAAATGAGTGATTTGGAACTATGTTTTCTTGAATTGCATGCATTACTATATGTGTAAGATGTAAGTCGTTCATTTGGTTACTTGTACTAGCGTAATTGCTAACCCCTCTGGGGACCCGTTTTGGGGAAATTCGTTTTATGAATTTCAGGTCAGATTCATCGAGACGAGCGGGTGCTGGACCCGTATGCGGATGATGGCCGTGCGTGATGATTGTGCACGAGTGGTGTCTTATTGTTTCTATCCTTTTTACCTTTTGTGGTCTTTAAACTAATAGAAGTACTCGAGTACTTAAGAACTTTTACTCGTCGGGATTGTATTGTTGTTTATTATGTTTGTGTCGGATTATGGTGTTATGTTAGACCGGTTGAACCGGGTGGATTATTTTGTTGGGCGTCTTTATGACGAGGTATTTTTCTGTTGTTTCTGTGAGTCGATGAGTATGATGCTTGTTCAGCCTGGTGGGTCCCATATAGGGATTCACGGCGCTGTAATATACCTCGGATATCCTGAGGGTGTTACAACAATTACCGCCAACATCACGTACATTATTTGAAGGACCGCAACCATCAAATCGAGAACCATCAAATTCTTGAGGAATTTGCATGCTTGAACCCCAATCAGTCAAATAATCCATACGATTAGAATTGTACGGTACCGGAAAAGAGCTGGATCCAGGTAAGTCAAATTGTGGATCAAATGAGGGAGCTTTTGGAGGAATGCTAGTTGCATTCTGAAGGCTAACAAAAATCACAAGCTCAACATTGGATTGGAACAAGTAATTTATATCAGAATCATTCTTTATCTTCATCTTTCTTCTTTTTTTCCCATCAAAATCAATTGAAAATAGAACATAAACATGTTTTGTTCTATCAGCTTCAACAATAGAGTGGACATTATCTACTAATGTTGCATAGCTCACACCAACGGGCACAGGCAATATTTGTTCTTCCCCACCGTGATAGTCCAAATCTTGCCACTTGCCATTAAAACGAATGATAACTTTTTTCCAAAAACTCATCTGTCAAATAATATTAAAAATTTAGGTTATTAACTAAAAATTTACACAATTAAATAGTATTTGAATATTTTTTGATATTTCAAGTATAAACATTATTGGAAATTGAGCGATAAATATACCTTTTATTTTTTGCAGTTGAAATAATCCTTCTTCTTCGATGTGAGAGAGCTCGAGATAATTAATCAGAGAAAAAAGGAAAAAAATTATCGGTGAGATAATATCAGAAAAGAAAGGTGAAAATATTGCTGAGAAATAGTTCAATTCGATTGATGTTGTGGCGTGCTGAGCATGGTATTTATAATTCAAAATTTTATGAAAGTTTCGGGTCACACGAATTCGTGTTGAGTAATCCGAACTCCCGAACTCCCTCCTTCGATTCGGTCAATGATGTATTTCGTGACCCGTATAAATTACATGAATTTTTTCGTGTGACCCGAAAAATTACACGAATGTATTCGTGTCACTCGAATACGGTTACTCATGCGTTCGGGTCACACGAATTCATGTTGAGTAATCCGAACTCCGGACTCCCTCCTGCGTTTCGGTCAACGATGTATTACGTGTGACCCGAATAAATTACACTAATTTTTTCGTGTGACCCGAAAAAATTACACGAATGTATTCGTGTCACTCGAATACGGTTACTCATGCGTTCGGGTCACACGAATTCGTGTTGAGTAATCCGAACTCCGAACTCCCTCCTGCGATTCGGTCGACGATGTATTACGTGTGACCCGATTCATTACACGAATTTTTTCGTGTGACCCGAATAATTACACGAATTTTTTCGTGTGACCCGAAAAAATTACACGAATGTCTTCGTGTCACTCGAATACGATTACTCATGCGTTCGGGTCACACGAATTCGTGTTGAGTAATCCGAACTCCCTCCTGTGATTCGGTCAACGATGTATTACGTGTGACCCGATTTATTACACGAATTTTTTCGTGTGACCCGAATAATTACACGAATTTTTTCGGGTCACACGAATTCGTGTAATCCGAACTCCGAACTCCCTCCTACGATTCGATCAATGATGTATTTCGTGACCCGAATAAATTACACGAATTTTTTCGTGTGACCCGAATAAATTACACGGATGTATTCGAGTCACCTATTTGTTCGTGTAACACGAATATATTCCAACTTTCCTCAATATTGTATTTTTTTTAAGTTGACTCGAAAATATGTTACTCGAAATTAAAATTAATGACTCGAATATATTCGAGTAAAGGTCAAATTCGACAATTTGGGTATCAAAAGAGTTGTTACTAAACTTGTGGCAAAAAAGAATATTACTATATGTAAAAGGGCAAAACAAGTTTTCTCCCAATGAAAAATAATAAACTGATGTCAAAATTTGGCCACTTATTACAGTATTATTTTAAGTTGGACTTTATTTTCACACTACTAAATTATTTTTTATTTAAAATATAATAACTTATTTATTTATTATCTAATTAAATAAAAAATATATCAAACTATATATATTTTCAAAATCTATGATTTAAGATGCATAATGAATATCTAAAAACTCAGCGTGGACATTGGATGCAGTATATTTGTATAATACTCCCTACATTCTATTAAGTATGATTAGTTTGACTTTTTTTGGTTAAACTAACAACACATTGACCATGATTATTTAAAATTTAATAATTATAAGAATTATAAAATTATTATATTTTAAAAAATATATTTTATGATAAATTTATTTCTAATAATATCATATCATAATTATATATATCTTTTCATATATTTATGATCAAAATTCAAAAAATTTGACCAGAAAAATCAAATGAGTCATACTTAATTGGACGGAGGGAGTAATAACATTATAATATCTATACTTCTATTAAAAGAGAGTCGTGACACATGTCACTCTCTAAATTTTTTGATTTTTTATTTTAAAATATAATTTATATATAGAGATGTATCCTTAAATTTCTTAAAAAAAATTCTAGATATGTTTTTTGGGAGTTTTATTCCACAACTTACACTCATCTACCAAAAAAAAAATCCTTCCTTTATTTTTTTAGCTTAAAATTTTAAATGTTTATAATTTTTTAAATCAAGTTTATTTTTAATAAAAATATACCAAATTAATTTTTATTTCACAATTTTCAACTAGACATCCATATGAATATAATAAATTTGATGGATTTACAATAATGTCCGATTGCACAAAAAATTATATTATAAAAACTATGAATATTTATTTTGATAAAATTAATCGATGCAAAACAAAAATATATTAACTCATTTATTGCTTACATAAAAATAAATTATGATATTTATATAATTATAATAACTAAAAATAATAAAACATACACTGCACACACACATATTAAGACTTAATCACATATTACTTTTGTCTCTAAAATTTGTTCCTATTTTTTTTCGGTATGTCGAGGAAATTTGTTCATGTAATGGATATTAATTGACTTAATACTCCGCTAATGTGGTACTCTTTCTTAAATTATATTACACTCCATAATACACTCACGCTAATATGATATTCATGTCGAAGATCATCAAAAATAAATTTAGAGATCGAGAAATTATTTTCTAATAAGAAAATATATTATGCGGTGCATCGCACCGGAGAACATCTAGTATTTATATAAAACACGCTTGAGAATTGAAAGTAATATATTTGCATAATAGTAGCAGTAGTATTATTCTGCTTCTAATGCCTAGGATCTTCTGAAAATGATAATGTAATTAATTTGATCCTTTAGTGTTTTTATATATTGAGTATATTGTTTAAATAGACAAATTATATTATTTTTATTATATATATATACTAATTTCTATTTTGCATAACCTTTTATTTTTGAACTAATAATGAAATTACTATTATTATTGTCTTGTTACACTATTTTTATTATTGTACACTATTGTTTATAATTTTGTTGTTTGTACATTAGGAAATTCTTTTTTCTTAAAAAAATTAATGGCCATTGTATTGTTGCAACTACTTTTATTATTTTTCCCTATATACTAATTTTTATAACCAATTTGACACATGTAAAAAATTTTGGTATCCATATTTCAAGTCATATTTTATTGTCCAATCAAATCTCATAATTATTACACATCATTTCGTATTGTCATATAATAATTAATTTATTAACACATTAAACTGAAATGGAACAATTTCTACGGATGAAAATTTTACTATATTTATCAAATTTTTAAATACCAATTAATATATTTTAATTATCATATATTTGGCATAAGACATACGCAGTTGTATATTCAATGCTCACTTTTTTAATTAAAGTAAAATATTGTAGTAAGATTGATACATAATTTGAAGATATTTTGAATATTTAGTTTTGATAATTAAAATTTTGGATGTTTTGTAATAAATCGTTTAATTTTGGATTTTAATTTTGGTAATTAAAAATATTCAGGTAATTAAGACACGCAAGAGTGTGTATTCAATGATCAATTTTTTTTTTTGTAAACTAGCAATTCTAATTGAAGGCTACTTGAATATTTTGTAGTAAGATTGGTATCTAATTTTAATATAAATTTAATTAATTAGTAATTTAATATAAGATAAATTTACGAATTTTTTAACTTTTTAGTTTTTTATATGATTAATTAGTTAACTTAATTAATGATTAATTTAAATATCCTATAATTTAAATATCATATAATTTAAATATAAGGTATCATATACTTATAATTAAAATATAAGGTATAAATAATTATTCACCCCGTGAATAATTATGTAATTAAAATGATACCTTACATAATTTAAATATAAGGTATGTGATACCTTATAAGGTATCATATACTTATAATTAAACTATAAGGTATAAATACTTATATAATTAAAATATAAGGTATAATTTAAATATAAGGTATCATATATTTATAATTAAATAATTTTAAAAGAACAACCATAACAATAAATATGCAAGATAAGCATATAATATATTTATTAAAAATATACAATAGTACCCGGAACTCCGTACATACATTCAAATTCTAAACAATTAGTAAAAAATTGCGTCAAATCGTCCAAAGACATATAATTAGAGTTGCAAAAATTATATATTTATTAAGTGTGCAACAACTAAGAAATTGAATAAATATAGATCTCCGAGAAGCCTCCGTTAGTGGAAGAGATAATAACCCAATAACGTTGGAGTGAGCATCATCAACATGCTAACAATAAAGGTTGTCCGCATTTTCTTTTTGCAAGACATTAATGGTGGTTGTTGGTGTTTCATGATACATATAAATTAAACTATTAATATCTTTAACCAGGTTTGAGTATGTATATCCACAAATAGATAAAGTATGTATATACCCGTAAATGGATGAGTGCTTATATATTGTCATCCTTACACATATCATATATACTAAGAGAAAATTATCAAATTGGTCCCGTATGTGGGACCAATTGGCCAAAAAGCCCCATCTGTCTCCGGCGGACCAAAGAACCCCACATCTCCCCCCTATTTTCGCCAATTTGGTCCTCTGTCGCCGGCCGGAGTATTTTTCGGCCATCGGAGCTGACGTGGACGACACATGGCTGATATGTGGCAAAAATAGTGGGTCCGCCTAAGACAGAGGGTTTTTTGGCCAATTGATCCCACATACGGGACCAATTTGATAATTTTCTCATTATATATATATATATATATATATATATTTCAATAAATGTAATAAATATAATAAATATTAATGGCACATGATATAAAGAACTATAATTGCGTTTAAATTATTTGTGACAAAAAAATTCTATCAAATGAATAGTTGATAAGCGATAAAATTTTTATTTTCCGATGGTAGAATTATTTATCAAATAAAGATTGGTAGAAGCTTATTGCTTGCAAAAAAGATTTATGGTTTGTTTGTATTTTTATGTCAGATTTTTAATAGATTCTCTTTGTATTATCCAATAAAAGAATACATTCTTGCAATAACAGAAATAATTTTAATATCCAACAATAGATTTCTTTATTTAACATATTTAGCATAAATGCTAAAGAGCTTACTTAGTTGATTTTTTATAAAATAAAAAGAATAGTATTATTCAATCAATTTAGGAGAGAAATTGAATACATTTTAAGTAAATTTAATTGATTTAGAAAATATATTTTACAAATTGATTATATAAGAAAACTAAAAATCTGACATAAATCGATTACATAAATCTTCTTTTGCAAGCAATAAACTTCTACCAATCTCTATTTGATAAATAATTATACCTTCGGAAAATAAAAAATTTATCGCTCATCAAATATTCATTTGATAGAATATTTTTGCCTCAAATAATTTAAACTCAATTAAATTATAGTTCTTTATATCATGTGTCATTGATATTTATTACATTTATTGAAAAATAATTTCACATATATATATATAATGAGAAAATTATCAAATTGGTCCTGTATGTGGGACCAATTGGCCAAAAAGCCCCGCCTGTCTCAGGCGGACCCACTATTTTTGCCACGTGTCAGCCACGTGTCGTCCACGTCAGCTCCGATGGCCGGAAAATACTCTGGCCGACGACGGAGGACCAAATTGGCGAAAAGAGGGGGGAGATATGGGGCTTTTTGGTCCGCCGGAGATAGATGTGGCTTTTTGGCCAATTGGTCCCACATACGGGACCAATTTGATAATTTTCTCTATATGCTAAATAGAGGAAATACACTCCTTTAGCCACTTTGCTATAGTCAATGACAATATTTGTCAAGGGACTTAGTTTGTACAAATTCTAGCCAAAAAGGACATGGTTGGACCAATATACCCTTACTTTTCAATAAAACTAACCAACTTTATCTCTCTCCTTATCTTTTCTGAGTTTCTGGGTTACGAACGTATGTATTTCGTGCCGTCTCGTTACCATGTGTTGTTTATCTTTTGTGTTATTGTATCGTAACTTCGTATTTTATTTACCGTGTTGGGATATTGTACACGAAGTACCAGTAAGCGGATACGATATTTATTTTTCGTTACATTACCCGATTAATAATTGATCATTTATTATTTGTTTTTCGTTACGCTTCGTTACGTTCGTTACCAATATAGTAACATGTTAAGTTTAAATGGTACACTTGGTAAGAAGTTATAATTTCTTACCAATATACCAGAACCCCGTTAAGACAGATACTAATTCGTAGCTGGAAATAGTTACGGTTACACTAATACGAAGTCATTAATTCGTAACTTCGTACTAGTTACACTTGGTAAGAAGTTACAATTTCTTACCAATCGTAACAGTTACGAATTCGTAACATGTATACCAAATCTCCAATATGAAACTTTCAAATCGGCACAAATGTGTTATGAAATTCGAATTTCGTAACTTCGTACTGATACGAAATGTAAAATCTTAACAGGAAATCAAGGCATAGTGATACGAAATGACAATATACTAATTCGTAGCTGGAAATGAGAAAGTTTTATTTCCAGTTGGAGAAATTGTAACTAAGTGCAGAATCTTCAACTGGGTATGAAATTTGATTTTATAAAATTGCTTTATTTTGTATGTAAAAATAAAACTAAATGCAGAATCTTCCCTACTCTCTCTTTCGATTTTATTTCTCTTTCTCCAACTTTCTCTCTCTAAAAAAAATCATAGATCTAGCTTGAAATAATGTTATTTGCGTATTTGTTTTTGATGATTTACAAGTTTTCATATGATTTCTGGTGATTCGTGGTATATTTGGGGTGATTTTCGATCGATTTGTATGTATTGGTGTTTTAGATCTAATTTTTCGCATGTTTACATACGTGGTTACGAATTTACAGTTGTTACGATTTATTCATTTCGTAATGGGTTACCATGTTACAATATTGTCATTTCGTATCACTATGCCTTGATTTCCTGTTAAGATTTTATCATTTCGTATCAGTACGAAGTTACGAAGTTCGAATTTCATAACACATTTGTGCCGATTTGAAATTTTCGTATTGGAGATTTGGTATAGATGTTACGAATTCGTAACTGTTACGATTGGTAAGAAATTATAACTTTTTACCAAGTGTAACTAGTACGAAGTTACGAATTAATGACTTCGTATTAGTGTAACCGTAACTATTTCCAGCTACGAATTAGTAAGGGTGTCACTGTTTACACTCTGGTATATTGGTAAGAAATTGTAACTTCTTACCATTGTAACTAGTACGAAGTTACGAATTAATGACTTCGTATTAGTGTAACCGTAACTATTTCCAGCTACGAATTAGTATCTGTTTTAATGGGGTTCTGGTATATTGGTAAGAAATTGTAACTTCTTACCAAGTGTAACCAGTACGAAGTTACGAATTAATGACTTTGTATTAGTGTAACCGTAACTATTTCCAGCTACGAATTAGTATCTGTCTTAACGGGGTTCTGGTATATTGGTAAGAAATTATAACTTCTTACCAAGTGTACCATTTAAACTTAACATGTTACTATATTGGTAACGAACGTAACGAAGCGTAAGGAAAAACAAATAATAAATGATCAATTATTAATCGGGTAATGTAACGAATGTAACGAAAAATAAATATCGTATCCGCTTACTGGTACTTCGTGTATAATATCCCAACACGGTAAATAAGATACGAAGTTACGATACCATAACACAAAAGGTAAACAACACATGGTAACGAGACGGTACGAAATACCTACGTCGTAACCCAGAAACTCAGAAAAGATAAGGAGAGAGATAAAGTTGGTTAGTTTTATTGAAAAATAAGGGTATATTGATCCAACCATGTCCTTTTTGGCTAGAATTTGTACAAACTAAGCCCCTTGACAAATATTGTCATTGACTATGGCAAAGTGGCTAAAGGAGTGCATTTCCTCTATTTAGTATATAGAGAAAATCAAATTGTAACTAGTACGAAGTTACGAATTAATGACTTCGTATTAGTATAACCGTAACTATTTCCAGCTACGAATTAGTATCTGTTTTAATGGGGTTCTGGTATATTGATAAAAAATTATAACTTCTTGCCAAGTATAATCAGCACGAAGTTACGAATTAATGACTTCGTATTAATGTAACCGTAACTATTTCGAGCATCATTTAAGATTATGGAGAAAGGCTTTCCATTAGAGAAGAACGCGTCGCAGCTGAAGGGGCCGGCGACGGAACATCAGCAGCGGGAGCAGAAGAAAGGCGGCGGCGTTGGAGAGGGAGGTTCAGATCGACGGCGCTGGAACTCCGGCGAGATATGGAGCTCTGGGATGGTCGGCGCCGGAGATGAAGATGGTGAACATGGCCGACGACGGTGATGGGTGGCGCGGCCGTTCGACGGGGATGGTTGTGAGAGCCGACGATCGGTGTGAGGAAGGGCTCGAGAGAGAGCTGGAGATGGTTGTGAGGGAGGGAGAAAATGTAAAAATGAGAAAGAGAGAGAATAGCGAGAATGTAAGAGAGAGAGAGAGAGAGAGAGAGAGAGAGAGAGAGAGAGAGAGAGAGAGAGAGAGAGAGAGAGAGAGAGAGAGAGAGAGAGAGAGAGAGAGAGAGAGAGGGGGGTAAATTAGTCCAAATTTGTTCTTTTTGGCTACAATTTGTACAAACTAAGTTGCATGACAAATATTACAATTTACTAAGTAATATGATTAGATTATGTCTTCTCTCAATTATTTTTTTAGTTACTCTAAATTCTTCTTGCTAATAGATCTATGGAATTTGACTTTGCTTCTTGGGATTAGTGTTTAAGGAGCCTCCTTAAGCGATTCTACCCGTAAAAGTCGGAAAAAATCAAGATCAATGGTTCACATAAAAAAGACAGATTAATAAATAACCACCATAATTATTTTATTTTGTATTTTTTAATTCTCAAAATCGATTCTTTTATTTTTTTTAAATTCTAGTTATTAATTTTGTTTCCTTTTTTTGTGTTTCATTTGAATTTTAGAATTCAAACTCCATTACAATCCATCACCAATCTAATTCTAAGTTTCTGACAGCCGATTCCAAAGCATCAAACAAGAAAAAACCGACATGATCGATCTTCAAAAAATTCAATTATTAGTAAAAGCTGCCGCATTCTTTATTCATTGCATGTTTATTTATCTACATTCTTATCGAGGCTTTTTTTCCATCGGATCTTCAAACAAATTTCTCATTTTTTTTTCTCGCTTTTGTTAGTAATTATTGGTATTTTACATGTTATCTATTATTTCCACATGTGATGACTATAACCAAATCAAACCAAACCAAACATACTCAGTATATTCCGTTCAAAGCAGGGTCTGGGAAGGATAAGATGTACGCAGACCATGCCCCTACTTATTACGGTAGGAAAGCTTAGTGAAGACTCTAAAGTGCACAGAATCTTGTGTGATAAATACAAAGGAAAACATATGATTCGAAAAAGCTCGAGATCATACCTGAGCCCATGGCTTAATCCACATGGGACTTACCTAAGCGGAATTTGGCTACTTCCCTCCCGAAGAACGTTGCTCTAACCAAAGAGAGGTTGGCTCTGCGCACATTTCCCTGTCAAAAATACACCACACGCAAAGACAATAGGATAAAATATACAATAAAAGTAAAAATGCAATGCTCTAGGTCAAAGCTAACCGAGACAACCCAACTCTGAGGCTCTCAACTACAGCACCGCTCCCTACAAAAGAATCCACAACTCTGATCTGGTGCCTCCAAGCGCACCTATCAACAGTTATGGTCTCGGAAAGCGCCTCCACATGTGATGACTATGATGGTAATAATTCGTGTTCCTTGTTACCTACATTGATTACATATTTTATTTGAATCTTTTTAAACATGTATAATGGCTTTTGCAGTATATTTATTTCCACCTTTTATCCCATATATCGTGATATTTAGATTTATTTGTCATCGGAGTATGGGTGTACAATGGTGACAATAGGAGGTCTCAATTTAGTTTTGATAAGGTTTCCAAATTTTTGTATAGTTCCTGTGACATTTTGTCCAAGTATTTTCATATTTATTTGTGCATGTGGTGACACATATTGTGTATTTTTGTAGTGACCTTTTTTTGTTCCAATATTTCCACACTCATGTGTGCATGTGGTGAAATATATTATTGTCTGTTTTGTGGATAATGGTGACAATAGTGGGTATCATTCAGGTACGAATGTGTTTCCACAAGTATGTACTGTTCTAGTGACATTTTGTACAATTCGAATTTTGTTGCAGGATTTTGAGTTTTTGTTCTAAATTTTGTTGCAGGAGTCCGTGAACAATTCGAATTTTGTGAGAAATAAAGAAATGAAGTCATGAAGAAAGGAATGAAAAAAGAAATTAATATGAGACGAAAACTATTTTTTGGGATATTAGTTGTGTCCAAGATTTAAGAGATTCAAATAATTAATATGTCCAAAACTTCTCTATTTTTTGCTTCTAATTCTTGTGGCAGTTTTTTATATTAAAATAAACATACTAGCTTACCCTTGTCAAGTAGACTTCTTAAGAATCATTTTCAAGGAGTTGAAACCGGACTCGATCCAGTGGATGAAATTATTACTAATTCTCACTCATGATAAAATTCATTATTGGTCTTCTACTATATATATATATATATATGCACACACACATACATATTAATTCCTCATTGATTCTCATTGATGGAAATAGAAATACTTTGTCGTGTTTTATTGAATATCATTTTAATTTTTTGATATTATATATAATTTCATGTTTCTTATTTAATATTTTCTTTGCATTCCTTTCAATATAAACCCATCAGTACTCCTATGAATCTTATTATTTCAACTTACCTTATGTTGTTTTTCTCTTTCATCATCTTCTACAACGTGACTAGAACGAGAGAAAAGATATGTCGATACATCATTGTTTAATCTCCATCATACATTTGTCATCGATAATTTTTTCATTTTTAATCTTCATCATATATTTACCATCATTATTTATATCAAGCATTAACTAAAATACAACAAATATACGTCTATCTCTCAACTTCCGGACAAAGTGAGTAAAAGATAAGGTGGAAATAATAAAGGAAGAAAAGAAACATGTCGATATAATGATGGATGTTTGATTTATTCACCAAAAAGTTCTACAAAAATCTGAATAAACTAACCAATTTTTCACATGGAAATTCTAAAAATTCCAAGACTCTTGATCATCCGTGACAATTATAGGGTACTGTATGAAAGGAGGGTTAACGACATTATTGTTGATCATCGTCGCATCACCATCACCGTTAATCAGCAAATCCAGACCGTTGAAATCATCTTCCCACATGTTGTTGATCATCATTTCACTGTAGATATCGTCGATATTGGGCAGAAAAGACAAATCATCCAGCACGTTTGTTGATGAAGATGAAGAGGTAGGAGTTGATGATGATAAAGTGTGATCAAAATTAGGAAGCAGCTGAATTTCGTCGGGCGCAATTACCGGAATCTCATCTGTGCAAAAATCGCTCGTGGTGACCAAGTCAAAATCAAACGTGCAGTTTTTGATAATAATATTATTATCATAGCATTCTTCATCTTTGAATGATGAGTACTGGATTAATGAGGTGGGCTCAGCCACAGCGTCAGCCGTTGGAATTGGCGGTGGTTGTTCGGCGGCGGCGGGCAGTGGTGGGAGAGGCTTGTGGGTGAGAGGATCTATTCCTATTTTCCTTAGCTTCTTCTTAATGTGTGTGTTCCAGTGATTCTTGATCTCATTGTCTGTTCTTCCAGGGAGATGAGAAGCAATCTTGGACCATCTAAACATAAAATAAAATATAGTACTATACATTAAGAGAAGAAAGACTCGAATATAATAATAATAATAATAATAATAATAATAATCTGATTGTAGTATAAATATAAATATGTGTATATGTTGTGGCCTGACTAACGGCCGGCCAGGGGACGGATCCCTGAAGTGGTAAAATAATGATCATGAGAAATATAAAAAATTGGAGAATGAACAAACATTCCGGTTTATTTAAATTAGGCATGGGAAAAGTGTGGGGACACTAATTATCTGTAAAAAGAAAGAAGTGAATATTATGTGTGTGTGTGTGTATATGTATGTATGTATCTAAAAAAACAAAAAAACAAAAAAAGGAGAATGGAAATGAAAGGGAGTTTTTGGGAGAAAGGGGTAAAAAAAACAAAGGCTACCTGTTTCCAAGCTGCGCATGAAGATCAATAACCATCTTCTCTTCATATTCTGATAAAAGTCCCCTCTTCACATCTGGCCTTAAATAGTTTGTCCATCTCAATCTACAGCTCTTTCCACATCTCAGTAAGCCTGCAAACATTATTTTCATCATCCATCCATTTTTCAGGAGAGAGAGAGAGAGAGAGGAGAGAGGAATAAGTGGAGAAAAAAAAAGACCTGCAAGTTTAGGGACAGCTCTCCAACAGCATTGTCCATTATTAAGAATGAAACTGATGAGTTTCTTATCTTCCTCAGCAGTCCATGGCCCTTTCTTAAGTCCCACTTTGTCACAACAAGGTTGCCTTCCCATGTTTTAACTGATCAAATAATATATATATATATATATCCAAAAACACTCTGAAAAGTTCAGATAAAATTGAGATGTTTTCGTTTTTTTAGGCTAGGATGTGAAAAGAGAATTATTTATCTTTCTTTGCAGAGGAGCTTTTGAAATAAGCTGGCAAAGACTGGACTCACCATCCCAATTCCCAAGTCTGCCTACTTATATACACCATAATCCATATACTACGAGTATTTAACATAAAAACTGCACAGTGCACACAACTCAGGTCCACCCTTATGACCCACCAAATTAAAAAAAAAAAATGTAGTAACAAATAAAGAAACCAAGGATTTCAACCCCTTCCACAGAAATACGACACGGTTTTGCCTTTCTTGCATAATTCTATCCATCTGATTCTTATTATAAGTCTATATTAACTACTTCATTAAGATCAATGTAAGTTCGTTAAAATTATATTTTAAAAAATTTAATTTTCTACTTTATCTCTTAATATAAATATATCAAAAAGTACTTATGGAGAGAGAAAAATTAAATATATATTGAAATTTGAACTATCATGGACTTAGACAGGTCCCATACTTATTTGTATTATGTATGGAGTATCTCGGGAGGATGCTTAAAGATTTGAAGAACTCTAAACAGTTTAAGTATCACCCTAAGTGTGACAAGTTGAACATAACTCATCTCTCCTTTGCTAATGACTTATTGTTCTTCTCAAAAGGCACTGAATCATCTGTGATTGCTTTACTTAAAGTGTTTGAAAAGTTCAGTGGCACTTCTGGGTTGGTTGTTAACAAGGCTAAATGTGAGATATACTTTGCTGGGGTTAGTGAAGAAATAAGGTTAAGTATTTCTAGGGATATTCAGATTCAGGAGGGTACTTTGAATTTAGGCATTTGGGTATACCTTTGAACGCTAAAAGGCTAACTATCCAGCAATTTCAACCTTCACTGGAAAGAATGCTTGCTAAAGTGAGGCATTGGTCTGCTAAAATGCTTTCATATGGTGGTAGGTTGCAGCTTATAAGAAGTGTGTTGTATGCAGTGCAAAACTACTGGAGCCAAATCTTCTTATTCCCCAAGAAGGTGATTACTTATGTTGAAGATATTTGCAGGAAGTTCTTATGGACTGGAGAATGCAGTGAATCAAAACAGGGCCTTGGTTTCTTGGGATGCAATCTGCAGAAATAGAGCTGAGGGGGGGACTTAATCTATTTCATTTGGCTTCATGGAATAAAGCCTGTATTTTGAAACTTCTCTGGGCTATACACTCTAAAGCTGACAAGATGTGGATCAAATGGATCCATGCATATTATGTAAAGGATCAAGATGTTCTGAACATGCAAGTTCCAGCTAACACTTCTTTTCTGTTTAGGAAATTATTGAAATTAAGAGATTGGGTGCTGAATGAAACTGAGTGGCAAGAGATGTTGAAGAAAGGAGTTTTCAGTGTTGCTGCAGCTTATGTGGTGCTGAGGCCTCCTCCTACTAAGGTGGTTTGGAGAGAATGGGTACTTAATAATATGGCAACACCAAAATCTCAGTTCATAATGTGGCTTACTCTACAGGAAAGACTTGCAACTAGAGACAGGATCCTAAAGATGAACATACAGTTGGAGTCTAGTTGTGTGATGTGTGAGGAATATGATGAGACTTGTGTGCATCTGTTCTTCACTTGCTCCTTTGTTCAAACCATTCTAAGAGTTGCTCTTGCTGGAATGCAGCTGACAGTGCAGCCTTGTGCTAACCTGTCAGACTTGTACTCATATATCAAAGGAAAGAGAGCAAGAACAAGATTCCTGAAGGTTGTAGTGACTGAACTGGTATATGCAATTTGGAAAGAAAGAAACATGGGAATCTTCCAGAACAAAAGGAGATATGCAAACAGTATATTAAGGGAAGTTTTACAGATTTCGCTTGCTAGATGCTATTTTTCACCAAAGATGCACTCCTTTTGTAATTCTTTGAGAACTTTGCATTGGACTGTTTGATTGATATGTAAGTTAGTAGTATGATAGGTTGATTAAAAACCTTGTATGAGAAGTTTAAGGATTGTACTTATTTGACCACTGGAATAAAATAAGCTAATTTTGTTCCAAAAAAAAAATTTGAACTATCATGTTTTTTCGTTGATAAAATGTATTTATTAAATGTTCTTGACTAGTTGTAGAAAAATAAATAAAGGAATTTATATTTTGATTCTTTCAACCTTAAAAATGGACTTATAATAAAGACTAGAAGGAGTACATATATATATATATACGTATATGTATATAGGATACAGATCAAGAGCGAACTTTGTCCTCCTATTAGAACCAAGAAGCACTCTTGTCAATTATACTAATCAATAAGGAGAGTCCAAATTTTGCAATATCATCGGTTAACTTGCCTTTGAATTGCTAAATTAAAGGATAAGGTTAATCACTACAAAAAAACAGACTTTACCGACGCTAATTTTCATTGGTAAAATGAGCACGAGCATTGGTAAAATGAATACCGACGCCACTGGCCGTTGAAAAACTGCTCGGCCGTAAAAAATTACCGATGCAATTACTGGGCATTGTTAATTTTTCGACGGCTTCCCGATGCCATCGTCGTCGGGCAGCCCCCACGTTGGCTGAAGTTGGGATGGTATTTGCCAACGGATACCGACGGCAGTGCCGACGACCTTGATGACGGATTTACCGATGCCAATCTGCCGTCGTTAAGTAACAAATACCGACGCCTTTATTCCCGTTGTTAAAACCGGAAATGCCGACGCCTTTGCCGACCGAAAAGGGTGTCGTTAAGTAACAAATACCGACGGCTTTACTGCTGTTGTTATAGGGAAATGCCAACGCCTTTGCCGACGGCAGACTGCCGTCGTTAAATTGCCAACAGCAGTTTTGCCGTTGGTAATTGCCATCGGTAATTTTGTTTTTAAACAGAATTCCCCATGATTTTCAATTATTTCCATTACGTGCTTTCAAAATTTTACTTAAAGAATCAATTTGAAATAAGCAATATTTAATAATGAAACAAAATAGTCATATATAGCAAAAAAGTCATAATGCCACACAATCGTCATAGTTGTATTGTCGTACACAATCAAGAGTTGTCATCATAGTTGTTTTCATCGTACAATGAAAATAGAAATAAGTAGTCCAGATAAAGTCAAGTATAAGGGCGACCCGGAGGTGGAAGATTATGTTGTATCAGCATTTCTTGAATAGCTTGCAACTGTTCCTCAAGGCGCTCTCTTCACACGCTCTTCTTCAATCACCTTTGCCTGCTCTTCTCTCAGTCTGCGCTCCTCTGTCAGATGCTCCTCTAAGGACATGAATCGAGTGTGGATCTCTTCAGATGCGTGAACTGTGAGGTCACTCATCCACCGCCGCTAGAGCCCGTGCTTATGATGCTGGGAGCTAGACTGTCGATGCCGTACATCCTATTTTTCTTGACATATTCTTTGGCGGACTCATTCTCTTGTAGTACAGTCTTATAGACCATATCCAAATATGCTCCCTCTCCTTGCTCTGCAGCAAGCTCCTTAACCCTAGCCTGAGAAGAAAAACATGCTCAATAAGAAAAACATGTAGCGATCATTATATATAAGTCTAGATTCATATAAATGTATGAGTCAAAAAGATTGCCTTAAGGTTGTCATTCTAGAGATGCAAGTGTATCTGATGCAAGTGTATGTGTCAAACTTTAAAAACACTCAGATCATACCAAACATTTTAAATGAATATCAGACCGATTTTCTGCACAAAAACCAGCACTTCTATATCCAGCTAATTTATGCACATACTAAATATATATGAACACACACAGACACACACTCAAAACAACACACACACAGACACACTCAAAACATTCAAATTTATTGAGATCAATCAAATTGTAATTTTCAGAAATTAACTGTCATCTTCAACCATTGCAAGAACACACGTGTTAACAACTACAGAAACCTAGAAGAAGAAAAAACATTAATAATAATAATTTGTCTTAATCTCCAAAATTAATCTAATATACTACCAAGTGTACAAATTTCTGGCCCTATTTTTTTTTCTGCTGATGCAATTAATTGAAGAACATGAAGAAGAAGATGTTCTCACTGATGCATACATAGTTAAGAAGGTGTTTTCTGAACTGACTTTTTTTGTGTAATGATTGAAATTCCTAGACCAGCATAAACCAAGCCAATGCCAGTATTTAAAAAGGATGACCGACCATCACGTAAACTTGACGCGGTTGGGAATCTACAATCTTACTCGAGGATGATTTATGTAGGATGACGAAGACGGAGGTTATCAAGAAAAATATATCCAAAGATGTGACAAAGAGATGATTGGCAAATGAGTTCGGATAAAAATTGACCAAAAAAACAGAGTTGCATCTTCCAACTCTATATTGCACCAAATTGAACTCCCACATAAGATTGTCCGGAGATCTTGAGTCATTATTTTGACTTCAACTTTCTGAATACTTGCGCTGTTGAAGAGCCGCATAACAAAAATAAACAAATCTGATCGAGTAACAGAATCATAAGTAATCACTTCAAACGCAATATACTTTGTAGAGAAATAAACAGTTAAATTAACTTGTCTTGTACTTCATGAAATGCTTGTCACAAATACTAAAATATGATGTTCAAACCCTAAAATCTGTAATTTTACTATAAATGTTTTGAACAGCTTGAACAGACAAGTGTTACACCCTCTGTGCATAGTTTAAGTGAGTACCACTTATTTATCACACAGACTATACAAATAATAGAATGATCATAACTGAACTTTCCAAGACTTCTACTGGGAAAACATCTACTTTAAAAAATCGGATTTCCAATTAAAACTGAATAAACAAGACCAATGCAAATAGCACCTCCCTCCCTCCCTCCCTCCCTCCCTACGAACCTCCCTCCCTCCCTCCCCACCTCCCTCCTTCTCTCCCTCCTTCCCTCCCTCCTTCCCTCAATACGAACCTCCCTCCCTCCCTCCTTCCCTCCCTCCCTCCCTCAATACGAAGGGGCAAGAATTATAGAGAAAGGTGGGCGGTATTTATAGAAAAAACAAAAAGTGATCCGATTCTTTCCAAGATTGATGATTTAAATGAACTTTTCTATCTTGGTTCTCAACCATAAATCTCATTTTTAAATTGTTCGGATACACCTAAGCATGTACATTTGTTAATTCCTCATTACATCAAAAACCTAGAGTACTACGATTATCTCTGAAAATGTAAAAATAATTTCATACATAACAAATATAGAATTAAAACGGCAAACATATATCAGAATTTATAATTTCAATAATACTTACATCAATATCCGCATCCTTCTGTGTCGTAAAAACTTCCATCCTTTTTAATGTGGATAGCCCAAAAAGAGGCATAAACACACCGCTCTAATGAAAGATTGTTTTTCGCGGCCAATTTATTAAAAAAAAACTTCGAAATTATTATGATGCACAATTACATGTACAAGTAAAAATAATTAGATAATTACTAACCAACACAAGTACGCTACGAGATTGTAACAATAGTTGGTTGTCACCCATTCTAAAAATTATCACAAAATAATCAAATGCACTTATTAGTTCAATCAAATACGCTACGAGCAATATAACTCCTCTATCCTAACTTCTAAGTGCTCGACTAACCAACTAGCTAATTTCAATAAGGTATATTACAATTACAATTTCAAAAACACATAATAATCATGCCAATTTCAGCTAATTACAATAAAACCACATAACAGCACTTTTATGGTCGAATGAGTTGATCTCGAAAGAGTTTTTTTGCATTTTTCTCATAAAGTTTCCCACTACATTTTGAAACTCAAGCTTTTAGTCTAAAAGTTTCCCATGCAGAAGCTTTTAGTGGAATTCTGCGCTTTTGGTATTCAATCACGTACATAACTATGATTGATTAAACAGTTAGAAAAATATGTTGTATATTAAATCGGAAAATATAATGTCAAAAGCTTTCTAATGTTAGCATACGAGCAGCACATCTTCAGAAGATTTTTTTTTCTTTATGTCTGCATACGTTTGATCTAATTTCAACTTGGAAACCCTTGCATCAATGGAGCACCCTAGAAGTGGGTGAATACGTAGTGGTGAATACGTAACCCTCCTCTCAAGATGCATCAAGTCAACATACCTTCCAACAATTAATACATCCTACACATAAACTTTCCTGTACATATTTTACCAAACTTACAACCACATAAGATGAAAATAAAATGAGTGTTGTTTTAATGATCCAGTAACATTATCCAAAGTTGGATACAAATACCGTTAAATAATATAAATGGGATGTGATGTCCATGACTACTACAGATGGAACTGACCAGGACCTAATGGTGTAGTTATCTTCACTAGCTCTGGCTCGAGTGAGTCTGACCATGACCAGGTGACCACGGCCGTTCTCCAGATCCTTATTATAGCTACTAGTCTACTAATTTCTACTTTCCTGGTCCTCCTCCAAAGACTGCACACTCAGGAGGACATTGATTATTACATCTATCAAACAATGAGGTATTGTGATGCTGAGTGATGGTGCCATGATTTCTAATAATGGACTGGATTAATGATATCTTGAGATGAAGAATTACATATCAAGTTTTGAGGATGAAACATCTTTCAAAGGTGCTGGTATGTTATATCCAAGAACTTAAATTGGATTTATGGTAAAATTAGAAATTTATTCATTTATTAATAAATTGAAGAATAGATGTATCACAGATCAATGGCTCATGAGGAATCATATCTGAATATTAGTGAGCCATTAACAATATGTGTTATCAAATGTGGTGGAAGTTAGACGACTTAATCGGACAAGAAGATCAGATTTTGGACTGAGGTATGTTTATGAAAATTGAGGAATGACTAAAGTGAGTTAGAATTCTTCTACAGCCCCTTAAGGGATAAATGCCCCATCTATAATGCTGGGCCAAGAAACCCAACTACTCCATAAAAAAAAAATATTTCCAATATCATATGTTGTTGACGAGAGGAAAAATGCAGACTCGTGAAGGTGGTTTATACAGCTCCTTGTTGATGATTTGGACTTGAAATATGGTACCTAATTTAAATTGATACCTGACCAACAAAATGTAATCATATTAACTTTATATTTCTAAATAAAATTTATTTCTTAATGAATCGCTAGTATTAAATATTACTCCATCCGTCCCACCCATCTTGAGCATTTGTTTTACGGCACGGGATTTAAGAAAAATTAAAAAGTAGTGTGTAAAGTGACGATATGAATATATATTATTTAAAACTGTGAGAGAGTGTCTTAAAAAGGAAATGACCAAGTATCTTGGGACGAAGGGAGTATTTCTCATGGTTTAGAACTTGCAGTGAAGGAATTTCTACCAACTGTTGAACATAGGTTTTGCACTAGGCATTTATATGCCAACTACAGCTCCAAAGCACCCTATTAAGAGAAAATGAAGCTTAAATTCATTTATCTGCTGTTTAAATTCCTAATTTTCCTTATCGACATTGTAAGCTCAATATATTGTATGTTGTACCAGCATTCAACATGTCATAATAGATTCATGATGGATAATACCTTTTCGTGTGCAGATTAGGGCTGAGTGGAAGAATGAAGAGAGAGAGAGAGAGAGAGAGAGAGAGAGAGAGAGAGAGAGAGAGAGAGAGAGAGACTACGCAGAGGGAGGCTGAGTAGAATCTTGCTCCGGCTGCCGGAGAAGGCGTTTGTATTTGGGAAAGATTTTAGGGTTAGAACTTGGAACTCGCCGGTACTTGGATTCGGCTTGGGAATACACAATCTCATTTTCTGATAATAATTAGAAGATGAGTAGAAACATATATTACTACTAAGTACAATTTTAAAATGAAATTATTACTATGTACAAAAACATTACTATTGTTGTGCGGCAGTTTATACGTCTCGATGGCGATCGGCATAATGGTCAGGAGCCAGCCAAAGAAGACAGACGCTGGGCAAGCACCTAGCGTTCGGCGTCCAAGGCGATCGTCTGTAGGCATCTGGCGATCGCCAATGATATCTGACTGTAGACGATCGTTCCATACTGCATGTGAATCCGACACCCGTCAAAGTCTTCGAAGACCGAATCTCGGACGTAGACCCACGTGCAGATCCACAAAAGGCGCCGCAAGATAAGCGCTGACCACTGTCACCAACCTCACACCTACCGACAGCCCGCCGAAAGATACAAGGTGGGTCCTCCTGCAGCCGACTCAGACGCGTGCAGTTTTCCATTGCTCGCATGCACGCCAAGAAATTTCTGACTTTAAGGGAACAGCCCCACGTGCCGGGACGATCGTCCACCTTATTCTAATATAGAAAACGGCGGTCGCCCGCGATCGCCGGAGAGGACCCAACAACCTTTTCTCCTATAAATAGGAGGCCTCCAACAGTGGCCAAATAGTAGTGAAAAACGTACAGAGAGATACATTCTGAGAACAGTAGACTTACTGGAAAAACTCATTCACATATACAGAACACCAAAAAGCAAGAACTCACAGAGCTTCACATCTGGTTCTTCCGGCAATCTTCACGCTCTATAGCTAAGATAACTAGAATCGTTACACTCATTGTAATAGTATTCTAACATTAATATTTGTACTCCAAAGTATTTATATTAATAACATCTCGCGAGAGCATTCAAGCCCGGGACTAACAATCCCGGAAAATCTTATATTATTTACTTTCCCACGGAAGTGTTCTCGCATTTGTTTGTTACTCGACCATTCCAGCAATATCATCTCCGGATAATATTTGGGTAACAACAACTACTAGGTACAAAATTGTATTTGGTAAGACAACTTTACCCTTCTGCAGCGTTTTTTGTTATTTTCATTTGAAATTTGAAATTTTAATTTATTTATTTGAAATTTGAATTTTACATATCTAGAATAAAATTAAAAATTACATATTTTATAAATCTGTTGCAGACCTTTATATTCTTCGTTGCAGACTTTTATCTTCTTCGACTTTCATCTTCCGTTATACACCAGTACATGCACATGTTCAAAAAAATATACACCCGTGCATGCACCTGTGCACCAATACATGAACATATGCACTAATACATGAACCCCCAATCCCCAAATGAACCAAAAAACAAAAATCAAAAATCAAACCCAATTAAATCCAGAAGAGGGAAACCAAAATCCAATAAAAAGGTACCAAAATCCAAACGACTGAGCTCATAAATTTTAACATGATCTGCAACCATTGAACAATTTACTTAAAAATTCATAATTTCACATCAATCTGACCATTAATCTTCAGATTTATACATTCAAATCTAAAACCTCGATCAATCGAAATAAACGAACCAGCACTGCCGACCGCCGCAGGAAGACCATCCGTCACATCAGGACGAAAGATTCGAGTTCACGCCAGAATGTTCGTCTCATTTTTCTGAATCTACCCTCAAAATTTCAGCAAATTCCGACATCGTTTGCCCCTTGAACGATGACTGCAAGTTCCAATTTACACCTTCATTTCGCATACAGTTTCGCCGGCGGGTCTTTTGCAGTTTCCGGCATCGTCAGGCATCCAATCGACGGCGCTCCAATTGCAATAGTCTCCCGCTATCATTCCGATCAGAAACCCTCTAGGCGCCGCCGACAATTCCTCCTCCACGGCGTCCGGCAACGATTTGGATTTTTCTTCCTTCGTTCGGTCAACGCTTGATTTCGGCCAACTCCGGCCAAACCACGATCGCGGACCACCGGAAAAAGCATTCCCTCGTCAAGTCGGTCAGATTGCACCCACCCTTAACCGGCGACGGACGAGATACAGAGAGAGAGATGGAGAGAGATAGAGAGAGGGAGTTGATCGGGGGTAGATGAGAATAGAAAAGGGAGAATGGGGACACTGACCACAGACTTGTTAGATTATAATATAGGTGTTTTGGGTATTTTGAGTTGGAGGGTGTTTTGGGTATTTTGCATTATATTTTGTACCTAGTAGTAATGCAAAAAAAAACTTGTACCTAGTTGCAATTGTGACACGAAAATTGTATCTAGTAGTAATTATTTCTTAGAAGATAGCAGGATGATGTGTTTCTGCCAAGTATATAATTGGATTTACCGACAGCAGCGGGCCGTCGGTAATGGCGTTGTTAATTTGGGTAAATACCAAAGATAGAGATGGGTGTCGGTAAAGGTGTTGTTAAATTAGTAAAATACCGATGGCTGGACCGGCGTCGTTAGTTCTGTCGAGTCAAATAATTGTGAAAAATAATTATGACATTTAACGATGGCGGAGGTGCAGTCGGCGAATTTCCAACGACGGACTGCGTCGGAAAATTTCGCGGGAAGACGCCCGCAAAATGGCCTCGTTAGAGCCCTTGAGGATCGTCCAAATACACGGGGGTCAGTAACGGCGTCGTAAATGTTAAAATTCCAACGGCTTTTACTGGCATCGGTAAATCCTGGTTTTTGTAATAAATTTTGTCCCTTTACAAATAAATTATCCCCATTAAAAAATACAATAACTTATTTATTTATTATCGATTTTAAAAAAAGTATATTAAATTACTCGTTTTTTCATGATCTACAATTTAAGACTCATATTGCAAACCCAAAAATATAAAAAAACAAAAAAGAAGAATATATTATAATACTAAAAGCAGTGCAAAAAAAATAACTTAAACACATAATAACATAGCATTAAGTTCAAAGTAGCAATACTCAACATATAAAACAGTGCAATAAGTTCAAAGTTGCAGTATTAAATATATAATATCAGTACAATAAGTTCAAACTAGTAGTATGTAGAACCCTTAATAGCAGTGTAATAAGCTCAAAAGCGGTATGTTGAACACAAAATAGCAGCCTAACAATCTCCATTCAAAATATCACAACTCTCACCACACTTAATAGTTTTAAGTGCCGTCTTTAGTTGGAAAATTAGACTTGCCTTTTCAATGATATATGGCACGACTCCTAATTCATTACTAATGAAAACAGCTTATTTGTTGAAGCTGAAAGTTTCAGCAGGGACTTTCTGTGGTAGTCTCCATGCAAAGCATGATAACTCTCTCCATACTTAATATTTTTTAGTGCCGCTTTTTTGTTGGAAACGAGACTCTTTCGCCTTTCAAATGGTATATGGCACAGCTCCTAATTCATATCTAGGCAAAGCAGTTTACCTCTTGAATTTAACATTTCAGCATTAATCTTCTGTGTGAACTTTGTATACTATGAAACAATACTTTGTACCCTATGAAGCAGTGCATTTTTTACGTTGAAGCAGTGTAGTTATAAATAAAGAAGTAGTATGTTATAAGTAAAAAATATAGTGCTTCGTACATCGAAAAATAGTACGTTATACATCATAAGGTTGTGGAGTTATAAGTAAGTTGAGTTAGAAGTACAATGTACATTTTAACGCTTGAAACATTAGAAGCAGTACATACTTATAAAAGAAGCAGTATTGTAACACCCCAAAACTATAAGAGAATGTCACATGCCGTAGAACCTTCTCGCAAGAATCTACCAGGCTAGACGCTACAACAGGCATCATAATGTTTGACTGGCCAGGGGCAAACTATATAACAATACAGACCGATAAGGTTGAAAATTCAAAATACACGGACCGAAGAGGTCACACCCCAGACATAAGTAACACAACTTGAACAAATTAGTATCATATACCCACCCAGACATCAGTATACAGTAGCGAAAATGGGATACAACTCAACAATACAAATAACTCTGGCTCCCGATTGATTAGTATCGTAGCTTGCCATCTTCCATGCTGACCCAGTGATTGCTCCCTCGAACTATGCATACCTGAAGTACATGAAATGCATTTCCCCCATTTAAGGGGTTAGCAATTTGGATCTGCCAGTACAAGTATTCTAGTCATATAAATACACCACGCAAATATTAGTCATAGTTGAACAACAACAAACATGAAGAGAAATTCCCGAGAGGTTTTAATGTTTGGAAAACAAACTCAATTCTTTATAAACGAATCATCACCTAAGGCATTTCAGAAAATAGAAAAGTCTTTTAAGACCCCAAGTCCGAAGTTATAAAACCTTTTCGAAAATATTAGGGTCTCCCCCCAAATCTCTTTTCACATCACAAGAGTTTTATAAAATGGAAAACCTTTACGGACCTCAAGTCCTTAGTTATAAACCATTTCAAATCGATTGGGTCTCGGCCCAAAGTCACATTTCATAAACATCCTTTCGAAATACTTAACTTCTAAAAACAGTTTAGTATTCCAGAATATCTTTCATTTCATCACATAAATTGTTGGGGTTCATCAACCCAAAATCGTTTCATGTTGCTCCGACGATTATCCGTGTTCCGCCCCTCAACTTATGAAACCCTATACGCCCCGTCGGACATCCCTAGGTGGATAATCTCAGCTCCACATTCATTTCCACAACACTCAATGGTTATCCGTGTTCCACCCCTCAAGGTATGAAGGGACATGTTTTTGCAAAATGTAAGGCACCGCCGGTGGCTTGTTACAATTATGGACGCGAGGAGAATTAAGTTCAATACTATGAGATAGTATCTGGTATGATTGGGACTCCAACTTCAGCGAATGTGTCGAGATCGACTCGTAAAGATCCTTGATGGCGGATTTTCTTACTTTTGGTTTGTTTTTGTTCTCTGTTGTGGTTCGTTTTTAGTTTCGAGGACGAAACTTATCTTTAGTGGGGTAGAATGTAATATCCGAGAATTTTTTTTCTGTTGTCTGGAATTATTTATCGTTTTATGCTGAATTTTTTTCTTCTCGATGATGATTACATGGAATTACTTCTCCATTGTATACTATGTGGTGTGTCGTGTTGTGGTTTTCGTCAAGTTAAACTTGTCATCGCATCAAGTCGTATTAATCGTATGCTTGTGTGTGTGACATTGTATATCGTGTTTCGCCATATGATTGTTCTCATTGTGGATCGTCAGAGCTTCGTTGCAAACTTGGAATCGTGCTATTTATTGGGTAGTTGCGTCGTTGTACTAATTTCAGACCGTGCTGTTGTCAGCACATGTGACGTACATTAACAAGGCATTATGTACGTAAACAATTAAGGTTAACGTACGCTATGTGCATTGTTAACGTACGTTCACATATCTGTTGGTTAAGGCAGTAGCCTCTGGAGAGACTTTAGCATATGCTGCATGAGGAGCATAATGTACGTTATTCATTGTTTACGTACGTAACAGTGGGACGGTTGCGTACGTTAACTTACATGTATATCGGGGCAGTGAGCTCTGAGTATAGCATTACGTACGTAACATTTGGTTGTTACATGCGTAAGGTCTGTTACGTACGCCAACCTTGAGGCGTTGCATACATAACATACTACGGACTATATATACAGGCGGCAACAAACTTTCTTCGTCATTTTCACTCTTTTTCTTCTTCCTTTTGGATTGAAGTTCAGTAATGAATTTATGATAGTTGAGTAATGAATTTATGATAGTTCCTCATTCTCGTTGATTGTGCATTATGTGAATTGTCGTTGTTGGTGTCTAGTTATATGCTGATATGTCTGATCGTTTCTTTTTGTGGTATTATGTCAATTGTGATGATTAGTTGGTTTATTATATGTTTGATGTGTATTGTGCCTAGTTGAGATTGAGGGATATTTTTTGAGTTGGTATGCTCATATACATGGATGTTTATTTTAATTGTGGGTTGATCGTTGGACGTATTGTGTTGATGGTGTGTTTATGTAATGATTGTCGTGATGTTGTTTGTGTATTTTGTGGTGTGATTAAATGTGTACTATTCGTGATGGCTGTTGTGATGTTGATTATGTGTATAAATGGGAAACGATTGCTGAGTTAAGATTATCCACCTAGGGATGTCCGACAGGGTGTATAGGATTTCGTACCTTGAGGGGCAGAACACGGATAATGATCTGATAATGCATATGAGTGAGAAAGGTTGTATTGTTCACCCAGGGATGTCCGACAGGGCGTATGGGGATTCGTACCTTCAGGGATGGATCTAGAACTTGAGGTTATCCACATAGGGATGTCCGATGGGGCGTATAAGATGTCCCACAAAATAACGGTACGAGGGTTGAGGTTTAAGAAGCCCAGTTCCGTCGCTTCCAATCGAAACACCATAAACCTTTTGCTACTTTGTCACGACAAGGCTCCATCGACGATAGAGTCATCTCGAATGTTGGAGCTCTGCCAACAGCTAAATTATATCCAGCTACCTGCCTCTGATCACGCGACTGGTCTTCTTAAAAACAAGGTGCACATAACTAGATGATTTTAATTAAATGAATCACTGTGTCTTTTACCAAGATTTATACACATGACTCTATCTCAAGCCGTTCACACAAATTGGCTTATAGGCTCCTTGAACACTGACTTCTTTTCACACAGATGGAAGCTTTGTTCTTCTGAACTCTTTTCGTCACACACAGATCGGAATGGTTCGCTCTTAGTCCACACATGGCTAAGTTACTCAACACCAAATAAGATAGTGCAATTATCCGAACATCAATTGTAGGTGATTTACGTTCCTT
Organism: Orobanche coerulescens; assembly: GCA_033398695.1. NCBI lineage: Eukaryota > Viridiplantae > Streptophyta > Magnoliopsida > Lamiales > Orobanchaceae > Orobanche > Orobanche coerulescens. The sequence continues at coordinate 90,647,605 of CM065803.1, forward strand.
GCTGTATGTGATGTTCATTTGTTGAGGCCTGACTGTCTCTTTAGTAATAATGTCATTGTAAGTTTGAAGAGAGTGTTTGCTCTTTATAGGATATCTCAATATTTGTTCAATCAGTAAAAATTCTATGTTAGTCAGTTCGTAAGAAAGTCCATAGGATTGAGCCATTAATAACCTTGGAAATAGATTTGTTATAAATGTAGCCGTTGGCCGATTGGTGAGATGTAGACCATTTAATTTGGTGGCTGATGAATGTTTGAATTAAATTGTCAGTATTAAATACTTCACACATTCTTCTGGCCTAATTAAATTCTCTGCAATCTACAGTCTTCGGCCGCATTAAATGTTGTCTCCATCAGCATTAAATGCAGTTTACAATCGTGATTACTTTGTGAATAAAGAATAATTTCTCACAACGGTTTAAAGTCTAAGTATCTTCCTGTTGGTTTTGCATTCTATGTTTCCTAAATTCCTAAGTAAAATGCATACAACGTTTATGTTGCACCCAAAAAGGTCCACATGCAAGTTGATTTCTGTAATACTCTGTAGAATAAATGGCTTTGAGCACATTATGAGGACGGCTGTAGGACGCTGCACTTATCAAAACACCAGGAGGATTTATCCTAATAATTTTCCCCTTTATGATAATGCCAAAACTCCTTTAAAATTCCAACTTCAAGTCTTCTTTCGGATGATCTGATCTTCATAAGACTTAGACTAGAATATGAATAACTCGCAGGCGTGTTCTAAAAATCAAAACCTACAAGGCTAAATGTTTCACAATTTAAACTGTAATTGGCTCGTAGGTAAAATCTTACATCATGTAGTATAGTGAAGGCAACTTAATCTATGAGTTGTTTGTAGACAAGTTCTTATAGCTTAGTCTTAAGCAAAATTCATACTTAGAAATAAACTTAATGTTTGTCAAGCATGCACGCAGTAATATAGATTATGAGTTGTAGTATTTTGAGAGAATAGAAATATCTTTATTGATGAATACTATGATTACAGTGCGAGACTAACGAAATTTAAAGTTAAGAAGTATAACACATAAAATACATAAAAGGACAGCAACTAAGGATTCAATGTCTAGAATGTTGCTGTGAAGTTGATCTTCTGTAGGGATCATTTTCGGTCCTTTTCCACCAGTTGACTTGGAGATCTGGGCCTCTTTTGTTGGGATTCGGTGCCTAAAACGAAGGCCCAGCGGAAGCGATAAAACAAAAATTAATTCGATCCGAATCCCTACGAGGATCGATCGAGCTACGTATATACGAATATATAAACGAAACACAAGAGTTACGAGAAAATATACCCTTGTAGTCCGTTGATTAAATGGTATCCTTCTCTTGAGCTATTCCCCAAGCTTTAGATTGATCTCTACGAATCCAATCCGCTCCAAGCCCTTGGATGATCCAACGCTGAAAGTACCGCGTCTCTACTTGCCACGCGCCGGAGAAACGACCGGAATGACTAAATCTCGTTATCTTCAAAGGATACGGCTAGAACAAGATTATATGAGCTTGAATATATAGATTATTACACTATAAGTGTTTAATCATTTTCTCTCTATTTTTCTCTCAATACTCTAAGAAAATTGAAGGAAAGAATGAACAAGATGAAGATGAAGTTGAAGACCATATGAGAAAACCATTTTCTCTCTCTCAAAGTGTAACTCACGGCTGGAATGTGTTGTAGCTAGAGTGAGGAATAGTCTTCAATATATTCTCATTCCAAATCCCATAAAATCAACTATACCTTATTTTAAGAGATATCAAATCTCTAAGGTGATTAGTCTTCACCCACCAAAGCAAGACTAAGACTAAAGGTAAGAGATCAAAAAGTGGGGCTGGCCTCTAGAAGGAATCCGACGAGTTCGGTTCATTTCGGACTCCCGAGAGTCCAAACAGATAAACTCCGATTCCGTTCCGATGTATTTATATCAATTAATTAATCCAATTAATTAATCATATTAAATACATAATAACATAATTAATTTCTCCAAGAAATAATTATATTCATGAATTAAATTAATCACCCAGTAATTTATTTAATCTATTAGGCCGTATATCAATTTATACAATAAATCAATTTAGACATCCAATGTCCCAAATTAGATATCTAATATCTAATATTCATAATGAGATAATAAGCTCGATTCTTTCCGTCGTCAATCCTATTGCGCGACTCGGTAGGTTCGTCTCAGTCAGCAATGGGAGGAACCAAAGAGTAGTAGCACCACCTAGCCAGCCTGGCGGCCTACACTGTACCCCAACTAAGAACGAATTATGGGATCATTCAAGAACCATTCTGTCGTGAATACCAGTAAATGTATAAACCCTTATTTCAAATGTCCCGATCAAGTTATAGGGTCACGGTTAGTCAAACCCTATCTGTACTTGATGCTATGCATGCGTTAATGCAAATCGAGATCATCGAGCTCTCGTGTATCCAATACAACTAGCTCCAATGCTTTGGCCAAAGACTTATGATCTCATCTGTCAATAACCGCATAGGACATATAATCCACTCACTAATGGGAGAAAGAATTTTATCTTAGTATTCAGTAGGACCTGCTACTTGCCCGTTAAGATACACGTCGAGGTTGACCCCCACCTCCCGGTTTATAGGGTCGAACTACTCTAATGAAAATCTTAACGTCACAAGCACACCCCTACTAAATCCTCAAGTCGAAGGTTCACGAATACCTATCACAACCTTTCGATTCCGTCATTGACAGTCCCAGAGTGAAATCCGTGTGACGAATCGATGGTGAGTCAGTTCGAGTATATTAATCCAATTAGCATACCTATAACATGTGCTCCCACTAACCATTAGCGTTCGACAGGCACTCTCCATGTCAAAGAACACGTCATACAAGTCTTCACATAAACTTAACGCCCAGTCAAGTTTCATCGACTTGCGAACAATTAAGTATTTAAGCTATAAACCTTTCCAGTGTCGACCCCCTTATCCAATAAGGAGTAGAACGTTTTGCTCTCAAATACACGGACTAGTTTCTATATGTATATTTACGAGTTAGGAATGCCAGTAACTACCAGTAAATAAAGAAACATCCATTGCCTTATATTAATGATTTTACATAATTACAAGTACAATGCCCTCACTCAATCATCCTATGAGTGGCATTCGAGGGCATACTCCCAACAATCTCCCACTTGCACTCAATGCCACACACTATGGTATCTAATACCCATGTTCTCCAGATGACGCTCTAAGCTAATCTGAGAAAGTGGCTTGGTCAGTGGATCAGCGACGTAGTCGGCTGACTCTACTCTATGCAGCACAATGTATCTCTTTGCGAACAAATGCTCTTACGAGATGATACTCTCTCTCAATATGTTTGGTACTGTTGTGAAACCTCGGCTCCTAGGCCTGTGCTACCTCTCTGGCAGCGCAGCACAAGGTGTCACGTGAAATTTACCCAATAACTTCTAAATTCTTCCTTTGGAGGCCTCCGAGGCCGTTTTATACTCAGCCTAACAGGTGGAATTAGCAGTCGCGCTATACTTGGCACTATGCCATGATACTGCTCCTCTATTAAGAGTAAATGTAGCCAGAAGTAGACATAGAATCATCTTTCTGTCCTTGGAAGTCCAATACTGTGAATCCCATCACATTCAGTTCTCCACCACCATATATAAGAACCAGATATCTAGTCCTTCTAAAGTACTTGAGAACGTTCTTTATGGCGGTCTAATGTTCCCGAACTAGTTTAGCCCGAAACCTACTTACCACGCTCCCAGCCTGCGCAATGTCAGGTCTCATACACAATAAAGCATATGTAAGGCTACCCACTGCCGAATCATATGGAATATAACTCATTTCCTTTCATTGTTCCTCACTATGAGGACACATCTTAAAGGTGAGTTTTATTCCATGTCGCATCGGAAGGAACCCTCTTTAAGATCTAATCTATATAGAGGGCTTGGGAAAAACTTATCATTCTCTTCGATCTATCCCAGTAGTCGAATCCCAAGAATATAGGTTTCTTCTCCCAAGTCTTTCACGGAGAAATTACTCGAAAGCCAAGCTTTCACAGAAATGAGCATTCCCACATTATTTCCTATTAGTAGAATGTCATCTACACATAGTACTAAGAATGCGATCTTGCTCCCACTAACCCTCTTGTATACATAAGATTCCTCTTCATTTTGCACGAAGTCAAACTCTTTGACTGCCTCATCAAAACGAAGGTCCCAACTACATGAAGACTGTTACAGTCTATATCATGGAGTCTACATCCACCATTGCTAGGTCATTGGTCGCGGGTCGATCTCTTGTTTATCACGTGGAACCTTGTGGAAACCCAGTTCCTCCAAGTGCATAAAACTATACCTCTCAGGTAAATGAGATACCCTACTAGACCTATGAGGTGGTTGTACTTGTGTTATAGAAGGTTTGGTTCCATTTTTCTTGCACAGGTGTCTCTTGAGGAGTTTCATTGTATTCTTCCAAAGAAATATTTCTACGTGCTATGCCTTCCTGAATGAACTCTTCTTCCAGGAAGTGTGCATGCAAAGCAACAACGATCTTTCGATCTTTGGACATGTAGAATAGATATCCCATCGTCCCAGGCGGGAATCCAATGAAACGTCCCTTCGTAGACCTAGCTTCCAACTTTTCCACCTTAGTCTTCTTGACATAGGCGTGACATCCCCAAATCCTAATATGATTAAGACTTGGTTTCCTGCCCTCCCACATCTCAATGGGAGTTTTAGGAACAGATTTGGAAGGACATCTGTTCAAGAGGTAAGCGGCAGTCAGGAGTGCATGTTGGGATTCGGCGCCTAAAACGAAGGCCCAGTGGAAGCGGTAAAAAGAAAATTAATTAGATCCGAATCCCTACGAGGATCGATCGAGCTACGTATATACGAATATATAAACGAAAAACAAAAGTCGTAAGAAACTAAACCTCGAAGTCCGTTGATTAAATGGTAACCTTCTCTTGAGCTATTCCCCAAGCTTTAGTTTGATCTCTACGAGTTCAATCCGCTCCAAGCCCTTAAACGATCCAACGCCGAAAGCACCGCGTCTCTACTTGCCACGCGCAGGAAAAACGAACGGAATGACAACACCTTGCTATCCTCCGAGGATACGGCTAGAGCTAGGTGATGAAGCTATATATGTAAAGATTACTACACTCTAAGTGTTTTAATCTTACTCTCTCTTTATGTCTTGATATTTTTCTCTAAGAAAAACAAGAACAAGGTTGAAGAAGAAGATGACTAAAGAGAAAACAATTTTCTCTCTCTCTCAAACTCAATGATATGTATAATGCCAAGAAGTAAAGTTCAGGATGAGATATCAAAGTCTTCTATATATTCTTATTCAACCCACATGAAAACAAATACATATATCATGATTGATTCCCCCATATAATTTATATGATGCTTGTCCCCTCAATCACATGAGATTCCAAAACCATGACGGGGACAAGTCAATACACACACATGGTAATAGGGGGGGCAAGATGAATTATAGGAAGAGTTCGGTTCGTTTCGGACTCCCGAGAGTCCAAACAGATAAACTCGAATTCCGTTCCGATGTATTTATATCGTTTAATTAATCCAATTAATTAAACATATCAAATACAAAATAACATAATTAATTTCTCCAAGAAATAATTATATTCATGAATTAAATTAATCACCGAGTAATATATTTAATTCATTTGGCCGTAAATCAATTTATCCAATAAATCGATTTAAACATCCAATGTTCCAAAATTAGATATCCAATATCTAATATTCATAATGAGAGAATTAGCTTTATTCATTCCGTCGTCAATCCTATTGCGCGACTCGGTAGGTCCGTCTCAGTCAGCAATGGGAGGAACCAAAGAGTAGTAGCACCACCTAGCCGGCTGGCGGCTGCTGTACCCCAATTGAGAACGAATGATTGGGATCATTCAAGAACCATTCATCGTGAATACCATGGCGTATAAACCCTTCTTTCAAATGTCCGATCAAGTTATAGGGTCACGGTCGATCAAACCCTATCTGTACTTGATGCTATGCATGCGTTAATGCAAATCGAGATCATCGGTATCGTGTATCTAATACAACTAGCTCCAATGCTTTGGCCAAAGACTTATGATCTCATCGCGCCAATAACCGCATAGGACATATAACTCGTTCACTAACGGGAGAAAGAATTCTATCTTGGTATTGATGGGACACGCTACTTGCCGTCAAGATGCACGTCGAGGTTGACCCCGCCTTCTGTTTACGGGGTCGAACTACTCTAATGAAAATCTTGACGTCACAAGCACATCCCTACTAAATCCTCAAGTCGAAGGTTCACGAATACCTATCACAACCTTTCGATTCCATCATTGGTTGTCCCAGTGAAATCCGTGTGACGAATCGAGAGTGAGTCGGTTCGAGTATACTAATCTAATTAGCATACCTATAACGTGTGCTCCCACTAACCATTAGTGTTCCGGGCACTCTCCTTGTCAAAGAACACGTCATACAAGTCTTCACATAAACTTAACGCCCGATCAAGTTTCATCGACTTGCGAGCGATTAAGTATTTGAGCTATAAACCTTTCCAGTGCGACCCCTTATCGATAAGGAGTGGAGCGTTTTGCTCTCAAATACACGGACTAGTTTCTACATGTATATTTACGAGTTAGGAATGCCGGTAACTACCATAAATAAAGAAACATCCATTGCCTTATATAATTGATTTACATAATTACAAGTGCAATGCCCTCACTCAACATCCTCGAGTGGCATTCGAGGGCATACTCCTAACAATCTCCCACTTGCACTCAATGCCACACACTATGGTATCTAATACCCATGTTCTCCGAGATGACGCTCTAAGCTAATGCGAGAAAGTGGCTTAGTCGGTGGATCGGCGACGTAGTCGGCGACTCTACTCTATGCGGACAATGATGTATCTCTTTGCGAACAAATGCTCTTACGAGATGATACTCTCTCTCAATATGTTTGGTCTTGTTGTGAAACCTCGGCTCCTAGGCACATGCTACCTCTCTGCGCGTGCGGCACAAGGTGTCACGTGAAATTTACCCAATAACTTCTAAATTCTTCCTTTGGAGGCCTCAGAGGCCGTTTTATACTCGGCTAACAGGTGGAATTAGCAGTCGCGCTATACTTGGCACTATGCCATGATACTGCTCCTCTATTAAGAGTAAATGTAGCCAGAAGTAGACATAGAATCATCTTTCTGTCCTTGGAAGTCCAATACTGTGAATCCCATCACATTCAGTTCTCCACCACCATATATAAGAACCAGATATCTAGTCCTTCTAAAGTACTTGAGAACGTTCTTTATGGCGGTCTAATGTTCCCGAACTAGTTTAGCCCGAAACCTACTTACCACGCTCCCAGCCTGCGCAATGTCAGGTCTCATACACAATAAAGCATATGTAAGGCTACCCACTGCCGAATCATATGGAATATAACTCATTTCCTTTCATTGTTCCTCACTATGAGGACACATCTTCAAGGTGAGTTTTATTCCATGTCGCATCGGAAGGAACCCTCTTTAAGATCTAATCTATATAGAGGGCTTGGGAAAAACTTATCATTCTCTTCGATCTATCCCAGTAGTCGAATCCCAAGAATATAGGTTTCTTCTCCCAAGTCTTTCACGGAGAAATTACTCGAAAGCCAAGCTTTCACAGAACTGAGCATTCCCACATTATTTCCTATTAGTAGAATGTCATCTACACATAGTACTAAGAATGCGATCTTGCTCCCACTAACCCTCTTGTATACATAAGATTCCTCTTCATTTTGCACGAAGTCAAACTCTTTGACTGCCTCATCAAAACGAAGGTCCCAACTACATGAAGACTGTTACAGTCTATATCATGGAGTCTACATCCACCATTTCTAGGTCATTGGTCGTGGGTCGATCTCTTGTTTATCACGTGGAACCTTGTGGAAACCCAGTTCCTCCAAGTGCATAAAACTATACCTCTCAGGTAAATGAGATACCCTACTAGACCTATGAGGTGGTTGTACTTGTGTTATAGAAGGTTTGGTTCCATTTTTCTTACACAGGTGTCTCTTGAGGAGTTTCATTGTATTCTTCCAAAGAAATATTTCTACGTGCTATGCCTTCCTGAATGAACTCTTCTTCCAGGAAGTGTGCATGCAAAGAAACAACGATCTTTCGATCTTTGGACATGTAGAATAGATATCCCATCGTCCCAGGCGGGAATCCAATGAAACGTCCCTTCGTAGACCTAGCTTCCAACTTTTTCACCTTAGTCTTCTTGACATAGGCGTGACATCCCCAAATCCTAATATGATTAAGACTTGGTTTCGTGCCCTCCCACATCTCAATGGGAGTTTTAGGAACAGATTTGGAAGGACATCTGTTCAAGAGGTAAGCGGCAGTCAGGAGTGCATGTTGGGATTCGGCGCCTAAAACGAAGGCCCAGCGGAAGCGGTAAAAAGAAAATTAATTAGATCCGAATCCCTACGAGGATCGATCGAGCTACGTATATACGAATATATAAACGAAAAACAAAAGTCGTAAGAAACTAAACCTCGAAGTCCGTTGATTAAATGGTTACCTTCTCTTGAGCTATTCCCCAAGCTTTAGTTTGATCTCTACGAGTTCAATTCGCTCCAAGCCCTTAAACGATCCAACGCCTAAAGCACCGCGTCTCTACTTGCCACGCGCAGGAAAAACGAACGGAATGACAACACCTTGCTATCCTCCGAGGATACGGCTAGAGCTAGGTGATGAAGCTATATATGTAAAGATTACTACACTCTAAGTGTTTTAATCTTACTCTCTCTTTATGTCTTGATATTTTTCTCTAAGAAAAACAAGAACAAGGTTGAAGAAGAAGATGACTAAAGAGAAAACAATTTTCTCTCTCTCTCAAACTCAATGATATGTATAATGCCAAGAAGTGAAGTTCAGGATGAGATATCAAAGTCTTCTATATATTCTTATTCAACCCACATGAAAACAAATACATATATCATGATTGATTCCCCCATATAATTTATATGATGCTTGTCCCCTCAATCACATGAGATTCCAAAACCATGACGGGGACAAGTCAATACACACACATGGTAATAGGGGGGGCAAGATGAATTATAGGAAGAGTTCGGTTCGTTTCGGACTCAGAGAGTCCAAACAGATAAACTCGAATTCCGTTCCGATGTATTTATATCGTTTAATTAATCCAATTAATTAAACATATCAAATACAAAATAACATAATTAATTTCTCCAAGAAATAATTATATTCATGAATTAAATTAATCACCGAGTAATATATTTAATTCATTTGGCCGTAAATCAATTTATCCAATAAATCGATTTAAACATCCAATGTTCCAAAATTAGATATCCAATATCTAATATTCATAATGAGAGAATTAGCTTTATTCATTCCGTCGTCAATCCTATTGCGCAACTCGGTAGGTCCGTCTCAGTCAGCAATGGGAGGAACCAAAGAGTAGTAGCACCACCTAGCCAGCCTGGCAGCCTACACTGTACCCCAATTGAGAACGAATGATTGGGATCATTCAAGAACCATTCTGTCGTGAATACGATGGCGTATAAACCCTTCTTTCAAATGTCCCGATCAAGTTATAGGGTCACGGTCGTCAAACCCTATCATGCGATCTTGATGCATGCGTTAATGCAAATCGAGATCATCGGTATCGTGTATCTAAAACAACTAGCACAAATGCTATGGCCAAAGAATTATGATCTCATCGCGATAACCGCATAGGACATATAACTCGTTCACTAACGGGAGAAAGAATTCTATCTTGGTATTCAGTAGGACCTGCTACTTGCCCGTCAAGATGCACGTCGAGGTTGACCCCCGCCTTCCGGTTTACAGGGTCGAACTACTCTAATGAAAATCTTGACGTCACAAGCACATCCCTACTAAATCCTCAAGTCGAAGGTTCACGAATACCTATCACAACCTTTCGATTCCATCATTGACTGTCCCAAAGTGAAATCCGTGTGACGAATCGAGAGTGAGTCGGTTCGAGTATACTAATCTAATTAGCATACCTATAACGTGTGCTCCCACTAACCATTAGTGTTCGACAGGCACTCTCCTTGTCAAAGAACACGTCATACAAGTCTTCACATAAACTTAACGCCCGATCAAGTTTCATCGACTTGCGAACGATTAAGTATTTGAGCTATAAACCTTTCCAGTGCCGACCCCCTTATCCAATAAGGAGTGGAACGTTTTGCTCTCAAATACACGGACTAGTTTCTACATGTATATTTACAAGTTAGGAATGCCAGTAACTACCAGTAAATAAAGAAACATCCATTGCCTTATATAATTGATTTACATAATTACAAGTGCAATGCCCTCACTCAACATCCTCTGAGTGGCATTCGAGGGCATACTCCTAACAATCTCCCACTTGCACTCAATGCCACACACTATGGTATCTAATACCCATGTTCTCCAGATGACGCTCCAAGCTAGTCTGAGATAGTGGCTTGGTCAGTGGATCGGCGACGTCGTCGGCCGAGTCTACTCTGTGCAGCACAATGTATCCTTTGCGAACAAATTCTCTTACGAGATGATACTTCCTCTCAATATGTTTGGTGCTGTTGTGAAACGTCGGCTCCTTGGCCTGCGCTACAGCTCCGTCGTTGTCGCGATGCAGTAGCAGGCTGACTCGGCACATGGTATCACTTGAAGTTCTCCCAGAAACTTCTTAATCCAGAACCCTTCCTTGGAAGCCTCCGAGGCTGCTTGATACTCAGCCTGACAGGTGGAATCAGCAGTCGCGCTTTGCTTGGCACTACGCCAAGATACTGCTCCTCCATTAAGAGTAAATATGTAGCCAGAAGTAGACATCGAGTCGTCCTTCAGTCCTTGGAAGTCCGAATCAGTGAATCCCACCACATCCAATTTTCCACCGCCATACATCAGAACCATATCTCTAGTCCTTCTTAAGTACTTGAGAACATTCTTTACGGCAGTCCAATGTTCCCTACCTGGGTTTGCCTGAAACCTACTCACCACGCTTACAGCATGCGCGATGTCAGGTCTTGTTCACAACATAGCATACATAAGGCTACCCACGGCCGAAGCATATGGTATATTAATCATTTCCTTTCGTTGTTGCTCACTTTGAGGACACATCTTCAAGGAGAGTTTTATTCCATGTTGCATCGGTAGGAACCCTCTTTTAGAATCATCCATCTTAAATCGCTTTAAGATTTTATCTATATAGAGGGCTTGGGAAAGACCTATTGTTCTCTTCGCTCTATCCCAGTAGAGTCGAATACCAAGAATATAGGTAGCTTCTCCCAAGTCTTTCATGGAGAAATTACTTGAAAGCCAAGCTTTCACAGAACTAAGCATTCCCACATCATTTCCTATTAGTAGAATGTCATCTACATATAGTACTAAGAATGCGATCTTGCTCCCACTAACCCTATTGTATACACAAGGTTCCTCTTCATTTTGCACGAAGTCAAACTCTTTGACTGCCTCGTCAAAACGAAGGTTCCAACTACGCGACGCTTGCTTCAGTCCATAAATGGAACGCTGAAGCTTGCACACTTTCTGAATATCGACTTCGGACACAATGCCTTTAGGCTGCTCCATATAGATTTCCTACTCGAGGAATCCATTAAGGAAAGCCGTCTTTACGTCCATTTGCCATATCTCATAATCGTGGTAAGGCATCTATAGCAAGCATCATGCGAATAGACTTGATCATGGCTACGGGCGAGAAGGTATCGTGGTAATCGATCCCTTCCTTTTGGGTATAACCCTTTGCCACAAGTCTGGCCTTATAGGCGTCAACCTTGCCATCACCATCAGTCTTTCTCTTATAGATCCACTTGTTCCCAATAGGCACTATGCCCTTGGGGCGGTCTACTAGAGTCCAGACCTGATTGACATGCATCGAGTCTATCTTAGCTTCCATAGCTTCACGCCATTTCGCGGAGTCTACATCCACCATCGCTTGGTCATAGGTTGTTGGGTCGGTCTCTTGGCTATCACTTGGAACCTCATGGAGACCCAGCTCCTCCAAGTGCACAAGCCCATACCTCTCAGGTAAATGAGACACCCTACTAGACCTACGAGGTGGTTGTACTTGTGTTTCAGAAAGTTCGGTTCCAGTTTCTTGCACAGGTGTATCTCGAGGAGTTTCATTGTATTCTTCTAAAGAAATACTTCTACATGCTCTGCCTTCCTGAATGAACTCATCTTCCAGGAAGTGTGCTTGTAAAGCAACAACGATCCTTCGATCTTCGGGCATGTAGAATAGATATTCCATCGTCCCAGACGGGAATCCAATGAAACGTCCCTTCGCAGATCTAGCTTCCAACTTTTCCACCTTAGTCTTCTTGACATAAGCGGGACATCCCCAAATCCTAATATGATTAAGACTTGGTTTCCTTCCTTCCCACATCTCATGTGGAGTTTTAGGAACGGATTTGGAAGGACATCTGTTCAAGATATACGCGGCAGTTAGGAGTGCATACCCCCACAGGTAAATCGGCAAGTCAGTATATCCCAGCATGGAACGGACCATGTTCAACAGGGTCCGGTTCCTTCTTTCTGACACACCATTTAACTGAGGAGTACCTGGAGGTGTTAGTTGTGAAACTATTCCATGTTCCTTAAGGAACTTGTCAAACTCCGTACTCATATACTTGCCACCTCGGTCCGACCGAAGTGCTTTGATATGATTACCAGTTTGTTTCTCGACTAGGGCCTTGAATTCCTGGAATTTCTCAAAGGCCTCGGATTTATGTTTCATTAAGTATACATAACCATACCTAGTATGATCATCTGTAAACGTAATGAAATATTGATATCCGTCACGTGTTGCTTCCAAAGCACCACAAACGTCAGTATGGATTAATCCCAGTTTATCAGCGGCTCTTTCAAAAGTCCCTATGAAGGGGGACTTAGTCATTTTGCCTTTAAGGCAAGATTCACAAGTAGGAAAGGGATCCCATCCCAATGGACCCATAAGTCCATCCTTTTCCATCTTGTAAACCTTGGTCTGACCAACATGACCAAGTCTAAGATGCCATTTCAAAACTTGATTGGTTTCATCCCTACCACGTTTTCTATTTTGTTGCTGAGATTTAGATGATACAATCCATTCAACAATGTAGCAGTACCCACTAGTTTATTTCTAAAATAAATTTTGCAGGAACCATCACCAATGAAAAATGAAAAGCCTTTTCGGTCCATGACCGGAATGGATACAATGTTTTTGTGCCCCTTGGGCAAAACAAGTACATCTTCTAAAATCAAAACAAAACCGGATTCTAAACCCAAAAGAAGTGATCCTATGTCGGTCGCCTCAACACTATGCCCACTTCCGACTGTGATCATAACTTCTCCATCTCCAAGCTTCCTACTTTGTTCCAGATCCTGATTCACGGTAAAAATATGAGAACTAGCACCAGAATCAAGTATCTAGGAAGTAGCAAATACAGTAGCAGAACAATTTGTTTCCAAAACTAAAAGTTCTGTACCTGAAGTGCCATGAAGAATCGGACAGTCTCTAGCCCAGTGGCCCAGCTCACCGCACGTGAGACAAGCATCCTTCTTCTTCTTGTTCTTTGGAACCATTGGGGCCTTGCCCTTACCCTTAAAGTCCTTAACTTGTGGTCCAGTTTGCTTCTTGGTCTTTTTCTTCTTGTTCTTAGACCTCCGAGGTCCAGAAGAAATCACAAGAGCAGACTCCTTCATCCGCGGAGTTTTCATCTATGAATGAGCGGTCACAAGTTTGTTCATTAGCCCAGCTAAGTTGCATGCAATCTCATTGCAGTTGAAGTTCATAACAAACTGTGAGAAGGGATCAGGGAGAGACTGTAGGATAAGGTCGGTTTGGAGAGAAGTATCCATTTTAAAATCAAGAGCCTCCAATCTCTCGATCATGGATATCATTTTGAGGACGTGTTCCCCAACCTTCTCACCTTCCTTCATCCTTGCACCGAACAGTTGCTTGGATATCTCATATCTAGCGATTCATTGTGCTCACCATAAAGTTTGGTTAAGTGAGATAGAATCTGCCTAGCAGAAGTCATTTTCTCATGAGCTCTCTGAAGCTCATTAGACATGGAAGCCATCATATAAGCACGGACTTTCACGTCATCCTTAACCCACTTTTTGTGGTTTTCAATCTCTTCCTGATTGGCTGGGGTCTGCACAGGAGGCGCCGGAATGTCCGTCTCCAAGACGTATCCCAATGCCTCTATACTGAGGACAATCATCAGATTGCGGAGCCAATCCACAAAGTTAGGTCCCATTAAGGTGTTCTTTTCGAGCAGAATTGCGAGTGGATTCATTGTCATATTGAGATTTGTCTACATTAAGTATAACAGATTAATTAGTGACTCATTCAATTATGTTCTAAGTATAGAATTAAGGTCTTTTCTATTCTTGTTACCCAGCTCCCACATTTTTATCGGAATAACACACTCCCATGTGAAATCCGGAAGTATCGTCGTTCTACTTCATAGTGGTGATCGAGTTCTTTATAAATCTTAATAGAGGGCAACCGAACAGGTTTCTAGTCTATCAATTTTCATAAAGTGGTGTCCAACACCAACCCATCTAATGGATGATTCGATCTTCTTTTTCCCCTTGTTCACTCCCCTCAACCTATACGGTTTCTATGGTTCGTGAACAAGTTAAGTTTATACCATCGACGCAAATCAGTTTCACAATTGAATCTTATCCGGCAACCTATCAGGTTTCTAGGGATAAAATTTGCTCCAACCGAAGGCATCCAATGCGCTCCCGGTAATTTATCCGTCCTCCCCGAACGACTACCCCGATAACTCGGAAGCATAGCACATCCGGTTTGGATTTCAATTTCCCGAAAACTCGATGGAGGGAAGGAAAATCTTGAAACCTTATAAACTTAATAATTTGTCGTGGGAGAATTTTCGCGATTAACGTTACACTTTGCACATTAATCATTTAAGCGCGTTTGTGGCATTCATACAATATGAAACAACCATTCACAACCTAGTTGCTACCAACATGTGGTTCATGGACCGTTCCTAGAAAACAAAAACTCCGTAATCTAATTACAAGTCTTCCTCTTGAATCTTCGTCTTCTCGAAATGGATCTTCCTCCGGTCTTCCTCATTACATATAAATTTTACATCGAAAATTGCATCCTAGATACAAACATTTCTAGTAAAATAAATAGGCTCAAAACGGCCTTTACAACCCAATCGAATAAAACGAACGATTCAAAACTAAGTCCACGAACCACATCCCCATTCAAAAACATTCATCCAATAAATACTAGATAAATGGAAAGCGTAGAGATACATTGATCCAATCAACAATACGAACCGATCCAATCGATTCACACAATTGGTAATATGATAACGTTCAAAATAATTCGGTCGACCATAAATATTCCAATTAATCAAATTTCCCTTATAAAATGAAATACCATAAATCATTTTAATCATATTAAATCCAATTTAACATGAGGAAGATTAATTTTCAAGAATATATGGAAAAATCGAGCCGGGGCAGAAAAAACCTGCCATGGCCGAAGTCATCGCGGCAAAGATGCCGTGACAGGCTAAGCATGGCCGAGTCACGCTGGCATTGCCGGCCGATTGCCCGCCAGCTCGGCCGCGCCTGGAGCCTATGCCGCGGCCACCATTACGGCCGCCAGCCGGCCGCACAGCCACGGCCGCGGCCCCGAGCCACAGGTCGCGGCCCCCTGCTCCCGGACCCCTCCCGGACCGTCCAACGGAATTTCGGGGCTAGTTTTTCGACCGGATATCTAATATCTATATTCTCCAACATTCATATCTTCAATATAAATCATATTTCCAAGAAATTAAGATTTATATTTAGACATAAACTTACGAAAAATATAACTACAACAAACGTAAAAACATATACCACGATTATGACTAAAATGATTCCAAATCATTCACCATCTAATCGAGCATTCCAAATGCCAATATCGTATATACGATCGCAAGACCTACTCTCCGATACCACTGTTGGGATTCGGCACCTAAAACGAAGGCCCAGCGGAAGCGGTAAAACGAAAATTAATTCGATCCGAATCCCTACGAGGATCGATCGAGCTACGTATATACGAATATATAAACGAAAAACAAGAGTCGTAAGAAACTAACCCTCGAAGTCCGTTAATTAAATGGTAACCTTCTCTTGAGCTATTCCCCAAGCTTTAGTTTGATCTCTACGAGTTCAATCCGCTCCAAGCCCTTGAACGATCCAACGCTGAAAGCACCGCGTCTCTACTTGCCACGCGCCAGAAAAACGAACGGAATGACAACACCTTGCTATACTCCGAGGATACGGCTAGAGCTAGGTGATGAAGCTATATATGTAAAGATTACTAAACTCTAAGTGTTTTAATCTTACTCTCTCTTTATGTCTTGATATTTTTCTCTAAGAAAAACAAGAACAAGGTTGAAGAAGAAGATGACTAAAGAGAAAACAATTTTCTCTCTCTCTCAAACTCAATGATATGTATAATGCCAAGAAGTGAAGTTCAGGATGAGAGATCAAAGTCTTCTATATATTCTTATTCAACCCACATGAAAACAAATACATATATCATGATTGATTCCCCCATATAATGTATATGATGCTTGTCCCCTCAATCACATGAGATTCCAAAACCATGATGGGGACAAGTCAATACACACACATGGTATTAATGGGGGGGGGCAAGATGAATTATAGGAAGAGTTCGGTTCATTTCGGACTCCCGAGAGTCCAAACAGATAAACTCGAATTCCGTTCCGATGTATTTATATCGTTTAATTAATCCAATTAATTAAACATATCAAATACAAAATAACATAATTAATTTCTCCAAGAAATAATTATATTTATGAATTAAATTAATCACCGAGTAATATATTTAATTCATTTGGCCGTAAATCAATTTATCCAATAAATCGATTTAAACATCCAATGTTCCAAAATTAGATATCCAATATCTAATATTCATAATGAGAGAATTAGCTTTATTCATTCCGTCGCCAATCCTATTGCGCGACTCGGTAGGTCCGTCTCAGTCAGCAATGGGAGGAACCAAAGAGTAGTAGCACCACCTAGCCAGCCTGGCAGCCTACACTGTACCCCAACTGAGAACGAATGATTGGGATCATTCAAGAACCATTCTGTCGTGAATACCGGTAAACGTATAAACCCTTCTTTCAAATGTCCCGATTAAGTTATAGGGTCACGGTCAGTCAAACCATATCTGTACTTGATGCTATGCATGCATTAATGCAAATCGAGATCATCGAGATGTCGTGTATCTAATACAACTAGCTCTAATGCTTTGGCCAAAGACTTATGATCTCATCTGCCAATAACTGCATAGGACATATAACCCGTTCACTAACGGGAGAAAGAATTCTATCTTGGTATTCAGTAGGACCTGCTACTTGCCCGTCAAGATGCACGTCTAGGTTGACCCCCGCCTTCCGGTTTACAGGGTCGAACTACTCTAATGAAAATCTTGACGTCACAAGCACATCCCTACTAAATCCTCAAGTCGAAGGTTCACGAATACCTATCACAACCTTTCGATTCCATCATTGACTGTCCCGTAGTGAAATCCGTGTGACGAATCTAGGGTGAGTCGATTCGAGTATACTAATCTAATTAGCATACCTATAACGTGTGTTCCCACTAACCATTAGTGTTCGACAGGCACTCTCCTTGTCAAAGAACACGTCATACAAGTCTTCACATAAACTTAACGCCCAGTCAAGTTTCATCGACTTGCGAACGATTAAGTATTTGAGCTATAAACCTTTCCAGTGCCGACCCCCTTATCCAATAAGGAGTGGAATGTTTTGCTCTCAAATACACGGACTAGTTTCTACATGTATATTTACGAGTTAGGAATGCCAGTAACTACCAGTAAATAAAGAAACATCCATTGCCTTATATAATTGATTTACATAATTACAAGTGCAATGTCCTCACTCAACATCCTCTGAGTGGCATTCGAGGGCATACTCCTAACAGTGCATACCCCCACAAGTAAATCGGTAAGTCAGTATAGCCCAGCATGGAACGGACCATGTTCAACAAAGTCTGGTTCCTTCTTTCTGACAAACCATTTAAGTGAGGAGTACGTGGAGGTGTTAGTTATGAAACTATTCCATGTTCCTTAAGGAATTCGTCAAACTCCATACTCATATACTCGCCACCTCGGTCCGACTGAAGTGCTTTGATATGATTACTAGTTTGTTTCTTGACTAGGGCCTTGAATTCCTGGAATTTCTCAAAGGCCTCGGATTTATGTTTCATTAAGTATACATAACCATACCTAGTATGATCATCTGTAAATGTAATGAAATATTGATATCCGTCACGTGCTGCTTCCAAAGCACCACATACGTCGGTATGGATTAATCCCGGTTATCGGGCTCTTTCAAAAGTCCCTGTGAAGGGGGACTTAGTCATTTTGCCTTTAAGGCAAGATTCACAAGTAGGAAAGGGATCCGATCCCAATGGACCCAGAAGTCCATATTTTTCCATCTTGTAAACCTTGGTCTGACCAACATGACCAAGTCTAAGATGCCATTTAAAAACATGATTGGTTTCATCCCTACCACGTTTTCTAGTCATAGTATTCACAACTACTTTGTTACTGAGATTTAGATGATATAATCAAGTTAACAATGTAGCAGTACCCACTAGTTTATTTCTGAAATAAATTTTGCAGGAACCATCACCAATGAAAAATGAAAAGCCTTTTCGGTCCATGACCGGAATGGATACAATGTTTTTGTGCCCATTGGGCAAAACAAGTACATCTTCTAAAGTCAAAACAAAACCGGATTCTAAACCCAAAAGAAGTGATCCTATGTCGGTCGCCTCAACACTATGCCCACTTCCGACTGTGATCATAACTTCTCCATCTCCAAGCTTCCTACTTTGTTCCAGATCCTGATTCACGGTAAAAATATGAGAACTAGCACCAGAATCAAGTATCCAGGAAGTAGCAAATACAGTAGCAGAACAATTTGTTTCCAAAACTAAAAGTTCTGTACCTAAAGTGCCATGAAGAATCGGACAGTCTCTAGCCCAGTGGCCCAGCTCACCGCACTTGAGACAAGCATCCTTCTTCTTCTTGTTCTTTGGAACCATTGGGGCCTTGCCCTTACCCTTAAAGTCCTTAACTTGTGGTCCAGTTTGCTTCTTGGTCTTTTTCTTCTTGTTCTTAGACCTCCGAGGTCCAGAAGAAATCACAAGAGCAGACTCCTTCATCCGCGGAGTCTTCATCTGTGAATGAGCGGTCACAAGTTTGTTCATTAGCCCAGCTAAGTTGCATGCAATCTCATTGCAGTTGAAGTTCATAACAAACTGTGAGAAGGAATCAGGGAGAGACTGTAGGATAAGGTCGGTTTGGAGAGAAGTATCCATTTTAAAATCAAGAGCCTCCAATCTCTCGATCATGGATATCATTTTGAGGACGTGTTCCCCAACCTTCTCACCTTCCTTCATCCTTGCACCGAACAGTTGCTTGGATATCTCATATCTAGCGATTCACTGTGCTCACCATAAAGTTCGGTTAAGTGAGATAGAATCTGCCTAGCAGAAGTCATTTTCTCATGAGCTCTCTGAAGCTCATTAGACATGGAAGCCATCATATAAGCACGGACTTTCACGTCATCCTTAACCCACTTTTTGTGGTTTTCAATCTCTTCCTGATTGGCTCGGGTCTGCACAGGAGGCGCCGGAATGTCCGTCTCCAAGACGTATCCCAGTGCCTCTATACTGAGGACAATCATCAGATTGCGGAGCCAATCCACAAAGTTAGGTCCCATTAAGGTGTTCTTTTCGAGCAGAATTGTGAGTGGATTCATTGTCATATTGAGATTTGTCTACATTAAGTATAACAGATTAATTAGTGACTCATTCAATTATGTTCTGAGTATAGAATTAAGGTCTTTTCTATTCTTGTTACCCAGCTCCCACTATTTTTATCGGAATAACACACTCCCATGTGAAATCTGGAAGTATCGTCGTTCTACTTCATAGTGGTGATCGAGTTCTTTATAAATCTTAATAGAGGGCAACCGAACAGGTTTCTAGTCTATCAATTTTCATAAAGTGGTGTCCAACACCAACCCATCTAATGGATGATTCGATCTTCTTTTTCCCCTTGTTCACTCCCCTCAACCTATACGGTTTCTATGGTTCGTGAACAAGTTAAGTTTATACCATCGACGCAAATCAGTTTCACAATTGAATCTTATCCGGCAACCTATCAGGTTTCTAGGGATAAAATTTGCTCCAACCGAAGGCATCCAATGCGCTCCCGGTAATTTATCCGTCCTCCCCGAACGACTACCCCGATAACTCGGAAGCATAGCACATCCGGTTTGGATTTCAATTTCCCGAAAACTCGATGGAGGGAAGGAAAATCTTGAAACCTTATAAACTTAATAATTTGTCGTGGGAGAATTTTCGCGATTAACGTTACACTTTGAACATTAATCATTTAAGCGCGTTTGTGGCATTCATACAATATGAAACAACCATTCACAACCTAGTTGCTACCAACATGTGGTTCATGGACCGTTCCTAGAAAACAAAAACTCCGTAATCTAATTACAAGTCTTCCTCTTGAATCTTAGTCTTCTAGAAATGGATCTTCCTCCGGTCTTCGTCATTACATATAAATTTTACATCGAAAATTGCATCCTAGATACAAACATTTCTAGTAAAATAAATAGGCTCAAAACGGCCTTTACAACCCAATCGAATAAAACGAACGATTCAAAACTAAGTCCACGAACCACATCCCCATTCAAAAACATTCATCCAATAAATACTAAATAAATGGAAAGCGTAGAGATACATTGATCCAATCAACAATACGAACCGATCCAATCGATTCACACAATTGGTAATGTGATAACGTTCAAAATAATTCGGTCGACCATAAATATTCCAATTAATCAAATTTCCCTTATAAAATGAAATACCATAATTCATTTTAATTATATTAAATCCAATTTAACATGAGGGAGATTAATTTTCAAGAATATACGGAAAAATCGAGTCGGGGCAGAAAAAACCTGCCATGGCCGAGTCACTGCCGGTAGCATGCCGGCAGACAGGCCTGGCATGGCCGAGTCACGCTCGGCAGCTGCCGGCCGGTTGCCCAGCAGCCCTGGGCCGCGGCCCTCGGAGCTCGCCGCGCCACCATTACTGATGCCGCCAGGCCGGCCGCACAGCCTGGGCCGCGGCCTCGAGCCACGGGGCCGCGGCCCCCTGCTCCCGGACCCCTCCCGGACCGTCCAACGGCATTTCGGGGCTAGTTTTTCGACCGGATATCTAATATCTATATTCTCCAACATTCATATCTTCAATATAAATCATATTTCCAAGAAATTAAGATTTATATTTAGACATAAACTTACGAAAAATATAACTACAATGAACGTAAAAACATATACCACGATTATGACTAAAATGATTCCAAATCATTCACCATCTAATCGAGCATTCCAAATGCCAATATCGTATATACGATCGCAAGACCTACGCTCCGATACCACTGTTGGGATTCGGCACCTAAAACGAAGGCCCAGCGGAAGTGGTAAAACGAAAATTAATTCGATCTGAATCCCTACGAGGATCGATCGAGCTACGTATATACGAATATATAAACGAAAAACAAGAGTCGTAAGAAACTAACCCTCGAAGTCCGTTAATTAAATGGTAACCTTCTCTTGAGCTATTCCCCAAGCTTTATTTTGATCTCTACGAGTTTAATCCGCTCCAAGCCCTTGAACGATCCAACGCCGAAAGCACCGCGTCTCTACTTGCCACGCGCCAGAAAAACGAACGGAATGACAACACCTTGCTATACTCCGAGGATACGGATAGAGCTAGGTGATGAAGCTATATATGTAAAGATTACTAAACTCTAAGTGTTTTAATCTTACTCTCTCTTTATGTCTTGATATTTTTCTCTAAGAAAAACAAGAACAAGGTTGAAGAAGAAGATGACTAAAGAGAAAACAATTTTCTCTCTCTCTCAAACTCAATGATATGTATAATGCCAAGAAGTGAAGTTCAGGATGAGAGATCAAAGTCTTCTATCTATTCTTATTCAACCCACATGAAAACAAATACATATATCATGATTGATTCCCCCATATAATGTATATGATGCTTGTCCCCTCAATCACATAAGATTCCAAAACCATGATGGGGACAAGTCAATACACACACATGGTATTAAGGGGGGGGGGCAATATGAATTATAGGAAGAGTTCGGTTCGTTTCGGACTCCCGAGAGTCCAAACAGATAAACTCGAATTCCGTTCCGATGTATTTATATCGTTTAATTAATTAAACATATCAAATACAAAATAACATAATTAATTACTCCATGAAATAATTATATTCATGAATTAAATTAATCATCGAGTAATATATTTAATTCATTTGGACGTAAATCAATTTATCCAATAAATCGATTTAAACATCCAATGTTCCAAAATTAGATATCCAATATCTAATATTCATAATGAGAGAATTAGCTTTATTCATTCCGTCGTCAATCCTATTGCGCGACTCGGTAGGTCCGTCTCAGTCAGCAATGGGAGGAACCAAAGAGTAGTAGCACCACCTAGCCACTGGCACCTACACTGTACTTAACCGAGAACGAATGATTGGGATCATTCAAGAACCATTCTGTCGTGAATACCGGTAAACGTATAAACCCTTCTTTCAAATGTCCCGATTAAGTTATAGGGTCACGGTCAGTCAAACCATATCTGTACTTGATGCTATGCATGCGTTAATGCAAATCGAGATCATCGAGCTGTCGTGTATCTAATACAACTAGCTCCAATGCTTTGGCCAAAGACTTATGATCTCATCTGCCAATAACTGCATAGGACATATAACCCGTTCACTAATGGGAGAAACAATTCTATATTGGTATTCAGTAGGACCTGCTACTTGCCCGTCAAGATGCACGTCGAGGTTGACCCCCGCCTTCCGGTTTACAGGGTCGAACTACTCTAATGAAAATCTTGACGTCACAAGCACATCCCTACTCAATCCTCAAGTCGAAGGTTCACGAATACCTATCACAACCTTTCGATTCCATCATTGACTGTACCGTAGTGAAATCCGTGTGACGAATCGAGGGTGAGTCGATTCGAGTATACTAATCTAATTAGCATACCTATAACGTGTGCTCCCACTAACCATTAGTGTTCGACAGACACTCTCCTTGTCAAAGAACACGTCACACAAGTCTTCACATAAACTTAATGCCCAGTCAAGTTTCATCGACTTGCGAACGATTAAGTATTTGAGCTATAAACCTTTCCAGTGCCGACCCCCTTATCCAATAAGGAGTGGAACGTTTTGCTCTCAAATACACGGACTAGTTTCTACATGTATATTTACGAGTTAGGAATGCCAGTAACTACCAGTAAATAAAGAAACATCCATTGCCTTACATAATTGATTTACATAATTACAAGTGCAATGTCCTCACTCAACATCCTCTGAGTGGCATTCGAGGGCATACTCCTAACAGTGCATACCCCCACAAGTAAATCGGTAAGTCAGTATAGCCCAGCATGGAACGAACCATGTTCAACAAGGTCCGGTTCCTTCTTTCTGACAAACCATTTAAGTGAGGAGTACATGGAGGTGTTAATTATGAAACTATTCCATGTTCCTTAAGGAATTCGTCAAACTCCATACTCATATACTCGCCACCTCGGTCCGACTGAAGTGCTTTGATATGATTACCAGTTTTTTTCTTGACTAGGGCCTTGAATTCCTGGAATTTCTCAAAGGCCTTGGATTTATGTTTCATTAAGTATACATAACCATACCTAGTATGATCATCTGTAAATGTAATGAAATATTGATATCCGTCACGTGCTGCTTCCAAAGCACCACATACGTCAGTATGGATTAATCCCAGTTTATCAGCGGCTCTTTCAAAAGTCCCTGTGAAGGGGGACTTAGTCATTTTGCCTTTAAGGCAAGATTCACAAGTAGGAAAGGGATCCGATCCCAATGGACCCAGAAGTCCATATTTTTCCATCTTGTAAACCTTGGTCTGACCAACATGACCAAGTCTAAGATGCCATTTAAAAACATGATTGGTTTCATCCCTACCACGTTTTCTAGTCATAGTATTCACAACTACTTTGTTACTGAGATTTAGATGATATAATCCAGTTAACAATGTAGCAGTGCCCACTAGTTTATTTCTGAAATAAATTTTGCAGGAACCATCACCAATGAAAAATGAAAAGCCTTTTCGGTCCATGACCGGAATGGATACAATGTTTTTGTGCCCCTTGGGCAAAACAAGTACATCTTCTAAAGTCAAAACAAAGCTGGATTCTAAACCCAAAAGAAGTGATCCTATGTTGGTCTCCTCGACACGATGCCCACTTCCGACTGTGATCATCAATTCTCCAGCTCCAAGCTTCCTACTTTGTTCCAGATCCTGATTCACGGTACAAATATGAGAACTAGTACCAGAATCCAGTATCCAGGAAGTAGAAAATACAGTAGCAGAACAATTTGTTTCCAAAACTAAAAGTTATGTACCTGAAGTGCCATGAAGAATCGGACAGTCTCTAGTCCAGTGGCCCAGCTCACCGCACTTGAGATAAGTATCTTTATTCTTCTTGCCTTTTGGAACCATCGGGACCTTGCCCTTTCCTTTAAGGTCCTTAACTTGTGGTCCAGTCTGTTTCTTGGTCTTTTTCTTCTTATTCTTAGACTTCCGAAGTCCAGAAAAAATCACAAGGGCAGAATCCTTCATCCGCGGAGTCTTCATCTGAGACTGAGCGGTCACCAGTTTGTTCATTAGCCCAGCTAAGTTACATGCAATCTCATTGCAGTTGAAGTTCATAACAAACTGTGAGAAGGAATCAGGGAGAGACTGAAGGATAAGGTCGGTTTGGAGAGAAGTATCCATTTTAAAATCAAGAGCCTCCAATCTCTCGATCATAGATATCATTTTGAGGACGTGTTCCCCAACTTTCTCACCTTCCTTCATCCTTGCACCGAACAGTTGCTTGGATATCTCATATCTAGCAGTTCTGCTGTGCTCACCATAAAGTTCGGTTAAGTGAGATAGAATCTGCCTAGCATAAGTCATTTTCTCATGAGCTCTCTGAAGCTCATTAGACATAGAAGCCATCATGTAAGCACGGACTTTTACGTCATCCTTAACCCACTTTTCGTGATTTTCAATCTCTTCCTGATTGGCTCTGGTCCGCACAGGAGGCGCCGGAATGTCCGTCTCTAAGACGTATCCCAGTGCCTCTATACTGAGGACTATCATCAGGTTGCAGAGCCAATCCACAAAATTAGGTCCGATCAAGGTGTTCTTTTCGAGTAGAATTGCGAGTGGGTTCATTGTCATATTGATAGTTATGTCTGCATTAAGTATGATAGATTAATTAGTGACTCGTTTAATTATGTTCTGAGTATAGAATTAAGGTCTTTTCTATCCTTGTTACCCAGCTCCCACTATTTTTATCGGAATAACACACTCCCATGTGAAATCCGGAAGTATCGTCGCTCTACTTCATAGTGGTGATCGAGTTCTTTATAAATCTTAATAGAGGGTAACCGAACAGGTTTCTAGTCTATTAATTTTCATAAAGTGGTGTCCAACACCAACCCATCTAATCGATGATTCGATCTTCTTTTTCCCCTTGTTCACTCCCATCAACCTATACGGTTTCTATGGTTCATGAACAAGTTAAGTTTATACCATCGACGCAAATCAGTTTCACAATTGAATCTTATCCGGTAACTTATCAGGTTTCTAGGGATAAAATTTGCTCCAACCGAAGGCATCCAATGCACTCCTGGTAATTTATCCGTCCTCCCCGAACGACTACCCCGATAACTCGGAAGCATAGCACATCCGGTTTGGATTTCAATTTCCCAAAAACTCGATGGAGGGAAGGAAAACCTTGAAACCTTATAAACTTAATAATTTGTCGTGGGAGAATTTTCGCGATTAACGTTACACTTTGTACATTAATCATTTAAGTGCGTTTGTGGCATTCACACAATATGAAACAACCATTCACAACCTAGTTGCTTCCAACATGTGGTCCATGGACCGTTCCTAGAAAACAAAAACTCCGTAATCTAACTACAAGTCTTCGTTTTGAATCTTCATCTTCTCGAAAAGGATACGGCTTATTACAAGATTATAGGAACTTGAATATAAAGATTATTACACTCTAAGTGTTTAAACTTTTTCTCTCTATTTTTCTCTCAATATTTCTCTAAGAAAATTGAAGGAAAGAATGAACAAGATGAAGATGAAGTTGAAGACCATATGAGAAAACCATTTTCTCTCTCACAAAGTGTAACTCACGGTTGGAATGTGTTGTAGCTAGAGTGAGGAATAGTCTTCAATATATTCTTGTTCCAAATCCCACAAAATCAACTATACCTTTTTTTAAGAGATATCAAATCTCTAAGGTGATTAGTCTTCACCCACCAAAGCAAGACTAAGACTAAAGGTAAGAGATCAAAAAGTGGGGCCGACCTCTAGAAGGAATCCGACGAGTTCGGTTCGTTTCGGACTCCCGAGAGTCCAAACAGATAAACTCCGATTCCGTTCCGATGTATTTATATCGATTAATTAATCCAATTAATTAATCATATTAAATACATAATAACATAATTAATTTCTCCAAGAAATAATTATATTCATGAATTAAATTAATCACCCAGTAATTTATTTAATCTATTAGGCTGTATATCAATTTATCCAATAAATCAATTTAGACATCCAATGTCCCAAATTAGATATCTAATATATAATATTCATAATGAGATAATAAGCTCGATTCATTCCGTCGTCAATCCTATTGCGCGACTCGGTAGGTTCGTCTCAGTCAGCAATGGGAGGAACCAAAGAGTAGTAGCACCACCTAGCCAGCCTGGCGGCCTACACTGTACCCCAACTAAGAACGAATGATGGGATCATTCAAGAACCATTCTGTCGTGAATACCAGTAAACGTATAAACCCTTCTTTCAAATGTCCCGATCAAGTTATAGGGTCACGGTCAGTCAAACCCTATCTGTACTTGATGCTATGCATGCGTTAATGCAAATCGAGATCATTGAGCTCTCGTGTATCCAATACAACTAGCTTCAATGCTTTGGCCAAAGACTTATGATCTCATCTTCCAATAACCGCATAGGACATATAACCCGCTCACTAATAGGAGAAAGAATTCTATCTTGGTATTCAATAGGACCTGTTACTTGCCCGTTAAGATACACGTCGAGGTTGACCCCCACCTCCCGGTTTATAGGGTCGAACTACTCTAATGAAAATCTTAACGTCACAAGCACATCCCTACTAAATCCTCAAGTCGAAGGTTCACTAATACCTATCACAACCTTTCGATTCCGTCATTGACTGTCCCGAAGTGAAATCCATGTGACGAATCGAGGGTGAGTCAGTTCGAGTATATTAATCCAATTAGCATACCTATAACGTGTGCTCCCACTAACAATTAGCGTTAGACAGTCACTCTCCATGTCAAAGAACACGTCATACAAGTCTTCACATAAACTTAACGCCCAGTCAAGTTTCATCGACTTGTGAACAATTAAGTATTTGAGCTATAAACCTTTCTAGTGTCGACCCCCTTATCCAATAAGGAGTGGAACGTTTTGCTCTCAAATACACGGACTAGTTTCTATATGTATATTTACGAGTTAACTGCCAGTAAATAAAGAAACATCCATTGCCTTATATTAATAATTTTACATAATTACAAGTACAATGCCCTCACTCAATCATTCTCTGAGTGGCATTCGAGGGCATACTCCCAACATCTTTATCTATAGCGACTCTTTCCTTCTAGAGTCTTATCATATCCAGGAATCCAGTCCTCTGGGTGGGTTCATTGATCACCCTTCATGTATCTCCACTTTATAGCGGTCTGTTGGGGCAACTTTCCTTCAGTGAGAAGCTTGGAAAATTCATTTGCAGCAGCATCCAACATCAATAATTGAAGATGCGATTCCCAATTAAGTATACAAAAGTACCTCATAAGCTCATTCTACATCCATACTTTTAGCTCATCTGTTGTTGGCTGCCTATTTTTCGGCAAAGGGATCTGGGGCTTTTATATTATATTCTTCCATGGAAAGTTAGGTTACTGGAACTCAGGACTAATTCTAGTTATCTTGTATCCATTCGCTTCTTGGCCTAATCCTGGTCCTGCCAGACGGCGAATCGTTTGAGCAATTATATCCTCCAGAGCAGATTCAAGCTCTTTCTATTTCTCTGATCTCCATCACCTTCCAGCTTCTCGGGACTCTTTCCCCTTTTTGCCACTGTCAAGTTCAGAAACTTTTCCATGGATATCTCAAATCATATCCATTGATTTAACTTGTTTCTCTTGAAGGTATTTAACCAAATCGACAAGGCTGGTGACTGTTATAGACAACTCATCAACTTTGCGGTCATGGCTGATCAGCTTGTCTCTGGTGTGCTCAGGAGTGACAACTATTATGGCTTCAACTACTCCAATCTTCTCTTGTTCCTTCTTGAGAAATAAACTCTTGATGCTCTTTGAAGAGGGCAAGGGCATGATGAATGGCATTTGGGAGTAAGAGTGAGGCATCAGTAACATCTTGTACTACCCCTCGCATATCGAGAAATTCATCCATATCTTTGCCTCGTATCCAATCAAGTTATTTACCGACTTTGTAAAGGGCTTTGACAACTCTATAAATATTGTTTGCTCGGCACAAGCTCCCAAGTGGGATGTACAATCTTCAGTTGTAATCGATAGGGGCAGAGTGTATTCGCCATGTTGCACAATAATGACAGAGCTCTGAGGTCTGGGAGGATCCCCAGGAAGAAAATCATCATCATAGGCGGATTGAGATGAACATGTAGGGAGAGGAACTTATACTTGTTCCTGTTCTGGAGCCTCTATCGGCCCAGAACATTCATATACATATGGGATAGAAGGGATTGATTCCTTTTACTTGTTTTTGGATTCTGTAGCCTGATGTACAGGAGGGACTGATTCCTCATGCTGGCTCTCAGCTTGATCTGGCTGCTAAAAAAGGACTGATTTCTCCTATTAAATGATTGCTTCTTCTTTCTGCATGGGAACATGAGCGACAGATTACTTATATAGAGCTTCATCAGTTTATGGTATAAGAGGGATTGATTCCTCTTGTAAGTGTGCAACTTATTCTTGCACCGGTGGCTTAGGTTATTCTGGATATTGCCTACAGGTCCCATGGCCTTGTGCAGCCTGGATTTTAGCAAACTCTTTCTCATGAGCCTCTTCGTGGATCATCCGTAGGCCTCTCTGCATGGCTTCATCATCACCATTAAAGTCAGGATCGGAGGGATGACTGGGCTACGAGTGCTCTCATGAGATGGTTGCTTCCCTTTCAGTCTTGCTTATTCTTTCTCCACATAATATTTTGCAATTAATTCATGGTAGAACTAATCATCCCATCTGATCAAAGACTTGACAGTATCAGTGTCAGTCACCTCCAAAACAGACAACTCTTCATCCTTCTAAGCAACCTAGTTTTACAGTGTTTCATAATTATCTACCCTGTAATTTCTCCAGATGTTAAATTGTTCAACCGCGGCATCAGTGTGAACTGCCAAGAGTTTTTGATTTATGACCTCCGAATGGGAGGGACTCCCAATATTAATTTAGGCTAATGTACGGTTGGGATCCTCAATGGGTATGGGTGCCCGAGGAGCAGAGGGGTTCCTAACAGGGTGGGATTCCCTGTGCGAAGACGGACTCCTGGTGCCCTGGGGGTAGAAGCGACTTTTGGCTCCAAGGGGGCAGTTCGATTCACATGTTCCTTAAAGTTTCATGAAAACTTGTTCATCCGTCATAGCTGTGGATGGCTCAGGATCTACTGTAGGAACAGCAGGACTTCCTCCATGTGTGCAGCTTCTGTAGTATTTGCCTCTATGGGGACGGTCACTGTAGTAACATCCTCAGGGACTTCTGTAGTCTCCAAGGGAGGTGTAGGAATATGTTCCGTAGGCGGAACCTTAGGGGCCACTTTAGCCGACTAAGGAGCTTTCAGAACAACTTCCGATTTTGCAGTCTCCTTATGAGACTTATGTATCCTTCTATCCTTCTAGACAGTTGTAGACGAACTTATGTCGGGAATAATTTTTTCTTATTGTCGGAATATTCTATTCCACATAATCATAAATTAGTTTTGATGATGAACTAATGATGATAATGATGAGTTGATGATGTTGTCGATCAAAGAAAACAATAATGGAACGAAGCAAAACAACAAGGAGTCGAAGTCGCACAAGCTGGGCAAAAAGAAGATAATGCATACTAGTAAACAAACTAGCACACGCTAAATAGATTACCTAACGTACGCTATTCAACATATATAATGTACGTAATGAGAAATCACCTGAAGGCAGACGAGTGCAGGTGACATGTTTAACGCACGCTACATGATGTGAATAACGCACGCTAAATGACTGAGTTAGCGCACGTTAGGAAAGAAGCTAATGCATGCTAACGAAGGAATATAGCTGTTGTGAAGACTTTCAACATGGAGATCAAGCGGAATCTGAAAAGTGAAGTTTGAATTGAAAAATGAAGTTTGAATAGATAACGCACGCTATGACAAGAACTTAGCGCACGCTAAGTTTGAAATATGTTCGTTAGACAGAAGCGGACAGAAGACTTTTAGCATCAGACCGTTGTAAACGAAGACCACCTAGCGCACGCTGAGGATAAATGTTAGCGCACGCTAATGGAAGAGGTAGAAGCTACAGGACTGAAGAAAAGAACTGTTAACGTATGTAACCATGCAATATTAACGTACGTAAGACGGATTAGCGCATGATAAACAAAGGTAATAGCACATGCTAATGAAGACATCCAGTAACGGCTAGTTGAGGCTTTATGCCTTTAAATACCAAACCATTTGGTATCATTCTACACAACAACTTCAAGGAACTTATACACACACTTGTTATCATTGTATATATTATCGTTCTTGTATTTGTGCTTAATTGATAAGTGTTTGAGTGTTCATACACGAAAATATATATACGGGAGGAAAGATACGGATTGTAGATTGTTATTAGGATCGTTGATCCGGCATTATTATAATCATATCTAAATCCAAGTGAGGTTTGTCTAGTACCAATGAAAATCTAGATAGGTTGTTTCCTTATCCGATAGAGAAGGAAAACAGTTTATCTTGGACCAACATAAAGACAAGATTGTAACGGTTTATCTCGGACCGATAAAAGATGAGATTGTAACACTTTACCTTGGACCGATAGAAGACAAGGCGGAAAAGGTTGACCTTGAGCCTATAGAAAAAGATACAGAGAGAGGATGTAGGCACGTTTGGCCGAACCTCTATAAATCTTGTGTCGTTTATCTTCCATAATTTAATTACGCTTCCGCAAGTGCAAAAGAGTTTGGAAAATCTACTCCACGATATTATCCACCATTCTAAGTGGGGCACCAATTCCCAATATTTGGTATCAGAGCGGGTATCCATATAAGTCGGCTTAACATCCGGGGATAAAAAGATCCAATGGCTCTCCATTTTGCACCGGTCGAAGGTCTTGCCCTAAAACGACCTCCATTATTTGATGGATCGAATTTCATGACGTGGAAGAAAAAATGTCGATATTCATCCGAGCCTATGATGTCGAGCTATGGAAAGTCATATGTCTTGGTCTGAAAATTCCCATGAATTCAAACGGTACTTTCAAAAGCTTTGAAGAGTATGTTGATACGGATTAGAAAACGACCACTATAATTGCAAAGCAACGCGATTATTATTGTGCTCTAAATTCAAAAGAATACAACCGGATATCCTCGTGTGAAAGTGCCAAAGAAATTTGAAAAATGTTAGAGATAACACATGAAGGAACAAACTAAGTCAAGGAGACGAAGATCAATATGCTTTTCCATGACTACGAGCTATTTTTGATGAAGAATGACGAGTCCATAACGAACATGCTCGACCGATTTTGGTCATTACAAATGGACTGGCTTGTTTTGAGAAACCATTAACAAGTAGTGAAAAAAGTGAAGAAAATCTTACGATCACTACCTGTTGAATGGGACGGGACGGTTACGGCGATTATGGAAGCGAAAGATTTATATAATCTTGATTTTAGTGCCCTAGTTGGTTCACTAATAAACTACAAGATAGTTCTTAAATCTCGAAACGCCAAACCGAAACCGAAAGAAAGGTCAATAGCTTTGAAAGCTAAGATGTCAAGAAAAGAAAAAATCCCGGTAGATGAAGACGATGAAGAATCGGCATATTATGCCAAGAACATAAATAAGTTTCAAAACTTATTAAACCGGAGAAGAAAAGATATCCAGTCGCACGCCCGGAATGATTCGAAAAGATCCGACAATAACTGTCGAAATTGTGGCAAACCCGGACATTTTGTGAAAAATTGCTATAGCTCAAATCCTAAGAAAGAACTTCTTATAGCCAGGTGGAGTGACGAAGAGGAATATGATGAATATATTCAAACAATCTCGCACTCATGGCAAGAAGTTCACTCGACGAAAGCGATGTCGAAAGCCAAGTATTTTCTCTCAAGACGAACTTTTTGAAGCATTCGAACTTTTGTATAAGGATTATCAAAATGCTTTACTTGATAACAAATCCCTAAAAGCGAAAAATAAATTATTGGAAATCAAAATTTCCAAAATGAAAGAAAAAGGGGAAGTTTTTGAAACCAATCATTCTCAATGTCTTGAAAATGAGAATAATCTAAAGAATGATTTGTTAAAAGTTCAAAACGAACTTAAGAATTTAATGAATAAATCTTCTTGTGGTAACGGCAAATTTGAACAATTACTTTCCGTTCAAAAAATTTCATTAAATAAACAGGAGTTAGGATTCAAACCGTGTAATAAAACCGAATCCATAAATTTTAAAATACTCCGATGTGATAAATATTTAAAAATTGGGCATCATATTTCAAATTGCAAAAGTCCACGACGGATGATAAAAATTAAAAAAGTTTGGATTCCTAAAGGAACCACAATACCGAATATCGTCTACGTTTCTAAAGATAAACCAACTCTCGGTTGGATCCCCAAAAATCAAAATTAATATTTCATCAATTGATATTTTTTATAATTGATATTTTCAAAATTGGTATTTACTCAGGGGAGTTATACTTTTAAAATGGAAAGATGTATTTTTTAGGGGGGGGGTTTACCCGTTGTCATACTTAATGTATTAATTTTTATTTATTTATTATGAACTGTTTGATTATGACAAAAAGGGGGAGAAAAATGTCGATAAAATGATGAGAGAAGAAGAATACGAGTCATGGAAGAATGACGAGAGAAATATAATACCGATCATGAAAAGGAGAGAAAAGACGAATGAGAAGAAAGTCGAAAATAAAAGAAGAAGTTGAAAAAGAAAAAATGAGGAGTTGAAAAGGAGAAAACAAAAGATGGGGAGAAGAAAACTAATGAAACGGACAAAGCTGAAAACTTTGATCTGTAATATTTTATATTTTTGCAGGTATATAATCCCACCGAAGGTTGTTGTTTTGTCATCATAAAAAAGATGGAGATTGTTGGAATATTCTATTCCACATAATCATAAATTGGTTTTGATGATGAGCTAATGATGTTAATGATGAGTTGATGATGTTGTCGATCAAAGAAAACAACAATAGAACGAATCAAAACAAGAAGGAGTTGAAGTCGCAAAAGCTGGGCAAAAAGAAGATATCGCACACTAGTAAACAAACTAGCGCACGCTAAATAGAGTACCTAACGTACGCTATTCAACAGCTATAACGTACGTAATGAGAACTCACCTGAAGGCAGATGAGTGCGGCTGACATGTTTAACGCACGCTACATGAAGTGAATAACGCACGCTAAATGACTGAGTTAGCACACGCTAGGAAAGAAGCTAATGCACGCTAACGAATGAATATATCTGTTGTGAAGACTTTCAACACGGAGATCACGCGGAATCTGAAAAGTGAAGTTTGAATTGAAAAATGAAGTTTGAAGAGATAGCGCACGCTATGACAAGAACTTAGCGCAAGCTAAGTTTGAATATGTCCGTTGGACATAATACTTTTAGCATCAGACCATTGTAAACGAAGACTAGCTAGCGCACATTAAGGATAAATGTTAGCGCACGCTAACGAAAGAGGTATAAGCTACTGGACTAAAGAAAAGAACAGTCAACGTACGTAACCATGCAATATTAACGTACGTAAGATGGATTAGCACATGCTAAACAAAGGCAATAGCGCACGCCAATGAAGACATCCAGTAACGGCTAGTTGAGGCTTTATGCCTATAAATACCAAACCATTTGGTATCATTCTACACAACAACTTCAAGGAACTTATACACATAATTGTTATCATTATATATATTATCGTTGTTGTATTTGCACTTAATTGATAAGTGTTTGAGTGTTCATACACAAAAACATATACACGAGAGTAAAGATACGGATTGTAGATTGATTCGGTGTTATTAGGATCGTTGATCCAGCATTGTTAGAATCATATCTAAATCCAAGTGAGGTTTGTCTAGTACCAATCGAAAGCTAGATAGGTTGCTTCCTTCTCCGATAGAAAAGAAAAATGGTTTATCTTGGACCGACATAAAGACAAGATTGTAATGGTTTATCTCGGACCGATAAAAGATGAGATTGTAATGGTTTATCTCGGACCGATAGAAGACAAGGCAGAAAAGGTTGATCTTATGCCTATAGAAAATGATACAGAGAGAGGACGTACGCACGTTTGGCCGAACCTCTATAAATCTTGTGTCGTTTATCTTACGCAATTTAATTTTGCTTCTGCAACTGCAAAAGAGTTTGAAAACTCTACTCCGTGATATTATCCACCATTCTAAGTGGGGTACCAATTCCCGACACTTATTAATGGCCTTTCTCTTCTTCTCCTCTCCAGCCTTGTTCTTTCACTTACATCTTGAGGATCACTCGACTTCGGGCATGGAGTTTGGATCAGGCCTATTTTCAATGGGTATTTCCTTGTTCTATGAGGTGGGCTTGGTTCCATCTAGAAACTTTCCGACTAGTATCTTCTTTGCAGAAGGAGATTGTTAGATTCCAGAATCAATGAGAATGTAGTTTAGCACTAGACCAAAAGTTTTTTAGTGGTCTCCGGCTTCATAGCTTCCTCCCAGAGACGTTGAAAAACAACTTGGCACTAATTGACTTTTGGCAACTCATTATTTCCATCGTCATCCTAAATCAGAGACCGGTACATATTTCAAATACTCCAGTACGGTTTTCAACAACCCTGCAACAAAACTCATGCAAATAGAAGTAAGGCAGGGTGAAATTTTTCTTATGGCAAAGATAGGGGTTTACGACATTAGGGTTGCTAGTGAGCAATTTCTAGTAGGATTCAATGAGATCATCTCCAAAATTCTCCAGTTCCTCGAGTGTGAGGCTATCAGATGGAAGTTTGTATAACTTTTCCAAAAACTCTCGTGTGATGGAGATCTCTCTATCTTACGCAGTGCTCACAATATCCATCACCGATGAGCCTTTCTTGTCTGATTTGTATGTGAACACAATGTCAAGATAGAATTCATCGACTATAGATTCATCATATTTCTCAGGATGTAGACTTCACAGCCTGTACAATCCTTGTTGTTTCACACGAGTAATAACCGTGTTCATCGCGCTCATATCCTTTGACTCCAATATGATCCGCTCTTGAAGGATGGATCTGGAAAAAGATCCTGCTGTCTATCATAGAGTCTTTTTTCTTTATGGTTTGAGATGAGGTATGAGAAGATGTCATTGAAAGTAGTTGAAGAAAGGAGATGAAAAATTGCAGAAAATCGTAAGTATAAGCCTTGTATGCTATAGGCTCGTACTATTGCAAAAAGCAGTAAAGAGTCTTTATGTCAACATACTTGCCCTTTTCTAGGTGATGGAGGTCTAGGTTACAGCGAACAATAAGATTTAGGGGATATGAATGGTTTTTGAATGACCGTTCATGATAGTTCAACACATAACTAGTACGTCTTATCAATTAATTTTGAAAGTTAATGCCTGCCCCACCTCTAACACATCACAACCTCCGCTATTGCATGATTAGGCGGTTTAAATATTTTGAAATTGTGGGTTTCGAGGCTTCAAAGTTCATATGCCGTTTCATTAGTGAATAGAATGTTCCAACAATCTCCCCATTTTTGATGATGACAAAACAACAATTCTTCGATGGAATTTATACCTGCAAAAATATATATAAAAAATATACAGATCAAAGTTTTTGGCTTTGTCCGTTTCGTTAGTTTTCTTCTCCCATCATTCCTTCTCTTTTTCTCTTCTTCTCCCTTGTTATATTTTTTCTTCATTTTTCTTGTCATTCTTCTCCCCTTTTTTGTCATTAGCAAAAAGTGCATGAAAATCATAAAATCAATGAAAAATAAATAAAAAATCAATGGGTAAAACTCCCCTTGAAAAATATCTCCCCTTTTTAAAAAATAACTTCCCCTGAGTTAAATACCGATTATTAAAATACCAATCGAAGAAATATATTAATTTTGAATTTTGGGGATACAGCCGACTCTTGGTCATTTTTCATTAGGTAAATAGACGATATTCGGTATTATGGTTCCTTTTGGAATCCATATTTTCTTAATTTTTATCATTCGTCTTGGGTTTTTACAATTCGAAATATGATGCCCGGTTTTTAATGGGGTATTTTTAAATTTAAGGATTTGTTTTTATTGCTCGGTTTGAATCATAATCCTTGTTTGTTTAACGAAATTTTAACTGAAAGCAATTTTTCAAAATTGTCATTTCCACAAGAAAATTTGTTCGTTAATTCTTTAAGTTCGTTTTGAACTTTTAATAAATCATTCTTTAAATTATTTTCATTTTCAAGACATATAGATGATCGGTAGCAATAAATTTCCCTTTTTCTTGTAATTTGGAGATTTCGTCTTCCAAAAATTTATTTTTCATCTTTAGCGATTTATTATCTTTCAACGAATTTTGAAAATTCGTATGTAATTGTTCGAAAGCTTCAAATAACTCATCGTGGGATGAGGTACTTACCTGGCTTTCGACGTCACTATCGTCGTATGAGCTTCTTGCCATGGGTGGGAGATTATTTTGAATATAATCTTCTTCTTCATCTTCGTCACTCCACGTGGCTATAAGCACTTTCTTCTTGGAAGTCGAGCCTCGGCAATTTTTAGCAAAGTGGCCTGCTTTTTCACAGTTTCGCCAAGTATTGTCGAATTTCTTTGACTCGTTCCGGTCCTGCGAGATGCCTTTTCTTCTCCGGTTTATAAGTTTTGATACATATTGATGTTTTTGGCATAAAATGCCGATTCTTCATCATTATCATCCACCGGGATAATTTCTTTATTTCTTAACATCTTAACTTTTAAAGCTATGCCATACTTTTCTTTTCTCATCCCTTTCCTGTCGCTCAGCTTCAGGTAGCTTGCGGACCTTGGGATGTGGAAACTGTTCGCATAGTGTCTTGGCTTTTTAAATTTATAACATAGGTTAGAATCTCCTTTTGGTGGCAACTCCGTACTCACCTTGGTTGAGTATTTTGGCTTGTAGGGAGACTTTTCGAATTCTTTTTATCAATTTCATGAATTTATGCATGGGTAGAGCCATATCATCTTGTGACAGTTCATCATCATCATCTTTTACAGCTCTGGAAGTACGAGGAGCTGAGTTGTGCTTCCTATCGGATACAGCATCCAGTGTTGTAGTCATGATGGGAATCACCCGATGGGAGTACTCTTTGCCCAAAGCTTCAAGTTCACCGACGAATGTAGTGAATTTGAGGTCGAGATCCTCAAGAGTTTCGGTAGATTTCATTTCAAAAGACTCAAATTCTTGAGTCAGTTTTGACTTTTGTCTTCTTTGGAAAGCTTAGTGCCTTCACAAATCTCTTGAGTTTATCCCAGATTTCCTTAGCTGTCTTGCAGCTTTTTACCTTAGAGAACGTGCCTTTATCGAGAGTGACAAACAACACACTCACCTGGCAGCATTATCCAGGCCCGCTCTCTTTTTGTCATCAGTTGTCCACTGGTCTCGCGGCTTCTCCAGCATTTCCACGTAAGGTTGGCCTTCCATCCTTGGAGCTATATTGACCTTCAATATCTTGATAGGTCCTTACTTTATCACGCAAGTGTTTTCTTCATGTTGTTGGAATTCGATAATTAAAATCGAGTTACGCAGTAGAAAAATAAAATATGTCTAGCCGGATAAAAATTGAACCCCTAAGAGGATCGATCAAGCATCATATATCGAATATAAATAGACGATGATAAAATTAAAGAAATCATACTCTCGTAGTTCTTTGATAATTTTACTTGATGAAAAAAATTGAGCCAAGATTCGCAAAGTTCCCGAGCAACGAAAACCTCTGTTCCTTCATACTGAGCTCATTCCCAACACATGCATGGCTGCAAGATGGGTTTCCATCCTGATTCTCTAGTCTCAAATTCATTTATAGAATACATAGGAACTTTGTTGATCATAGATGAATCTATACTAAGAGATAAGAAATGATTTTGAAACACCAAATATGCAGTTTTTTTAAAATTAGTGATTTTAGATCTGGTCCGGACTAAAATTCAAAATCGATTGATTCTTAGGAGAACCAACCGCTCTGGTACCACTTGATAGTCACAGTATACTTAAATGATAACTTAGAGGGGTTGGTGAATAAGTTGTCCCCTTTTTCGAGAATAATTGCAATGCGGAAGTCTTTTCAAATGTGTTGTTGTAGTCACAACAACTAGATATGCTTCTGTTTTCTTGGTGCTTACAGGGTTTCCAGAGTAAGCATATAATAAAATCACTGTAGTGTGCTGAAATAAATAAACAAGTAAATAACATAGTATTTAACGTGGTTCGAGGCAACATCCTCCACGTCCACATGGTCTCCACACAGAAGGCTTGTTCATTAGAAACAAAGGCGTACATAACTGTATTGATTTTAACTAAAAACTTCAAGTTGTATCGTTCTCACAGATTGATACACGTGACTCCAGCTTGGGTTGTTCACACGGATTAGCTGTAGGTAGATGTACCTGGGATTTCAGGCCCGCCGGTTTTGGCCCTAAACAGGCCCTAAGTCAACGATTTTAGCCCGGGGCCGCCGATCAACGGGCCCGAACCGGACCGGGACCGAAAAGCTAGGGCCGAGCTAGGGTCGGGGGGAATTAGGACCGAGGACCGGCGGTTAGGGCCCGCCGGTCCTAAAAGGCCCGTCGGTTTGCATCGGCCCGCCGGGCCGGCGGACGGCCTAACTGAAAAATCGAGAAAAAAAAAAAAGCGGATCCAGTGGCGCTACAAGCTACCATGCCAACGGCTCCTTCCAAAAAAATAGTCATTGTGACCACCTTTCCACCCCCAAACTTCCCCATTAATCCCCCATTTTCCCTACCCATCCCCACTATAAATACTACATCTTCCTAACTCAAAATTCACCAATAATCACACTCTAATTCTCTCTAAAAATTCAATCTCTACTCTCTCTACTATACTCTCTATTCTACTATCTCCATGTCTACCTCAAAGAACAACAACAACAAGGGCAAGGGCAAGGCCATTGAACTTGGCCAACGAAGTGGAGGAGGAAATTTTCAACCTCAAAGGCCTAGAAGGGCCGATTTGGTGGAGGAAATTTCTAGACAAGTCGCCGAACGAATTCAAGCCGAAGAAGATGCCCGATTTGAAGAGATGGTTCATATGATGGAGAGCACGGGATACGAATTTCGTGGCTCAACAAATGATGATGAACATGAAGAGGACGAAGAGCACGAAGAAGACGAACAAAACCAACCTCCTCCTCTGCCAACAAGTAAGCCTAAGCCTCTCAAGTCCGAAATCTTCGGTAAACATTTTAAAAGAGAATTGGCTCCTATCAACGAAGGAGAACCTCCTTTATCCGATGGTCGAAAGAGATTCATTGCTTATTGCAACTATTGCACAAAGCACTACAAATGGATCGAGAAGGGAGGCTACGGAACACTACAAAGGCACATGGAGGGGTTTCATCCATTCGAGTATGGAATATCTACTACTCAAACGCAAATTCGAGGTACTACTAGTTCAACTTCGGAGACGGGTATGTCTTCTTCCGCTTTATTTAAATTTGAAAAAAATCGATATGAAGATGCTTGTGCTAGATATTGTGCCATGGAAAAACAACCTTTTAATTATGCGGATAGAATAACGTATGAAGCTTCTTATAAAGATTGTTTGGGGCCCAATGTTAGCAAGGTAGCTAGAACTCAAATGCTTAAGAGAATTAGGAGACAATGCTTTGACAAAAAACAAGATTTAATGAAATATTTAGTTCGTTTGTCTCAAAAAGTTTCTATTTGTGCCGATGTTTGGACCGATGCTTATAATAAAAATAGTTACATGGGAATCACTTGTCATTGGATTGATGCAAAATGGATTATGCAAAAACGTTTGATTGCCTTTAGGGAGTTTGAAGAGCCTCACACGGCTCAAAATATTGCTTTAATTATTATTACGATTTTAAATGAGTATTGTTTGGTTAACAAGGTATTTTCTGTTGGTTTTGATAATGCATCGGCGAACACCGCTAGTATTCCGGAACTTGTTGAAGCATGTGCACCATCATTTGAAGGAAAATATTTTCATTCTAAATGCATTTGTCATATTTTAAATTTATGTGTTCAAGATGCGCTTAGTATTTTTCAAGATTCCGTTGTTCCTATTAAAAACGTCGTTAAGTATTTGCACAAATCAAACACTTTGGGGAAAAAATGGCAAAAATATTGTCGTGCAAAGGGCATTGTTTATACTTGTTTCAAATTAGATGTATCTCATCGTTGGAACTCTACTTATGAGATGATTAATAGTACACTAGAGTATAAGAGTTATTTATGCGATTTTTTTAGGAAAGAGTTCTCAAATATGCAATTAGTTCTTAATGAGAGTCATTGGGATTCATGTATGGATTTGTATCATTTGTTAAAAGTTTTTCATAATGCTACTAAACAATTATCGGGTGTTTATTATTGTACTTCCGTTAAAGTGTTGGAACATTGCATGTATATTGCCTAGTCTTTTAAGAGTTGTTGTAGTAGGCCAAACATGCAAGGTGTGATTTATTTTATGGTTCAAAAATGGCTCAAGTATTTTAGGGAGATTCCTATGGTTTTCTTACTTGCTAAGTGCTTAGATCATAAATGGAAGTATGATGGTGTTTGTCAAATGCTTGGTATTTATTATGATGCTTTTGCTCAAATGGACTTGAGTGATGTTGTAATTGATGGTGAAGGGGTCTTCTTTGATCTTCCTTCCGTGCCACAAATCAAGATAGATCTTGATAGGAGTTTGAGATCTATTTTTCAAGAATATAGATTAAAACATGGTAGTGAGTTTCCTTCTTCTACAATGCCTTCATCTATGATGCATTTATGTGATTTTCCTTTTGAGATGAATGAAAGTGATCCTTTAGTTCAACAAATGCATGGAATGATGCAAAATAGAAGCAATGAACTTCCAATGGGGCAAGGTAATAGTGAATTAGATATGTTCTTGCAAACTCGTTTTGTATTTGGTGTTGAAGATAGTGGTCCGTCGATCGATGTGTTAAAGTGGTGGTCGAAGAGAGAGGAGTACCCAATACTCTCCATCATTGCAAAGGAGTTATTTGTCGTCCCGGCATCCACCGTTTCCGTAGAACAAGCCTTTAGCATCGGAGGACTTATGCTAGATCAAAGAAGATCAAGGATGAAGCCGGCGAACATTGAAGCTACCATGTTGCTCGATGATTGGTGTAGGGCCAACCTTAGAGCTCAAGAACCGGAATGGGACGATACAAATGAGAGCGAAGATGAAGCCTTCACCGAGACGGATCGATCGGATGTGGAGTAGAGAGCTCAGGTCCTTTATTATTATTATTTTTTCATTTCAAGAATTCAAGTGTAAAACTCCTTAAATTGTGCTTAACTTATTTGTTGTAATTTTCCTCATTTTTAATGCAAAATTATTGTGTCCTTATTCATTTGCAAAATTATTGTGTCCTTATTCATTTGTAATTTTCCTCATTCTTAATGCAAACTTATTTGTTATAATTTTCCTTATTCATCTTTCAACAATTTAATGAGTTTTTAAATATTTAAAAAAAATCAAAACATTAAGAATTATTATTTTCTATTTATAAAAGTAATAAATATACAAGAATAAAATAAAAATAATAATAATAAAAGTAAAAAAAAAACTGGGCGGCCCGGCCCGGGACCGCCGATTTTAGCCCGGCCTGATCGGCGGGGTTTCTAGCCTAAGACGGCGGTCGGGCTAGTTTACGGTCCGGGCTCGGTCCTTTGTTTTGGGGACCGAGGACCGCCGGTTCGAGGCCCGAAACCGGCGGTTTCGGCCCGGCAGCACATCTAGTTGTAGGCTATCTGAACTCTGCCTTCTTCTTACATAGATTGGAATATCCGTTCGTCTAAGCTTTCTTTATCACACGCAATTCAGAATGAGCTTGCTTTGATAGTCCACACACGACTAACCCCCAACATAGATAAGGGTAGAATAAATGCCGAATGACAGTTATAGTCTTTAAAACTCTTGGTTATAGTGTGTTGTTCACTTTGTTGAGGGCCTTATCAATTTGTTCACTGTAGAAGATTATAGGCTGAAAAGAGATAGTTTGCTCTTTAAATTGTAGGAATTGTGAGTTGATAAGTTTCTGAGCATGTCATCTAGTTGGGCTATTTATAACCTTAAAAATAGATCCGTTATAAATATAGTCATTGGCCGGTTGGTGAAATATGGAAGCTTTAGATTAGCGTTTGATGAATATTCGAAATAAATTAATCCATCGTGTTAGCATTAAATACTTTAGACATTATTTTGGCCTTCAAATGCTCTACATGCGACAGAATTGGCCGCATTAAATATTGTCATTATCAGCATTAAATGCTTTTCAAAACCTCGAATATTTGTGGATATAAATTAATTTAATCATAGTGGCTTGAAGTCTAAGTACTTATCCTATTGACTTTTACACTTTACTTGTCCTAAGTAAAGCATAAATCAATAATGTTGTAGCCAACTAGATACTTTGATGTAAACTGAACTCCTTCAATACTCTGTAGGATGATTGTTGTTGGAATGAGCTCCATGAAGCGAGACTGTACGATGTTACTGTTGTTCTGCTGCACTTATCAAAATCCAAGAGGAATTTCCCCAGCAAACCGTGTATTAATATTTGTATTATATTTTTTGCGTGATTGCATTAAATGACGACTATGTGGCTAATTAT
Organism: Orobanche coerulescens; assembly: GCA_033398695.1. Taxonomy (NCBI): domain Eukaryota; kingdom Viridiplantae; phylum Streptophyta; class Magnoliopsida; order Lamiales; family Orobanchaceae; genus Orobanche; species Orobanche coerulescens. Next base: position 90,690,977 of record CM065803.1, read on the forward strand.
TTAGAATTTATGTTGTTTGGAGTAGATTGTATAAATGTGTTAGCTAACAATTACGTGTTGGTATTTAACTATGGGTACGATCTTATTAATATGATTTTGTGCACTTGTATTGTTTTGTGACTCAAGGGTTCGTGTTGACGATTATTGTGAAATTGATTAAATGGACTTCATGGTGATTCTATGGAACTGGAAATCGGTGTATTATTGGACAGTTAATATTTGTTGGATTGATCATAAATATGTTACTCCTTGATAGGAATATATATAGACTAAAGTTGCAACTTCTAGCAAGTTCCTTGACAGTGTTATTATAATTAATGCCCGGAACATGTGAAATTGTGAAATGTTAAGTGTGTATGAGTGGTTTGTCCACTTGCGATGGGTCCGACATGGCGTATGGGGTCTAGTACCAATGAGTCTTGTCATGCCCCCAACATCGAGTAGGACGAGGGCGCAACGCGACAGTACAATCACTCGAGATATACGATCATAATTGAATGGTATATAATGGAAGTAGAATAAATAGCTGAAACAATTTAGCGTGAAATTCAGCCCGATGTATCAATTCTCACAACCAACGATAATAAATACTTCAAACCACGATTGAATATAATAGTAGTGGAAATAGTTATTCAAACGGAACAAAATCCTATTATTACAAAAGACAACACAATACCATAATAGCATTACAGACATAAGTCTTGACAGCGGAATAAGGTATTAAGTCAATACAAAATCCATTAAAGTCTTCGACAAATTAATTCGGTTCCTTCTTCGTCTCTCCTTAGACATTCTGTTCTTCATTTGGTTTAAAAATCAAACCAGTGTCTCAGCGAGTGGATTTCTGTGTGCGAGTGTAGCTTGTTTTTTTGATAAAAACGTTATTGTGATGGCATGCCTCGATATTTGAAAAATAATGCAATATGGTAGAAGTATTATTTTAGAAATATCAAGATATTTTCTGCAATAATCTATAGCTATATGAGAACAACTGTATCCAGCCCCGTGGATAATAAATAGAAACAATCAATTAGTTAATTAGTCCACCAATACATTTTAGCTTCGGAACCTGCTGATTTGGACTTGGAACCTAAGCTTTTACTTGTGGCTCCCAACAATTTAGGTCGTCGCCGTAGTATTTGGACGATCGCCCTAGTAGTTTGGTCGCTAAGCCCAATCACATTATATCTTATCTGGATAGAACACATCATGATCGTGGGTCTTTCTCCCTGATCATGTCATAATAGTGATTATCCCATATCTACGACCTAGGTCCCTCGGAACACTCCATTCCACTATTATGGGAATAGGCAACAACGGCACCCTCATAAAGGACCACAGTCGCGCTGTTCAATCTAGGATTCGGTCTAACCGTCCTGACTCAATTTTGGGATTCGAGAGGTAACTCCTACAAGTTCAAGAGGTGGTACCCAGATTGTGAGGTGACACTCCATCTCGTATGGGTTCAAGAGGTGGCTCCCGTCAGAAGACGTGACACTTTGTCCCATCGAGTTCGAGACGGCCCCATCCGTGGCACTTTACTTGTATAGCACTTAGTTCTCGGACCAATCACAAGTATCAGATAGACATGATATAATGCATTCTCAAGCGCACGATATTTTAATCACACAAGTGATAATAAGACTTGGTATATATTGGTTACGCATTAAGGTTCAAGTATTTGAATTGTGGCACGAGTGTTAAGAATTAGACACTTATATTAAACTTACGTAATGATAAATTAGCATTATTTGATTTCAAAATAGCTAACGAGTTCAGAGGAGTTTGAGTTAGTTGAATTGGCACAAAAATTGGTTTGAAAATTGAATTTTTGGTTGTTACGTTTTCATCCCAATTTTTCTAGGTTATTATCCCGAGGGCATTAATATTTCCAAATTAATTCGGATGATGGTAAAATTTTATGAGGTGGTTCGTTTAAACCTAAGAATTCAGAATTTATAATTGTTTCCAGAAAATTCGTAATTTATTCTAGAACTTTTATTTCTTTTATTTTTACCCCAATATTAAGGTAATTAACAATTTTAACCCCTTTAAATTTGAAAAATAAATTCCGATTATTACGAAACGTTACGAGCAAAATACTTATACTTTAATAAACCTCGTTTTTAGTCTAGAATCATAAAATTAATTTCTGTCCCAGTAATCTTGTAAAAATTGTATTTTGATCCCAAAATTGTTTGAGAAAATTATGTTTTAACCCCTAGACTTAGGAAATGGATTCCGACTTTTATAAAACTTCATGGTCAGCAAGTACATATTTACTTAAATTATATTTTCAGTCCAGAAGTACTATTTTTAACCTCAGGCCCGAAATTTTTCTAGGATTTATAATTTAACCCAAATTATTTGTTTTGTGTCATTTAGTCCGTAGACTTAGAGAACGAACTCCGTTCCGCAGACAGAATATATATACATAAATATATATTTATTTATGGTCCAATATAATTTAATTTTTTAAAATTAAGTTCTATTCCATCTTTCTCAAGAAATTGCAATACATGCACTCTAAATTCTAATTTTCTCTTTTATATCTTGATTCGCCACAAATAAATTATCTAAACACCATATGACAACCACATAACACATATATAATCACCATCAAGTCATAAGTACAAAAATTTGAATGATCATATAACATGCACATGAATTTTTCTATAATAATCTATTATACCAACAAAATATAATTTTTTGCATGTAAATTATAATTTATCACCATATTTTTTAGTCAATAATTATTTTTTCGGCTAAGTCTTCTTTGGGAATATGACTTGGGTCAAATCACTGCATCTACAAATGACTTCGTACTTTTGCGAGTGATCCTAAATTTGTACAAAGTGCATTTAGGTTGAACCTCTGCTTTGAAGCTTTTATGATTGAGTATGTGATTTGAGTTCTGGTTCTCAGGTTTGGTTGAGTTTAGATCGCTGTTATGTTGTCGGGCATGATGGGTTTTGGGATTTATAAGAAAAGATTGTGGATCGATGTTGGTTTGCAGGGGATTCAGAAGTCATGGGTTCGGGCTTCAGACTTCAGGCCTGATTAGCCATGGCTTGGATTGCCGATTTAAAGATATCGCTCGGATAGGTAGCACAATGGCGAATTGGTTCGCGGTTGGCAAGATTTTGAGACTGATATTCCTTAAGTTGTTGAACAATCTCAAATTGGGTTGTCTCCATAGAGTTAACAACCCAATAAATCTAACGAAAAATTCAAAATTATACGGCCCACATCTCCACTGCATCATGTTTAGAAAAAATGTATTTATATTTTAGGCTCAAATTCAAACTCGTGATATATTTTTGGGAGAATTAAAAAGTATCTTTAGTTTTCTATGAAGATATTTTTTCAAATGTTTCATGTTGACTTTCTATGTTTTTTCCTTTACTGTTTATATACTTGTATCTATGCTAAATGTTTCATGTTACTTTCTATGTTTTTCTTTGTTGTTTATTTACTTGTATCTATATTACCTCACATTTGTTATTATATTACTTTTATAATATTCTGATGTTTCAAAGAAGACTAAAATATGTTTGAAATAATTTTAAAATAGAAGTCTAGAAAAATGTGTGGACCTAAAAAATAATACAAAAATATGAACCTAAAAATATCATTTTGGCAAGTTCTTGGATATAAAGGTGGGCCGGGCGGATTGGGAATAGGGAGTCCAGAAACGGCCCATGTTTGTGGTGGACTGGGCTTGGACTGGGCGGCCGCAGCCCACTGCCCGCTCATTCCGGGTTGTCCGTGGACCGATTTGAGTCGGGACGGATACTTAAAAAAAAAATTAAAAAAACATGTTTTGAATTTAAAAAATATGTTAACATTAAATTAAAAATCAACTTAAAAAAATCTATTTTGAATTTTTGAAATAAATTAGTTAACATTAATTAAAAGTCAATTCGAAAAATCTATTTTGAACCAAAAAAATTAACATTAATTTAAAAAATCCATTTAAAAAAATTCATTTTGAATTTTAAAAATTTATTAAAATTAAATCAAATGGGGAGAAAAAGGGGGAAATTGGACATGGACTTATAAAATTTTAATTATTTTTTAGAATTTAACTAAATTTTTTAAAATTAAGTTGCCTACGTATCTTATAAAATGTCCACGTAGTTCGTTTTACTTAACTCTTTACTTACCTGAAGCTTGAAGGCCGGACGATGTGCTCAATCATCGTGTTGGCCACTCGCTGAATGCCCGATTTGGTCCATCATCATACACGAATCATTATCCTCGTGCTTCTTCTTCTATCCTTTCTTGTTGATGTTTTTCTGCTGGTTTCCAATATTTTTTACAAACCAAAATCTTCACAGCATCCGGCGATAAAGATGTTTGTTTACCTGTTATAACTCTTTTACCTGCACTAAAAGCGGACTCCGAAGCAATTGTTGAGACTGGAAATACAAGGAGATCCCTTGAAATTTTAGCCAATAAAAGAGATTGTTCTTCACGTAATTCTACTATTATAAAATCTCCGCATCAAGCTCATACGAATACGTAAAATACTCATTTAAATTTAACTAGAAGAACTTGAGCAAGTAGAGCTTGACAATGGTTTTGGTTATTTGAAAAGAATTGAAGATGTAAACAGATCAATTCTACCTTTACTATTTGAAGTTAACCGAGAGGCTAGAGCCTCCGATTTATATTTTTTAATGTACAAATTAACTAATGAAGCTAATATTTTGATATACTTATTTACGTACTCCTCACTATCAAAATAAGTATTACGTAATGCATTATAATAATAATCAAGAAGATTACTGAGTGCTTCTTTTTTAACACCCAGGTCAAGAAGATTGTGGGTTGATGTTGGTTTGGAGGGGAATCGAAAGTCATGGGTTTGGGCTTCTGACTTCAAGCCTGATTAGCCATGGCTTGTATTGCCAATCTAGAGATGTCGCTCGGGCAAGTGGCACAACGGCAAACTGGTTCGTGGTTGGCCAGATTTTGGGACTGATATTCCTTTAGTTGTTGAACAATCTCAAATTGGGTTGTCTCCATAGAGTTAACAACCCAATAAACCTAATGAAAAACTCAAAATTATACGGCCCACATATCCACTGCATCATGTTTAGAAATATATATATTTTTATTTTAGGCTCAAATCCAAATCCGTAATATATTTTCTCAGAGAAATTTAAAAAGTATCTTTCATTTTCTATGAAGAGTGTTTCAAATGTTTCATGTTTACTTACTATGTTTTTTTTTCTTGTTGTTCATATATTTGTATCTATGCTAAATGTTTCATATTTATTTTCTGTGTTTTTCTTTGTTGTTTATATACCTGTATCTATATTGCCTCACATTTGCTATTATATTACTTTTATAATGTTTTGATGCTTCAAAGATGACTAAAATACGTTTGAAATAAGTTTAAAATAGAAATCTAAGAAAATGCGCGGATCTAAAAAATATTACGAAAATATGAACCTAAAAATGTCATTTTCGCAAGTTCTTGGGTATAGAGGTGGTCATGGGCCAATCCAGGCTTGAACGGGCCAGGCTGGGACTAGGGAGTCCAGGAACGGCCCATGATTGTAGCGCGCTGGGCTTGGACTACACGGCACGGGCCACTGCCCGTCGGTCCCGAGCTATCCGTGGATAGGTCTCGGTCGGGTAGAATATTATTTTTTTTAAAAGAAATTTGTTTTGAAATTTTAAAGAATACGCTAACCTTAAATCAATTTGAAAAATTTTATTTTAAGTTTTTAAAATAAATTAGTTAACCGTAATTAAAAGAATCAATTTAAAAAATATTTTTGAATTAGAAAAATTGTTAACATTAATTTAGAAAATCCATTTAAAAAATTTTATTATGAATTTTAAAAATATGTTAACATTAAATTCAATGGGGAGAAAAAGGGGAAAATTAGACTTGGACTTAATTTGCAATAATTAAATTATTTTGTGAAATTTAATCTAGTTTTTAAAGTTAAATTGCCTTCATATCTTAAAGAATCAAAGTCCACGTAGTTCGTTTTACTTACCTGAAGCTTGAAGATCGGATGATGTGCTCAATCGTCGTGTTAGCCACTCGCTGAAACTCCTGATTCAGATGAAAAATTCATCATCAGTCTCGTTATGTTCGTCTTCTTCTTCCGTCCGTTCTTGTTGATGCTTTTCTGATTGTTCCCAATATTTTTGATAGGCCAGAATCTTCACAACAATGGACGATAAAGATGTCCGTTTATTTGTTGTAACTCTTCTGCGTGTACTAAAAGCGGACTCCGAAGCAATTGTTGAGGCTGGAACAACAAAGAGATCCTGTCAATTCTAGCCAATATAGGATATTGTTTTTCATGTAATTCCATCATTTTAAAATCTCAAAATCGGCATCAAGCTTATGCGAACACGTGAACTACTCATTAAAAAGTTGACTAGAAAAAGTTGAAAAAATAGAGCTTGATGACGATTTTTTTTAAAAGAATTGAAGATGTAGATTGATCAAATCTACCTTTATTTTTTGAAGTTGACTGGGAGGTTAGATCCCCCAATTTATATTTTTTAATACACAAATTAACTAATGGCGTTAATATTTTGATCACTCATTTACTTACTATTCACTATCAAAATAAGTATTACCTAATACATTATAAAAATAATAATCATTAAGGTTATTGAGTGCTTCTTTTTAACACCCGGGTCAAGAACATGCAATACGATATATGTAAGAAAATTTATCAAAGTACTCCAACCATTTTTTTTTTCCATTTTAGAAATAACTTGAGATAAATATATATTATTTTGATGGTCATGTGAAGAACCAACAATTTCACGATCTAAAATAACCAAATGCACATTAGGTTCATAAACATAAGAAAAAAAATATGTAGAATTATTATAAGTATGTAGTATGCTATGAACAATTGCAACAAGTTTCCAATGAGCCTAAGTTAGATGGTCTTACTCGACTAAATGTTTGAGATCAGAGTTTATATCATTGAGTAATAATTTCCATATGAATTTGGGGTGGGCTTGGAATGGACTTTCAATGAACTTGGAGTGGGCTTTGAGTGGGCTAGGTCGGTGGGCCAGGCTAGCAGGCTGAGTGGTGGGCTAGGGGCGAGATTGCGAGTGGACTGAGGCTGGACCGATCTTGGCTACGAAGACGGATCGGGCAGGACAGAGCGTGGCTGGGGAGATATAGTCTGGGACCGTCCATAGCCATGGTGAGCTGAGCCACGTGTTGGCCGGATTGACCTGCATGGGCCCCGGGTATGAAAAAACCCGAGATGCACTGGGCCGTCTCGGCCCACTTGCCACTTCTAGCTGGGTATTTGGTGAATTTTCATTTCCCATGCTCAAAAAAAAAGAAGAGCCTTGTATGAAATCATTCCTCTCGAGAGGAATCTCTGTACTCTCTCCGCGCCAAATCAGTGTACGCCCAATCTCAAATCAACAGAGACCCCTCGTTTTCCTTCTGTCCTTACTCCTTATTCGTACACACCTCCATGTGTGTGTACCAAAACCTAGTTTTTTTCCTCTTATTTTGTTTGAAAAACCCACTCCAACGTTGCGATGGCATTCCTAGAGGCTGTGTAGCAACGCATATCAGATAGGTTTCGTTGTTTGCTACGATAAGATGCCTCAACCAGAAAACACTTTGAAAAATGGCGCTCAAGCAACTTCGTGGTCGGGCGACGAATTCGAGCGCATGCCTCTGAAACAGCGGCTCAAGTTGCTATTGGCGAACTATCGTATCTCTGATTTGGACTTAACATTGAAGAGTCATATTACGTCTGTGCCACCGTGCGCTACGGATTTACAGTTGGGCTGCTCTGCTGAGGGACAGATGATTGAGACAGTAGGGAAGGAAGGAAGACATGCAGGTAATAGATCTTGGAGTGTATGCAAATTTGAGTATTGAATGAAATAGTCGGTATAGATTGTCACAGCCTCTTAAAAGTTCACTGATAACTAAAACACCCACCCCCACCATCCAGGAAAAAAAAAAAAGATTTGAAAGAAAACTTGGGCCTCATTCCTTGCCATTGAGAAACAAGGCCTATCCGAGTTACTTTTGTGTAATAATTGGAAATTACATTTATTTTTCACAAACTATTCAATGTTAAAAAATACAGGTGAGCCTCAGATGAGTGTTGAATCTGTGGATGATCTCGAGCATGTGGTACTAAAAGAACGTTTAAGGAGGCTGCTAACAAGGTTTCTTTTATTGTCTCCCAACTGTATTGTAGCTAGCTAATTATTAGGACGGACCTTTTATTTTTTACTTGTATTGAATGTTTGGTCAAATGGTCATAATCTTACTCCTTCTTTGGATCCTAGTTTGGCAGGTGAGATGATTGTAGATTGTTTTTATCTAGGTGATATTGGAAAATTGAAAAAGGTACAGAAAATCATTCCAACACAATCTCATCACATATGTCCTCCGGAAAACAAACTATATTGGGGATGTAGGTGGAGTATTATGAAAGAAGTAGATCTGTAAATAACATGTATGATATTTGTGTTTCAGCAAGCATTTTCTTCATATTCTTTTTTGAGAGCAAATGGATGAAAAAGTCCATTACTGCTTTCTTCACAAGGGTCCAACATACATGCTGTTCTTCATTTCCAAAGTTTGGTATTATTTTGAGTATTTTGTTGTTCTACTTCTGTTCTTTCTGCAGTAAATGCTTGGAATTGACACCAACAACGTTGACGGTAATTTCTTTTTCTTTGATAATTGGAACTGGTTTAATATTTCATATGCTCGGTAGATTTTAATATGTTTAATTATAATTATATGACTGCACTCTTGCAAATTTAGTCTGGTAAATCAAATGAGCATTGGCTTTTAAGATGCTGTCACATTATAATCTTTCTACAGGTATCTCATAGTAATTCAAACTTCAACTCAAATGAACTCTTAGATTTCCGTGACTTGGGGCTTCGTTATGAGTCTTGTCTCTTGTGTAGTTGCATTGGCCCATATATTATGCATGCTTCTGCTTCATAAAATTGTTTCTGCGCTAGTAGTTCTGTATGATATTGTACTATTATTGAATTTTGTTTTGATGTTGTCACTTGTCACACAAAACAACCCTTAGAATACGGAGTTGTGTTGTAAATAAAATGAATCAGTTATATTACTGAGAAAATACATTTATTTGTTGGATTTTTCTCAAAGAAGTGGTTTCATGGTGATGATTATGTAATAACTAGCAAATTAACTATTACTAAATTAAAGCATTTAGACGTTTACTTGTCAATTTTCTTTAGGTGGGGTGGTGGCTGGTTGGCTGGGGTAACCATTTCAAAAACAAGGTCGATAGAAGTGCTCCCCTTACTGGAGTATTGTTGATTTCTTGAATTGCAAAAAAAGTTAGATTTGCTTGTCCTAGCTTTCCAGTGGGTCTTAAGATTGGAATGTATTTTCTTTTTTCTGTTTGATAGTTTTGTTTCAGTTTCCAACTTTTTAATCAAATAGTACTGGCTTTCTGTTCACAGGAGAATTCTGTTGGATCTGTAAGAAGGGAAAAGCAATTTGGAGATCAAAGGCATGTGGTATCTGGGAACCAAATTTGTGAGATTGACAGGATCTTGACATCTGGTACATCAAAGGGTACCTTGCATTCATTTTATAAACCTCATCAAGCATTGTCACATTACTCTCAAGGAAACAAATCCACTTATGCAGATTCATTGGGAATTCAAAGAAATGACACGATATGTTCTTTTAAAAAATCGAAGGTTTCAGCTGTATCGAGCTTAGCAGATATTAAAATTGAACCACCAGGTTATGACGAATTCCAGGGTATCAATGTAGCTGCAATGGGTCAAATGTCATTTGGTGACTTTCTCCTAGTGAAAACCGAAGTTAAAACTACTGATGATGCTTATGAAGATGAATTGGATCATATGCTTCTGCGAGATCGGATGAGGTTGCTGTCATCGAGAGATGTTACTACTTTGGATATTCACCAAAGTTCAAAATGCATGAACAAAACTGTTCCTTCTGCCTTTGGTTGTAGGCCAGTTGCATCAACACCTGCCCAGTCATTCAAAGTCAACCGCCCAAGAAAAAGGCGAAAAACTGTTGCGTAAGATTTTTTTAGTGTCTTTTTTATCAATGAATATGGATATCCTAATACAACATTGTGCTCAACTTATCTTTTTTGCTTATTCTTTATGCTAATTGCAGGGATTCGGTGGAAACTGCCATGGAGGAAGATGCTCCTGGACTTCTGAAGGTACTTCGAGCTGTTTTGTTCTCCTCTGAGAATCGAGGTTACATGCTTATATATTCATTATGGGCAGGTGCTAATGGATAAAGGTGTTTCAGCTGATGAGATAAAACTTTATGGTGAACCAGAAAGTGATGATGCTTTGGAGGATTCATCCACCACAGACAATTTCGCTGAGCTTGAAGAAGTTATAACGAAGGTTGTAACAATACCATTTATAAAATTCACTTTTTGTTGGTATATAATATACAAGTTTATTATGCATTAGATGATAAATATGGTGATCAACCGCATGGAAGTATCGTCCTGTTGATTGATTCATGTCTTAAAGTGTTATTCTATCTTCTGCTTGCATATACAAATATAGGAGTTTCTAGATCTTACAGGACTGAGACATGAGTACTATTTAAAATGATGTCCTACACTGCAAAGGGGCCTTGTTACTATGCAACCATGCCTGTGATGAAAATTGAGCAGATGGGATTAAACTCTTGTTCTTGGAACAATCATTGCCTAGAAAATGCGCTTGGACACCCTGTAGCGCAAATTGCGGAGGATACAAATGTCCCTGTAAATATCTCTAGTTTGAAAATTCACTAGCGTGTTTTAAGGTGCGGTGATTGTGAAGCAATTATGTGACTTCGATTAAGATTGTGGCTGCTTTATGGAACTTGATTAGTTCACAGTATGGTTTCCCTGTTTGTTGGAAATTCGAACTGCAAGATTTAGTGATTTGCTCATTATTAGTTTAAATTTTGCAGGTGTTTTATTAGTTTGTGATTGATACCAATTCTTCACTTCTTGTATGCCCTGTGTAGATGTGAATACCTTTTATGTTGTCCTAGGTTTTCTGCTAAGTTTTATTCATTTTGTGGCTCATTAAGATTAAATTGCCGACTTTCCCCATGAGTATCTGGCTAAATATATCTAGCAGCATACTGTTAGAAATTGAAGTCTACCATCAGTATATTTTCAAGTTAGTTTGTTGCATTATCTAATATAGACATCTTTTTCACTAATAGTCTAATCTTGTTCATGTCGGATAGCTTTTCTCCCAGCGTGAATCATTGTTGAAGTTAGGTCCCCTGCGATACACTAAGGGAGAGAAGGCTAGTTACTCCTTGGAATGTCTATTGTCCCTTGTGGAGCAGGTATTCATAGTTAATACCCTTTAATTTGATTCACGTTATGTTCAACTAACAACAGCAAATTGTACTCTCATCCTTATCTGGCCATGATCAGTCTTTCTCTTCTTATTTTTCTTCTTCTTCTTCTTCTTCTTCTTCTTCTTCTTTTGCTGTTATTGATAATTCCTTGATTGCCTAATTTTTCTTGTAGGCACGATATCTAAGGTTTCGGAATTGGCCAGTCGAATGGGGATGGTGTCGGGACCTGCAGTCATTTATTTTTGTATTTGAAAGACATAATAGGTAACATTGGTGGGGCTGTTCTCGAGAGTCCAGGAATCATTTAATTATATCCAAACAAGATGATTAATAATATCTTTGTGTCTGCAGAATAGTGCTTGAACGTCCCGAATATGGTTATGCGACATACTTCTTTGAATTGCCAGATTCATTGCCTATAAATTGGCAGATCAAACGACTGATAACCGCCATGAAGCTGGCCAGCTGCAGTAGGATTACCATAATTGAAAACAAAGCATTGATGGTGATTATTTTACATATAATTTGTTCATCGATTGAAAATGCTAGAGTATTTATCATTTACATATTATCAATCTACTTGCTGTTCTGCATTGAACTTTCAGATCATGATTAGGATGCACTTATTGTCGTCCTAAACAGCTAAATTAGAGAAGTATGGTATTGTTGTGTTCATAAGCTGAATTTCTTTTCTCTATTTTGCCTTTTAGTTTAGTGTTCATGTAGATATATTTGCTGATCCTAACTGCCGAGTAAGATAATTTTAACTGTGTCAAACTTTTTTGTATTGGTTTACTTAATACTCAAGTAGACAACCATACCTACATGTGCTTTTTTTCATAGTTTTGCTATGTTCTTCGATGGGTAGGGTTTACACATGAAATGCGTAATTGTTGAACTGGACTTTTTAGCTGGCAATAGTGTCGTTTGGCTGGCATTTCTTCAGCCCCTATGGCATGGGTTCCTTAGCTATAACCTAGTGAATTCTTCATTTTTACCCCACTATGTATCGGTCTTGAATAAAAATGAATGCTTTCTGTTTATTTCAATCCAATAACTCTATAAATTTCTTCACTCTGAAATTGTAATATCAACTTTTGATAGCCGAGCGGTTACTAAGAAAATAATTACAAGTCACTATGTATATGTCTATAAATTAATAATTGCATGTTAGATTTGTTGAAATCACGTTCGGTCATTCTCAACAGCTTCTTAGGTAATTGTTGCCCATTTGTTTAAGAGTTGTATTGACCATTGATTTACCTGTCTAGTTGTCTGTTGTTTGGACCTTTAAGTGCAATATTCTGGGGCTTATCTATAGTAGTCAGTTTCTGACAAATCGAATGATGACAGCTTTTCGTCTTACACAACATGAATGGCGTATGCTGCTATATTGTAGAGTAATGTTGACGTGGTTGTCCAAGAGTAATCTCCACATAGCATCTTGTGTATTTTGAGCTAGCTATTGTAGTAATAATCACGTGGTTGTCCTGAATATTCAGTGTGCCATATGCATCAATTTTCAGGTTGGTGATGATTTAACCGAAGGAGAAGCTCGGGTATTAATGGAATATGGTTGGAGACCAAACACTGGTCTTGGGACAATGCTCAATTACTACGACCGAGTTGTTCACGACAAATGGAATGAGAAGGATAGATCCGACTGGAGATTGAAAATTGCAAAGTTGCTTACGGATGGCTATAATGGTGGTACTGTTATCTCTGCTGGTATCCCAACAAAGGTCATGGAATCCGATGTGGCGCATCCCGTGGAAATCAAGCTGGAACTTAATTGAGGTTTTATTTAATTTATGACATTGTAAATTTAATTAAGTGGAGAAAACAGTGCGGGTGTGTGTGTAGCATGCATTTTGGTTTAAACAGATAGGGGTTTGTGGTGTCCACTAATCTGTTGAGATAAATTAGCTAGAGCTAAGTTGTGAAGTTTTTTCCTCTATATTGTGTTTTAGTTCAGAATGTATATTTCTGTGTGAAGGATTGAAAATCCATGCTCTTCATTTTGTGTAGCTTGTTACGTTCATGACCCTTATTATGATGAGCACATTTAAAATGGATTAATTAAGATTATTTTCTGTGGGTAGCTTCTTTAATCTACATTTTAATTCTACATGTATTATCTTTACTGTCTGTCATTTTGATAGGCAAATTATGTATTCATAATTGCTCGTGTTCAAATATTATATGGTACTTTTTATTATATGCTTCCCCTTCTCGCTAATACTTGTGACTATACCATACACTTCCTTTCTTCCCTAATATTTGTGACAGAGTTTACACAGTTTGATGTATATATTTGGTCATTAATATTTTTAATATATATTAATAAAAGTTGCAAAAAATCACTAATATTTTAAAATATACATTGTGACAAATATAGCAATTTATATGGTAAACATTTTTCCATTATAATAGAAAGACTATGATTGAAGGTTAGTATAATATGAATAGGGTGAAGTAGTGAATTGTTGCAAGGAAAAGATAATAAATAAAATATTAACATATTATACTTTCACATCAAAGTTGAAAAATGGGATTGTAGTTTTGAGCTGCAAAAGTTCTGTGATAAACTTGTAGATATTACTGATAAAACTTCAATTGATTTGTGTTTTTATTAAATCGAGAAAAGTGCGCGAAGAAATATTGAAACGGAACATACATGTCCATCACATTCTAGTCATAGTTGGTCTTTTTTTCTCCACTCTGTACTTTAGGAAGTATATGAGGTTTCTTCAGTGTTCAGTTATTTTCTTTGCATTGGTGCGAACATAGCCTACGAAGGGTAAATTATAGATATAAAACGATTATATATTATTTACATAAAACACAAGAAGAAAATAATTACAAATGTAACCAAGTGTCCCACACATTGGAGTGAATAAGCAGTTTTAAATCCTATAAAACAGCCTATTTCTCCAATATCTCGTCGACTTCAAACCCTATCGCCAATCCCCCTATTTTTCTTCTTTTTTTTTTTTTTTTTTTTTTTTTCCTGATGGTGTCAGATCCAAATCCAGCTTTATCTTTCTTTTGACTAATATTTTGTAGATTTATAGTATATATTTGGATACATTTTTAATGACGGATGTTTACTATTATCCATAAAATGGATACACGTTTAATTTTTTGGCTTAAATGAGAAATGAGATTTTTTTATATAAATTTATAGCAGTTTTAATATATTTTTTCTTAATGTACATATTTATTTCGAGGGATAAGATCACTCTTTCATCGCATGGAAATACTTGAATAAGATCAATGTATATTTATTCTCACATATCCATAAATAACATTACCATTTAATTTAAAATTTTAAATGTAAATCTACTTGGAACATCCAATTTGATCAAACAATTGTAGGTTACAAGTCGTCAGGAATAAGTCTAGAGGGTGTGTGTGTGTGAATAGACTTGTTAAACTCTTTTCCTGAATCTCAGGTGAGTTTACTCAGCTGATAAGATGTGCAGCTAAAAACTTAACTGCAGGTGATAATGCGGAAGCACAACTGATAACAATGCAGGTGACTTATGTCAACTGTAAAACTAAGTTATGCGGAAGACAGTTGACTATTATATGGAACATTAAGTATGAATACAACAGATAAGTATGATGAATGCAGTAAAACACACAGACACTTAGAGTGGTTTCAGAGGTGGGGTAATCCTCTACTAGTCCACTTTTATCCAAACCAGTTGGAGATGAATTCACTATAACTTTCAACCAGTGATAAACGTTACAATTATTCAACCAGTTACAACAGTTTCCAACCAGTGGTAATCCTCTACTAGTCCACTTTTATCCAAACCAGTTGGAGATGAATTCACTATAACTTTCAACCAGTGATAAACGTTACAATGATTCAACCAGTTACAACAGTTTCCAACCAGTGGAAACCCGTGGCCGTTGCAACTTTCTTGACTGCCTAGCACCTCCTGATTGAAAACCCGTGGATGCCTCAACAACCCGCACGCTGTCTATCACCTTCCAATCAAGAACCCGTGGATGCCTTATCAGTCGCAAAACTTCTGAAACCTCATTCACAGAAGTACCCCGTACTCAAACTTTTAAGACAAGAGTGTTTGTCTTCTCCAACTCAAGAGCTTCTCAGAATATGATCTTTGAAACTTTGCTCTTCACGATGCTATAGTTGTTGGAAAGTAAAACGCAGCGGAAGCGAAGTTTGGGAAAATATGATAAAAGCGTTTTACGCATCTACGAGCATTAGATCTATTTAGGCATGCTAATTAATTAATTACTAAGACTAACAAGCAATTTAAATATTATTTATTATTTATTAATTAAATATGTTGATTAATTAAAATATCCTAATCTAGATCCAAGATCATAGGATATTACCTTTTGAAGCGGTTGGTTATTTCCTTCTTGATCGCCTTGTATTTCTACCTTCAGATCTTCTAGAGTATGATCCGCCTTGAACCGGACGTTTTGTGGGCAACGAGCTACCGGAACTTGCTTGGACACCTTATGGATCGGCCTAATCTACCTTGCCTCACAACTCTCGATTTTATTTTCTTCAAGTAATTCCGATATGTAGCAAGAATTAAAGTGTTATCTCAATTGTGGAATCAAAGACACAAGTCAAGATCCACAATTAAACACTTAGAAGAAAAATCGAAATTTCTTGTGCAAGTTGAAGCATAAAATCGGCCAAGCCCCATAATGTCCTATTTATAGGCTCTTGGACTACTACTAGGGATCTAAAGGAGGATTATGGAAGGACTCCCAATTAATTCATCTTACCTTATTATGACTCTTCCTAATATATGATGAATCAATTAATATCAATTTAGTCCACTAAAAAGTTGATATTGCACTTCCTACCAAAATCCCAAATTACGAAATTGGGCTCCTTATTAAATATATTATTTTCCGTGTTTAAGATATCGAATGTCCATTAATTAATTATAAGCTACTGACAGCTTTAATTAATTAATATCTTATCCAAGAGTAGTACCACTCGAACCTTATTATTATATCGGAATTAAATCCACCTGCAGGGTTTAATATAATAATCATTATCGAGCTCCTCAAGGGGACATCATCAACTCGCACGAGTCGGGACACGATTTCTAGTAATAATAATAATTGTCGTATAAACAATATTATTGCCCAAGATACGAGGCTTATTGAGTCGATCATTTTGACTCTCACCTATGGTAAATCAAAGCAATAATTATTATAAATACACAATTAAATATTATATACTTAGAATTAAGAAATAATAATTATCCGAGATTTACGTTCTTCTTACAACGATCTGAAGACACTATCTCACCTCGATCTGTTCAACGTATGCAAATACGCTAATGTATGCTAATAGTCAAGACCAACTATTCTCAAGCATACACTACAACCCTTTATATAATTTGTCTAATAATTATATAGGTTGTGAACTATTATATTATTTTATAAGGCACCGATAATGTGATCTTCCGTGTGACACCAACACACCACATTATCTACAATATAAAATAATTAGACATTTCATTTGCATAACCATAACGTGAATTAATATGCAAAACATGTGATTAAATATAATTAATATCCTCATAGGTACTAATAGGGAAATTAGGTAATACAAGCATAAAGTATGCTTTGCAGTATACAATCCTAACAATCTCCCACTTATACTCAAAGCATGCTTTTAAGTATACTACTCTATTACATAGTCTCTCATTTCTCCCACTTATACTCAAAGCAATGCTGCCATACACCGTAATCCCATTCCTTCCACATGCCTTTCAAAAACTTTTGAAGGTAGGCCTTTCGTGAAAGGGTCAGCAAGATTATCTTCCGATGCAATCCTGGCTACAACTACGTCTCCTTCCTTTACGAAGTGTCGTATGATGTGGTACTTGCGGTTGATATGTTTACTTGCACGATGGGCTCGTGGTTCCCTCGAATTTGCGATCGCACCAAGTATTATCACAATAGAGTGTAATACCCTGCGGCAAATCGGGAATCACATCTAAGTCTGCGGGAAGTACTTGAGCCACACCGCCTCCTTGGCCGCCTCGGAGGCCGCCACGTACTCGGCTTCCATGGTAGAGTCCGAGATGCATTTCGCTTCACACTCCTCCAACTAATGGCTCCACCTCCTGTGCTAAACACATAACCCGAAGTAGACTTGGACTTTTATTTGTCCGATGAAAATCTGAGTCGGTGTAACCCACCTAGGAAGCAGTCGTCGATTGATATACAAGCATGTACTCCTAGTCCTTCTCGGTACTTGAGTATGTGCTTGACGGCAATCCAGTGTCACGGTCTGGTTCGGCCCGATATCTAGCAGCCATGCCCACGGCATGACAGATATCTGGTCTAGTGCAAAGCATAGCATACATGAGACTTCCCACAGCGGATGCATAAGGGACCATCTTCATGTCATCTATCTCCTTTTGTGTCTTAGGACACATGTTCTTAGATAGTTGAATTCCATGTCTGTAAGGTAGAAAACCTTTCTTGGAATTCTCCATGCTAAACCGCTTCAGCACTGTATCGATATAGGATGCCTGGGATAAGCACAACATCCTCTTCTTCCGATCACGAAAGATCCTGATTCCAAGGATGTGTCCTGCTTCTCCTAGATCCTTCATATCGAACTGCTCAGATAGCCATACCCGTACGTCCGACAATTCCTTCACGTTGTTTCCAATCAGAAGGATATCGTCTACATACAGTACAAGAAACACCAACACGTTTCCATCGCATTTCTTATACACACAACTCTCACTCGGACATTGGACGAATCCATATGACTGGACTACTTCGTCAAAACGAGTGTTCCAAGATCTAGATGCTTGCTTAAGTCCATAAATGGATTTCTTAAGTTTGCACACCAAGTGCTCTTCTCCTTTAGCAATGAATCCCTCTGCTTGGCGCATATAGATTTCCTTGTCTAGACTACCATTCAAGAATGCAGTCTTGACATCCATCTGCCAAATCTCCAGATCCAAATGCGCAGCTATAGCTAAAAGAATCCGGATTGACATAAGCATGGCTACCGGCGAAAAGGTTTCATCATAATCGATACCCTCTTTCTGAGTGTAACCTTTTGCAACAAGCCTTGCTTTGAAGGTTTCAACCTTCCCGTCACGTCCTTTCTTTCGCTTGTAGACCCATTTACTCCCAATGGCTTGTACACCATCAGGTAGCTCTACTAGCTCCCACACTTGATTGGAATCCATAGATCCCATTTCGATTCCATTGCTTCTTGCCAGAGTCGCATCTTTATCTTGGATTGCCTCCTTATAGGTCCAGGGAACCGATTCATCTTAAATGCGGGATTGAGTCCGAAGACTTTCCCACGCCTATGAATCGTTCGGGCTGACGAACAACCCTCCCACTACGACGAGGCAAATCCTGAGTTGGTGTAAAAGTTTCAGAATCGATACGTGGTGCAGTGTTAGTTGGCGCTTGTACGATTGGTATAGACGGAGTCTCGCCCCTCAGCTCTTCCAGAATTATCTCGCTCATGGGCTTGTGACTAATCATATAATCCTCTTCCAGAAATCGGGCATTGGTGCTAATAATGACCTTCTGATCCTGGGGACTATAGAACAAGCCACCCTTCGTTCCCTTAGGATATCCTACAAACACTCGTACTTCTGTACGAGATGCCAACTTAATAGCTTCCTTATTCAGCACATGTGTTGGAGTACCCCAAATCCGAACATGTCCTAGACTGGGCTTACGCCCACTCCACAGTTCTGTGGGTGTTTTTGGAACTGATTTCGAAGGCACCAGGTTTAGAATGTACGTTGCTGTTTCTAAGGCGTATCCCCAAAACGAAATAGGTAAATCTGAATAACTCATCATTGATCTAACCATTTCTAAAAGAGTCCTATTCCTTCTTTCAGCCACTCCATTTTGTTGTGGAGTTCCCGGCGCGGTGATCTGGGACGAAATCCCCTCATTCGCCAAGAAATCCAAAAACTCTCCACTAAGGTATTCGCCACCACGATCAGATCGTAGTGACTTAATACTCTTCCCATGACGCTTCTCCGTTTCAGCCTTGAAGTCTCTGAACTTGTCAGAAGCTTCAGACTTACGTCGCATCAAAAAGATGTATCCATATCTCGAATAATCATCTATGAACGTGATGAAATATTCGAAACCACCCCTAGCCTGGATATTCATTGGACCACATACATCCGTATGAACCAATTCCAACACATCCTGAGCACGGTTTCCCTTGGTTTTAAAAACCCTTTTGGTCATCTTACCTTCCAGACAGGATTCACAAATTGGAAATGACTCAACTTGGAGATCATCAAATGGGCCATCATCTACCAATCTTTGAATCCTTCTAGGGTTTACATGTCCTAACCGTAAATGCCACAGATATGTTTGGTTTATGCTTGAAGGTTCTTTTCTCTTTTTAGGTTTAGACAAAGAGTTAAGTGATTTATGCATAGGAGTTTGTGCAGTATTAACAATATATAGTCCATCATTAAAAGTACCTCTGCAAATATATTCACCACTTCTTTTCTTAATAATGGCATCATCATCAAAAGAAACTGAATAACCATCGCATTTTAATTTAGAAACCGAAATTAAATTCATTCTAAAATCTAGTACTAATAATACATTATTCAGAACTAATAATTTATCATTAATCTTCAACTGCACGACTCCCATCGCAATGACCATAAGCACGGAATAATCGCCCCGATTGATGGTAATCTCGCCCGCACTAAGCCGCTTGGTTACCGAAAACCATGCGAGTCAAAGCAAACATGATCGGTGGAGCTCGAATCAACTATCCACGAAGTGGAAGAACAAGTCGCCAAACATGTTTTGACTACAAGTGCACGAGACATACCTTTCTTAAGAGCGGGATCCGCTTTAAAATGTCATTTCGACCGCACTTGTAGCACTTTCCCTTTGGCTTTTGTTCGCCTCGGGGTGAGGAGCCTTGCTTTTCACCTTGAGGGTTGCCACTTGCTTCATCGACTGCTTCTTCTTCTTTCCCCATTTGGGTTTAGAAGAAGTAGCACCGGTCCGCAAGAATTTGATGATAACCTTGTTTGAAGAGACCTTCACAGATGAAGCTGTCGAAGTTCCGCCAAACTATATGTCCTACGGTTCATATTGTAGTTGAGGCGGAACGCTCAAAGCTTCTAGGTAAGGCCTAAGATAATATCGACTGCGTTTCGCATCGATAGTAGCTCGAAGTATGCTCGATTCGTTCAAATGAGACATCATTTTTAGAACATGATCCCTTCTTGGAGTCCCTTCGGACATTTGGGTTGTCATCAATACCCTCATAGCATTTTGTCTAGCCGCCTGGTTACGATGACCAAACATCTCGGTGAGACTTTTCATCATTTCGCGGCCGAACCCATCGTCGATGCGTCTTGCAATACATTTGTCAGTGAAGCCAAAATGTAACAGCGAGCCATCTCATCAGACTTTTTCCATTTCCGGAATTCAGCCAACTCTTCGGGAGTGGCATCCGGTTCTGGTTCTAGAGGGATCTCCTCGATTAAGACAAACTTATGCCCCTCAGCAGCCAGGACAATATCAAGATTTCTTTTCCAATCGGCAAAGTTAGTGCCATCTAGTTTATTTTCTTTGAGAATAACAGCTAGTGGATTGAAAGACATATGAGAATAAAAATTAAAAAAATTAAAAACATCCATCACATAATGCATAGCAAAATATATCGAAAAACCTCAAAAACACAATATATATGCTAGCAACCAACACCTCAAAAAATCCGGACATGCAAGCCACGATCATGTGGACGTTTACACACACATTTTTCAAGTAGAGTTTTACGTCTTTAATTTTACTATCTAGTCAAATTACGTTATGACAAGTAAAATTAATAGTTGGTTCCTCTTGGCCATGTATTAATTAACATAGACTCCGATG
The DNA here is from genome assembly GCA_033398695.1 of Orobanche coerulescens. Classification (NCBI taxonomy): domain Eukaryota; kingdom Viridiplantae; phylum Streptophyta; class Magnoliopsida; order Lamiales; family Orobanchaceae; genus Orobanche; species Orobanche coerulescens. Next base: position 90,712,275 of record CM065803.1, read on the forward strand.
GGGAGCTTATTAATTAATACACCTAAGTGAACACCATAACTTAACATCCTTAAAATATTATCTTTTAAATAATAGTCCTACAGATGGAGAGGTCCTATCATAAAAAGTAATATTTACCTTATGTTATCATTTTGAAATTTAAAACTAGTGAACCTATAATTAGCACATCCGATATGGAGGAAGACTCTAATGTCAACGCGCATGCTAATTACTTCACAATTTAAATTAATTATGGAGGCCAATTTGATTTTAATTAAAATAAAAATCAATTTAATCACTTAGTTATTTTAGCCTTAAGGTTTTTAATTTTCTCGTCCTAACATGCAAGGAAACATATCACGCATACATCCATACATGCCATACATCAAAACAATAAAAACCAAAATAAAACATGGATAATTAAATTTATCCAATTATCATGGTCTTCTTCCTTGAGTTGAATCCGAGAAAATCTTCGACTCGATCTCTCCCACTGAATCAAGCATCTCGTCGCTTCTCCCTAGGCCGTGGATTTTCAAAATTAAAATTTTACTTTTATGAAAAATTAATTACATAAAAAAATTAATTTTAAATCCCGACTTCCCAGCGGACGCAACGAACGGTGGAAAACAGGACCAAATCGGGCCCGGCCCGAACCCGAACCGGCCGGACAGTGCCGCTGCTGGCGGCCGCTCGGCTACCCTTTCGGCGGCTGACCTCTCGGCTCGGCGGCCCTGCTGCTTTGTCGGCAGCGGCTTGCCAGCGATCGGCGATCCGGTTGCTCTATTTCTTCGTGATCCCGTCTTTTCCGAATTCAATTACAATTTTATACGAAATAAAATACATCGAAATTACATCAAGATCACACGAAAAATAAAACCACCTAGAACTACCCGCGGATTTTCTCACGGGAAAAACCATTACATGCCTCAAAAACGGGCCAAAACAACAATTGCATAATTAATAAAAATAAATAAATAAATGCACCATTCATATAAACCATGATAATTGGATCATATCACCTGCAAGAACACATCTAGCAAAATATTCGAACATCAAAATATATGAATATTTAAATTGCTATCAATTAATCACTAAAATTAATTAAAGTAGCAAAAGCCTAAACAAACCTGGCTTCGATACCAATTGTTGGAAAGTAAAACGCAGCGGAAGCGAAGTTTGGGAAAATATGATAAAAGCGTTTTACGCATCTACGAGCATTAGATCTATTTAGGCATGCTAATTAATTAATTACTAAGACTAACAAGCAATTTAAATATTATTTATTATTTATTAATTAAATATGTTGATTAATTAAAATATCCTAATCTAGATCCAAGATCATAGGATATTACCTTTTGAAGCGGTTGGTTATTTCCTTCTTGATCGCCTTGTATTTCTACCTTCAGATCTTCTAGAGTATGATCCGCCTTGAACCGGACGTTGTGTGGGCAACGAGCTACCGGAACTTGCTTGGACACCTTATGGATCGGCTGAATCTACCTTGCCTCACAACTCTCGATTTTATTTTCTTCAAGTAATTCCGATATGTAGCAAAAATTAAAGTGTTATCTCAATTGTGGAATCAAAGACACAAGTCAAGATCCACAATTAAACACTTAGAAGAAAAATCGAAATTTCTTGTGCAAGTTGAAGCATAAAATCGGCCAAGCCCCATAATGTCCTATTTATAGGCTCTTGGACTACTACTAGGGATCTAAAGGAGGATTATGGAAGGACTCCCAATTAATTCATCTTACCTTATTAGGACTCTTCCTAATATATGATGAATCAATTAATATCAATTTAGTCCACTAAAAAGTTGATATTGCACTTCCTACCAAAATCCCAAATTACTAAATTGGGCTCCTTATTAAATATATTATTTTCCGTGTTTAAGATATCGAATGTCCATTAATTAATTATAAGCTACTGACAGCTTTAATTAATTAATATCTTATCCAAGAGTAGTACCACTCGAACCTTATTATTATATCGGAATTAAATCCACCTGCAGGGTTTAATATAATAATCATTATCGAGCTCCTCAAGGGGACATCATCAACCCGCACGAGTCGGGACACGATTTCTAGTAATAATAATAATTGTCGTATAAACAATATTATTGCCCAAGATACGAGGCTTATTGAGTCGATCATTTTGACTCTCACCTATGGTAAATCAAAGCAATAATTATTATAAATACACAATTAAATATTATATACTTAGAATTAAGAAATAATAATTATCCGAGATTTACGTTCTTCTTACAGTCAGTACAGAAAACACTATCTCACCTCGATCCTGTTCAACGTATGCAAATACGCTAATGTATGCTAATAGTCAAGACCAACTATTCTCAAGCATACACTACAACCCTTTATATAATTTGTCTAATAATTATATAGGTTGTGAACTATTATATTATTTTATAAGGCACCGATAATGTGATCTTCCATGTGACACCAACACACCACATTATCTACAATATAAAATAATTAGACATTTCATTTGCATAACCATAACGTGAATTAATATGCAAAACATGTGATTAAATATAATTAATATCCTCATAGGTAGTAATAGGGAAATTAGGTAATACAAGCATAAAGTATGTTTTGCAGTATACAATCCTAACGATAGTTTGCTTGATAGCTTTGATTGCTTTTGAGTGCTTTAATCGCTTGTAAATGTTGTTCGCATCGTACTTTGCTCAAATCTATCTTCAGATATTTATAGTACGAATCTTGAGCTTCTTCATAGCCGTTGTATCTTGTAACAAATACGTCCGTTAGAGAGTGGACTTCTTTGTTTATTTGTTCATCTCATTGCACGGCTTGTCTTCTTTCTTCAAATCTAGCCGTTTGAAGAATCTTCCCATTGCACTGCTTTTCTTGATTTGTATATTTATAAGTCTTCTGGGCACAGATCTTTAGGAATAGATTATTCCTTAATTTCCGGGAATCACTCACTTTGTCTCCTTGAATTCACGTCGGCATGTCTTTCCGTTATTGTTGACTTTTCAATGCTTTACTGATGTGGACTGAGCTTCTCAATGTCTTGGCTGCAGAATAAGTTTGGTCAATCTCTTCTGATATTCAGTTTGACCGAAAAACTTGTCTGATAAAGAACTTGTCTGTAGTCAACTTACAACTGATGTTTTACTTTGACCGAATGTTGCTTGAAAACTCGTCTGATCATATCTCATCTGTGGTCAAACTCAACTGATGCTTTGTGTTGACCAGACCTTCTCTGATAATAAGTCATCTGTGGTTAAACTTCTCTGATATATTCTGTTGACCAGAACTAGCCTGATATGTCGCCTGATAATAACTTATCTGTTGGTCAACCTTCTCTGATCTGTTGTGTTGACCAAGACTTGGTTGAACTTATCTCGCCTGATGATAACTCGTCTGCACCTCGGCTGCTACAGCGTTTTGGTCAAACCTCTCTGATACTCTTGTTGACCAAAACTCGCCTGATAAAAAGCTCGCCTCATAACTTATCTGACATATTGGCGGTCGTATACTTGGCCAATTTTTACCTGATAAACTTAGCCTACATCAATGACCTAGAAGATACTCATTTGGTTTTTCTTTACAATGCCAAGAACTTAAAACATACATTTGAATAAATCACAAATACAGGGATGACATCATCAAAATTTAACAAGTATTCCTAACAATTTCCCCCTATTTTGATGATGGAAAAACTTAAACATTCAAATGTAAAACAAGTATGCACAAAGATAAAATGCAAGACAAAAATCAAAACTCAGTCTGATTGAGACAACTAGTGATTGTCATTCATGTGACTGTTATAAACTTTCAGAGTTATTACATTACAGTACAGAACAGTCTGAATGAAAAATTATAAGTAATAATGAAAAATTACAAGTAATCTGTAAATTACAAGTAATAAAAATCATCTTCCTCCTCTGACTCTTCCTCTTCCTCTAATCTGCTTTGCTGGAGGAAGTGACTTCAACGGTTTTGCTCCAATGGGTCATTTTATAACTGGGTCTAACCCATATTTCTTCTTGACCACCAAGAAAGCAAACTGTTGTTGTTCTGGAGATGTGAAATTATTTTCAATGCATACCTCTTTAATCTCTTCCTGAAGAGCAATTTCATCAAGTTATCCATTCATGAGTGTAGGTGCTTCTTCAGGTCTGAAATTTGGAATTATGGGGTATGCATTGAAATCCTTTTGAGCATATTTCTTCAGAATTTCCCAAAGTTTGTGGAAATTCATCTTTATAAAGTTTATGAAAGTTTCTTATGGGGACCAGTTCTTGTCTTGAAGTATTTCCCAAAGGTAATACTTCTCTATGAATTATTTTGCACTTCCACACATTAGTTCTGCCTCAGCAGGCATTAATTCCTCAACAAATTGGAGTTCTTTTCCTTCCCATTGTAATGGTACAACAGGATCTTGTCTGGTCCTCTTCCTTTTGGCTGCAGGTTGGTCTGATAGTGCAGCTGTCTCTTTTCTTTTCAGGCTTGAGCTACCTACCTGAATCAGAGGGAGGTCTTGTCTTTTTGGTCTTGCATATTTCTCTTCCTCCTGGTTCGTATCTTCCGCCTTTTTGCCAGCATCAAGAATTTTTGCTAGCTGATCCTCCACCCTAATCATAAATTCAGACATGCCAAGAGACATTCTGGAGTTTGAAGGTGGTGGGGAGGGTTCCTTCCTGTTGATAAGGGTGTCCAACTTGTCATTCAAGGTCTTCAGCTCAGGTTTGACCTCAGTTGCCAGGAGTTTGGCAACTGTATCTTCCACAATCCTTCTGACCATCTCAGTGAAGTTTAATGACAGTTGAATTTCAGGTGCCATCTGATGTGCATTGTTTTATCCTGAGCTTTCCTGTACTGATTTTCTAGCTGTAGATTTTTCAGATGGTAAGTTCCTATCATCTGCTCTCCGATCAGGTGGGATTTTATCAGGAGTTCCTGATCTATCATCTGAAGTGGGCGGATGAGAGATGGATGCTTGATCAGGTGCATCATGGTCATGAGACTCATCATCTCTTCTTTCCTCCTCTTTTTTTTCTCATTCTTCTTCCTTTTCATCTTCTTTTTCTTGTTATCTCTTTTCTTCTTCTCTGATCTCCTCCTCTTCTTCTATTTTCTTTTTAACTTCTTCCTCCTCCCCTGCCTTATCTTTTCAACCTCTTCTTTTATCTTCTCATCCTCCTCTTTATTTTTTTATTTTTCATCTTTTTCCACTTCTTCCTTCTTTTTATTTCTTTCCTTTTCAGCTTCCTTTTCTTCTTCTCTGTCCTCCTTTTCAACTTCTACAATTATAGTTTTTTTTATCTTTCTACTCCTCTATCTTCCTTCTCTTCTACTTTCTCCTCCTCTCCAAGGGTTTCAACTTGTGATACACCCTTCATAACATGAAGGACGAAATGGTCCATGTTTTGTTTGAAATGAGACAGGAACCAGTTCTCCTTTAGCAATAAACTTACATCTGTCTATTGACATAAAAACATTACGAGCTGTTCAGTAGCCGTGGGGTGATCCCAGGTACTTCTTTCAACAAACTCTCGCAATTGAGTGAAGGTGAGTGTTTTTAATTCCTTCCACTCTTCATAGATGTTGACAAAGGAAAATTTAAGAGATTGTTGTTTTACCATTTTCAATTGCTCCGAGGTGAGGTTCAGAGGATTGTTCTCCCTCAGGTTGAGAGAATATCCCGCTTCTGGTATTTCAATTATTTCTTTAGCCTCTTCTTCCTCAGTAACACTTGGGAGTGTTAAAAGAGGGATTATCTCTGCCACCAGCTCTGAGGAGTGATCTGGTTCAGCTTCAGGTTGATCTTCAAGTACAGCTGGTGCAGGTGATATGACTATCTGCATTTGGTCCGGCGCTGGTGCAGGTGATGTGGTAGTCTGCAGTTCTTTTCTTCTTCTGATGAATAATCCACTAGACCTCTCAGTCGTTTGGAGGACTGATCAGGTGAGGATTGGATGTAGACAACTTTCTCCGGTAGGTAACTTGGACAGAGTAATGTTGTCGGAGTCAGAGTCATCTGCAGGTGTGATGACAGGTGCAGGTGACTTTGGTCGGATCTCAGCTGCAGAGGGAGATGATGCTTCTATAATTACTTCAGATGGGTGTTGAGCAGCTGCATATGATTGGACCTCATCTGAGTCCGAAGGTCCTCTGTAAGGTGAGGTGCCACTTGTCATTTCCTTCAGTTTCTCGGCTGCCTTCAGCTGCTTATCTTCCAGTTTCTTCAAGGTATCTTGGTCCAGGTGACCAAGTCTTTTGCTGATCTGAAAAGAATCCGCTTTTCCTTTGGCCTTGCCAAGGAACTCGAAGATCCAGCTAATTTGAGATCCATAGGCCAACTTCGGTCTGAATTTCTTTTCACTATCATCCCAGCTGACTTTATTAACTTCCCTGACTAGTTGTCTGTAAATGTAGTCAGGCCAGTTAATTCTCTCCCTTTGGATTAGGGCTCCCATCACAGTGTATTTGGCAGAGGAAAGTTGATCGACTTCCTGCCATGCCCATGACTATCTTGTTGGTTATGTCCAGGACATACTTGTATTCTTTCTTTAAGTCTCTCTTCTTGGCCGCGAGTTTGACCTTCATTGGCAGTTCAGGAGATTGATTTCGTACCAAGTCTCGGCCAGACTCTGCTTCAGGGCTTCGACGGCTATGCCCCTGTTCTCCATTTTGAAGGCGTCGGCGGTCTGTTGAGTTATCATAACTTCTTCTCCAAAAATCAAGCTCATGATGCAATGCTCCGTGACTCGTGCTTCCCTATAGAAGCAGATGACAACCTTCTTGAAAAGTTGCTTGGGGAAATATCCAGAAAATGGTAGATACCATTTTTCTTCATCCTCCGGATAACGTGCGCTATCTCCACCGTGTCGTTGGTCTCCAGTAGTCCTTCAAAGTCGACTATGATGCTAAAGATGATTTGTTCCTTTACCAGCCTCAGGTTTACTCCTTCAAAATAAGTGGTTGAGTCCATTTCTGTAAAGAATATGTTTCGATTTAGTGTAGTGAAAATTCTAGGGTTCTTTGCTTTTGAAAAATTTAGCGTTCTTGAACTTGAAGACGATAAGATTTTTCTGAAATGATTTCCACCGTCTTATATACTCAGTTGAAAGGACTTTTGAATTTTATAATTAAATAATCAAGCGGCGGTCCGAATTTTAATAAATATAGCATGGCGGTTGAAGTTGATTGGACATGTGGAGGTAGTGTGATCATGTATTTTTACCCACGTGTAAATAAACAATTTAATAATCATACATCGGTCAAGGAATGAGAAACTTAGCTGGTTTACCGTTTGATTTCTGATGCAGCTGTGATTTCCTATATGCTCTGATCAAGGGACTTTTCTTCTATGTACCTCTGATCATCTAGCTTTCCTTCATTTGTCTGCTTCTGCATCAGGTGAGGTATGTCGCCTGGAGTTGATATCATCTAACTTTCCTCGTCTGTACATCAGGTGGCTTTCCTCGCCTGCACATCAGGTGGATTTTCTTCGTCTCTTGTCTGCTTCAGGTCAGATGACTTTTCTCATCTGTTCTTCAACTAAGTACTAGATTCCCAATCTAGTAATCTAAGATCTCTGCTAAGTTCCAGAAACCTTTCTTTTGGTAAGGGCTTAGTGAATATGTCAGCAATTTGATACTATGTGCTGACCCTTTCCACTCTGACTCTTTTGTTAAGCACATGATCTCTGATGAAGTGATATTTGACATCCATGTGCTTTGTTCTTGAGTGCAGGACTGGATTGTTGGTCATAGCGATTGCGCTATTATTGTCACACCATATGGGAACTTCATTTGCAATGATACTGTAATCCCTTAGCTGTTGTCTGATCCATAGAATTTGAGCACAACCGCTACCTGCAGCTAAGTATTCTGACTCAGTTGTGGATATTGAGTTAGATACTTGCTTCTTGCTGAACCATGATATAAGTCTGGTTCCTAGGAACTGACATGTTCCCCTCGTGCTTTTTCTGTCTATCTTGCATTTTGCAAATATGCATCTGAATATCCTGAGAGTTCGAAGTTGTCATCCTTTGAATACCATAAACCAACATTGATGGTGGACTTAAGGTATCTGGTTATACTCTTAGCTGCTTCCTGGTGATACTGCTTCAGTTTTGACTGAAATCTTGCACACACTCCAACTGCATATGAAATATTAGGTCTGCTTGCAGTGAGATATACAAGTGAACCAATTAGTCCTACGTAGTGTGTTAGATCCACTGGAATGCCTCCTTCATTTGTATCAATGTATTGGGAGGTGCTCATTGGAACTCTTAGTGGTTTGGCTGAGTCCATGCCAAATCTTTTGATCAAGTCCCATGTATATTTTGCTTGGTTGATGAAAATTCCACTGTCAACTTGTTTAACTTGCAAACCAAGAAAGAAATTTAGCTTTCCCATCATACTCATCTCAAATTCTCTTTGCATGAGAGTTGAGAAATTTTCACATAGCTCAGGTTTGGTTGAGCCAAATATGATATCATCCACATATATTTGAACAAGTAATATGTGGTCTTAATGTTCAATTATGAAGAGTGTCTTGTCCACCTTTCCTTTGCTGAATCCATTTTTCTCCAGAAAAACAGATAGTGTCTCATACCATGCTCTTGGTGCCTGCTTGAGTCCATATATAGCTTTCAGAAGTTTTTATACTTTGTCTCCTTTGACAAATCCAGGGGGTTGCTCCACATAGACTTCTTCTTCTAGTAATCCATTGAGAAATGCATTTTTTACGTCCATTTGGTAGACTTCAAAATCCTTGAATGCTGCATATGCACGAAATAGTCTGATAGCTTCTAATCTTGCTATAGCTGCATAAGTTTCATCAAAATATATTCCTTCACATTGAGCATATCCTTTTGCAACTAGTCTGGCTTTATTCGTAACAACAGCTCCATCTTCATCACATTTGTTTTTGTACACCCATTTGGTGCCTATGACTTTCTTGTGATCTGGTCTGTCTGTTAGTTCCCAGACTTTGTTTCTCTCCATCTGGTTTAGCTCTTCTTGCATTGCAATTACCCATGTGTAATCCTCCAGTGCTTGGTCTGTTGTCTTGGGTTCCATCTAAGACATGAAACATGAAAACATTGCCATTCCTACTGGTTCTGTAGATTGCCTAGTTCTGACTCCATCAGTTAGGTTTCTAATGATTTGTTGAATGGGATGATCTCTGACCCATTTGGGGATATCATCTTCAAGGTTTGTTCCCCCTGTTGAGTTGCTTTGATGGACTTCGTCTCTCTCTGCATCAGCTTGGTTTTGGCACTCTTGAACTGCATTTGGTTCAGCTATGGTCTTGTCATCTGCAGATGGGGATCCTGTATGCTCTACAGGTATGTCTTCATCAGCTGCAGTTAGAACAGGTGTAGTTGGAGATCCTATCTGATCTGTAGTTGGGTCTTCAATCTGATCTACACTTGGATCTTCAGACTGATCTGCAATTGGGTCTTCTGCTGATATGCAGTTGGGTCTTCAGGTGAGTTCATCATTCCTGTGTCATGAATGATAATTTCTTCCAGGGAGGCGGATTTGAGATTTTTATCAATTGATTCCACCTGTTTCCTGTACTCAACAGTAGACTCATCAAACACAACATTGGGTGTTTCTTCCACAACTGATGTTCTCTTGTTAAAAACTCTACATGCCTTGCTTATTTGTGAGTATCCCATAAAGATACTATCATCAGTTTTAGCATCAAAGGCATTCAGTTGGGTTTTACCAATGTTGTGGATGAAACACTTACAACCAAATATATAAAACTATGCAACAGTTGGTGTTCTGCCATTCCAAACCTCATAGGCAGTTTTTGTAACACCCCCAAGTTATTCAGGGTCTATTACAGCACCGTGAACCCCTTCCAGACCCACAAGGCTAATAATTACACGGAACCATAAATTTCGACCGATGAGGTCTAAATATAACTCCAATAGAAGGCAATAAGAATGACGTCAATGTAATAATCAATCCGACAGAATATAATACATCGGGAAATAAAACTCAGGGCAACACATGCCACAACATCATGAACGTCTGAAACATTACTCGAGTATTCAAACCATTCCAAGTACAACTATACCGAATGGAACAAAGTACAAACACTGACAGAATCAAGACACAACATCACTCTTGCCCATCATCTTCGTGCCGACCCGGTACAAGCCTTTCTCCTCTCCTGGATCCTGAAATACATGAAAGGTATTTCCCCCAAAAGGGGTTAGCCGTCGAATAGCTAGTACAAGTATATCGAATATGAAACACAATACTTCTAGACAATAAAGTAAATGTAATCATCATTTCATCAAACTCAAGACTAGTATTCCAGAATAACTAAATCTCATAACATCACATTTCAATATATACATGATTAACCATGGAACCCCACCAACGGCAACGGAACCTACCCTCTGAGGCCCCATCGGACCCTCCCAGAGTGGTTAACCCCAAAATATTCGTGGAACCGCACCAACGGCAGCGGAACCCTCTGAGGCCCCGTCGGTCCCTACCAGAGTGAATATGTACAATTATACAATTCATATACCTCACTTTCAAAGTCGAGAACGTACAATCATAAACATATACTTGCCTTTGAAAAATTAGAATCAAAGTGAAATTGGTGCTCATGCCCGAGAGGTCCAAGAACGCACTTCCGAACCTAAACGATTCGTAAGGAAGTACGATAATAAATCATCAATACTCAATTCCCAAGGAAGACTCCCGAAACCCCCGTTTTACAATTCATAAATCTTCAAAGTATTCACATAGAGGTTGGAAATCATCCAAACCCTCTCTACTTCAAGTAATACACAAAAACAATCGGAGAATCGTAAGGGAAGCATGGGTACAGGGTATATACATCATAATCTCAAGGATTTCAAGATTCAAAACGAATAAATCGAATGGATCTAAGAAAAATCCCCAAAAATTCCCCTAACTGGGGTTCTAATGAATTTAACTTGATTCGGAGAGAAAGAACAGATTAGATGTTGTAAAATCCTTATTATCCAACCAAAGATGGTGATGGATGATGAAAAATTGTTCCAAATCACCTCAGGATCGCCTCTACTGCATGCTCTCATCGGAGGAGTAAGAAAGGAGAAGAAAATGGCGAAGAATGCGGCTGACCCAGCATATATATTGGGTTTAATTAGCATGCGCTAATTCCCAAGTATACCGCGCGCTAATGGGGTCACCCGATAGTACAGTAGCCTCTGACCTGCGTCGATAGCGTGCACTACCACTAGCATTGCGTGCGCTAACTGCTACCATACAGAAATTCCAGACTCACTGCCTAACCCAGTAGCGTGCGCTGCATCCGGCACTAGCGCGCGCTACGCAACACCGCTGCCGTGCGTTAGCACATGCCTAGCGTGCGCTAACTGTTCGCGCAGAGAACAGAACCCAACCTACTACCACACCCGAGTAATTAGTGTGCACTACAGGCGATGCTAGCGCACTCTACTCAACTCCGATAGCGTGTATTAGCTCACACCTAACATGCGCTAACTACTAGTCTAGAGAGCAGAACTCAGCTACTGCCTCTGCCTAACTCAGACCATTAGCGTGCGCTACTGGTGAAGCTAGCGCGCGCTATTCAGACAAAAATAGCGTGCGTTAGTTCACGCCTAGCATACGCTATCCGTTTCATTCAATAATACTGTTGCAAAATCCGATTAATACAAATATGTTCCGAAGGACACGAAACTCTAGAATCAACAACATCTCAATAGGCGCTTACAAGAGCGACAAAAGCGAAAGAACGCCAAAGTCAAAATTCATGAAAATACATGTATTACATTCTCCCCCTCTAAAAAGAAGTTTCATCTTGAAACTTAAGGAATAAAAAATTCAGGGTATTCCGATCGCATCTTCTCTTCCATATCCCAAGTCGCCTCCTCGACTCCATGTCTCGACCATTTCACTTTAACCAACGGAATGGTTTTGTGCCGAAGCCGTTTCTCACGACATTCAAGGATCTTCACCGGTCTCTCGGGAAAGGTAACATCCTCGGCTACATCAATCTCACTATAATCGATAATATGACTTGGATCTGACACATACTTTCTCAACAGAGAAACATGAAAAACGCTATGGACATGACTCAAAGATGGAGGCAACGCCAAGCGATAAGCTAAATCTCCAACCCTGTCCAAAATTTCAAATGGTCCGATATACCTCGGACTAAGTTTACCCTTTTTCCTGAAGCGGCTACAACCACATCCTAGAATCCGATCATATAGAATAACCCGACTAGAACCATGTATACAGCGTATTGAAGGGACTTAGTATACAGCACAGTATCTAGTTGGCTACAATCTTATTGATGTATGCACTCTACTTAGGAAAAGTAACGTGTAAAACCCAATAGGATAAGTAATTATACGGTTGTAACATAATTTTATATTCACAAAGTATTCACAGTTTTAAAGAACTTTAATGCTGATGGAGACAACATTTAATGCAGACAAAGACTGCGGCATGCAGAACATTTAATAACGGCCAAAAGAATGTCTAAAGCATTTAATACTGACAAAATGGATTACTTTAATTCAAACAATCAACAACCTCCAGTCTCAAGCATCCACATCCCACCAACTCGGATGACGACTAGATGTATAACTGGTCTATTTTCAAGATCATAAATAGCCCAACCATAGGACAGGATCAAACACTTGTCAACTTACAATTTCTACAATCTGAAGAGCAAACAATCTCTCTTCAGCCTGCAATGATTATCTTACAGCGAAGAGATTTAATAAAGTCATCAACAAGTAAACAGCAACCTACAACCAAGAGTTTAAAGACTACAATTGTTATTTGATTATAGGTTTACCCTTATCTATGTTCAGAAGTTAGCCCTGTGTGGATTAGCGAAGCAATGCTATTACGACCTGTACGAGATGAAAAAAGCTTAGACGAACCAAGATTCTGATCCATGTGATAAGAAAGTGGAGTTTAATACAGCCTATATCCAAGCTGTGTGAGCGCCCCAAGCTTAGAAGTCAAGTGTATCAATCTATGAGAACGATAACACTTGTAGTGTTCGGTCAAAATCATCATTCTTATGTACGACCTTGATTTTAATAAATGATCCTCCTGTGTGGAAATCCTGTGGACGTAGAGAGGTTGCCTCAAGCCATGTTAATTTTGTGTTGTTCACTTACTTATTTACTTCACCATACTGCATGTGATTTTACTATATACTTACTCAGAAGACCATGTAAACACCAAGCATACAGAAGCATATCTATTTGTTGTGACTATAACAACGCTTACCAAAAGACTTCCGCAATGCAGATATTTTGGAAAAGGAGTACAGCTTATTCGCCCCCTCTAACCTGTCATTATATTGTGACCAACAAGTGGTATCGGAGAGGTTGTTCTACCAGGAATAAATTAATTTAATTTTTAACCTCAACTAGATCTAAAAATCATAAGTTTTCAAAAACTGCATATTTTGGTTTTTCAAAATCTCTCTTACTTTCAACATGGACTCATCTATGATTAACAAAGTCCTTATTTTTTCCATTAACAAATTTGAGGACCGAAGAATCAGGATTTGGGCCCATCTTGCAGCCATATACGAAGAAATGATCTTCGTGATACATGGAGGACCTCCCAAGATATTGAAGGTTAATATAGATCTAAGGATGGAAGGCCAGCCTTACGTGGAAATGCTAGAGAAGTCGCGAGAACAATGGACAACTGATGATATGAAGAGATAGAACCTGTATGATGTTGCCAAGAATGCACTAGTTGGCCAAATCTAGTATGGATCATACATGGAACCTTACATGGAAATGCTGGAGAAGTCGAGAGAACAGTGGACAACTGATGATAGGAAGAGAGCGAACCTGGATGATGTTGCCAAGAATGCACTAGTTGGACAAATCTAGTATGGATCATACATGGATGGTAGTTGGAGTCGGCGGCTCTCCTAGGTCCATCATCTGAGATCTCTGGGAAAGAGGATGAAGATCATTGGTATCTGCTTTTTATAAAGCAAACCAACTTTGATTCTTGAATAATCCACATCACTTTTGCTTCTATTGTAACAAAAGATTCTCATTTTCTGTGTAAAAGGCTCGTATCAATAATTACGTATGGACAATTCTTCATCTAGGCCATTGTAGCATGTGTGTGGCCCAAGGCATATGGGCTCGCAAATTCCAATATTGTCTATGAAGAGCAGATATGACGTTTGAAATTATTTTTGTTACATTTCTATATCGAAGAGCTAGCGCTTGGCTAGCAGAAAATACAAAGTTATCAGAAGCCTGGTCCAAAATTCCTGAAAAATCTATGATTAGATCGGAAACAATCCAGCAAAAGGAGGATTATTCAGGGTAGGGCTCAATGGATAATGGAGATGAAATATATAGTCAATTTTGAAAGAACTTATTATCAATCTCTTTCAGATATGGATCTATGTGATTCAGAAGGGAAGAACTTGTATCAGTATCACTCTCGACAGAAGAACATTCTCTAAAGTAAAATGTTGTAAGACAACTAAGAAAACCTGGGATAAACTCAAGATGATTTGCGAAGGCACTAAGCTTTCCAAATAAGACAAAATTTTAAAACTGACTCAAGAATTTGAGTCTTTCGAAATGAAATCTACAGAAACTGAGTATCTTGACCCTAGATTCACTGGCATTGTCGGTGAACTTGAAGCTTTTGGGCAAAAAGTCCCAAAAGGAGAAAAGCCTTAAAATCTTTAGACCTCTCCATGCCCGATTGGACATTAAGACCACAGATATGCATTTGTCATGTAACCTAATATATATATATATATATTACCTCTTTTCTGATCTTAGAGCTTTTGAGTATGATATAGACATGAGAGAGAAGGCGGAAGAAACACCCGCCAGGACTACAATACTGGCTACTGTATCCGATAGGAAGCACAACTCAGCTCCCAATATTTCCAGAGCTACAGGAAATGATGATGAGTTGTCACAATATGAGATGGCTCTATTCATACAGAATTTCTGAAAATTCATAAAGAAATCCGGAAAGGCTCCCTACAAGCCAAAATCCACAGCCAAAGTGAGTACAGAGTTACCACCTCTAACATCATAATGTTTTATAACATAAACAACGGAGTTTTCTTTTAAAACATCATTCGTGAAAACTAATCAAATTACCAAATTAATTTAAGAAACATCACTCATTTTAATTAAATCCTAAACCAAAACCATCCAAATAATAATATAGCACATTCACGGAATTGAAAGTGCCAAAAGAAATTAAAGGGTTTAAGTAATCCAAAACAAAATTGAAAATCCCTCCTAAAAATAATCTCATATTATTTATTATTATCGTCTTCCATCTCCCACGCCATGCTCCGACTTTGTCTAACCTGAAAGGAAGAAATATAAAAGGGGTGAGTTTTTGACAACTCGGTGGGGGCATATCAGTTCATCTCATGAGCAATAATAGATAAGATTATTGCTCATTATTTTAGAAACATTTCATCATATAGTACCATGGGTTTCTCCGAAGATCCTTAGATCCCGGCATTGCGTACGATACCCCGATCGAATCTTACATCTTACATTTTACCGTCGCGCGACTCTATGTGCACATAGTTATGCCCGAAGGCAGATCTTACTGCCCATAGGCGAATCATGCTGCCTGTAGGCGAATCTTACTGCCTGAAGGCGAATCATACTGCCCGTAGACGAATCTTACTGCCCGAAGGCAAATCATAGCTTTTTAAAATCATAACATTATTGCACAATAAATATGAGCCCGAACATATGAGTTAAATTTCCCCATCCTAATATGCAGAATCTTGATTGGACAATGCACTGCAATCGAATAAAATTATACAATAAAATATATGAAAGTCAGAGCAGACTGTTTTGCATTTAAATGAATTATGTAGGAGATGAATTTAGAATTTAATATAACTTAATTTACGGCTGGATTTGAATATAATTAAAATTGATTGGGGCCAATCCACATGAATCCAAAAGAAGGGGACTGAACTGATTAATCTGGAAAAGTGAGGAATATAAACCCCATCTCCCGAACTACCGGCCGACATCCATCATTTCCCTCCTCCCCCCTCTCTCTCTCTCTCTGAACAACTTGGCTGAACAAAAATCCCGATTTCTCTCACTAAACTTTCCCCACAAAACACTTATAAATTCACCTCACAAACTCACGCTCGAACCAGTAGTATACACACACGGCCACCGCTGAAATCAAAGTGATGGAGGCATGGCGGTGGTTTTGGCGATGCGCACGGGCAGAAATTGCGGAGTAGGTGCTTCAGGTAAGGATTTCGCTTCGGGCTTGACTAGGGGTTAGGCTCTGAGATTGAATTTAGACCGAACATGGGGATTAAAAATGGTGCTCGAGGTTTGGCTGATTGAAGGTAGGGCTGCTGGGTTTCGGTCGGGTCTGAGTTGGGTTTTGGGTCTGGACTTTGGCTTCGGACATCGAGTTCAATTGATGTTGAATGGTCGAGTTTCTGATTTCAAGTTTGGTGTTCGGCATGTTGGAAATTGATTTTATAAAAATAAATTTTGACCCAATTTAAATTAGACCCGGCAATTTACCACACGACACAAAAACAACTCGAAAATTTAGATCATGTTCTCTTTGCTGTTTTGAGGTCATTTTCTGTTTTTATTTTCGAAAACACTAAAAACGTGTTCTTTTTATCATTTTCGAAAATATATTTTCGAAAACAAAAAAAATATTTGTACGCAAAACGACTAAAATCTCGTTTTGAGCGTTTTGTGTGTATTTCAATAAAAAATCTTCAAAATGCTCAAAATGCATTTTGAGTTTTTTTGTTTGATTATCCTAATTGAAACTAAGTCTAAAATAAAGATTTATGAATTTCCCTATTTGCCATTTTGGTATGTCCACAAAAAATATTCCCTCTCTATTTTTAAACACTATTCCATAATACAATTTACTAAAATATCCTCATAATTTTTATATATTTACACATTTTAGCAGGCTGACCCACATATTAAATTATTTAACCAACTTACTTAACATTAAATTACTTTTAATGTGGGACCCAAACTCCACTCACATCACACTCACCTAACATTTCTTAAAATCCGAACTCAAAAAGTTGGGGAACATTGATTGTGGACGGATGTAGTATTACAAAAAAAATATTTTGCAAAATAAATTTAACATAAGGCGTTTTCAGCAATTTTGAAAACAAAAATAAACACAGAAAAATACAAAATATTTTTCAAAATGAAATACAAACAGAACGCACTGGGTTTGCATTTTGAGTACACGACACGAAAATACACGAACACAAAAGTACACGATCGAGATTTAGTGTCGGTTTTGTGTTTATCCTTTGGGTACACTACACGACACGAGGTACACGAATATACATTTTATGAATTTTGTTTGTACTACACTTTAAAATTTGAAAATATAATGTGAACTTTCCTAAATTTCGTGCAAACATTCGTGTTTTCGTTGCCATTCTTTTAATTTTGTCTACTAAAACCTATAAAAATAATATTAAAAATATTAAAAATAATATTTTTATAATATTTTAATATTTACTTTATATTAGGTGTCTGGCACGAAAACACGACACGAAATGACACGAATTTGCGCGGCACACGACACGACATAACATGAATTCATTTAGTATCGTGTATGAGTTTGGACTTTTGGTACACGAAACACGAAAGTACACGATACGAACGAATTGCCAGGTCTAATTTAAATCAATTTAATGATAATAAAATATTTAATTCTTGAAATTAAATATTAAATTGTGAATCTACGTTTCGAGAAGATAAACGTAGGATTTTATTTTTCTCAAAACCGATTTCCGATGAGTGAGAAATAAATGATTAAAGTTGGCATTGTAATACCCGCCATTTTTATAATGCAATATTATTATTTTACAATAATATTATAATGCATTTCATGTTATTTAATTCAATTTAAAGAATCATGAATATTTATTTCGACGTATCACAAATCCTAGCCCGAGTCATTTTTGTCAGTTACATTCTAGTAGTCATTTACTACTAATAATATTAATAACGCATTTTATTTATTTAATCTCATTTCATTACCGAGTGAGAGAGGTAGGGCAGAGAGGGAGAAACGGGAAGAGAGGTGAGAACTGAAGTGTTTTGTGTCGGCATAAGGTGAAATAAGGGTTTATATACCCGCGATTTGGTAAGTTATTCAATTTAGTCCTCTCTTTTTCCAGCAGCTTTCAATTCAGCCCTAAACAGTTTAAATTAATTCGATTTTAACCCAGTCAGCTTCTCAATTCTTACAATCTGACCCCAATCAACTTTGAAACTTAAACTCAATCTTAATTTTGACCGATACATTAAAATATTGACTTTCAATTAATATTAGTAATTAATCTGAATTTATGCATAAGTATTTTAATTTCAGTCATTAATAATATTAGCTCTTCGAGTAATATTATAAGCAACTGTAATTTATTTTCAGTTATTATATAGTGATATTCGTATCTTTTCATTTATTATATAGATAGTAAATTGTAAGGGTTATAATAATAATTATTATATGTAGACTTTATCGAGGATTTAGGGGGATTCCTTTAAGCATTGTGAGTGATCGAGACCCTCAATTCACTGGACGATTTTGGAGAGAACTATTCGAGCTATTGGGAACCGACCTTAAGTTCTCGACAAGTTTCCATCCCCAAACAGATGGACAGACCGAACGAATCAAGGCATTGTTGGAGCTATATCTAAGGCATTATGAGAGTGCCCATCAGAAGGACTGGCCAAGATTACTTGATGTGGCCCAGTTTTCTTACAATCTGCAGAAAAGTGAGGCAACAGGTAAGTCTCCCTTTGAAATCATTATGGGTTTTCAGCCACTAACCCCAAATGTTGTAGCCTCGACACACGAAGGGAAAAGTCCCGCAGCTCACCGCATTGCCCGAGAATGGCATGAGGAGGCAGACATTACGTGCGCCTACCTTGATAAGGCCGCCCGAAAGATGAAGAAGTGGGCTGATCCTAAAATAAGAGACATTAAGTTCCAGGAAGGTGATCAGGTCATGGTCAAACTTTCTACCAACCAATTAAAGGCATTACGCAAAGTACACAAAGGTTTGGTGAGGAGGTACGAGGGACCATTTACAATAATCAAACGTGTTGGAGATGTCTCTTATATGTTACAACTCCCTCCAAGACTTAAAATACATCCGGTCGTCCACACAAGCCAATTGAAACTCTACCATGCTGACTCGGAAGACCCACACCGAGGAGAGTCGAATCGTGCACCTACTGCCGTAATCACCTCATTCGACAAGGTGATGGAGTATATTGTTACCGAACGAGTTACTCGGAAGAGAGGCGTGCCTCCCTGCACGGAGTACTTGGTAAAATGGAAAAACCTCCCTGACAGCGAAGCCACATGGGAACGGGAAGACGAACTCTGGCAATTTCAAGATCACATCAAGAGGTTCAGACAAGAGAACGCGCCGAGGATGTCGCTGAAATAGGTGGGGGAGGATGTGACGGGTCGGGCAAAAACGACCCGAATGACCCTAACAAGAGTCTCTATGTGTCGGAAGGTTCCGGAAGTTTCTAGAATGATCAAGAAAGACCAAGAGATCTCTATGTACTTAGATGACTCTAAAAGCATGTAGAAATGTACTTCTTACACACTTTGCAGAATACTCATGTAAATGCCCATGTAAATGTACTATAAGAATCTAGAGTCTTCTATCTAGAAAGTTCTATCTAGAGAGTTCCACTCCAGAACTCTCCTAGGTTGGTATAAAAGGAGGAGGAGCCTCATTTGCTCACTCCATCCAGAAATCCTCAAGCAATCAAGCATTGTAAAGCTCTCTTGTACTCAAGCATTCATACTTAATAAAATCCTTTTGTGGCATTGCCCCTTTCTCGTTACTTTCAGGCTTACTTAGCAACTCGACTCAGCTTAGTTGTTTAAGTGCCGCATGGGTTAGCAGTGCAAAACTCCCATCCCGTGACAACAAGATCGTCAGAAGTCTTACGCCGACAAGCGTAGGAAAGATCTCGAATTCTGTGTTGGCGACAAGGTATTCCTGAAGGTATCTCCTACCAAAGGAATTGTTCGTTTTGGTCCAAGGAGCAAGTTGAGACCGAGATACATTGGACCGTTCGAAATTCTCGAGCGGATTGGAGAGTTAGCTTACCGTTTGGCTTTACCCCCAGAACTTTCGGCTGTGCACAACGTTTTCCATGTATCATTGTTGAGGAAGTACGTGCACGATCCCAACCACGTCATCAACTATACTGCCGTAGAGTTGAACAAAGATCTTACTTATGAAGAACAACCAGAACTAATTCTCGACCGATCAGTCCGGCAATTGAGGAACAAAGAAAAGGTGTTTGTCAAGATCCAATGGCGTAACCACAGTAAGGATGAAGCCACTTGGGAGCGCAAGGAAGAACTTCAAGCTCGTTATCCAAATTTCTTCAATTGAGGTATATCATTTATTTTGGAGGACGAAGATTTTTCTAAGAGGGGTAGGATGTAATACCCGCCATTTTTATAATACAATATTATTATTTTATAATAATATTATAATGCATTTCATGTTATTTAATTCAATTTAAAGAATCACGAATATTTATTTCGACGTATCACAAGTCCTAGCCCAAGTCATTTTTGTCAGTTACATTCTAGTAGTCATTTACTACTAATAATATTAATAATGCATTTTATTTCATTTAATCTCATTTCATTACCGAGTGAGTAATTGTTGTACAATTACTTTCACTACACGTACAAGTAAACTTCATGTAATATCATTTAATAAGATCAGATATTTTCATGATATATTAGTCATTTTTGATAATTAAAGATATTATTATTAATAATAATAATATTTATAATAGGAACCATATTAATATTAACAGTATTAATATTTTTACCAGTATCATTTTTATATCATCATTTATATTACTCTCGATATTATTATTAGTATCGTCGTCGCCGCCGCCGCCGCCGCCGTCGTCGTCATCATCATCATCATCATCATCATCCCAAACTTTGTGCTGACCCAGAATCATAATACAAGTCCAAAATTTAACCCTAACCTTAATCCAAGACAGTATAAATATACTGTCTCTGCAGTACAAATACACTGTACTTTTCTTTTATTCCCAACACGTCGTTCACTTCCAGAATACAAAAAAAAAAAAGAGAATTTTCAATTCGGAAATCTACTGCCATCTACGGAACAGAGAACTAAGGATCCGATCGAATTCGTCGTCTGATCAGATTCCCAGTCGCGTTTCATCCAGCGTTCATTCAATCCACCGAGGTAAAACTCATCATCCTTTTTCTCCTGCCTTGAATCCGAATATAACCTTCTTTTTCTTTCCGAACTTAAATTCGTTGTCTGCAGTATTATCAGAAATTAAACCAAAAATTTAGCTTTAACAAATTCAACAATCAAATCAAAACCCCAATTTCAAAACCTAAACAACATCTAGTTGGGATCTATTACTCGTCAGAATAATCTCCTTCAGCCAAACAAACCATATTTGTATATCAAATCAATAACCTTTCGACCCTTCAAACCCGAACCAATATCGAAGCACCCTCAACCCCAAAAATCAAAATTTAATGTTTTTTTACCCGAGCAGTAGAGTCGAAATCGGGCCAAGCCCGAAAAATTAACCGAGGTCCATCATCCTTCGGAGACGGGAGTGTAAACTCGCCGCCACCGGTAGTGGATGCCGCCGCGCCACCGGAGAACTGAGGCCGCCGCGCTTACCAAAACCGAATCAAACCCAGCCCGAATTAGAAACCATAAGATATGACTTGAGCCCTCACCTTCGATCCGCTGGAGATCCCCGCGCCTTGTCGCCGGTGCCTGTGGAATTCGGGTGTTGAAGTGGCGACTTTGGGTCAGTGAGAGTGAGTGTTGCTCGCGGACTCCAGTGTGTAAGGTTTTTATGTGTTTTTGCGGCGATTTAGCTTCGGCCGACAAGGAGATATCGGAGAGAAGAGACGGGTGGAAGAAAGGGTGAGAGAGAGAGGTAGGGCAGAGAGGGAGAAACGGGAAGAGAGGTGAGAAGTGAAGGGTTTTGTGCCGGCTGAAGGTGAAATAAGGGTTTATATACCCGCGATTTGGTAGGTTATTAAATTTAGTCCCCTCTTTTTCCAGCAGCTTTCAATTCAGCCCCAAACAGTTTAAATTAATTCGATTTTAACCCAGTCAGCTTCTCAATTCTTACAATCTGACCCCAATCAACTTTAAAACTTAAATTCAATCTTAATTTTGACCGATACATTGAAATATTGACTTTCAATTAATATTAATAATTAATCTGAATTTATGCATAAGTATTTTAATTTCAGTCATTAATAATATTAGCTCTTCGAGTAATATTATAAGCAACTGTAATTTATTTTCAGTTATTATATAGTGATATTCGTATCTTTTCATTTATTATATAGATAGTAAATTATAAGGGTTATAATAATAATTATTATTATATGTAGATTTTATCGAGGATTTACGGGCTTAGGACTGTGAGTCGAGCATCTTCATTTCAAGTCAGACATCATCATCATCATCATTTATTCAGGTGGGAATTTTCACTATCACTTTAATTGCTTTAATTGGACTGTATATGTGATGTTCTATTCATGTTTAAAATTTTATGCACATTGAAAATCAGGCTAACCTGTATTCGTGTAAGAGGCTATCTTAAGATATATGTTGTTGCGGGTAGGCATGTCCACGGGTCGGACCCGCCGGGTCACCGGGTCCAATAAGGAGGACCCGAACCCTAACCCGGAAAAATGGACAACCCGGCGGGTCAGCGGGTCAACCCGCCGGGTCAACGGGTCTCGGTCAGTTTTTTTTTTTGTAATATAAAAAAAAATTTGAAATACAATTGTTAATTTGTTATATAGTTTTTAATGAGGATAATATGGTTGTTTTTTAAAAAAAGGTGGGGGAGTAAAGTTTAAGTAGGAATGGACTTGAATCGGTTTCCCGATTGCCTACGTATCCTCTCGGGGAAGAGGAATCAAAGCCCCACGTAGTTCTCTTACCTTTCTTTGTATCCCCGCCGCCCTTACCTTGGTGGTTACGTGCTTCCCGCGGATCCCTCCGATGGAGTGAGTGGTTCTTCATCTTCATCATCGTCGGTTGATTCGTTGTTTTTTTGTGTCTTCATTTCCGCTCTCCGCCAATCACTTAGTAGCACTTGAGCTTCCAACGTCTCGGGCAACAAGTTTGACCTCGTGGGATCGAGAACCTTTCCACTCCGACTAAAGGTTTGCTCTACGGCTACCGTTGAGGCGGGAACGGCGAGAATTTGTGCCGCAATCTTGCTTAGAGTAGGAAACCTTGATCTCTCCGGTCGGCTCCACCATTCCAAGATGTCAAAGTCTTCTAACTCTTCTTCATGTCCAAACTCAAAGGTAATGGTTAGATAATCGTCGAGCTCCGAATTGGAACTCGACGTGGTTTTTGCCCTCTTTGGGGCAAATAAATCTCTAGCAATTGATGTCAAACGTCTACTAGTAGATGATGATGAAGAAATGGGAGGTGGTTGTTGAGATGATTGAGCTTGATCGGAAATATGATAATGAGCATACAATTGTTCAAGTAAATTCCTAACATTAGTAAGTATAGTAGAAACAATACATGCGCGATCATTTTGTATTTGTAGAAACGAATAATAATTTTCCAAAAATTGTTTCAAACCTTCCATTTTACGTCGAGGGTCCAAAACAAATACAATAAGGTAAACATCCGGAATAATTTTGAAATAACTTAGCCATTTAATTCTCATATCACTTATGGCAACTTTAATGGAAGGTACGTTAAGACCGTCTTTAAGTGCAAATGCAATATTAATTGCTACGTAACAAAATAAGTTCGAAGTTGGTTTGTAAACATAACTAAAAATTTTAGTAGCCTCGTAGAAATGTTTAAAAACATCCATTACATCTCTTGCTAAAACCCAAGCTTTCCCGAAAACAAAATTACCATTAATGTGTTGTGCGGCAAAACCACTTAAAAGTTCTTTATAATCATATGATTCGGAAATCATTTTGTATGTAGAGTTCCATCTTGTGCAAACATCTTTTGGAAATTTTTTGGATATACATTATGTTGTTTACAATATTGGTACCATTCTGACGAACACTTTTTTAGTCCAAAGTTCATTAAGAATGCCTCGGATAGGTTTTACTAATTCTCCAACATAAGCTAAACATTCTTGAACACATAAGTTTAAAATGTGAGTCGCACACCTAATGTGAAAAATTTACCTCCAATAGACGGCGTCTGATAAGTGATTAGTTCTTGAATCGAAGTCGTGTTAGCGGATGCATTGTCAAATCCGATTGAAAAAACTCGTGAAACTAATCTATATTCTTCTAAAATATTTGCAATTAAACGAGCTATATTTTGCGCGGTGTGTGGGTCGTTAAAAACTCGTAATGCCAAAACTCTTTTGTTTAACACCCAAAACTTATCAATATAATGACATGTAATGCCCATGTAGGAATTTTTTTGAAATGAATCGGTCCAAATATCACTACAAATTGAAACTTGTAAATCACTATTTTCCATAAAATATTTAATCAAATTTTCCTTACGTGATTTATATCTATGCATCATTTTTCTTTTTGCCGTTTGTCGAGAAATTTATTTATATGCGGGTTGAACATGATTTGTCACCCAATCATTAAAACCAACATTTTGTGCAAAGCTAAAAGACAATGAATCAATGGCTATCATTTCCGAAAATGCATCCATAGATGAAGAATGATCATATGAAAATAAAGAAGGAGGTTGGTTAGAGGTTGATGCGTACCCGGATAGTTGCGTTTGTCCTCGTGCCAATCCGTATTTTTCGGGATGCTATGTCGGTAGTAATTCCCGTAGCCTTCGCCTTTTTTGTGCTTGTACTTTGAGCTACAAAATCTACATTTAACCATAGACACTTGATTAATATCGGGATCACTTTTAGTAAACGAGAATAGAAATACCGCCGCTCTAAGTTGAGCTTTTTCGATGATGTCCGTCTCCTCGGAGCCGGGCACTTGAGTCTCGGATTCTTGGGTGTTCAAGAAAGGAGGTGATTCCATATCGAACTCCTCCTCGTCCCTTAGTCCGGACATGCTTGAAGAACCGCTCACGGAGTTACGTCTTCGGTTTGACATTATGAGAATAATTTGAATTTGTAAACTTGAGAATTAAATATTGTGAACTTGAGATTATGATAGAGTATAAGAGTATAAGTAAATGATTGTATAAATTGGTGTGAGATGAATGAATTGGATTTTGGGTATTAATAGGAAAAAATGTGTATTTGTTATAAAAAAAAAAGGAAAAAATGCCTTGCACAAAGGTGCAGGTCTGATGATTGCCACGAGCAACGGCTCTATTATTAGCCTACCAGTGGCAGTGCCCGCCTGCATCTGCATGCATGAAACTTGAAAGTTGAAAGGTGGTTGGTGGGGTGGGGCCAGCCAGCATTTTTTTTTTAAATTGGAGCAGGCTGAAAGCCTGCAACTAGGCAACGGCTCCAAAGTCCAAAGTAGGCATGTGCAGCAGTGTGTGGACCGTGGGGGATGTCAGGTTGTCGGCCGTTTTTTTTTTTAAAATTGGTCGACCCGGCGGGTCGACCCGGCGGGTTAGTGGCGGGTCATGACCCGTCGGGTCAGCGGGTGGGAATTAGGTCGACCCTAACCCTAACCCACAACCCGCAAGACCCGTGACCCGGCGGGTCCGGGTCAGGACGGGTTCCCGCCGGGTTGTAACTCGCCGGGTCCGGGTCGACCCTTGACCCTTGGACATGCCTAGTTGCGGGGACACCTGCGCAACCTCAATATTCACATGCGTGCTCGATTCATGTTATATGTGGTATTGTGTTTATGTTTGATGTTGTTGCGGGGGCACCTGCGCAATCTCAATATTCGTGTATGCGTGCTCGATTCATGCTATACGTAATATTGTGAGTATGCATTTACGTTGAGGAAAAATGTGATAGATTATTCATGTTATGCTTTCCATGAGATTGTATATTACTGTGATCAGTGTGATTTCCACGAGCTGAAGGAAGTTCACCCCCACCTTTATTGAACCCGCAGGTTGAACCGAGCCGGGTGGACGAAGGAGCGAGTCGAGAGGGCATATGAAAGAGGAATTATTATATGATGTTTCTTTTTGTCAAATGTTTGAAACTTATTTGAGGAAATGTTAATCAGAAATTTATAATTTATGAATTATTCTTCCGCCGTAAATTTTTACCTCATATTTATGATGAAATGTTACCTTATTTAAAGGTATGTATTTTTATGTCATTGTAGCGACTCGACTTTGTTGGCGAGAATTTTTATATTCTCAAGAAAATTATTTTTCGTCAAAATTTACCTTTTACTTATTTTCCCCAATATTTACCCTAGAAAATCGGGGCGTTAGAGTCGAAATCGGGCCAAGCCCGAAAAATTAATCGAGGTCCGTCACCCTTCGGAGACTGGAGTGTAAACTCTCCGCCACCGGTAGTGGATGCCGCCGCGCCACCGGAGAACTGAGGCCGCCGCGCTTACCAAAACCGAATCAAACCCAGCCCGAATTAGAAACCATAAGATATGACTTGAGCCCTCACCTTCGATCCGCTGGAGATCCCCGCGCCTTGTCGCCGGTGCCTGTGGAATTCGGGTGTTGAAGTGGCGACTTTGGGTCAGTGAGAGTGAGTGTTGCTCGCGGACTCCAGTGTGTAAGGTTTTTATGTGTTTTTGCAGCGATTTAGCTTCAACCGAGAAGGAGATATCGGAGAGAAGAGACGGGAGGAAGAAAGGGTGAGAGAGAGGTAGGGCAGAGAGGGAGAAACGGGAAGAGAGGTGAGAAATGAAGTGTTTTGTGTCTGCTGAAGGTGAAATAAGGGTTTATATACCCGCGATTTGGTAGGTTATTAAATTTAGTCCCCTCTTTTTCCAAAGTGACTTTCAATTCAAGCAGTTTAAATTAATTCGATTTTAACCCGATCGGCTTCTCAATTCTTACAATCTGACCCCAATCAACTTTAAAACTTAAATTCAATCTTAATTTTGACCGATACATTGAAATATTGACTTTCAATTAATATTAATAATTAATCTGAATTTATGCATAAGTATTTTGTTGGGAAAAACAAACACCCTGTATCGAATCAGCCGGGATACCCGATCCCTGTATCGATTGTTATTTGTTATTGAGAAGGTTTTGACATATATGCCAAATATACGATGAGAAGCGTATCGAGGCTTCAAGGCTTTATCCTATATCGAAAACGCCTCGAATCGGCATCGGTGAAAGCTCACAAGACAAACAAGAAGACTTGTAAAAGATCAAGTATGGAAGCGTCTCGATGCTCTAAATACGATCATCTTCCATACGTTCACAAAAGGACAAGAAAGAACACAAGTCAAGTCCCGTTGAACAAAGAAGTATTTAAATACTCAAGGATAAAGTATTTAAATACGTCGATCTTCGAATCTTGAGAATCCATGAATCGGATCATGTCATATTCCCGTTGAAGGAAATCTTATTCAAACGGACATCTCAACGGATACTTTCTTCAGAGGCTATATATATCCTTGAAGACATTGAAGATCAGTGACCAACCAACCAGACAACTGAACGAACCCAAGTAACCTAATACTCAAGCTATCAAAGTTATCATCTGAGCAAACATATCTCCAAAGCATACTGCTAGTTAGAACGAAAGAGATATACAGTGCTCAACATCAAGAAACGACTATCATCGGCTCAAGATCTTGATATTCAAAGTCATTGTTCTTACAGTTACCTACCTTTTACCTCGTGTAAAAACCGAGCTCTGTGTGAACTCAACAAGTTATTCGACTGTGTGGGACGAATAAGGACGAAGCTTTAGGCTGTGTGTGAAGAAGCTAGTCAAGAAGGAAGCTTTAACCAATCTGTGTGAACGGTTGAAAGCGACATTCTTTGTATCAATCTGTGAGAATGATACAAGGATAGGTTTGTTTATAATTACGTAGTTGTGTACGCAGTAATTATATAATAAACTTTTTACTCCTGTGTGGAGGACCAGTGGACGAAGAGGGTTTACCTCGAACCACTTAAATTAATGTGTTATTTACCTTACGCTTTTCTTATTTGAAATAACGTGATATATTAAGTATACACCTAATACGTCGTTCTTGTATCACGGCAACTAAGCGTATCCAAGACTTCCGCTACGCACTCAGATTTAGATTCCATACAGTTTGTTGTTTAAACGATTTTCCAAACTGTATCCAGTATACTTAAGTGGCCAACAAGTGGTATCGGAGCGGTTGATTCTAAAAAGAATCAGTCGTATTTCTTTTCAACCGAATCAGATTCAAATCACTTATCTTCAAAGCAGCTTTCTTTCATTCCTATATTATCGGTATGGATACTTCTATGATTAACAAAGTCCCTATGTTCTCTATTAACGAATTTGACGATTTGGAGAATTAGAATGGAAGCTCATCTTGCAAAGCAATGCACGAAGAGATGATTTTTGTTATACAGGATGGTCCGATCAAGATCATGAAGGTCAATCCGGCCGCAAGGATTGAGGGCCAAGCCCATGCCGAAATGCTCGAGAAAGAATGCGAGCAATGGACAACCGATGAAAGGAAGCGAGCCAATCTCGACAACGTGGCTAAGAACGCGTTATTTGTCACTCTTGACAAAGGCACGTTCTCAAAGGTAAAGAGCCGCAAAAGCGACGAAGAAATGCAGGATAAACTCAAGTTAATTTGTGAGGCCAGGCTCTCAAAAGAAAACAAGATTTCAAAACTTACTCGGCAATTTGAATCTTTTGAAATGAAACCAACGGAAACACTTGAGGAACTTGACCTCAGTTCTTGGTATTGTTGGTGAACTTGAAGCGTTGGGCAAGATTTACACCCAAAAGGATAAGAACTTAAAAATTTTCAGATCTCTCCCAGCCCGATGGGACATTAAGACCACAGCTATGCGTGTATCCTGTAATCTTAATGAAATATCCACTTTTGATCTCTTCTCTGACCTTAAAGCATTTGAGTATGACATTGACAGAAGAGAGAAAGCTGAAGAATCTCCTTCAAAAGTCACAGCTCTCGCTGCTGTATCGAACCGTCGACACAGCATGCCTAGCTCGTCGAAGCCCGGTCACAAGAGCGCTGACGACATCCTGTCACAAGATGAAATGGCGCTTCTAATGCATAAATTCAAAAAGTTCATCAAACAGTCTGGAAAGACTCCCTACAGGCCCAAACCTGTCAACAAGGTAAGTACCGAAACATCATCTGGTGATGCTAACCTGTGCTATAACTGCAGGAAACCAGGCCATTATGCAAACAAATGTCCTCATCCCAAAGTCCAAAGATTGCCTGAGGCCGAGCAACAAGAGAGAGATGAAAGAAGACGTGCTTGGAAAGACAAGCTCAAGGCCCTGATTGGAGAATCAGAAGCCTCCCCCACACCATCCAAATCAGCAGAATGTCTTCAGGTGGTCACTGAAAGTGATTCATCTGACGATGAGTTCGATGATAAAGCATACATGTGCTTTATGGCCAAAGATGTTCCAGAAGGTGAAGACAGCGACGATGAGGTAAGCTCAACCTCAGTTATTCCACCTAATGCATCTCATACTTTCGAAAATATGATGAATGAATTCAAAAACATTCAAAAGGCCCATGAGACTTTAAAAGCGAGAATATATGACTTCAATTAACAAATCTAGAGTGAAAGATGAAAATGACTTCTTTGAAAATAAACTATGAAAATATGTCTCTTGATTGTGAAACTAAAGAAGGTCGATTTTGAAAAAATCATGGAGAGCAATCATCAACTTGCTCATGAACTAAATGCAGTTAAAACCCATAATGAGAGCAAGACAAATGATTTGGCTCTACTACAAACCAAAATTACAACTCTCGAGAAGCGAGAAACTGAACTTGAGACCATTCTGAAGTCTTTTGAAAAATCGTCCAAAAGAATGGAAGAAATTACGAAACCGGGCAACATGCTCATGATAAAAGTGGCTTAGGATACAGCTCATGTTCGAATAAAGGTAAAACTAGTACTGTGTTCGTCAAGAGTGTGGAACACATTCCTGAATCAGAAGATACTCCTAGTCCCATAAAGGAACCTGCTGTACCGAGAAAACCGAAAGCTGCAATTCCGCCCCCTCAACTCTACTATTCGAGACAGTGGAACCATCAACCACTCAGAAGGCGTAATCTACAGCATGCTCCACAAGCATATCATCAAAGCCGACAGTCATTCAGAAAGAAGACGGTATCCAACCGCCAAAGGCCCGCACAACAGTACACTCAGTACAGTGCGCCTAGGTATTGGATACAGGAGCCCCGTTATCCCTCAAGACAGCAGATGCCAGTTCAGTATCAACAACAGCATTGGGAATCCAACTGGAGACCCAGAAGACAAGCTGTTAGGCCTAAGAAAATGGCTCCACCTCCTAGACGGCACTCGTACTGGAATAATAATAATAACCCTGAATTTTACATGCATAATAATTATCGTGATTATAACAACTACGGATATGCCCCCCGTAGATACCGCAATCTTGCACCGAGTACATCCTACGAAGAACCAATTCTTGTCAGGAAAATCTGGTACCTAAAGGAACTAACATATATGGACCCAAAATCAAAGGGGACCTAAATCGACCTTTGTTCTTTGTTACAGGACATTCTAGAGGAGGATACAGGTACTTCGATAGTGGATGCTCTCGTCACATGACCGGAGACAGGAGCAAGCTATCCGATTTTGTAGAAGGTCGCGGTCCGAAAGTTCGCTTCGGTGATAAGTCTAAAGGAAGAACAAGAGGGAAAGGAAACCTACTTGTCGGGAAATTCAAGGTCACCGATGTTGCATATGTTGAAGGCTTACAGATAATCTACTTAGTATTAGCCGCCCGTGATAAACAGTTCTCGGTGAAGTTCTATATAGATCATTGTAGAGTCAAGAACACCCAAACTAAGGAAGTTGTGCTTACAGAAGCAGATCGAGTAATATGTACATTCTTGCCGATCGGAAGCCTATGAGCTCCTCAATTCCATGTTTTGTTGCCAAAGGCACTGCAGATCTTAGCTGGCTATGGCACAAGAGGATGTCTCACGTCAACTTCAAGATGATCAACAAGCTTTCAAGACAGGGTATGGTTAGAGGTTTGCCAGATGTGTCATTCAAGAAGGACAGCGTCTGCGGACCATGCCAGAAAGGCAAGCAAATCAAGTCAACCCTGAAAAGCAAATCCTACCTTTCAACTAGAGGTGTTCGGCGGTTCAAAACCGCCGGTTTTTTGAACCGCCGGTTCATGAACCGCCGGTTCGGTTTTAAAATCGAACCGAACCAACCGCCTTATAGCGGTTCACGGTTACGGTTTTGAACCGTGAACCGCCGGTTCCGAACCGGAACCGAACCGGCGGTTCGGCGGTTCGACGGTTTTTTTTTTTTTTTTTTAATTTTTAAATTTTATTTTGAAAAAAAAAATGGGGTAAAAATTGGACTTGAGCTTAATTCAGATATTAAAGTGTAAACTTGAATTTTGTAATTTTAAATATTTGAATTAAGCGCCTACGTATTTGATATCCGTAACTTTAGAGTTTAGGAATCAAAATCAAAGTCCTCGTAGTTCATTTTTAAATTTGTTGGGGGGAAGGAAAAAAAATAAAATGGACTTGAGCTTAATTCAAATATTCAAAGTTAAAATTAAGAATTTCAACTTTAAATATTTGGATTAAGTTGCCTACGTATCCCCTTACCTTAGGAATCAAAGTCGTCGTAGTTCACTTACCTTATACTTACCTTATGTAGCGGAGGTGGAGGCGGAGGAGAGGAGATGGTTCAATCACCCAAGTCAACCGAATCATTGCTAGATCCGGTATCATATGTATCACTGTCTTCTTGTTCATTATAGTTTGGTTCTTGTTGGCGTAACTCGGCTTTCACCCAATCATTCAATAATGCTTGGGCTTCAAGATTTTGAGGCGTCAATCGAGATCGTCGTTCATCCGTAACGTATCCTCCTACATCAAGGCTTGTTCAATGAAGCTGAGGCGGGGACAGCTAGTATTTCCTTCGCAATCGTGGCAACTACAGAAATATTGTAGACCTTTTGCCCACCACTTAAGAAGATTGTTATTACCATCCGAGCCACGTTCTAAAGCTCCCAATTCACAAGTAGTTAAATAATTTTCAAGTTCTTGATAAGCATTACTTTGGTACCTTGTTCGTTTTCGGGATAAATCTTCTTGATAGGCATTCCATTCACTAAGATCCGGAATAGCAAAACCAAAAGAAGATGTACTACTACTAGAAGGAATGTGAACAGGAGAAGAAGAACCCGTACCAAGATCAAGACTACCACTATAACTACATGCATATTCACGATAAAGAGTAGATAATAAATTTTTTGCATTTTGAACTAACTCGCTAGGATTTGGAGGACTAATATTAGCAATAGGATTAGGAAATAAAGCATTATAGTAAAGTGAAAGTAATTTTAGCAAACCTTCCTCTCTAACTTGAGGATCTAAAAGTTTAGCAACTAAAAAAACCGGAGGAATGTAGGCGAAATATTTAATCCATTTGTCTCTCATTTCTTTTATACAATTAAATAACTCGGGAACTTTAATTAAAGACTTGAATACAAGTACAATTTTAACACAATGTTCAACAACAAGTGTAGAAGTAGGATAATAAACACCGGACAAAGATTCAGTTGCCTCTTTAAAGATTTTTAAAAGTGCCATTAAACTAGAGCACTTATCCCATTGAGATGGCAATAAGCAAACAGGTACTTGTTCTTCGTTATAAAAATTGCATAATGCAATACGATATTCATAACTATCATTTAACAAATTGTAAGTAGAATTCCAACGATTTGGCACATCTTTTGAAAATTTTTTTGGATGCATATTATTTTTATGCAATATCTTTTCCATTTTTTACCTAGAGCCGAATGTCTAATTAAATACATTATTGCTTCACGAATAGGAGCATATGCTTCTTGTAAAACAGTTAAACCATCTTGAACACATAAATTAAGAACATGACAAATACACCTAACATGAAAAAATTTACCACCAAGAGATGGCTCACATATTACAATAAGTGATTCTAAAATATCTGTATTGGAGCTAGCATTATCAAAAGAAATTGAAAAAATTTTTTGTACTAAATTATATTCAGATAAAATTGTATGAATTTTATGCGAAATATTTTGAGCGGTATGTGGGATATTAAACTCTCTAAAACCAATTAAACGTTTTTGTATAGTCCAAGAATCATCAATCCAAATACAAGTAATTCCCATATATGAATTTGCTTCCCAATGATCACTCCAAGCATCGGAACATATACAAACTTTATGATCTAAGTTTAAAAACATATTTGCTAAAATTAATTTTGCCTCGCTAGTAGTTTTTCGAATATCACGAGTTACGGTGGAGCGTGAAACTTTTACTAGCGGGATTAAAACTTAGTTGAGTGAAATTTTCATACATTTGGTCGTCGGCAAAGTTAAAAGGAAGAGATTTACCACAAACAAACTTAGCTAATTCTTTTCTAGCGGTAATTGGATTAAATTTAAATAAAGTACTATTACCTTGATTGGGGGCATTAGGCAGCGTCGCCGTGCCTCGAAGTTGGGTTTGATTAGACTCGATGCCAACTTTGTCGGGATGTTGTCTTTGTATATGGCCATTGAGTGTCCCGTAACCTCCTCCTTTTTTAAACTTGTACATTTTATCGCAATAGTTGCACTTGGCCAAGAAATGACCGGGACCGGATGCAACATCGTCCATTTTTGTATAATGGATCGCAAATAATGGAGATTTCAGCTCGGATGGTTTCCTTTGTTTTGGTTTTGTTGGTTGCTCTAGCTCATCATCTTCATGAATCGATTTTGAGGCTTCAAACATTTCGTTGATTTGTTCCTCGGTTAATTCATCGGGAACATAATCTCCAAAATTCGGACTTGGTATAGAATGAGAACTCGGAGTATGAGTAGGAGGAGTACTACCACTAGCACCGCCTCTTCCACGTCGAGGAATGCCGGTGATAGCCTTTCCCTTTCCCCGATTGAATTGACCACTTGACATTTTTTCGAATTAAAAGTGTATACTTGATAGTTGAGATAATAGAAATTAGAGAGAAAGTTGATAGTTGGTGTGAGTAAAATGAAGGATGTGAGGGGGGTATTTATAGATGTAAAAATTTAAAAAAAAAAAAAAAATTTGAAAATGTGACCGTTGAACCGCCGGTTCCCGGTTGAACCGCCGGTTCCGGTTTGAACCGCCGGTTCACAACGGCCACTTTTTTTGAATTTTTGAATTTTTTTTTTTTTTTTTGAAACCGCCGGTTTGCGGTTCGTCATTTTGACGAACCGGAACCGAACCGTCTAAAAACGGTTCACGGTTCCGGTTTTGAACCGAACCGCGGTCAACGGTTAACCGAACCGCGGTCAACGGTTCAAAACCGGCGGTTCGGCGGTTCGAACCGGAACCGTGAACACCTCTACTTTCAACCCAAAGAGTGTTGGAAATGCTACACATGGATCTCTACGGTCCTGTAGACCCAGTAAGTTTGGGAGGTAAGAAATATTGCATGGTTGTTGTTGATGATTATTCCAGGTATGCTTGGACGATCTTTCTTAGCAAGAAGAAGGAAACAACATCTAGGCTGCCCGAGCTCCTGAGAAAGTTGCAAAATGAAAAAGCATCGAGTATCGTGCATCTGCTCCGACAGAGGTACCGAATTTACTAACCGCTTTATAGAGCAATACTGTTCGGAGAATGGAATACAAAGACGAATACTCACCGCTGTACACCTCAACAAAATGGTGTTGCCGAGCGAAAGAATAGGACGTTGAAAGAAGCAACAAGGACAATGATTGCCGCAAGCAAATTGCCACAAAGCTTCGGGGTGAAGCAACCAATACAAATATGCTACACTCAAAACCACCGTATCGTCAACAAGCACCACAACAAAACGACTTACGAGGTATGGAATAACAAAACTCCATTAGTTTCGTATTTTCACATTTTGGATGCGGTGTTATGTTTTGAACAATGGGAAGGACCAACTTAGAACCTTTGATGAAAAATCGATGAAGGAATATTCGTAGGATACTCCTCCGTCAAGAAAGCTTTGAATCTTTAATAAAAGGAGGTGACGATCGAGGAATCGTTCATGTAGTGTTCGACGAACCACACCATGACCCTACAGGAGTAGATGATATCACTCGACATTCACCATCTATCTATCTTAGATCCACCTACACCCATAGAACCCGTAGTTGATTTAGAAATCAACCCCACCTGTAAGAATCGATGTGGATGAAGTCGACGCTGCATGTCAGCCGCACTACGAAACTTTCGATACAAGACGGGATCTGAACTAGAACCCGACCGAAGATGGTTGAGAGATCACCCGCAAGAGCTGATCATTGGAAACATTAATGCCGGTGTTTCTACTCGTAGGAGAATACAGAGTACACAAGGAAATGTACTTTGTGCACAAGAAGAATCTAATGTCAAGTCTCACAGCTTTCTGAATGGAAATCTCAATCCGAACTTAGGAGACTCAATATGTGCACTATCGCCGTATTCTTAGCCCACCAACTGTTTTCGACCATAGACGCTCTTAACAACTCTCATTGGATAACATCTATGGAAGAAGAGCTTAACGGTTTGAAAGAAACAATGTATGGTATCTTGTACCCAGACCGACACACCAATCGGTTATAGGAACCAAATGGGTATTTCAAACAAAAAGGATGGAAATGGACTTATCATAAGGAACAAATCCAGACTAGTAGCACAAGGCTATTGTCGAAGAAGGAATCGACTATGATGAAACCTTCGCCCTGTAGCGAGACTAGAAGCCATTAGGATATTTTTAGCCTTTGCCGCCCATAAGAGTTTTATCGTATACCAAATGGACGTCAAGAGTGCTTTCTGAATGGAGAGCTTACGAAGAAGTTTATGTTGAACAACCACCGTGGTTTGCCAACACAGACGGTATCGATCTAGTTTACGAGGCTAAGAAAAGCCTGTACGGACTTAAACAAGCCCCTAGAGCACAGTACGAAACCTTGTCCCAAGATTCAACCAACAACGGATTTGAGAAAGGTGTCATCGACAAAACCTTGTTCAAGATACAGAAGGTGATGACCTTCTAATGGTACAAATCTATGTCGATGATATTATTTTTGGTTCAACTAACCTTGCTCTATGTCAAAGGTTCTCACATCTCATGCAAAGCAAATTTGAAATGAGTATGATGGGGGAACTTAGTTATTTCCTAGGTTTGCGAGTAAAGCGATTGCCTACAGTATATTCATCAACCAGAGAAATACAAAGAAGGAGCTTCTCAACAAATTTGGAATGAACAATTCCAAATCTTCGCCAACCCCCATGAGCACTTCCGTGCAAATTAGTCTTGATGAAGGAAAGCCGTTTGACCAATCACTCTACAGAAGCTCATCGGTTCGCTCCTGTACCTAACGGCTAGCAGGACCGATATCCATTTCTTTGTTGGAGTGTGTGCGAGATACCAAGTTGCACCTAAGGAATCACACTTCAATACAGCTAAACGAATCCTGAAATACGTTAAAGGAACAGTCGATGCAGGACTGTGGTATCCTAAGGAAGGCGGATTCGATTTAGTTGGATACAGCGACTCAGATCTCGGAGGCTGCAAGCTAGATAGGAAGAGTACAAGCGGAACTTGTCACTTTCTCGGACCTAGACTCGTATCTTGGTTCAATAAGAAGCAATTGGCAAATTCTCTTTCCACGGCTGAATCAGAGTACTATGTCTTGGTAGTCGCTTGTATGCGAATCCTTCGATGCAAAGAACAACTGTCAGATTATGGAATCGATGCTAGAGAGACTCCAATCATGTGTGATAGCACGAGTGCAATTGCAATCACGCACAATCCTGTTTTGCACTCGCGCACTAAGCATATCAACATGAAGCATCATTTTATCAGAAATCATGTCGAGAACAAGGATGTTCGCCTGGAAAAGGTTCATACAGACATCCAGCTGGCCGACATTTTCACCAAGCCTCTTGACACGGCCAAGATTCAACATGCTAAGAACAGAATTGGGGATACTACGGCCAGACTCCTGTAAGTAAATT
Source organism: Orobanche coerulescens (assembly GCA_033398695.1). Lineage (NCBI taxonomy): Eukaryota > Viridiplantae > Streptophyta > Magnoliopsida > Lamiales > Orobanchaceae > Orobanche > Orobanche coerulescens. The sequence continues at coordinate 90,749,437 of CM065803.1, forward strand.
TACTGCTTTTACTCAACAATTGAGGGGAATCTTTGTAAGACCCGTGAATACTGATATCAACATTAATTATCTCGTACACTCGTAAACATCAATACAAGATCAGAGCGAACGAAGGCATATGAATCCTACGGTGATGTGTGCAATAATTAAGGGGGAATCTCAGGGACGCATGAATACAAAGATTAATCCAAATATTCTCGTATGGAATTCAAAACCTATTAGTACCTTTTTAAGGGGGAACGTCAGACGACGGAGAACAAAGACATACTATAGATTTCGATTCAGTATGTAATATAATATTATTTCCTTTTTAAAATAATTTTTGTCCACGTGCCCTGTTTTTATGTCAAACGTCATGTTCATTAAATGCCTTACACGACATCTGGACAACTGAATCTCAAAAGCCGCGATGTTTTTAAATTGTTTAAACCGCCGTTTTAGGCATTTAGGGTAATCAACCTATGTCAGAAGTGGGACCCGCTGTATTTTAAAACCTTTTAATGGATTAGCGTACCAGTTACACTAAATCCATCCTGACCGTCGATTTCAAAACCGGTTCCCATCCCTTAAAATCTGACCATTCGTACTCTGCAAAACCCTATTTCGCCGCCCAAGTATAAAAGGATCAGATACGCCATTAGAGACTCTTTACGCTTTACGCAATTACAAGAGATCTCAAGCAAACATCCTAAATATTTTATGCATAATCACTTCTAATTTATACTGTTTTATTCATCCTTCGATTTAAGAAAACATCCATTGCTAGTCTATCTTCTTCCCCCTGCTCAAGAAAACCTCCAACATCATTGATGGCGGATCTTCTCGAAACCTGTCATCATCGAGCGTATCATCTCTCGAAATCAACGACACCGAACCAATAGAGTATATCATTACTCGTCTTGAACAACAAGGTCTTTATCGCCGGAGCAAAACCGCCGACAAATACGACGCCCATCCGGTTGAGGAATTCTACCTCAACGCCGCCGTTGCTTTTCTCGTCACTAGCCTGGGAGGACATGTTGCCGACATCACCGCAATACCCAAGGAGTGCAAATCGCATCAATAGCGACCTACTCGAGAAAATCTACAGGTGCCCGCCGACGGCCCGACCATGGACCACTTGAGACGTTCGGGTCTCAAGAGCTGATTACCAAGTTTTATGGACTTTTTATAGGGTCCAAAGTGGTTGACATGGTGACAACCACTTGTCACAAGAAAAATTTTCTTCTTCATTTCGTTTATCTGCATGACTTCTGTTCCAGAATCATTGAAAATCGAACCGGTGCGTTCGAGATGTGCACGAATCTAAGGTTCAGAATGATGGTAGCTATTTTGACCTGTGAAAAGGTCAATTGGTGCCAAATCATTTTGAAACGACTTCAAGAAGAGGTGTGCAAGCCTGCCACCCAAAAGAAATCATTTGGTTTAATGCTGAACTACATCCTGACGAGGTGCGGAGTGATGCAATCCGCCGACGCCAAGAAAAATAGCTCACGGATATACTTAGGAGGCGTCAAGCCCACTGCTTATAACCAGAGCACCATGCATGCCAACCATCCGCAAACCAGGCACATGCCTATTTCTGACAACCCCAGAGATGAAACCGTGAAGGTACCAAAAATGGAATCTTCAAAGAAGAAGCGCAAGCGTTCTCACAGCAAGAAGCACTCTGCTGGTGAGAAGTCCAAGAAGAGACTCAGAAGGCTCTCAAAAATCAAAACCAAGCACTCCGAGGATGTCTCGCCCGTGGCGCAACCCACTGATGAAGAACCCCAGGGCCCAACCCCTGTGGAAGAGGTGTCTCCTACTGCATCGACAGTAGATCCCGAGCCTTTGGCGGCTACGACGGATATAGAGACATCTGCCAACATTCAAGATGTTAGCACGTCGGCTGCCCATTCGGAGCCAAAAGCTACCTCTCCTCTACGGGATCCCACACCCGTGCAGGATCCAATTTCCTTCGGGGCACCATCCCCTGCAAGGAGTCCATCTTCCGTGCAGGATCCCATACCTGTACCGGAATCCCTCGAAACAGCGTCTCCAGACGTGATTCGAAGTCCCTCCCCTGACTCAATCATAACTCACACACTTCTTTCGTCTCAAATTGAACAAGCGTACGAAAGTTTCCTGCAATTGAAAGGCTATAGGCTAGCTCCGTACGACACACTGTACAATTGGAGCAAATGGAGCCACGAAGAGCGATTCGTCTCCGAAGTAACAGACTCAACTGAAATTGAGGCCCTGCTACGATGGGACAACGCCTCTTACAAAGACCTCATTGAAAGCCACCGCCGCACAAATGACGCCAAGAAAAGGAAAGAAGAAGTCGAGGACTCTCCCATTAATCCAAAACCGACGACGATGCCGACTCACGATGACGACGATGCTCTTCAAGGTGTCCGAGAATGAGCCGTGAAGAGGCTGAAGCCCGAGACGCCTCTCCACCTTAAAAGACGAAGGACCTTCTAACCAAGCCAATCCACCTTCGCCACAGGAGAACATTCCCACCAGAGGAATCGGTCCCTCCAGTTGAGGAAGATCAAGAAATTTTGGAGCAGGCACCCGAGCCTTGCATGATCAAGAAGCCATTCCTGCAAGCCAACAGGAGGATTCGGTCCCTACCGCATCCATATCTGCCGAAGAACCTTCGCCACGGGACGCTTCGAACCAATTGTCGCCGTACCACAAGAAGTCGACCCCGCCCGCAACCTTGGAATCCGAGGACGGTAACGAACCCGAGGATGTCCAACTTACTTCACGTCCATCCGTGAATGTAAGGAGGTTGACAGCAATGGCCAAGACTTCGCCACCTCACTCTCCTATCTCTGCCGCACGTAAAGAGCGCTGCGAGCTCTTGGCCTTGACCGTATTTATCCAAGATGCGATTAACGCTTTATCTTCCGTTGAAAAGGCACCGAATTAGATGCACTCCTCTGCCGTAGAAGAAATGACAACTATTCAAAACGAAGTATCTCGAGTTGTCGACGCATTCATCCTTACGCGAAGTTTTCAAGCAAGCCTTGAAGATCATGGAAGATAAACAAGAGAAACTGCTGAAGGAGGAAGCTACAAAGACAAGAATTGTTGAAGCCAAGACCGCTGTGCAATGATTGAGAACAGACTCTCAAGCTGCGTGCGCACGACAAAAGCATTCAAGAAATGTCGCAGACTCTTTCCTCCCTTGTTGAAAGAATAAACAAAGACCGAGACCAAACAGACGCCGCTCTTGAAATCCTGCAAAGTCTTGATGAAGCCAAAAAGGGGGAAGAGGCACGAGAAGCCGCAAGGAGAATAAGATCGCAACAGAAAGGGAATTTGAGGTCGCTCAGAAGCGATATCATTGCCGAATTGAACAAGCTAGCACCTCAATCCCAAAGCTTTAGAATTTCGTGCTCAGCACTGAATTCCATGACCCAAATGTCCCTTGGCAAAATCTTATCCAAAGACCTTCGGAAATACGTCTGCCGACCAACCGCAACCCAACTGCCGAAGAAGTGAAGCACTGGAGGAAGAATGAACTGATGAGATATTTTGTCAGACTCATCAGGGAATCCGCCATCTTCAAAAATTTTAAAACGTTAGCGGAAGCGGCAGATAAGTTTTCAAAGATGCTAGAAGAAGGTAAGATCCCTCTCCAAGTCGAAATGAAATCAAAACATAGAAGAGGAGATCGGGTCACCCATCCAGAAGATTGGATACTTGCCTTTGATCGTTCATATGAAGGAAGAGCGATTTACCAGGAACGAGGCAATGATTCACTCCAAAACTGGTGGCACGGCACCGAGAATGAGCCAGGAAAGAGACCATGGAGGCATGCAGATTATAGATGAGGAGATGAAATTTATGTATATTATTTGTTTTGTTTTTTGTTTTTGTAATTTCTATTCGAAACAGCAAACTTTGTACTCAATCAGTTTTGAATATCAATAAAATAGTTTGTTTGTCTTGAAAGATTACAACTCGTAATCTACTGTGTTTATGTATGATTACTTAAAATTGTTTGATAGGAATCTCAAGTTAGACAAACTTGATTGAAAAATAAGTCGCATTTAACTAGTCTACGAACAGTTCATAGTTTCAGTTGTAAACTTAGAATACATTGTAAGATTGTGCCTGCGCGTCAATCATAAGCTTAAGTTGTAATAAATCTCAAACTGTATCGAACATGCCTCCGAGCAGTTCATTATTGTAGACTAAGTCACTAAGTCAGACCTATTGACAAAAGACCAAGAAATCTGCCAGAAGTCATCGAAGAAGAATGCTTCATGAAGAAGGTTTTGGCATCATCAAGAAGACTCGAAGAGTTGAAGTAAGTTAGTCTTGGCAATTTGTCAAAAAGGGGGAAATTGTTTGGAAAAACAAACACCTGTATCGAATCGGTAGGGATACCCGATCCCCTGTATCGATTGTTATTTGTTATTGAGAAGGTTTTGACATATATGCCAAATATACTGTAAGGAAGCGTATCGAGGCTTCAAGGCTTTATCCTATATCGAAAACTCCGCCTCGAATCAAAGATCGGTGAAAGCTCACAAGACAAAGAAGAAGACTTGTAAAAGATCAAGTATGGAAACTGTCTCGATGCTCTAAATACAGTCATCTTCCATACAGTTCACAAAAGGACAAGAAAGAACACAAGTCAAGTCCCGTTGAACAAAGAAGTATTTAAATACTCAAGGATAAAGTATTTAAATACTGTCAGTCTTCAGATCTTCATAATCCCGCGAAATCCGGATCATGTCATATTCCCGTTGAAGGAAATCTTATTCAAACGGACATCTCAACGGATACTTTCTTCAGAGGCTATATATATCCTTGAAGACATTGAAGATCAGTGACCAACCAACCAGACAACTGAACGAACCCAAGTAACCTAATACTCAAGCTATCAAAGTTATCATCTGAGCAAACATATCTCCAAAGCATACTGCTAGTTAGAACGAAAGAGATATACAGTGCTCAACATCAAGAACAGCTATCATCACTCAAGATCTTGATATTCAAAGTCATTGCTCTTACACGGTTACCTACCTTTTACCTCTGTAAAACCGAGCTCGTGTGAACTCAACAAGTTATTCGACTGTGGGACGAATAAGGACGAAGCTTTGGAACTGTGTGTGTATAAGCTAGTCAAGAAGGAAGCTTTAACCAATCTGTGAACGGTTGAAAGCGACATTCTTTGTATCAATCTGTGTGAACGATACAAGGATAGGTTTGTTTATAATTACGTAGTTGTGTACGCAGTAATTATATAATAAACTTTTTACTCCTGTGTGGAGGACCAGTGGACGTAGAGGGGTTTACCTCGAACCACTTAAATTACTGTGTTATTTACCTTCTGCTTTTACTGTTTGAAATAACTGTGATATATTAAGTATACACCTAATACGTCGTTGCTGTATCCACGGCAACTAACTGTATCCAAGACTTCCGCTACGCACTCAGATTTAGATTCCATACAGTTTGTTGTTTAAACGATTTTCCAAACTGTATCCAGTATACTTAAGTGGCCAACATATTTTAATTTCAGTCATTAATAATATTAGCTCTTCGAGTAATATTATAAGCAACTGTAATTTATTTTCAGTTATTATATAGTGATATTCGTATCTTTTCATTTATTATATAGATAGTAAATTGTAAGGGTTATAATAATTATTATTATTATATGTAGACTTTATCGAGGATTTACGGGCTTAGGACTATGAGTCGAGCATCTTCATTTCAAGTCAGACATCATCATCATCATCATTTATTCAGGTGGGAATTTTCACTATCACTTTAATTGCTTTAATTGGACTGTATATGTGATGTTCTATTCATGTTTAAAATTTTATGCACGTTGTAAATCAGGCTAACCTGTATTCGTGTAAGAGGCTATCTTAATATATATGTTGTTGCGGGGACACCTGCGCAACCTCAATATTCACATGCGTGCTCGATTCATGCTATATGTGGTATTGTGTTTATGTTTGATGTTGTTGCGGGGGCACCTGCGCAACCTCAATATTCGTGTATGCGTGCTCGATTCATGCTATACGTAATATTGTGAGTATGCATTTACGTTGAGGAAAAATGTGATAGATTATTCATGTTATGCTTTCCATGAGATTGTATATTACTGTGATCAGTGTGATTTCCACGAGCTGAAGGAAGCTCACCCCCACGTTTATTGAACCCGCAGGTTGAACCGAGCCGGATGGACGAAGGAGCGAGCCGAGAGGGCATATGAAAGAGGAATTATTATATGATGTTTCTTTTTGTCAAATGTTTGAAACTTATTTGGGGAAACGTTGATCAGAAATTTATAAATTATGAATTATTCTTCCGCCGCAAACTTTTACCTCGTATTTATGATGAAATGTTACCTTATTTAAGAGTATTTATTTTTATGTCATTGTAGGGACTCGACTTTGTAGGCGAGAATTTTTATATTCTCAAGAAAATTATTTTTCGTCAAAATTTACCTTTTACTTATTTTCCCCAATATTTACCCTAGAAAGTCGGGGCGTTACAGCCATTTAATTGAAATGATGAATAGTTAAAGTGGGTATGAAAAGTTATTCCACACTAGTTTATTAGAGTGGTGGGTAACTTCGTGCTATAGAGAGCCGTAGCCAAAAAGTGCTGCCACGTTAGCAAAACATTTTATGGCACCAGAAATCCTATGGCACCACATTCTGGCTCTTACCCTTGGCACCAGAAAATGTGATGCCATAGGATAATTTTTTTTCATTTACATAAAATAAAATAAAACCCACACAATATTAACTAAAATAAAATTCATTAAATTAAAATAAAACAAATTACATAGAAATTAAAAAAAATACGAAAAAGACATTAAAAAAAGACATTAAAATTAAAAATACATAAAGTTAACTAGTTTAGAGATTAGTATGTTATAAAATATGTTGGAAGTGTGTGTGAAATATGAAATAATAAGGGGATCTGGTATTTATAGGATTTTTAAAGGGGTAAAATTTGAGTTTTTTGGGTATTAAATTAAAAAAAACAAAAAAAACGGTAATATGACCGTTGGAAACAGTCGAATTTTTCAAAAAAAAAAAATCTTTATGGCGTGGGCTGGCCACCATGGCGCCACCCACGGTACCGTGCGCCGTCGAAGAAGCTAGGCTGGTGGGATGGCACAAGCCTATGGCTCAAGCGTACCTCCCACTCTTAGTAAGAAGGTGCATGGGCTTGAGCTTGGTTCTTGACAATTGGAAATTGGGCTGGACTTGGGCGACTTGGCCCTTGTGAGCTTGGGCTGTAACTATATTAATATTTGCAGTCAAGTTTGGAAACCCAGCTGCAATCAGTCAAGGTTAACAACGCAACTGATTTTTAGTTGTTGAAAACCAAGCTGATTTTTTGGAGGTTCAAAAATCCAGCTGATTTTTTGAGGAGCCGCACTCGACTCTAAATCAAGAGAGAACTCAACATCACTTTGTGGTGATAATCCCGAAAAATCATCCAGAAATACATCGGGATATTCGTTGACGACTGGTACTTCGACAACTCGACTCCTGCTTCCTCCGCTTTCATAGTATAGCATCAATAGCCGATGCACCCTGGTTCAAAAGTTTCATTGCCATGGGCTGATCACACTCCCCAATCTACTTAGCTTGCGGCCTACAAAAGTATGCTCGATAGAGATATAGAACAAGAGGACTCATAATCTGATTAGGAGAAAAGAAACGTAACGTGATTTTGTGGAGTCCTAATGCACATGATGATCCTGGTGTTTTCTTAATGGACCAAGCCAATTTATTCAATTAAGAAAATGAAGTGCATGACCCAGTCATTTGTTTGAAAAATTATTAATTTTTTAGACGCAATGAGCAACATAAAGTCATGGAATCATCTTGATATAAATCATATAAAAAAATATATAACACTAAATGCTCGCAAACCGACTAAGTTGGGCCCAATAAAATTTAAATATTAAAATAGAAGGTTGGGTCGTAACACCACCTACAGAAGATTCTAACCAATGTTATAACGGTAGGAAGTCAAGACATTATGCCAACAAGTGTATGCATCTCAAGGTCCACAAGCTACCTGAAGTTAAATGAATATGAAAGGGATGAGAAGAGAAAAGTATGGCGTAGTAAGCTAAATGCACTAGTAGGGGAATCTGAAGCAATGCCAATACCAAGCATGACAGAGGTATGTCTAAAGGCTGTGACCGACATCACTGTAACACCCCAAACTAGGCGGATATTACAGTGCCGTGGACCCCCGACTGGGACCCACTAGGAGAATGAAAATGAATGGATTACACAGGGTAAATGTAGTACCGAACCACATTACAACAATAATTACTCCGATGAGGAGTTTCATACAACACATCCAGGATATTACAGAATACATGTATATTTTATATGGAGATAAAATATACAACACTGAGTGAAATGAGTATTCAAACGGAATGTTTGCAGCGGAATAAATGAAGGAAACATAAATGACTGAAAAGACTGGGGCCCCTTCTAGTATCATTGGGACTCCTCGCCGTCAACGTGCCTTTGCCTTGCCATGACCTGAAAAACAATATCCCCAAACGGGGTCAGTTACACAGAACAACAATCCTCAAGGGTTGAAAATACACAATCATGATATATCTGAAGTTATGAATTATCCTTAGTTATGAATTACGCTGAAGAGGAGTATCATAGTACGCCCGTAGTGTTATGTGCAAGTGTACAAGACGGATGACCGGACACACCCGTCCTTGTACCTAATTAGTCTCACGGAGGTAATCGTTACCGTGTGCACACTCCAATGTATCACTCCCAATACATGGCCATCGCGTGCCCGACTAAAAATTCCACACATCCGCACCCGGCCACACAATATGAACCCAGAAGGTCATATGAACGAGAATGACCACAATGAATATTAATGGATAATAATTCGACAAGGTCAAGAATGACTCACCGAGGTGAAAATAATAGTGAAGTGATTGATAACCCAATGAAATGATTGGAACCGTCGTTCCTCGTGAATGAAATGATTATTCGACAATTACAAGTCTCAATACGGTTAATACAATGATGAATGAGTTTTGATTATGAATGAACAACAACAAAAGGAATGAATATCTTTTTAACCGAGTAAGAATTAACTTACACAACACCGGTGACAATTATCCTTCCACGAACAACGTCCTAATTGAGATATCGGTCGCTCGAACAACCTTGAATAACACAATTACCAAAAATCCGTTCAACATACGAATCAAACACGAATATGACGAACTCAAAACGTCGATACGATTAAACCAAGTTTATTGGGGCATTATATCGAACACTTTGTATCCAAACTTCGATTGCTTACAACCAACTTCAATAATACCAACATCAAATCCCCAAGAAGTGTTTCAAACCAACAAAACATCTTCAATACGATCAATAATCCAATATGAATATTCAAATTCGTGATTACAACAACGATTAATCGAAAACCCCCAAATCCAACTCAATATTCAAAGTGTTCTTGAACAATCCTTCAATAATCCAATGAATAATCAAACATATCCATAATCATGCGTATATCACTTCATACAACATGATCTTAACACCCAAAACATCATATTTCAATACAAAATCGAAATCCAAGAGGTTGGATGAATATTACCTTTGAAGATCTAAGTACTTTAATCCGATGAAATCGCGTTAGATCGACAATCCGAGCTTCACGATCGAAAGGAAATGAAGAAAATCAAACCCTCAAGTGGTGAATGATGAAAAGTTCTCCCCCCAAGCTCTCTCTCTCTCATATGAAGGTGAAGAAGATGGAAAAAAATGAGCTGATCTCGCTCAAAAAACGAAATTATAGAGTTGACTGCACTGTGTGCCGCGGCCCAGCCGAAGTGTGCCACGGCACAGGGCCAAATCTGCCCCCAGTGATCGGCAGCGTGCCGCGGCACGGACGAGTGTGCCGCGGCCCCGTCGGAATGTGCCGCGGCACAAGGTACAGACGGGTTTTGCCGAAAATGCAACACGAGTGTGCCGCGGCCCGGACGGGTGTGCCGCGGCAGTGACTCGGCAGTGTGCCGCGGTCCTGCCGGCATGTGCCGCGGCACAAGGTACAGAGTGCTCGGCCAAAAACTGGAAAATGTGTGTGCCGCGGCGCACACTCCTTGTGTCGCGGCCCACACCCCCTTGGGTCCTAAAATGATGAAAAATGACCCGGGAAGGGAATAAAAGCAATAAGAATTGATATTTGGGAACCAATAACACGAAATGGAAGTACGGAAACCCCAAAACGGTGGTTCCAAGTAATGATTACAAGGGTTCGTCCAACAAGAACACGATTTGAACAATGAAGAGATTTGAAATGACATGAATTCCAACGTCAACATCGACTAATGAATCAATTACAACAATCAAGATAATACTCTTGTCTCGATTCCCGAATAAGGTTGAAACAATGAACAATATCGATACACAACTCGAAGTTATTCCGAACGGTGAACACGGATGAATGATTATTATCAAGTAAAAAAATACATAGTGACAATTACCGAATGAAGTTACTGAATGATAATGACTGAATTACAACTGGGTATTACAATCATTTCCTCTGATGATGAAACGGAAGATAACGCCTACATGTGTATAATGGCAGATGAGGAAGAAGATGACAACAAAAATGATGAGGTGTGATCAACCTCTTCTAATGTTAATTATCATGTAAGCACATCTCATACTTTTGAGAATATGATGAATGAATTCAAAACCATTCAAAAAGCCCATGAGTACTTGAAATAATAAAACCTATACCTCTCACTTTCTAACTTAGAACTGAAGGATGTAAACAACTTGCTGAATATCAATTCAAAAGCATGTCTTTAGATTGTGAAAATAGCAAAGTCGAAAACAAAAAACTCATGGAGAGCAACCTTCAACTTACTGTCAAAGTGTATGAGGTAAAAACTCATGACCGGAGTAAGACAAACGATTACACTATGTTGGAAACTAAAATACAGCTCCTTGAAAAACGAGAAGGAACTTGAGATAATTCTTAAATCCTTCAAAAAATCCTCCAATACAACACGTTCATGATAAACGTGGTCAGGGATACAACTCGTTCTTCAACTCGAATGTCCAACACAGTCTTTGTCAAAGGGATTGAGCCTACAGCAAGCCCCAAGACCGAGGAGATGCCGAAATCTATTCATGTTATAAAAGGTAAATCTATGGTTGTGTCATATGTAAAGCGAACAAATGATATTGTACCGCCACCAAGTTCTTATCATAAGCAACACAGTCTCATAGGCCGGCGAACAAAAGGCGCGGTGCCCAACATCAATAGTATGCTCCACCTGCATACCAGCTGCGTCGCATACAATAATACAGGTATGATGCATCTTGACAACAATGGAAAAATCAGTCGAGGAAAATAGCACCTCAATACTGGGTACAGGAACCCAGTCGGCCCTCCTACAGGCAAGCTACCGCTCAGTATTATCAACAACAACTCCGAGAAGCCAACTGGAGACCCAAGAGGCAATATCAGTAGCAAAGACAAATGGTTCCTCCCCCTAGACAACAACCATAGAGGAGACATAATTCTCAATTTTATATGCATAACAATCATACATATAGCAAATACGTGCCTGCCACACCCAGACCTCGCATGAAAGGACCTAAGAAGTCCTAAGGTAAATCTATTATTGTGAGGCCAATATAGGTACCAAAAGACACTAATAACCAACACTGCTAGAAAAAACACTTTCTAAATCGGGTAAAAATTAGCTTTTTTAAATTGGTTCTTTGCCGTTGCAGATCCAGCTGATATAGAAATTCTGGACTTTCTTGATCGGTTATTTTAGAACCGATCTAGAAAATACACTTTATAAATCGGTTACAGAACTTATCTAGAAAGCCTATTTGCGATCTAGAAAGTCTACTTTCTCTAAATATATCCAACCTAACTCTGGCCCACCTTGACCTGGCCTGGGCCCGCACCCGATCCGGACCTAAAATGTAAATGGTCGGGCCCAAGCCCGTCCTAGAGCTAAAATGTAAATACATTGCACTTTATCACCATGAGAATTTGAACCCTCAACCTTGTGGCTGGGGGGTCAGGTCCCAACCACTAGACTATAGTCATTTGTTTGAATAATTTATATTTATATTAAATTAAGTACATTTTTAGTGGGTTTTAGATCGGTTCTAAAATAACCGATCTAGAAATTGAGTTTTCGACATCGGTACTAAAATAAAAAATCTAGAAAATGACTTTTATACATCGGTTCTAAAATAACTGACCTTTAAGTCCCTTTCTAGAGCGATTCTTATAACCACTTTAGAAAATAATTTTCTAGGTCGGTTATTTTAGAACTGATTAGAACACGCACTTTCTACATCAGTTATTTTGGAAACACGTACAAATATCCACATCACTTTCTAGATCGAGTCCGCTACAACCTATATAAAAAGTCTGATTTAGAAAGTTTATTTCTAGTAGTGCAAGGACCCACCAAACAATGGGTACCTAAATCTACTTGAGTGGTTATCATGGACGAGGAAATCGGGTTCAACAGCGGATGTTCTCGGCACATGACAGGAGATATCAACAAGTTGACACATTATGTGGAAGGATGTGGTCAAAAGGTCATATTTGGTGATAAATCTAAAGGACGAACAAGTGGGATCAGAGCCCTGGTCGTTGGAAAATTCAAAGTCAAAGATGTAACATATATGGAAGGACTACAGTACAACTTTTTAAGTGTTAGTCAACACGAGTATTCAGCAGCCTGGACCCCACATCAAAATGGTGTTTTCGAGTGATAGCAAAATGGTTTTGCATACGACACCACACAATAAAATGATGTTGTCGAGCGAAAGAATAGGTCGCTGAAAGAAGCTACCAGGATGATTGCCGAAAGCAAGTTACCATTGTGTTTTTGGGGTTAAGCAACAAATACAGCATGCATACACAAAACTGCTGTCCCATTAATAAACAACACAACAAAACTCCTTACGAGGTATGGAATAATAGAACTCCTACTCTTGTATATTTTCATATTTTTTGTTACAAGTGTTATGTGCTCAATAATGGGAAAGATCAGCTCAAGACCTTTGATGAGAAGTTAGATAAAGGAGTATTCGTTGGTTATTTGAATGTGAGCAAGACTTATAGGATCTTTAATAATAGGAAACTGAACATTGAGGAGTTAGTCCATGTATTTTTTGATGAGCCCCATTATTATCCTATAAGAATAGATGGTATAACTCAAGTAGTTCAAACCTTGACCATAGAAGAAATTCTACATACCCAATGAGAACCTGTCACCTTGTTAGAAATCAATCCCATAACTGTAAGAATAGAATAAGAGGCTATAGAAGCTGTGATTGAGCCTAAAGTCCAACAGGATACCTCAAGAAATGGGAGATGGAATCCAACAAGATATGGTTAAGATATCACACATAGGAATTGGTGACTGGCGTTATAATGCTGGAGTTACCACACGAAGTAGCGCACAAGAAAATCTACTTTGCACTGAGGAGGATACATCATCAGAACCCAATACACTACTAGAAAAAAAATATTTGGAGACGATAAAAATAGTCTCAAGAACATTAAAATGGTCTCAAATTCTAAAACTGGAGACGAATTTCGTGGTCTCCAATATAAGGTCGCTAAAGGAGACCAACGTTAGTGGTCTCCAATTCGCTACCATTCAATTGTCTCCAAAAGAGATGTAGGTCTCCAAAATCTGTGGTCTCCACGCACACAACGTGGTCTCGAGTTTGAATGGAGACCAACGCTGACGTGGTCTCAACTTTTAATGGAGACCAAGCATGGTCGCCAAGTATGAAAGTTACCAACCACATAGTAGTCTCCAAATTCTGTATTTTTTTTTTAATTTTTTTTCAAATAAACTGAAATATATTTTTTCAAAATATTTTCAGATTGAATGTGTTTTAACAAAAATAATATTAAATCAAACAAATCGTTATAAATTTAAGCTAACATTATACTAAAATTGATAAAAGTAACATTTAATTGTTCAAACAAAACACAAACCCAAACAACTTGTTTGTTTATGTGATTCGACCATAATGTTAAGGGTTTAAAACATGGCACCATCAAAAACACATAATAGTCATAATCATAATAAAATAAAGTTTGTTTCTAAACTGCTTGACTTCCATTGCCACCTCTTCCATAGTTTGGATCCGTAAGCATTTCAATAAGAGAAGTATTTCCGACACCGCCAGCAAAAACACCACTTCCACAACCATTACCACCTCCACTTCCCACACCACCTTCATTTCCACAAGGACCTCTTCCATAACTATTTGGCGAGGCTGAAATATGACCACTATGAGGTGGTTGTAGTGGTTGTTGTTGTAGTTGCAATAGTTGTTGTTGGGGTGAAAATATAGCTAAAGGACATTGGTTTTGCTGCTGCGACTGTTGCTGAAAGGTGCCACTAGCACCCATCATCAAACCTGCAAGTATAAATAAATTCAGAAACATTACCATAATCTGCATATGCAAACAGCCAACTTATTTTTATACCAACTATTTGTCATTTCAAAAGCCAAGATTAAAATTTAGTGACATGAATAAACCCTTCAAATAAGCACAAAAATATCATGATAGTTACAGGGAAGTAAAAAAGTTGAATAGCGGTATGGCCAAAAACCATAACACAAAGTCAACCGCAGAAGAAAAGATGGTTATCAAGATTATTGTTGTCATCATGAATACCATACTTACTAGTTACAACTATATATACATATAATGCATGGGGTAGAAAAGCCTTTAGGACAGATGAACTTATATTTTGATGGAGTGGGGGTATTATTGTCTTTGTTTATTTTGTACCCTCTTTATTTTGTACCCTCTTTATTTTATGAATCAAGGATAACTAGTATGAAACCCGTCTGTTGGTGTGATACCTATTGCTCATAAGTTTTTCTTAAAATGTTTAATGAAAGACTTTTGCATCTTTAACTTTATATATTCATAGGTTATCATATTGTGTCCAAACTCTAGAAACTAACACAGGGTCAATGTTTATATCTTTTTGATATCTTCAATGTATTGGTCACAAAACACTAGCCGTTGTCCTTTAAATGACTACTAGCTGAGCTTAATGGACTGTGTATAATTTGGGGATGGACTTGGTAGTATACAATTAACTTGGTATAAATAGCCCTTAGAACTTTGTGTTCAGTGTTACTTTTTTTAACTATTATTCTATTAAGAAGCATTTGTTTTGTATTTTTTGCATCCAGTGATATTAAAACCATGTTGAGGCTTTCTGTGTTAAAGTATAATTGGACTTGTCGCAGCCCACTGCTAGAACAGAACAGAAGGGAAAGTTAGCTAGAGACAATTGGATCTGTTTGGTAGTTTTTTAGAGGGAATTAGTTACACAATACTCCCTCCGTTCCTATTTATAAGACCAGATGACACCTTTTATCCACATATAAATAAAAGTTGGTAGTGTAATTGATGTGTATAATGACAATGAAGACCTTGAGGATTTGGCTAATTACAAAAGAATCCAAATTAACCTTTTCGCATTGAGATTTCGATATATTTATATAGATATTACGGTTATGACCATAGCCACTAGGAAGGGTAAAAGAGTTGTGGAATGTACATAAAAATACTGTATGATTCTTTTTGTATCTAACCAAGGTCAGCAATTCACATGCTTGTTTTGACAAGCACATCAATACATTCATTAATGCACTTGTAAGCTAATAACAGTCCTTAATTTTCGAAGTAATATTGATATTGATCGACTCTTAAAACAAGCGGGAAATATTTCTTAGGGTCACCTATCGGTGATTATTTAGCATTCCGCATTTCTTAGGGCCACCTACCCGTGATCAGTAAGTAAGCATTCTGTTTTTACTTTCAATGATTTCCGGCAAAAAAAAAATGTGTCAGTAAATCTGGATTATCGGAACACAGTTATTTTACTTTGAATCATCACTAAATTGATAAACAGGGTAAACACTAAAAAGATACCTAACACTCTGTCCATTGTTGTCATGTTATCTTCGAAGTTCATGTCTTGTATAATAAAAACATCACATGAGATGTTCTATTTTTTTGGCAAATAAATGAAAAGGAATCTCAAAATGATAGAAAGTTGTTTCGAAAAAGAAATCACACCGAAGGGAAAGAATGAGAGAGATTTAAGAAAATGCAGTATATGCTTGTTCATTTCCATAATAGAAAAACACTTAAGTCTGTGTTTTTCTTGAAATCAACAACAATACTTCATATTCACTTTCCTCCCCACCAACAGGTACATAAATCTGTTCGCATTAACGTACATAAGTCAGGGAGCGTACATTAACACCCTGTTTGCTAGTTCATGTTTAGGATTAATTGCAAAAAAATACCCTGGACTTCAGTCTAGTTACAAAAAGACATATGGCAAATAATAGGAAGGAGGTAAAATGAATAATTATAAATAGGAAGAAGGTAAAATGAATAATTACAAATAATTACCTCAAACTCATTAAACCATTACTGGATCACTCCCACAGGCAACTCTGACCAAGACCTGTATATTTCTTTGAAATTAGTGTCATAAAATTTTGTGCGAAGCCACCGAGCGGGATCAGGAGGACCACCATATATAAATATATCAATAAGATAAGTGTAGTCAATATATATATAAATACATAAACATATATTAATAACTCTCATCAAATGAATGCAACAAAAATTAATAGACTTACCCATAGTTATTACGTATTTTAAGAAGATACCTCCCATCTGAATGAAACTCAGGTTTCAGGTATACCAATTCATTTTCAGAGGCCGTGGGTGGCACCAGAGGAATAGAGTTATCCTCTTCCTGAATGGAGCCCCCATTAACATCCTCCTCAGGGATTTGTGGTAATGTACATGTGAGAGCGGTGGGAACACCAATCACTCTCCAATTTTTCCCATTATGTTGTCTGCCTGTACCTCTACCAGCACCTCTACCATCCCCTCCTCTTCCAGCCCCTCTACCACCCCTACAACCTGAATCTGCTCCTCCAGTCCCAACATCTCTACTAGCACTATAGTTTTAACCTGCACTTGTGCCATCACCTCCACTTGCACTTTGGTCTGAATCTGCACCACTAGCTTCAGAGCTACTAGACATATCTAAATGACATAGATTCGAGTATATATATTTTACAATATGAAATAAGCAATATTAAGTCGAGTACAAAAATGCATACTAATAAAATAACAAAATACACTATAGATGTTCTCTTTCCTATTACAATAGAAAAGATAAAGATTATGCTATGTTGTCACAGGTGGATGCATTTACATCCCTTTCACTGCCAAATTCGTCTTCCATGCAAAACTCAAGCTCATTATCATATTCTTCTTCATCATCAGACCCCACTTCCCTGTCATCTTCATCATTTTATTGCTCCTCGTTTTGTTCATCAAATTGCAATACTTCCTCTGATTCTCGAGGAGGATTTTCAAGCCAAAATGATTCATCGTGCGTAATTTCATCTAATAATACCTTAGGAGGCACAGGGATTTATTCCTCTTGATAACAATCATCTAAGGATGAATCAGTTGTTACTTCATATGGTATATTGAATGTGCTTCTCGCCTTAGTTTTCCAAACAGCCCACCATCCGTTAAACTCTCTTCGTCGATGAGGGTATGATGTCATATACACTTGTTGATCTTGTAACGCTAGAATGAAAACATCATCTCCATCATGCCTTGAAGAGTGCTTAACATCGACAAGGTCAAAAGTATCATGCTTGTTTATGCCTCGCCGAGAATCACGCCACTCACAATTAAATAGGACAACAGAATTTCCCTATGGATATGACAACTCTAAAACCTCTTTTAAAATTCCATAGTACTCCATGTTCCCTTTCAAATTGATGCCACTGTTCCAAGTTGATTTGGTTTGGCCATACTCTTCGGTGTGAAAGACATAACCATTCACAAAATAACCCTTGTATATATTAACCGAAAAACTAGGATCCATAGCTAGAAACTTTAATTGAGTGGCTTTTTTATCTTCAGGGTGTTCCAAAATCTATATAAAAATGCATTGAAGTTATTGAAAAACTAGATTATATATCAATATAAGTGAACAAATTTAGAAATAATGATATTTACGTATTTGTTAAGCCATGATGGAAATTCATTATCTGTTCTAGTTGCCATCATTCCAGGCGACATATCTCCAGCTTGTCCTTCAAACATGTTGTATTGTGATACATAATTAGATTAAAATTATGAATACCAATAGAGAGATATTTGAACTATAGATGGCATGAGAATAACTTACTCCAAATATTCCTCAACCTCAAGGCAGTTAAGGAGCACATAGAGCTTGGATGTATCCCACTCTTCTCTAGTAAGAGTGCGCTTGCGTACAGAGTTCCCAAGAAATCGACCCGGTGGAGAAAACACAGATATTTTCCCATCTGAGTTAGTCCATCCACCATCGTTGTTACAATCAACTCTCGTAAACCTTGTTTCTATATCTGGATGACAATATGCTGAGACAAATGACACTATTTCATCAATAATAACAGCTTCAGATATAGAAGCCTTAACCCTTGCTCTATTGCTCATATTCTTCTTTAGTCTACCCAAAAACCTTTCAAATGGATACATCCATCTATATTGAACAGGACCACCAACTCTGGCTTCATATGCTAAATGTATTGGTAAATGTTCCATTGAATCAAAAAGAGACGACGGAAATATTTTTTCGAGCTTGCATAATGTCACGACAATGCTATTTTCGAGCTTTTTCATATCTTCAACTCGTAATGTGCTTGAGGTCAATGCTCTAAAGAATTCACTCAACTCATTCAAAGCAACCCATATATCATTAGGCAACAAGTCTCTTAAGGCAATTGGAAGTAACCTATCCAGCAACACGTGACAATCATGACTTTTCAACCCAAACATTGTGCCTTCTTCTACATTCACACAATTTCCAATATTTGAAGCATAACCATCAGGAAGCTTTAAATCTTTCAACCACTGAAGGACACGAAATTTATTATCTTTTGAAAGCACAAATGGTGCAACAGGCTTCCGAGGTTTTTCATTAACATATTTCAAATTGAGATTCTCACGCTTGCATATGACCTCAAGATCTAAACGACCACTGGGAGTGTATTTTGTTGTCTCGAAATCCATAATTGTGTTAAATATATTATCAAACACGTTCTTCTCTATGTACATGACATCAAGATTATGTCGTAGCAAGTTTGTCTTCCAATAAGGCAACTCCCAAAATATACTCTTTTTTGTCCAATTGTGGGTGTCACCAAAACATTCTATTTTTTCTTTCGTAAATTTTCTACCCCACTTAATATCAGGCAACTTCGAAAACCGCTGTAAAACTTCTTCACCATCCAGACGAGGGGGGGTGCCCATATTCAACCTTATTTTTTCTAAAGGCATTCTTCTGTTTTCGAAATGGGTGCTGAGCAGGAAAAAAGCGTCTATGGCAATCAAACCAACTTTGCTTCTTAAAATGCTCAAGTGTGAAGGAATTTGTATCCTCCATGCAATATGGACAAGCCAATCTCCCATAAGTACTCCAACCAGACATCATACCATATGCTGGAAAGTCATTAATTGTCCACATAATTGCAGCCCTCATATTAAAGTTTTGTGACTTATTCGCATCCCGCGTCTCAACACCAACATTCCATAGAAACTTTAGCTCATCAATCAACGGACGGAGATACACATCAATATTTTTTCCTGGGCTAAATGGTCCAGGAATGAATAAACTCAAAAACATGTAAGGATCAGTCATACACAACCAAGGGGGAAGATTGTAAACAGTCACAATAACTGGCCAACACGAATATGATTTTGCAGCTGGCCCAAAAGGAGTAAAACCATCCGAGCATATCCCCAATCTTATATTTCTAGCATCCGCTGCAAATTTAGTATATGTGGCATTAATTTTTTTCCAAGCTTCCCCATCTGATGGATGAGTCATAACACCCTCTTCACGCGGACTCTCTTTGTGCCAACGCATAACTTCAGAACTATCTTTTGAAGCATAAAGGCGTTGCAACCTAGGAATCAGCGGCATATAGCGTAATTGCTTATGAGGCACACTTTTCTTATGTTTCGCACTACCACGTCTTGGAGACTTATACCTACTAAGTCCACATACTGAACATGACTGCAACCCCTCATCTTCTTTATAGAAAAGCATACATTGATTTCTACAACAACCAATTTTCTCATAACCAAGACCGATATGTCCCACCAACTTCTTTGTGTCATAAAAATTTGCTACCATATTATTCTCTTCAGGCAGCAACGTCCGTTGAGCTCAAGCCGTGATTCGGTTATAAGTATGTTGGCTCATGTTTGAATCAGCCTTGATATTAAGAAGCTCAGCTACGGACTCCAACACAGTAGACTTTGCACCTGTATGAACTTTCTCATTTGCTGAATCCATCATTCTCAAAAATGACTTAGCATTGTGATTTGGCTCCTCTTCAGAATTCGGTGTCCAATAAAATGATGGACCAGCCGCATCTCTAACCATATTATTCATGCCCACAGTCTGTTCTTCCTCTACTGTCATTGCCTCTGCCTCTGATTCATTTATGGAATTTATAGCTATAGATAGACGCCTTTGCACATCTCTAAAGGCAGTTCTTGGATCACCGTTCAATATCCACCTTTTATAGTTATCAACAAACCCGAACTTCATAAGGTGCAACTTAATAACACCATCTGATTCGACTTTGAGATTGCGACATCTATAACATGGACATCGAAGCATTCCATCATGTATACATTCAGGATGTAATCTAGCAAATTCTACAAAATACTTCACACCTCTTGTAAATTCTTCTGTACATCCCATCATTCCAACGACCTTTCGGTTATCCATCCAACTACGATCATCACTTGCCATTGTTAACACCTAAATTCACCAATAACATCATTTATGTCGATAGTACTTAACAACTCATGTCTGGTAAACACCGGGAGAACAATAAGTATGGAAGATATTAATAATTATGGAAGACTGGCATTATAAACAACAACCCATCAGTTCCTTATAACAATTTCAATAAAATTACCATCTTAACTAAAGTTCAATGTCATTCTTTAAGCTCACTGTGCAACCACCATCCCTCAACGTTAAACTCAACCAGTCAATCCACAAAAAAGACATTCTTTAAGCTCAAACTACTTTGCAAAGAGCCATGTAAAGATAAAAATATCTACTATTCCGAAAAAAACTAGCAATAATTATATTA
This sequence comes from Orobanche coerulescens, assembly GCA_033398695.1. NCBI lineage: Eukaryota > Viridiplantae > Streptophyta > Magnoliopsida > Lamiales > Orobanchaceae > Orobanche > Orobanche coerulescens. The sequence goes on from CM065803.1 coordinate 90,770,709, forward strand.
GCGCACTAATATAAATCAAGCATATACTATTTTATTTTGAACAAACAAAACGAGCTTTTAAAGGAAAAACAGGGCGAATCAAAATCCAATCAAATAGAGCAATATCTCCAAAGATAAAAGAATTATATAAACTTATAAACCCTAACCTGCTGGACAATACTCCGGATCCGTTGTAACTGATTTCGTTCCAATGGGTTCCTGTTACAAACTCAAAATTAGAAGCACAACAAATTTAGAACCCTAACTTGTTAGGTTATGATTAATGGGAAAATAACATTAGATTTGAAAAAAAGTTGGAACAATATAAAGCATAATCTTTGCTGCAGGCGCATAATGCTCCTACTTTTCAGTTAATTTAGCATAAACGATATAGAGTACGTCTCTTGTGACGGTCTCACAAGTCCCTTAAAACAAAAATTACAAAAAATAGCAAAAAATAGAAAGCTTTGGAAAAAAACTAAAATAACTAAAATACTACAAATATGAATCCTAAAAAATGAAAAAAATAAATCCAGAAAAAAACCTAAAAAACACAGAAAAATTAAATAAACTAAAAAAGCTGAACAAAAAAACTAAAAACTGAACAAGAAAGCAAATCTGATATGAGTTTTTGACAAAACATACATGTACACACAAAATTCACAAAATACTTTTCAACATTCAAAATAGCAACCTGATACAATTTCTAGGGTTGGGCAGCAAATCACACTAATTTCCAAAAATCACGAATTGACCAACAAAAAGAATCCATTCCGAAGCCACAAAAGGTAGCAACAGAAAGATAAATCAAAATCCATAGACAACAAATACAAACTCCACAATCTGGCATTTTCTCAGCAAATAAACAGGAACTGCATCCCAATGGTGGAAAAGATGAAGAAACAAAACAGAGAAGAAAAGATGAAGAAAAGAAGAAGAAATTAGGCTATGATTTGGGAAACTTACCGGCGGATTGCTGGAATTGGGAGAGCTCGAGCCAGAGAGAAGCAAGCCGAAATTTAGAATGACAGGAAGATTGGGAAAATAGCCTGGAATGTAGAATAAAAGGCAATATATATTTCTCATTGGGGGCGATTTGGTGGTCTCGAAATATTGGAGACCATCTCGTGGTCTCGAAATATTTTTAATTTCGCGCACTACATATTTTCAGCTTCCCGCTTTTACTGTGGCGACAAACGGTGGTCTCAAATTGTATTGCTCGTTTCAATGACAAAAATAGACACCCTGTCATGGTCTCCAATTTCTTTTAGCATTTAAAATATATTTCGAAACCATCAGTCAATAGCTGTTGTTTAATTGATGGTTTCTATTTTTGAGTCCAATGTTTTCGTCTCCAAATTAGGTCTCCGAATTAGTTTATTCTAGTAGTGATATGACCAGTTCCCTGTAAGACTTTAAGTGAACTATGTTAACTAGCTATGTGCACCATATCTGTTTCTCTATCACAAGCAGAACTTATTTCTATGGACAAATCTCTTAATAACTCCCATTGGATTACCTGTATGGAGGAAGAGCTAAATGGTTTTGAAAGGAATAATTTATGGTACTTAATGGGTGTTTCATAATAAGAAGTATGAGAATAGATTAGTTATAAGGAACAAGTCCAAACGAGTCGCAAAAGGATACAGACAGGAGGAATGAATTGTTTATGACGAAACATTCACTCCTGTAGCTAAACTAGAAGCAATAAGGATATTCCTGGTATTTGCAGCTCATAAAAATTTTATAGTCTACCAAATAGATGTTAAGGAAGGCATTTCTGAGTGCAGATCTAGCCGAGGAGGTATATTTCGAGCAACCTCTAGGATTCGTCAACACAAAGAATGGTGATCAAGTCTACAGGCTAAGAAAATCCATGTACGGACTTAAGCAGTCACCGAGAGTATGGAATGAGACCTTGTTACTGTATCTCATCAACAGTGGATTCAAGGAGGGCGTTATCGATAAGACTCTTCAAAATATAGAAAGGTGATGATCTCTTAATGATACAAATCTATGTCAATGATATTATTTTTGGTACAACTAACCAATATTTGGGCAATAAGCTCTCTTATCTCATGCAAAATAAATTTGAAATGGGTATAATGGGGAACCTTAGTTATTTCTTAGGTTTGAAGGTAAACCAGTTATCTACGGGTATCTTCATCATCCAGGAGAATACAACAAGGAGTTGCTCACCAAGTTCGAGATAAGTTCCTCGAAAACTACACCAACTCCAATGAGCACTTTCATACAAATAAGTGATAATGAAGCTGGAAAGTCAGTAGACCAATCAATCTACATGGAGCTTATAGGCTCACTCATATACCTAACAACCAACAGGCTCAATATCCAATTTGTTGTAGGAGTGTGTGCATGATATCAAGTAGCACGTAACGATGCACACTTGACTATAGCCAAGTGAATCCTTAAGTACGTAAAAGGAACAATCAATGTAGGATTGTGGTATCATAGGGAAGTAGGATTCAATTTGGTAGGATACAACGATTTGGATCTCGGAGGCTACAAGCTGGATCAGAAGAGTAAGTGGTACTTGTCATTTCCTTGCACCAAGACTTGTGTCCTGGTTTAGTAATGTAATATTCGAAATTTCTACTACTATTGTTTAATGTTATTTTATCCGAGTTATGTTGTACAGCGTGGAATCTGTACAGTATGGATAAAATAAATGAAGGACTGAGATGTCAGTATTGGTATAATTGTCATATTTGGTCGATAATTGTATTTGAGGATATAATGTGTTGAGTAATGTATTCAGTATGCCGTATGTTCATGTTTGGTATGTCGAGATGTTGGACGAGGATAGCTGAAAATGGCTAAGTACAGCCACGTTAGCGCACGCTATGAGATATGCTTAGCGCACGCTACGAGGTATGAGTAGCGCACGCTACGTGGTGCAGTTAGCGTATGCTAATAGGTTCGAATTACGTACACTAAGGAGGATCCTTAACGTATGTAAGGCATTCTGGGAAAGGTTCGGAAGGCGGGCGACAGGTAGGCCCGGGTTGATGTTTATCGGAATTTAGCACACGCTACCAAGGAAGGTTAGCGTACGCTAATATTAGATCGTCCGACAAGGAATCTTGGCTTTCGGCGAGTGGACCCGGTCACTTGTGACGCGTGTCCAGATAAGGGCAGCGGGTGTTTTTCATGTAGGGCTAGCACACGCTAAACTATATGGTTAGCGCACGCTAATTCCAGATCGGTCAAAGGAATCCCTAGAATCGCGGATGCTTTCAGCATGTGGGGGCACAAGTGGTAGGTGAATACTGTAGTAAGTCAACTTCGGATAGCGCACGCTAAGGGCAAAGGACTTGCGTACGCTAGACAGTGTAAGTTACGTACGCTAATGCATGGACATTACGTACGCAAGCACATGTACTAAGCCAGACAGTGGCCTCTGGACCCCGATAGCGCACGATAACAAAGTCAGTTAGCGTACGCTAAGGATGTTGCGCACACTAAACATGAGATGTTAGCGCATGCTAGTAATGTATTCTATATAAGGGGACAGACGGGTTTTGAGATGCATTTAGTCCATTCTTTCTCCTTCAGTCGATAGAGAGAGCTTTGGGAGGTTCTTGAGGTTCCCAAACACGGTGAGATGATGATATTTAACAAGATTAAGATGGAGAGCATGGATTCAAGCCTTGTTCTTCAAGTTATTCATGATTCTTGGAATGGAGTCAAGTGTTCTTATTCTTGGTTCATCCAATCCAGGTAATTTTCGTATCCCTTTGATGGTGGTTCGTTTTTCTTGGATGATTACATGTGAGGAGCATGTTGGATAATCAGATGATGATGTTATATGAGATTCAATGGAATTTTGATAAGAGTTTCGGATGTTAGTTAAGATTCTTCATACTATAAGGATGTTGATTCATTTAACCCGATCTAAGATGGATTTCTGAATCTTGGTAATTATATTGGTCGATTTAGATGAGATGAATCATGATACTAGGTTGAATTCCAGATTGAGTATGATATGATCCTTGTTATCGAGTCGGTTTGATTGTTGATGTTGTTATTGATATATGGACATTGATATGATCCTTGTGATAGTTATGGTGTCGTTTATCTTCAAGAGATATGGAGATTTATGTCTCCCTTCATTTGGATTCGTAGTCGCAAGATGTTAGTCGATGCTTGGAATGCATGCCACTGTACAGCATTAGCGCACGCTAAGCTTACTGGCTAGCGCACGCTAACGGGAGCAACTTAGCGCACACTACGTTATGCGTTTAACGTGCGCTAAGTAGGCAGACAGTGCAGTATTTTTGTCTTGTGATTATGAATTCGTGATGGTTTGATTTGGTTTGTTGTGACTTCATTTATTGGAGGTTTTGTTGAGCCGTTGAGTTCGATTGGTTAGTTTTGTCGGTTGTTGATTGTTATCGGACATATGTTATTTGATTACTTCGATAGGTTGAGATTATTGATCGGTGATTATAACTGGATGTTGCGGTCGTGTTCGAGTATGTCCGTTGTGTTGCTTTTGATTGGGGCTGAGGAGCTCGTAGACAAAGGCAATGTGTTCGGTAGCAGCTTCGTGGTATCGGTATCGAGGCAAGTTATTACTTGCTCAGTTATAATATTTAATGAATGGTTTCAGTTTCATTTCGTTTATAATGCATATAGCAATGATTATTATTGTGAACTCTGGGTATTTGGATCGTATATCGTTCTTCCGATTCTGGGAGGTAAATTATAATGTATATGCTTTATCTCGGTTATTGGTATGTTCGGCTATCGAGGTTATGTTGCGATAAAGACGAGGATATAAGTATCTATAGTTCATTGTACGTTTGGATCGCCGAGCATTGAGGATAATTGTCGGTGATGATTTGACATCGAGATTGCTCCCGAAGGACTCGGGACAAGTATCTTAGTTTGATTCGGTTTAGTGTTAATGATGTTGATCATGCAGGTTGTCATTCATGTTGCTGAACATGAAGTCGTCCTAGTTGTTTCATCATAGTGTCGTTCATGTTTTGATTCATATGTCGTTCATGTTGATGAACATTTTGATTTGCATATGTGTATGCATAATTGTGTTGTTTGCGTTGTGTTGATCCGATGGGATCGTGTGATCTATGCTGAGGACGCTGGATCAGATGTCCACCTCGTGTTGGTCCGACGGGATCATATTGGGATCTATGCTGAGGGCGCTGGATCATTGGACGGGTTTTTCCACCTCGTGTTGGTCCGACGGGATCATCTTGGGATCTATGCTGAGGGCGCTGGATCATTGGATTACCCAGTGTCGTGTTGATGGAATCATGTGGATTCGCATCGTTGGTTTTATATGTGTTGTTGTATGTATATTATTGGTTATCCACCTCGTGTTGATCTTGTAGGATCATCTTGGGATCTATGCTGAGGGCGCTAGATCATGGGATTGCCATTGAGTATACATTGTTATTCTTTTTGAGCATATTAACGTTGTCACATGAGTATGCATTTGTAGGTCTTGTGTTAGGACCGTGTTCGTATGTTGCTTTGATCTGATCTTAGATTATACTGATATGATTGTCGTGGTATTATGCATCTCGAGGTATGTTCCGTATTTCGTTTGGTTATTGTCTTTTGATGGACAATCGATTATTGTGTTGAGATGTGATGATGTCACCCTATGGATTGGGGTTGGACCGAGTTAGTAGTTTTCGTAACAGTGAGTTATGAAGACGTTTTGAGAACCTTGGGTTCCGTTTGAGATACAGTTCAGTTGATTAGATATGAGCTTGTCGTGTTGTTGAGGATACGAAATGTGAATTTTGGTAAAGTTATAACGATAAGATTACATTGGTCATATTCTTATTTTGTATCTCATTGGTATGTAATTATTGATGTGATGTGACGGTTATCATTGTTGGATATTATGACTGACCCCGTCGTGGGCTTTCTTTTTAGGTTCTTGGATTTGCGAGCTTGTAGCGGTCGTGGAGAGATGAGCTTCCCGGAGGATACTGGCTAGGGCATGTATTTGTGTATTGAGTTTCCTGATCAGTCGTTGTATTCCGCTGCTAGAGTATTTTAAATTGTTTGTCTTTTCTGCTGCGTGAGTATTTTTAGATGACCTTTCATTTTGGTAATTTGAGTTACTTTGAGAATCATTTTCTATACTATTGAGTTTCAGTCGTTTGGCCTTTGCCCTTTTTAAAACGAGATTTCACGACGGTTTTGATAAATAGATTTTTTTAAAGTCTTCGAATATTTTAAAGATAGTATCGTCGTATGCCTCCTAGGCATTTGTAAATGTTTGCGAAAATTTCCTTTAGCCTTGTGGGTTCCATCTCGGGGCCCACGGTGCTGTAATATTTCCGGTCAAATCTGGGGGTGTTACAGAATATGATATCGGAGCTTAGGTTGAGAAAACCTAGGCATTCGGGTCGAGTTGGGTGGTGTTTTTGTCGAGTCATTCGAGTTGTCGATTGACAAATATTGGAGCCGTGAGTTTTTGTTGTTCACTCGGGCTTATGCATTATGCGATTTGCCAGTGTAGTAATGGGCTCGTTATAAACTTTTCCAAATGGTATTAACGTGTTTCTTCGGATAGAAATGTGTCGTGTTCTCGAGTTGAACTGATTTTGCAAAACGTGTTTTTTGAAAATATCTGTATCGAGTATTTTCTTGAGTCGAGACATGAGCCAGGATCACGGGGAATCATCGGCTTCACGATCTGTAAGTATTTGGATTTTCGAATTTCATTGAGATTTACTGCCGTTCTAAATTGATATGCTTTGAGATTCGGAAGAATATTATGTATTATGTTATGAGATAATAGAACACAGTAGTTGGGACAGGATTGATGATCTTGAGAAGCTATGATTTTGGAAAATCAATATGTCGGTTAAGTTTTGGAACAGAATTGTGTATTCGGGAGAAGGACTGGGAATTGTTGAGAAGAGCATGTAGTCATGTTAAGTCATTTTGAAATACACGAAACTGCTTTTGAGCATTCGAAAATGATACTTTTCAAAATGAACGTTTTACGAATGTTTTACGCAAAATGGTTTTAGGCCGAGGCCCAAGTGATTTTAAAATAGTTTTACAACTCAGGACTTGGGGTCCGGAAAGGGTTTTCTACTTTTTAAACTTCTTGTAACGCAGAACAAGATACGGACTGAGACCCTAATGTTTCAAAAGAAAGCTTTTCTGTTTTCTAAAACTCCCGAGAATTGTAAAACACTTTATCAATCCTTATCTATTTCGTTTCTGCCCTTCGCGGTTTTAGTTTACTTGTTCAAATGAAACTTCTCGGGAAGTCTTTCGCTGTGTTGATTTGTTTCAATGTTTTGTCATAGCATATTTGAGGTGATCCGGGATGGATTAATGATTGACGTTGCGAGTCATATGTGGAAAAAGGAGTTTTTAGTCGGAGTTTATATATTGAGATTTTGGAACTCTATTGTTTGGTTTTCCGATGAAATATCAGTGGATATTGGTGACAAACCGAGTTGGCATACAGGAGTATAGATGTGGTTAATCATTTGCATGGTTTTCATTTTAAAACTTCGAAATCGTGTGGATTCGGAGGACACTGTTATTGAATACTTGGCATTAGCGAGACAGTTAATTTTTCGAAAATTGATTTTGTGATCTTACGATAATTTATGTTTTGAGTTTTGGAATTTTTGAAAAGAACTTTCGAAAATTGTCTTCGTGACAAGATTATATGATTTCAAACTGGTTTTGAAAACGGGATTGATGTACATACGCATTTAGTGCATAATGCATATCGTGGTGAAGTTCTGAGTGAGACTCACCAACTGGATACACACTAATGGTACTATGAAAGGAGATTCGAACTTCAGCATGGTAGTTTGGTTATCCAGGGATGATCGATTGATCAATCAGATGAGAGAAATATGTTGCGTATTGTAGATTCATGCACAGGATGCGATTTTAGAAACTTTGAATTTTCTGAAATCGGGACATATGTGCTATGTGATTCCATTGGTATGATAGTAGCGCGATTTTACCATAATGATTTTCGAATGATTTCTTTGTAAGTATAGATTTGGGGTTGTTGACCTCATGCTGGTTGTCTTGAGTACTGATTGGTCATTCCCACTCCATGTATAATTTGGATATGTTCGACGGGTTGTGATTGGTTGTTCGTACGCCGAGGGGTATGCTCACCAGTCGGGTATATTTATTGAGATACACTGTATGTGATTTGTGTGTCATTTTAAGAATGTTATTCTTTCATATATCTGTTTCTGTGGTTATGTGTTGACCGTGTTGGAGCTTACCGTGTGAAGGTATTCTCGAATTGTGTTGACCTTTGGATGGTCGTATTAGAGTTTATCATGTCGATGATATTCTCGGCTAAATTGTTGATTGATCATTGTTAACGATCGTATGAGCGTTCGGACGTTGTGTCGATATTTCAGGGTCTGTTGTCATTGTTTTGGACAGTTGTTTCACAGTTGTATTGTGTATTATTCGTCTTATCGGAATTAGGACTTGATTATGTAATCAGGCAGACAGGATTTGATTCGGGCAGATTGTTTCATCCAAAGATGATATATTTGGTTGGGACTTATGGAATTGTTATCGTAAGCGTGTTGAGGCTTTACAGTGAAGTCACTTGCTAGTACCTCAGGAGATCGTCGACTTGGCGCATATGTAAGTATGCTATTTTGGTTATTCGGTAATAATGATGATTGATCATTGTCGTGATGGTTTCAGAATATTTTGGTTGAATGGTTTGTTTGTTTTCTATGACGGATTGCAAGTTTCGAGGACGAAACTTATTTTAAGTGGTGTAATATGTAATATCCGAAATTTCTACTACTATTGTTTAATGTTATTTTATCCGAGTTATGTTACAGCGTGGAATCTGTACAGTATGGATAAAATAAATGAAGGACTGAGATGTCAGTATTGGTATAATTGTCGTATTTGGTCGACAATTGTATTTGAGGATATAATGTGTTGATTAATGTATTCAGTATGCCGTATGTTCATATTTGGTATGTCGAGATGTAGGACGAGGATAGCTGAAAATGGCTAAGTACAGCCACGTTAGCGCACGCTATGAGATATGCTTAGCGCACGCTACGAGGTATGAGTAGCGCACGCTACGTGGTGCAGTTAGCGCACGCTAATAGGTTCGAATTACATACGCTAAGGAGGATCCTTAACGTACGTAAGGCATTCTGGGAAAGGTTCGGAAGGCGGCCGACAGGTAGGCCCGGGTTGATTTTTATCGGCATTTAGCGCACGCTACCAAGAAAGGTTAGCGTACGCTAATATCAGATCGTTCGACAAGGAATTTTGGCTTTCGGCGAGTGGGCCCGATCACTTGTGACGCGTGTCCAGATAAGGTCAGCGGGTGTTTGTCATGTAGGGCTAGCGCACGCTAAACCGTATGGTTAGCGCACGCTAATTCCAGATCGGTCAGAGGAATCCCAGGAATCGCGTATGCTTTCGGCATGTGGGGGCACGAGTGGTAGGTGAATACTATAGTAAGTCAACTTCGGATAGCGCATGCTAAGCGCAAAGGACTTGCGTATGCTAGACAGTGTAAGTTACGTACGCTAATGCATGGGCATTACATACGCAAGCATATGTACGAAGCCAGACAGTGGCCTCTGGACCCCAATAGCGCACGCTAACAAAGTCAGTTAGCGTACGCTAAGGCTATTGCGCACGCTAAACATGAGATGTTAGCGCATGCTAGTAATGTATTCTATATAAGGGGATAGACGGGTTTTGAGATGCATTTAGTCCATTCTTTCTCCTTCAGTCGATAGAGAGAGCTTTGGGAGGTTCTTGAGGTTCCCAAACACGGTGAGATGATGATCTTTAACAAGATTAAGATGGAGAGCATGGATTCAAGCCTTGTTCTTCAAGTTATTCATGATTTTTGGAATGGAGTCAAGTGTTCTTATTCTTGGTTCATCCAATCCAGGTAATTTTCGTATCCCTTTGATGGTGGTTCGTTTTTCTTGGATGATTACATGTGAGGAGCATGTTGGATAATCAGATGATGATGTTATATGAGATTCAATAGAATTTTGATAAGAGTTTCGGATGTTAGTTAAGATTCTTCATACTATAAGGATGTTGATTCATTTAACCCGATCTAAGATGGATTTCTGAATCTTGGTAATTATATTGGTCGATTTAGATGAGATGAATCATGATACTAGGTTGAATTCCAGATTGAGTATGATATGATCCTTGTTATTGATTCGGTTTGATTGTTGATGTTGTTATTGATATATGGACATTGATATGTGTTGGGATTCGGTGCCTAAAACGAAGGCCCAGCGGAAGTGGTAAAACGAAAATTAATTCGATCCGAATCCCTACGAGGATCGATCGAGCTACGTATATACGAATATATAATCGAAAAGCAAGAGTCGTAAGAAACTAACCCTCGAAGTCCGTTGATTAAATGGAAACCTTCTCTTGAGCTATTCCCCAAGCTTTAGTTTGATCTCTACGAGTTCAATCCGCTCCAAGCCCTTGAACGATCCAACGCCGAAAACACCGCGTCTCTACTTGCCACGCGCCGGAAAACGACCGAACAACAACACTTGATTAACCTCTAAGGTTACGTCTAGAATCAAGTGGTGAAGCTTTTGTTATTACACTCTAAGTGTATAATATATCTCTCTTAATGTATCTTGAATTTTCTCCAAGAAAACTCAAGAATAAAAGTGAAGAAGAAGATCAAGATGAAGACTTGAGAAAATGATTTTTCTCTCTCTCTCACTACTCACGGTTGGAAGCCTTTTCTAAAAGTTGAGTGAAGTGAGATCATTGTCCTCTTGCCATTCTTATTCAACCCACATAAATCAAATCATATCACATGAGATTCCCCACCAAGTCATAATCATCTATTAATAAAATGGAATTGAAGACTTGGTGGAAAGTAGTGGAAGGAGGGCGGCCATCTAGAAGGTATCGGACGAGTTCGATCCGTTTCGAACTCTGTGAGTCTAAACAGATAAACTCCAATTCCGTTCCAATGTATTTATATCGATTAATTAATCCAATTAATTAATCATATCAAATACATAATAACATAATTAATTTCTCCAAGAAATAATTATATTTATGAATTAAATTAATCACCCAAGAATTTATTTAATTCATTAGGCCGTAAATCAATTTATCCAATAAATCGATTTAGACATCCAATGTCCCAAATTAGATATCCAATATCTAATATTTATAATGAGAGATTAAGCTCGATTCATTCCGTCGTCAATCCTAATGCGCGACTCGGTAGGTCCGTCTCGACAAAGAATGGGAGGAACCAAAGAGTAGTAGCACCACCTAGCCACTGGCGGCCTACACTGTACTTAACCGAGAACGAATGATTGGGATCATTCAAGAACCATTCTGTCGTGAATACCAAGAACGTATAAACCCTTCTTTCAAATGTCCCGATCAAGTTTTAGGGTCACGGTCGACCAATTATCTCGTACTTGACGCTATGCTGCGTTAATGCAAATCGAGATCATCGGTAGCCGTGTATCTAATACAACCGGCTCCAATGCTTTGGCCAAAGACTTATGATCTCATCTCGCCAATAACCGCATAGGACATATAACCCGCTCACTAACGGGAGAAAGAATTCTATCTTGGTATTGGTAGGACTGTTACTTGCCCGTCAAGATGCACGTCGAGGTTGACCCCGCCTTCCGTTTACGGTGGTCGAACTACTCTAATGAAAATCTTGACGTCACAAGCACATCCCTACTAAATCCTCAAGTCGAAGGTTCACGAATACCTATCACAACCTTTCGATTCCGTCATTGATCGTCCTGAGTGAAATCCATGTGACGAATCGAGGGTGAGTCGGTTCGAGTATACTAATCTAATTAGCATACCTATAACGTGTGCTCCCACTAACCATTAGTGTTCGATGTGCACTCTCCATGTCAAAGAACACGTCATACAAGTCTTTACATAAACTTAACGCCTACCAAGTTTCATCGACTTGCGAACGATTAAGTATTTGAGCTATAAACCTTTCCAAAGGCCGACCCCCTTATCCAATAAGGAGTGGAACGCTTTTCTCTCAAATACACGGACTAGTTTCTATATGTTTATTTACGAGTTAGGAATGCCAAGAACTACCAAGAAATAAAGAAACAATCATTTGCCTTATATAAATGGTTTACATAATTACAAGTACAATGCCCTCACTCAACAACCTCCGAGTGGCATTCGAGGGCATACTCCTAACAATCTCCCACTTGCACTCAATGCCACACACTATGGTATCTAATACCCATGTTCTCCGGATGACGCTCCAAGCTAGTCCGAGATAGTGGCTTGTCATGGATCGGCGACGTTGTCGGCCGAGTCTACTCTATGCAAAGACAATGTATCCCTTGCGAACAAATTCTCTTACGAGATGATACTTCCTCTCAATATGTTTGGTGCTGTTGTGAAACCTCGGCTCCTTGGCTGCGCTACGACTCGTCGTTGTGCGAGCAAGACAAATGAACAGCAAAGACATGGTATCACTTGAAGTTCTCCCGGAAACTTCTTAATCCGTAACCCTTCCTTGGAAGCCTCCGAGGCCGCTTGATACTCGGCTGACAGTGGAATCAAGAGTGCGCTTTGCTTGGCACTACGCCAAGATATCGCTCCTCCATTAAGAGTAAATATGTAGCCGAAGTGGACATCGAGTCGCCCTTCGTCCTTGGAAGTCCGAATCGGTGAATCCCACCACATCCAATTCTCCACCACCATACATCGAACCATATCTCTAGTCCTTCTCAAGTACTTGAGAACGTTCTTTACTGCACGATCAATGTTCCCTACCCGGGTTTGCACGAAACCTACTCACCACGCTTACAAAGATACGCAATGTCGTGTCTTGTACACAACATAGCATACATAAGGCTACCCACGGCCGAAGCATATGGTATATTACTCATTTCCTTTCGTTGTTCCTCATTTTGAGAACACATCTTCAAGTTGAGTTTTATTCCATGTCGCATCGGTAGGAACCCTCTTTTAGAATCATCCATCTTAAATCGCTTTAAGATTTTATCTATATAGAGGGCTTGGGAAAGACCTATTGTTCTCTTCGCTCTATCCCGGTAGAGTCGAATACCAAGAATATAGGTAGCTTCTCCCAAGTCTTTCATGGAGAAATTACTCAAAGCCAAGCTTTCACGTAACCGAGCATTCCCACATCATTTCCTATTAGTAGAATGTCATCTACATATAGTACTAAGAATGCGATCTTGCTCCCACTAACCCTCTTGTATACACAAGGTTCCTCTTCATTTTGCACGAAGTCAAACTCTTTGACCGCCTCACAAACGAAGATTCCAACTACGCGACGCTTGCTTCACCATAAATGGAACGCTGAAGCTTGCACACTTTACGAATATCGACTTGGACACAAAGCCTTTAGGCTGCTCCATATAGATTTCTCCTCGAGGAATCCATTAAGGAAAGCCGTCTTTACGTCCCATTTGCCATATCTCATAATCGTGGTAGCGGCTATAGCAAGCATCATGCGAATAGACTTGATCATGGCTACGGGCGAGAAGGTATCGTGTAATCGATCCCTTCCTTCAGGTATAACCCTTTGCCACAAGCCCGGCCTTATAGGCGTCAACCTTGCCATCACCATCGCCTTTCTCTTGTAGATCCACTTGTTCCCACAGGCACTATACCCTTGGGGCGGTCTACTAGAGTCCAGACTGATTGACATGCATCGAGTCTATCTCGGCTTCCATAGCTTCACGCCATTTCGCGGAGTCTACATCCACCATCGCTTGGTCATAGGTCGTTGGGTCGGTCTCTTGGCTATCACTTGGAACCTCATGGAGACCCAGCCTCCTCCAAGTGCACAAGCCCATACCTCTCGTAAATGAGACACCCTACTAGACCTACGAGGTGGTTGTACTTGTGTTTGAAAGTTCGGTTCCAGTTTCTTGCACAGTGTCTCTCGAGAAGTTTCATTGTATTCTTCTAAAGAAATACTTCTACTCGCTCCGCCTTCTGAATGAACTCATCTTCCAGAAGTGTGCTTGTAAAGCAACAACGATCCTTCGATCTTCGGGCATGTAGAATAGATATCCCATCGTCCCAGACGGAATCCTATGAAACGTCCCTTCGCAGACCTAGCTTCCAACTTTTCCACCTTAGTCTTCTTGACATAGGCGGGACATCCCCAAATCCTAATGTGATTAAGACTTGGTTTCCTTCCTTCCCACATCTCATGTGGAGTTTTAGGAACGGATTTGGAAGGACATCTGCTCAAGATATACGCGGCATGGGAGTGCATACCCCCACGTAAATCGGCAAGTCAAGATAGCCCAAAGATGGAACGGACCATGTTCAACGTGGTTCGGTTCCTTCTTCGACACACCATTTAAGCGAGGAGTACTGGAGGTGTTAGTTGTGAAACTATTCCATGTTCCTTAAGGAACTCGTCAAACTCCGTACTCATATACTCGCCACCTCGGTCCGACCAAGTGCTTTGATATGATTACCGCTTTGTTTCTCGACTAGGGCCTTGAATTCTCGGAATTTCTCAAAGGCCTCGGATTTATGTTTCATTAAGTATACATAACCATACCTAGTATGATCATCTGTAAACGTAATGAAATATTGATATCCGTCACGTGTCGCTTCTAAAGCACCACATACGTCGGTATGGATTAATCCCGATTATCGGCGGCTCTTTCAAAAGTCCTGTGAAGGGGGACTATCATTTTGCCTTTAAGGCAAGATTCACAAGTAGGAAAGGGATCCGATCCCAATGGACCCATAAGTCCATCTTTTTCCATCTTGTAAACCTTGGTCCGACCAACATGACCAAGTCTAAGATGCCATTTCAAAACTTGATTGGTTTCATCCCTACCACGTTTTCTAGTCATAGTATTCACAACTACTTTGTTCTTTGAGATTTAGATGATACAATCCATTCAACAATGTAGCGACTCACTAGTTTATTTCTAAAATAAATTTTGCAGAACCATCACCAATGAAAAATGAAAAGCCTTTTCGGTCCATGACCGAATGGATACAATGTTTTGTGCCCTTGGGCAAAACAAGTACATCTTCTAAAGTCAAAACAAAGCCGGATTCTAAACCCAAAAGAAGTGATCCTATGTCGGTCGCCTCGACACTATGCCCGCTTCCGACCGTGATCATAACTTCTCCACCTCCAAGCTTCCTACTTTGTTCCGCATCCCGATTCACGGTACAAATATGAGAACTAGCACGAGAATCCAGATCCAGAAGTAGAAAATACAAAGAGCGAACAATTTGTTTCCAAAACTAAAAGTTACAGACCAAGTGCCATGAAGAATCTGGACAGTCTCTAGCCCAAAGGGCCCACTCACCGCACTTGAGACAAGTATCCTTTTCTTCTTGTTCTTCGGAACCATTGGGGCCTTGAACTTACCCTTAAGGTCCTTAGCTTGTGGTCCAGTCTGCTTCTTGGTCTTTTTCTTCTTATTCTTAGACCTCCGAGGTACAGAAGAAATCACAAGAGCAGACTCCTACATCCGCGGAGTCTTCATTTGAGACTGAGAGGTCACAAGTTTGTTCAATAGCCCACTAAATTACATGCAATCTGATTGCAGTTGAAGTTCATAACAAACTGTGAGAAGGAATCTGGGAGAGACTGTAGGATAAGGTCAGTTTGGAGAGAAGTATCCATTTTAAAATCAAGAGCCTCCAATCTCTCGATCATGGATATCATTTTGAGGACATGTTCCCCAACCTTCTCACCTTCCTTCATCCTTGCACCGAACAGTTGCTTGGATATCTCATATCTAGCGATTCTGCTGTGCTCACCATAAAGCTCGGTTAAGTGAGATAGAATCGCCAGCGAAGTCATTTTCTCATGAGCTCTCAAGCTCATTAGACATGGAAGCCATCATATAAGCACGGACTTTCACGTCATCCTTAACCCACTTTTCGTGATTTTCAATCTCTTTCTGATTGGCTCGAGTCCGCATAGGAGGCGCCGGAATGTCCGTCTCCAAGACGTATCCCAGTGCCTCTATACTGAGGACAATCATCAGATTGCGGAGCCAATCCACAAAGTTAGGTCCCATTAAGGTGTTCTTTTCGAGTAGAATTGCGAGTGGATTCATTGTCATATTGAGTTATGTCTGCATTAAGTATAACAGATTAATTAGTGACTTGTTATATTATGATCTGAGTATAGAATTAAGGTCCTTTCTATTCTTGTTACCCAGCTCCCACTATTTTTATCGGAATAACACACTCCCATGTGAAATCCGGAAGTATCGTCGCTCTATTTCATAGTGGTGATCGAGTTCTTTATAAATCTTAATAGAGGGCAACCGAACATGTTTCTAGTCTATTAATTTTCATAAAGTGGTGTCCAACACCAACCCATCTAATGGATGATTCGATCTTCTTTTTCCCCTTGTTCACTCCCCTCAACCTATACGGTTTCTATGGTTCGTGAACAAGTTAAGTTTATACCATCGACGCAAATCAGTTTCACAATTGAATCTTATCCGGCAACCTATCAGGTTTCTAGGGATAAAATTTGCTCCAACCGAAGGCATCCAATGCGCTCCCGGTAATTTATCCGTCCTCCCGAACGACTACCCCGATAACTCGGAAGCATAGCACATCCGGTTTGGATTTCAATTTCGAAAACTCGATGGAGGGAAGGAAAACCTTGAAACCTTATAAACTTAATTATTTGTTGTGGGAGAATTATCGCGATTAACGTTACACTTTGCACATTAATCGTTTAAGCGCGTTTGTGGCATTCATACAATATGAAACAACCAATCACAACCTAGTTGCTACCAACATGTGGTTCATGGACCGTTCCTAGAAAACAAAAACTCCGTAATCTAATTACAAGTCTTCGTCTTGAATCTTCGTCTTCTCGAAATGGATCTTCCTCCGGTCTTCGTCATTACATATAAATTTTACATTGAAAATTGCATCCTAGATACAAATTTTTCTAGTAAAATAAATAGGCTCAAAACGGCCTTTACAACCCAATCGAATAAAACGAACGATTCAAAACTAAGTCCACGAACCACATCCCCATTCAAAAGCATTCATCCAATAAATACTAAATAAATGGAAAACGTAGAGATACATTGATCCAATCAACAATACGAACCGATCCAATCGATTCACAAAATCGGTAATGTAATAACGTTCAAAATAATTCGGTCGACCATAAATATTCCAATTAATCAAATTTCCCTTATAAAATGAAATACCATAAATCATTTTAATCATATTAAATCCAATTTAACATGCGGGAGATTAATTTTTAAGAATACACGAAAATCGAGCCGGTGAAAACGGCCGCATGACCGAGTCACCCTCGGCGACCTGCAATCACTCCCGGCTTGGCCGAGTCACCCTCGGAAGATGCCGGCAGACACGACCGAGTCACCCAGACACGGTCGGGTCGCTCAGCGATGACTTGGCAGATGCCGACACGACCGTGTCATCCAGACACGGCCGAGTCACTTCGGCCAGACACGCCCGTGTCTCCGACACGGTCGGGTCTCCGTGCGGGCTCGGCCACACTGCCGGACACGACCGTGTCACCCAGGACACGGTCGAGTCATCCTCGGCCAAAATACCCTTTTTGTCCAAAAAGTCGTCCGACGACGATTCGGGGCTAGATTTTCGACCGGATATCCAATATCAATATTTTCCGACTTTCATATCTTCAATATAAATCATATTTCCCAGAAATTTAAGATTTATATTTAGACATAAACTTACGAAAAATACAATTATTACGAACGAAAAACATATACCACGATTATGACTAAAATGATTCCAAATCATTCACCATTTAATCGAGCATTCCAAATGCCAATATCGTATATACGATCGCAAGACCTACTCTCCGATACCACTGTTGGGATTCGGTGCCTAAAACGAAGGCCCAGCGGAAGCGGAAAAACGAAAATTAATTCGATCCGAATCCCTACGAGGATCGATCGAGCTACGTATATACGAATATATAATCGAAAAGCAAGAGTCGTAAGAAACTAACCCTCGAAGTCCGTTGATTAAATGGAAACCTTCTCTTGAGCTATTCCCCAAGCTTTAGTTTGATCTCTACGAGTTCAATCCGCTCCAAGCCCTTGAACGATCCAACGCCGAAAACACCGCGTCTCTACTTGCCACGCGCCGGAAAAACGACCGGAACAACAACACTTGATTAACCTCTAAGGTTACGGCTAGAATCAAGTGGTGAAGCTTTTGTTATTACACTCTAAGTGTATAATATATCTCTCTTAATGTATCTTGAATTTTCTCCAAGAAAACTCAAGAATAAAAGTGAAGAAGAAGATCAAGATGAAGACTTGAGAAAATGATTTTTCTCTCTCTCTCACTACTCACGGTTGGAAGCCTTTTCTAAAAGTTGAGTGAAGTGAGATCATTGTCCTCTTGCCATTCTTATTCAACCCACATAAATCAAATCATATCACATGAGATTCCCCACCAAGTCATAATCATCTATTAATAAAATGGAATTGAAGACTTGGTGGAAAGTAGGTGGAAGGAGGGCACCATCTAGAAGGTATCGGACGAGTTCGATCCGTTTCGAACTCTCGTGAGTCTAAACAGATAAACTCCAATTCCGTTCCAATGTATTTATATCGATTAATTAATCCAATTAATTAATCATATCAAATACATAATAACATAATTAATTTCTCCAAGAAATAATTATATTTATGAATTAAATTAATCACCCAAGAATTTATTTAATTCATTAGGCCGTAAATCAATGTATCCAATAAATCGATTTAGACATCCAATGTCCCAAATTAGATATCCAATATCTAATATTTATAATGAGAGATTAAGCTCGATTCATTCCGTCACAATCCTAATGCGCGACTCGGTAGGTCCGTCTCGATCAAGAATGGGAGGAACCAAAGAGTAGTAGCACCACCTAGCCACTGGCGGCCTACACTGCACTTAACCGAGAACGAATGATTGGGATCATTCAAGAACCATTCTGTCGTGAATACCAAGAACGTATAAACCCTTCTTTCAAATGTCCCGATCAAGTTTTAGGGTCACGGTCGACCAAACCCTATCTGTACTTGACGCTATGCATGCGTTAATGCAAATCGAGATCATCGAAATGCCGTGTATCTAATACAATCGGATCCAATGCTTTGGCCAAAGACTTATGATCTCATCCGCCAATAACCGCATAGGACATATAACCCGCTCACTAACGGGAGAAAGAATTCTATCTTGGTATTCGCAGACTGCTACTTGCCCGTCAAGATGCACGTCGAGGTTGACCCCGCCTTCCGGTTTAAGGTGGTCGAACTACTCTAATGAAAATCTTGACGTCACAAGCACATCCCTACTAAATCCTCAAGTCGAAGGTTCACGAATACCTATCACAACCTTTCGATTCCGTCATTGACTGTCCCGGAGTGAAATCCATGTGACGAATCGAGGGTGAGTCGGTTCGAGTATACTAATCTAATTAGCATACCTATAACGTGTGCTCCCACTAACCATTAGTGTTCGACAGGCACTCTCCATGTCAAAGAACACGTCATACAAGTCTTTACATAAACTTAACGCCCAGTCAAGTTTCATCGACTTGCGAACGATTAAGTATTTGAGCTATAAACCTTTCCAGTGCCGACCCCCTTATCCAATAAGGAGTGGAACGTTTTTCTCTCAAATACACGGACTAGTTTCTATATGTTTATTTACGAGTTAGGAATGCCAGTAACTACCAGTAAATAAAGAAACAATCATTTGCCTTATATAAATGGTTTACATAATTACAAGTACAATGCCCTCACTCAACAACCTCTGAGTGGCATTCGAGGGCATACTCCTAACAATATGATCCTTGTGATAGTTATGGTGTCGTTTATCTTCAAGAGATATGGAGATTTATGTCTCCCTTCATTCGGATTCGTAGTCGCAAGATGTTAGTCAATGCTTGGAATGCATGCCACTATACAGCATTAGCGCACGCTAAGCTTACTGGCTAGCGCTCGCTAACGGGAGCAACTTAGCGCACGTTATGTTATGCGTTTAACGTGCGCTAAGTAGGCAGACAGTGCAGTATTTTTGTGTTGTGATTATGAATTCGTGATGGTTTGATTTGGTTTGTTCTGACTGCATTTATTGGAGGTTTTGTTGAACCGTTGAGTTTGATTGGTTAGTTTTGTCGGTTGTTGATTGTTATCGGACATGTGTTATTTGATTACTTAGATAGGTTGAGATTATTGATCGGTGATTATAACCGGATGTTGCGGTCGTGTTCGAGTATGTCTGTTGTGTTGCTTTTGATTGGGGCTGAGGAGCTCGTAGACAAAGACAATGTGTTCGGTAGCAGCTTCGTGGTATCGGTATCGAGGCAAGTTATTACTTGCCCAGTTATAATATTTAATGAATGGTTTCAGTTTCATTTCGTTTATAATGCATATAGCGATGATTATTATTGTGAACTCTGGGTATTTGGATCGTATATCGTTCTTCCGATTCTGGGAGGTAAATTATAATGTATATGCTTTATCTCGGTTATTGGTATGTTCGGGTATCGAGGTTATGTTGCGATAAAGACGAGGATATGAGTATCTATATCGCCGAGCATTGAGGATAATTGCCGGTGATGATTTGACGTCGAGATTGCTCCCGAAGGACTCGGGATAAGTATCTTAGTTTGATTCGGTTTAGTGTTAATGATGTTGATCATGCAGGTTGTCATTCATGTTGCTGAACATGAAGTCATCCTAGTTGTTTCATCATAGTGTCGTTCATGTTTTGATTCATATGTCGTTCATGTTGATGAACATTTTGATTTGCATATGTGTATGCATAATTGTGTTGTTTGCGTTGTGTTGATCCGATGGGATCGTGTGATCTATGCTGAGGGCGCTGGATCAGATGTCCACCTCGTGTTGGTCCGACGGGATCATCTTGGGATCTATGCTGAGGGCAATGGATCATTGGACGGGTTTTTCCACTTCGTGTTGGTCCGACGGAATCATCTTGGGATCTATGCTGAGGGCGCTGGATCATTGGATTACCGAGTGTCGTATTGATGGAATCATGTAGATTCACATCGTTGGTTTTATATGTGTTGCTGTATGTATATTATTGGTTATCCACCTCGTGTTGATCTTGTAGGATCATCTTGGGATCTATGCTGAGGGCGCTAGATCATGGGATTGCCATTGAGTATACATTGTTATTCTTTTTGAGCATATTAACGTTGTCACATGAGTATGCATTTGTAGGTCTTGTGTTAGGACCGTGTTCGTATGTTGCTTTGATCTGATCTTGGATTAGACTGATATGATTGTCGTGGTATTATGCATCTCGAGGTATGTTCCGTATTTCCTTTGGTTATTATCTTTTGATGGATAATCGATTATTGTGTTGAGATGTGATGATGTCACCCGATGGATTGGGGTTGGACCGAGTTAGTAGTTTTCATAACAGTGAGTTATGAAGACGTTTTGAGAACCTTGGGTTCCGTTTGAGATACAGTTTAGTTGATTAGATATGAGCTTGTCGTGTTGTTGAGGTTACGAAATGTGAATTTTGGTAAAGTTATAACGATAAGATTACATTGGTCGTATTCTTATTTTGTATCTCATTGGTATGTAATTATTGATGTGATGTGACGGTTATCATTGTTGGATATTATGACTGACCCCGTCGTGGGCTTTCTTTTTAGGTTCTTGGATTTGCGAGCTTGTAGCGGTCATGGAGAGATGAGCTTCCCGGAGGATACTGGCTAGGGCATGTATTTGTGTATTGAGTTTCGTGATCAGTCGCTGTATTCCGCTGCTAGAGTATTTTAAATTGTTTGTCTTTTCCGCTGCGTGAGTATTTTTAAATGACCTTTCATTTTGGTAATTTGAGTTACTTTGGGAATCATTTTCTATACTATTGAGTTTCGGTCGTTTGGCCTTTGCCCTTTTTAAAACGAGATTTCACGACGGTTTTGATAAATAGATTTTTTTTAAAGTCTTCGAATATTTTAAAGATAGTACCGTCGTCGGCCTCTTGGGCATTTGTAAATATTTGCAAAAATTTCCTTTAGCCTTGTGGGTTCCATCTCGGGGCCTACGGCACTGTAATATTTCCGGTCAAATCCGGGGGTGTTATAGAATATGGTATCAGAGCTTAGGTTGAGAAAACCTAGGCATTCGGGTCGAGTTGGGTGGTGTTTTTGTCGCGTCATTCGAGTTGTCGATTGACAAATATTGGAGCCGTGAGTTTTTGTTGTTCACTCGGGCTTATGCATTATGCGATTTGCCAGTGTAGTAGTGGGCTTGTTATAAACTTTTCCAAATGGTATTAACGTGTTTCTTCGGATACAAATGTGTCGTGTTCTCGAGTTGAACTGATTTAGCAAAACGTGTGTTTTGAAAATATCTATGTTGAGTATTTTCTTGAGTCGAGACATGAGCCAGTATCACGGGGAATCGTCGGCTTCACGATCTGTAAGTATTTGGATTTTCGAATTTCATTGAGATTTACTGCCGTTCTAATTGATATGCATTGAGATTCGGAAGAATATTATGTGTTATGTTATGAGATAACAGAACACAGTAGTTGGGACAGGATTGATGATCTTGAGAAGATATGATTTTAGAAAATCAATATGTCGGTTAAGTTTTGGAACAGAATTGTGTATTCGGGAGAAGGACTGGGAATTGTTGAGAAGAGCATGTAGTCATGTTAAGTCATTTTGAAATACATGAAACTGCTTTTGAGCATTCGAAAACGATACTTTTCAAAATGAACGTTTTACGGATGTTTTACGGAAAATGGTTTTAGGCCGAGGCCCAAGTGATTTTAAAATAATTTTACAACTCAGGACTTGGGGTCCGAAAAGGGTTTTCTACTTTTTAAACTTCCTGTAATGCAGAATAAGATACGGGCTGAAACCCTAATGTTTCAAAAGAAAGCTTTTCTGTTTTCTAAAACTCCCGAGAATTGTAAAACACTTTATCAATCCTTATCTATTTCGTTTCTGCCCTTCGCGGTTTTAGTTTACTTGTTCAAATTGTAACACCCCAAAATCCTATTGGGTTATTACAGTGCCGTGGATCCCACGCCAGGAGATCAACCAGGCGAGCATGACTAAAATACATTAATTTACACAATAAGGGAAAATCATAATCCCTACCATGACATCCGACACAATATTCCGATAAGGAATTTCAACGACAAAAGTGGCCTACATGGCCAAAAATGAAATACAACAACATCCACGAACATCTGTTCGGGTAATACAACACGGCAACAACTGACAAGACTGGAGTACACTCTAACTGACTGACCGACAATGAACAACTCGGACTAGTATCGCTCGAATGCCTCGTCGCCATCGTCATGCCCCTGTGTCTCAACTCTCTCCTCGCAAGCACCTAAAACATGAAAACATGTTCCGCCCCCACGGGTCGGGCCATCCAGATAATGAACATCAAATACATGTATAACATGATATGTATCCAAAGGCAGAATGAAACGGTACAATGATAATAATAATACGAGATGCTCACAAACCAAGGTAAAAACCGAGCATTCGTGAAATACTATGCCCACGACATACTATTAATACCTGTTCGACAGGTTAGAACATAAGTGCCCAATGGCGAATCATAATCACAGAATACCACAATGAATTACACGACATGAACCAAACCAGGACTGAATTAATTATGAATCACAATGCCCGAAGGCTCCAATGAAATTACCAGGACAATAATAAAGGCTTGAAAGCCACTCAACCGAAGCTGTCAAATTATCACAATCACATGAAGCCAAAATAGCCCGCAGCTATTATTGATTAGGGACGAATCCACGGCACGAAGCCGTATCACCATTAGGGCCGAAGCCACGGCACGAAGCCGTATCACAATTAGGGCCGAAGCCACGGCACGAAGCCGTATCACCATTAGGGCCGAAGCCACGGCACTAAGCCGTATCACCATTAGGGCCGAAGCCACGACACGAAGCCGTATCACAATTAGGGCCGAAACCACGGCACGAAGCCGTATCACAATGAATGATAGTGTGCTGCCTTGAGTCGGCCAACACGATGATAGTAACACACGGATAGGTACCGTCCTCGACAGTCCCAATTCAACACCTCGATTGCCTTAGGATGGCCAACCGATAACAATGATGCAGCGGATGATTCCATGAATGATTGAGCGCTTCGATTGGCTTAGAATGGCCAATCGATAACAATGATACGATGAATGATTGAATACCTCGATTGCCTTAGAACAGTCAATCGATAACAATGATATGGTGAATGATTGAACATTTCGATTTGCCTGAGAACGGCCAATCGATGACAATGATACGAAGGATGCCTCGGCACCTTTAATCGGTGACCGACGACGAAGATGAGAAATGAATACGCCAATGCCTTTAATAGGCCAATACAGTTTTAATGACAACCCCAACAGGAATAACAATGATCTGAACGGTGTCTTAGATTGACATCAATATTAACAACAATCGATACCTCGATACCGCGAACCGGCTATCGACAATAACATTAATAACGAGTATCACAATGCCTTGAATCGGCCATTAACGAACAATAATAAACATTTGGCATAGTTGCCGAAAGGTATCGTATCAAACGATCTCTTAATATCAATGAATTCGTGAAGAGACTAAGTCTCGGAATGATACAACACATTCATACACATATATGATGACATTAATCTCATTGACTAGTACAAGTATAAAACTTGCCTCAAACCGAAGGCGAGAAGGTACTTCCACGATCAACGTCCTTAATGAAATTATCGGCCGCTCGAACAACCTTGAATAATACAATTACCAACAATCCGTTCAATATACGAATCAAACACGAATATAACGAACTCAAAACGTCGATACGATTAAACCAAGTTCATTGGGGCATTATATCGAACACTTTGTGGCCAAACTTCGATTGTTTATAACCAAACCTCAATAATACCAACATTAAATCCCCAAGAAGTGTTTCAAACCAACAAAACATCTTTAATACGATCAATAATCCATTATGAATATCCAAAATCGTGGTTTCAACAACAATTAATCGAAAACCCCCAAATCCAACACAATATTCAAAGTGTTCTTGAATAATCCTTCAATAATCCAATGAATAATCAAACATGTCCATAATCATGTGTATATCACTTCATACAACATGATCTTAACATCCAAAACATCATATCTCAATACAAAATCGAAAT
Source organism: Orobanche coerulescens (assembly GCA_033398695.1). Classification (NCBI taxonomy): domain Eukaryota; kingdom Viridiplantae; phylum Streptophyta; class Magnoliopsida; order Lamiales; family Orobanchaceae; genus Orobanche; species Orobanche coerulescens. The sequence continues at coordinate 90,795,935 of CM065803.1, forward strand.
CCAAGAGGTTTGATGAATATTACCTTTGAAGATCCAAATACTTTAATCCGATGAAATCGCGTTAGATCGACAGTCCGAGCTTCACAACCGAATGAAAATGATGAAAAATGAATACTCAATTGATTGATGATGAATATCTTCCCCCTCAAGCCTTCTCTCTCGGATGAGTTGAAGAAAAATGGAAACAATGAGTGATTCTCGCTCAGAAAACATAAATATAGCGCTGACTGCACTGTGTGCCGCGGCCTAGCCGAAGTGTGCCACGGCACAGGGCCAAAATTGCCCCCAGTGATCGGCAGTGTGCCGCGGCCCGGACGAATGTGCCGCGGCAGTGACTCGGCAGTGTGCCGCGGCCCTGTCGGCATGAGCCGCGGCTCACAGTACAGATGGGTCGGCCAGAACAATTGCAACACGAGTGTGCCGCGGCCCGGACGGGTGTGCTTCGGCAGTGACTCGGCAGTGTGCCGCGGACCTGCCGGCATGTGCCGCGGCCCACGGTACAGGCTTCTCGGCCAAAACTGGAAAATGAGAGTGACTTAGCTATTTCGACCATAACTCCCTCGTCCGGACTCCGATTGACTCACCGTTTGAACCATTGGAAAGCTAACTCGATGCTTTATAATATTGAAAAGATTCATAATTTTTGGAGTTTCCAAAAATTAATGGTGATTTAACAAAGTCGAACTCATACGTGGAAAAGTCGCTAAAGAACACGGAATTCAACAGAACGACACCGAGACGAACTCAGATGACAAAAAGTGTAGAATTAATCATTCTCGAAATGATGAAAAGGTAACAATAGAGTCGCTAAGATGGACTTACGCCAAAAAAATAAAATTACCGAATGAAATTACTGAATGATAATGACTGAATTACAACCGGGTATTACACAAATGTAACTTCTCGGGAAGTATTTCGCTGTGTTGATTTGTTTCAATGTTTTGTCATAGCATATTTGAGGGGGATTCGGGATGGATTAATGGTTGACGTTGCGAGTCATATGTGGAAAAAGTAGTTTTTAGTTGGAGTTTATATATTGAGATTTTGGAACTCTATTGTGTGGTTTTCCGATGAAATATCAGTGGATATTGTTGACAAACCGAGTTGGCATACAGGAGTACAGATGTGGTTTATCATTTGCATGGTTTTCATTTTAAAACTTCGAAATCGTGTGGATTCGGAAGACACTGTTATTGAATACTTGGCATTAGCGAGCCAGTTAATTTTTCGAAAATTGATTTCGTGATCTTACGAAAATTTATTTTTTGAGTTTTGGACTTTTTGAAAAGAACTTTCAAAAATTGTCTTCATGACAAGATTATATGATTTCAAACTAGTTTTGAAAACGGGATTGATGTACATACGCATTTAGTGCATAATGCATATCGTGGTGAAGTTCTGAGTGAGACTCACCAACTGGATAACACACTAATGGTACTATGAAAGGAGATTCGAACTTCAGCATGGTAGTTTGGTTATCCAGGGATGATCGGTTGATCTATCAGATGAGAGAAATATGCTGCGTATTGTAGATTCATGCACAGGATGCGATTTTAGAAACTTTGAATTTTCTGAAATCGGGACATATGTGCTATGTGATTCCATTGGTATGATAGTAGCGCGATTTTACCATAATGATTTTCGAATGATTTCTTTGTAAGTATAGATTTGGGGTTGTTGACCTCATGCTGGTTGTCTTGAGTACTGATTGGTCATTCCCACTCCATGTATAATTTGGATATGTTCGACGGGTTGTGATTGGTTGTTCGTACGCCGAGGGGTATGCTCACCAGTCGGGTATATTTATTGACATACACTGTATGTGATTGGTGTGTCATTTTGAGAATGTTATTCTTTCGTATATCTGTTTCTGTGGTTCTGTGTTGACCGTATTAGAGCTTACCGTGTGAAGGTATTCTCGAATTGTGTTGACCTTTGGATGGTCGTATTAGAGTTTATCATGTCGATGATATTCTCGGCTAAATTGTTGATTGATCATTATTAATGATCGTATGAGCGTTCGGACGTTGTGTCGATATTTCAGGGTCTGTTGTCATTGTTTTGGACAGTTGTTTCACAGTTGTATTGTGTATTATTCGTCTTATCGGAATTGGGACTTGATTATGTAATCAGGCAGATAAGATTTGATTCGGGCAGATTGTTTCATCCAAAGATAATATATTTGGTTGGGACTTATGGAATTGTTATCGTAAGCGTGTTGAGGCTTTACAGTGAAGTCACTTGCTAGTACCTCAGGAGATCGTCGACTTGGCGCATATGTAAGTATGCTATTTTGGTTATTCGGTAATAATGACGATTGATCGTTGTCGTGATGGTTTCGGAATATTTTGGTTGAATGGTTTGTTTGTTTTCTATGACGGATTGCAAGTTTCGAGGACGAAACTTATTTCAAGTGGTGTAGTATGTAATATCCGAAATTTCTACTACTATTGTTTAATGTTATTTTATCCGAGTTATGTTGTACAGCGTGGAATCTGTACAGTATGGATAAAATAAATGAAGGACTGAGATGTCAGTATTGGTATAATTGTCGTATTTGGTCGACAATTGTATTTGAGGATATAATGTGTTGAGTAATGTATTCAGTATACCGTATGTTCATATTTGGTATGTCGAGATGTAGGACGAGGATAGCTGAAAATGGCTAAGTACAGCCACGTTAGCGCACGCTATGAGATATGCTTAGCGCACCTACGAGGTATGAGTAGCGCACACTATGTGGTGCAGTTAGCGCACGCTAATAGGTTCGAATTACGTACGCTAAGGAGGATCCTTAATGTACGTAAGGCATTCTGGGAAAGGTTCGGAAGGCGGCCGACAGGTAGGCCCGGGTTGATGTTTATCGGCATTTAGCACACGCTACCAAGGAAGGTTAGCGTACGCTAATATCAGATCGTCCGACAAGGAATCTTGGCTTTCGGCGAGTGGACCCGGTCACTTGTGACGCGTGTCCAGATAAGGTCAGCGGGTGTTTGTCATGTAGGGATAGCGCACGCTAAACCATATGGTTAGCGAACGCTAATTCTAGATCGGTCAGAGGAATCTTGGGAATCGCGGATGCTTTCGGCATGTGGGGGCACGAGTGGTAGGTGAATACTGTAGTAAGTCAAATTCGGATAGCGCACGCTAAGGGCAAAGGACTTGCGTATGCTAGACAGTGTAAGTTACGTACGCTAATGCATGGGCATTACGTACGCAAGCACATGTACGAAGCCAGACAATGGCCTCTGGACCCCGATAGCGCACGCTAACAAAGTCAGTTAGCGTACACTAAGGCTGTTGCGCACGCTAAACATGAGATGTTAGCGCATGCTAGTAATGTGTTCTATATAAGGGGACAGACGGGTTTTGAGATGCATTTAGTCCATTCTTTCTCCTTCAGTCGATAGAGAGAGCTTTGGGAGGTTCTTGAGGTTCCCAAACACGGTGAGATGATGATCTTTAACAAGATTAAGATGGAGAGCATGGATTCAAGCCTTGTTCTTCAAGTTATTCATGATTCTTGGAATGGAGTCAAGTGTTCTTATTCTTGGTTCATCCAATCCAGGTAATTTTTGTATCCCTTTGATGGTGGTTCATTTTTCTTGGATGATTACATGTGAGGAGCATGTTGGATAATCAGATGATGATGTTATATGAGATTCAATAGAATTTTGATAAGAGTTTCGGATGTTAGTTAAGATTCTTCATACTATAAGGATGTTGATTCATTTAACCCGATCTAAGATGGATTTCTGAATCTTGGTAATTATATTGGTCGATTTAGATGAGATGAATCATGATACTAGGTTGAATTCCAGATTGAGTATGATATGATCCTTGTTATCGAGTCGGTTTGATTGTTGATGTTGTTATTGATATGATCCTTGTGATAGTTATGGTGTCGTTTATCTTCAAGAGATATGGAGATCTATGTCTCCCTTCATTCGGATTCGTAGTCGCAAGATGTTAGTCGATGCTTGGAATGCATGCCACTGTACAGAATTAGCGCACGCTAAGCTTACTGGCTAGCGCACGCTAACGGGAGCAACTTAGCGCACGCTACGTTATGCGTTTAACGTGCGCTAAGTAGGCAGACAGTGCAGTATTTTTGTGTTGTGATTATGAATTCGTGATGGTTTGATTTGGTTTGTTCTGACTGCGTTTATTGGAGGTTTTATTGAACCGTTGAGTTCGATTGGTTAGTTTTGTCGGTTGTTGATTTTTATCGGACATGTGTTATTTGATTACTTCGATAGGTTGAGACTATTGATTGGTGATTATAACCGGATGTTGCGGTCGTGTTCGAGTATGTCCGTTGTGTTGCTTTTGATCGGGGCTGAGGAGCTCATAGACAAAGGCAATGTGTTCGGTAGCAGCTTCGTGGTATCAGTATCGAGGCAAGTTATTACTTGCTCAGTTATAATATTTAATGAATGGTTTCAGTTTCATTTCATTTATAATGCATATAACGATGATTATTATTGTGAACTCTGGGTATTTGGATTGTATATCGTTCTTCCGATTCTGGGAGGTAAATTATAATGTATATGCTTTATCTCGGTTATTGGTATGTTCGGGTATCGAGGTTATGTTGCGATAAAGACGAGGATATGAGTATCTATAGTTCAGTGTACGTTTGGATTGCCGAGCATTGAGGATAATTGTCGGTGATGATTTGACATCGAGATTGCTCCCGAAGGACTCGGGACAAGTATCTTAGTTTGATTCGGTTTAGTGTTAATGATGTTGATCATGCAGGTTGTCATTCATGTTGCTGAACATGAAGTCGTCCTAGTTGTTTCATCATAGTGTCGTTCATGTTTTGATTCATATGTCGTTCATGTTGATGAACATTTTGATTTGCATATGTGTATGCATAATTGTGTTGTTTGCGTTGTGTTGATCCAATGGGATCGTGTGATCTATGCTGAGGGCGCTGGATCAGATGTCCACCTCGTGTTGGTCCGACGGGATCATCTTGGGATCTATGCTGAGGGCGCTGGATCATTGGACGGGTTTTTCCACCTCGTGTTGGTCCGACGAGATCATCTTGGGATCTATGCTGAGGGCGCTGGATCATTGGATTACCCAGTGTCGTATTGATGGAATCATGTGGATTCGCATCGTTGGTTTTATATGTGTTGTTGTATGTATATTATTGGTTATCCACCTCGTGTTGATCTTGTAGGATCATCTTGGGATCTATGCTGAGGGCGCTAGATCATGGGATTGCCATTGAGTATACATTGTTATTCTTTTTGAGCATATTAACGTTGTCACATGAGTATACATTTGTAGGTCTTGTGTTAGGACCGTGTTCGTATGTTGCTTTGATCTGATCTTGGATTAGACTGATATGATTGTCGTGGTATTGTGCATCTCGAGGTATATTCCGTATTTCCTTTGGTTATTGTCTTTTGATAGACAATCGATTATTGTGTTGAGATGTGATGATGTCACCCGATGGATTGGGGTTGAACCGAGTTAGTAGTTTTCATAACAGTGAGTTATGAAGACATTTTGAGAACCTTGGGTTCCGTTTGAGATACAGTTCAGTTGATTAGATATGAGCTTGTCGTGTTTTTGAGGATACGAAATGTGAATTTTGGTAAAGTTATAACGATAAGATTACATTGGTCGTATTCTTATTTTGTATCTCATTGGTATGTAATTATTGATGTGATGTGACGGTTATCATTGTTGGATATTATGACTGACCCCGTCGTGGGCTTTCTTTTTAGGTTCTTGGATTTGCGAGCTTGTAGCGGTCGTGGAGAGATGATCTTCCCGGAGGATACTGGCTAGGGCATGTATTTGTGTATTGAGTTTCCTGATCAGTCGCTGTATTCCGCTGCTAGAGTATTTTAAATTGTTTGTCTTTTCCACTGCGTGAGTATTTTTAAACGACCTTTCATTTTGGTAATTTGAGTTACTTTGGTAATCATTTTCTATACTATTGAGTTTTGGTCGTTTGGCCTTTGCCCTTTTTAAAACGAGATTTCACGACGGTTTTGATAAATAGATTTTTTTTAAAGTCTTCGAATATTTTAAAGATAGTACCATCGTCGGCCTATTGGGCATTTGTAAATGTTTGCGAAAATTTCCTTTAGCCTTGTGGGTTCCATCTCGGGGCCCACGGCGCTGTAATATTTCCGGTCAAATCTGGGGGTGTTACAAGTAAGAAGTAATTGGCTAACTCACTTTCTATAGATGATTCAGAGTATTATGCTGCCGGAAGCTGCTATATGCAGATCCTTTGGATGCAACAACAGCTACAGGACTATGGCATGAAGGCGAAAGAGACTCCAATCATGTGTGATAGTATGAGTGCAACTGTAATCACACACAATCTTGTATTGCACTCAAGGACTAAACACAATGATATGAAGCATCACTTCATTAGGAATCATGTGGAAAGTAAGGATGTTCAGATCGAGAAGGTCCATACAGACATCTAGATCACAAACATCTTCACAAATTCTCTCAGCATAGCAAGGTTTTGTATGCTCCATGAGGAATTAGGGATGCTACAGCGTGATTAAACCACTATAAGTTTTAATATTTGTAATCATTAATTAATGGGGAACACTGTAAGACCCATGAATATAAAATTCGTACTTATTTATTGTACGTATAGACTCTCGAAGTCATATCCTCACCATAAGAAGAGGATCCAATATCCTTCATACCGTTGTAATGTACATTAATTAAGGGGGAATATGTGTAATATCCTGGAATTTCAGTATAAGTATTTCGTATTATTTTACCCGAGTTATATTGCACAATGCAGGATATTACAGTATGGATAATATAATTTAAGGACTGAGACAATTGTGTTGGTATAATTGTCATACTTGGTTGGCAATTGCATTTGGGGATATCGTGTATCAGGTGTATCGTATGAGAATGTTACCGGAACGGTTACATGTATTCAATATGTCGCGTGCACATGTTCGGTATATTGAGACGACGGGCAGGAGTAGTTGTAAATGGCTAAGTATAAAATCCATTACGTACGTTAAGCATAGGAGCTTACTTACGTAACGATGCGAGCTTAACGTACATTAGGTAGAGTACATAATGTACGTTATGAAGAGAGTCAAACAGGTCTGAGCTGTGATCGACGAGTAGGCCCGGTGTCGATAACTTTTGGCGCGGATATGGATAGGTGAGTCAACATTGAGCTTTACGTACGTTAAGGATAGCCCATTACGTACGTAAATAAGTATGGCACTGTAGCAAGTCAATAGCTACATTACGTACGCTACGGCACGGACATTACGTACGTAATACATGATACGAATTGAGGCAGTAGCCTCTGGAATAATGTTACATACGCCAACAAGGTCAGTTAACGTACGCAAAGAAGGTTACGTACGTTAGGAGGATTACTTAGCGTACGTAATGGTTGAAGTTATATATATATATGTGAGACCCGTCACTTTGGTAGTTTTGGAGATATTCATGTCGTTTATTCACCCTTCAACCCTCCGAGACCGATTTTGGCTGTTCCAAATATATTGGGAGTTTTAAGGCATAGATGTGGAGCTTGAGATATGAAGATATTGTGGATTCTTGAGGTGTTTGATTGTGTTCTTTAGGTATGTTGATCAACTCTACACCTTACTTCGAATTCTTGATGTTGTTACCATTGTTTGCTTCGTATGACGATGAATATGGTAGTATTGTTGTGATTCTTGATGTTATATGAAGTGTATATTGAACGAGATGATGATATGTATGTATTGATCGGAATATGAGGGGAATTTGATAGATTAGAAATTAGATAACACATTGGACTATGATATCTTGATGATTATGAACAAGTGATGTTAATTGGATATGATTAATTCATGTTCTTGAGGAATTCTTGAATTATATGATGAACATGTGTAAGGTGTTGGTGTTTTGGATATGAATATGGAATATTCATATCTAGAACCAAGTTATGTGATTGTTGGTGTAATATCCGTATAGGAGTACGAATATGATTATGAGTTTGACGAGATTATTATGATGATAATCGGTAATTGGTTTTAACTATAAATTTACAAGGATGAACCTTGTTAATCCGTAATTAAGATTGAAGTCGGAATCAAGAATGTTGAGACACTTGTTAGAATTGATCGATTATCGAATTTCGGCTTGTATTCGTATTGTTGAGTTGAAATGGTTTGGTTTCGTATATGATCGAGATATCGTTGAACCATTGAGTTGATTGGTTAATTATATCGGTTGTTGATTGTTATTGAACGTATTGTTAATTTATAATTGCATTAGGTTGCGATAAGTGATCTTTGATTATTAATCGTTGTGCTGCGATTGAGATTAGAGAATGCATGGATCGCCTTGGTCGGGGATGAGGAGCTTGTAGATGAAGACGATGCGATTGGTAACGGCTTCGTCGTATCGGTATCAAGGCAAGTTATGCTTGCTCAGTTCATAATGTTTAATAAATGGTTTTGATTTCATTTCATTTATGATTCATATAGCAATGATATCATGAATATGAATTGTCGTGATGATGGCATGTGTATTATGATTTGGATTGCCCTAAATCGTAATGTATATGATCTAAAGGTGTTTGGTGAAAACTTATATGTGAATTTTCCTTGGTCTATAATATGGGATGTTGGGTATCGAGGATAGTTTATCGTGCCGACATTGAACTCGAGATGGTGGTTTGGTATTAGTGATGGACTGTACTTCATTTTGGACTATTCGTATAACTGTGTACTCATTCAGGGATGTTGGTCATGGAAAGGTCGGTGTCTCCGGCTTTGAGGTAATTTGGTATTGCTCAATTACGAGAATTATTATCCTGGTGCATTATTGTGTATGTTGCATGTTGATATTTCATGTAATGAGTGTGCATCGTTGCTTGGTGTATTTTGTGTTGTTGTCTTTCTTAGAACTATAATGTTAATGGGCCGATGTGTTGAGGGATGAAACCTAAATGGTACCCACGTCCGTAGTATTCCCGAGTAGATACTTCCGTGACCCTTGGTTGTGACCTTGGGAGTTTATGTGTTAATGGGCCGATGTGTTTAGGGATAAAACCTGAATGGTACCCACATCCGGAGTAATCCCGAGTAGATACTTCCGTGACCCTTGGTTGCGACCTTGGGAGTTTATGTGTTAATATTATATGCATTGTTGAGCATTATGTGAATTGTTGTTTGACGGAAACACGATATTTTGGTCGTGTCGATCTTTTACTATCGAGCTATCGTTCTTCACTTGGGAGTCTTATGATCCTTATTGGATATGTGTTTCTTCAAGTTTCATTGTCATGTTGCATTGTGACATATCTGGAGTCATATCTATGTACTAATCGGTCATGTGTAGAATTTTCAGGACGGGCACGTGCAGTCATGTGGTGGTTTCGACCTCACATTTAGCTATGTACACGAGACATACTTCATGAGACTGATTAGCTACAAGACCACACGTGTATTCGATCGATACCTGTTGGTGGCTTGTGCATGGACACATTCACAGATCGGGTGTATCGTGACGTCCATCTTGAGATGTATTGATTGGTCGTTCATAGCCCATGTATGATCGGGTATGTTCGACAGTCGGGTTGTCTTCGAGACCCAATGTATGTGATTTGTATATGTTGATGATTTTATTCTTTCGCATACCTGTCCCTGTGATCCTTTATTGATCTTGTTGGAGTTTACCATATTGTTGGTATCCTCGGTCGTCGTTGATCCTTTATTGATTCTGTTTGGATATTACCTTACCGTTGGTATCCTCGGTCGTTGTTGATCCTTTATTAATCTTGTTGGAGTTTACCATATCGTTGGTATTCTCGGTCGTTGTTGATCCTTTATTGATTCTATTTGGAGTTTGCCTTACCATTAGTATTCTCGGTCGTCGTTGATCCTTTATTGATTCTGTTTAGAGTTTACCTACCGTTGGTATCCTCGGTCGTTATCGATCCTTTATTGATTTTTTTGGAGTTCACCATATCGTTGGTATCCTTGGTCATTGTTGATCCTTTATTGATCTTGTTGGAGTTTACTATATCGTTGGTATTCTCGGTCGTTGTTGATCCTTTATTGATCTGGTTGGAGTTTACCACATCGATGGTATTCTCCTGGTTGGTCCTTTGTTGATCTTGTGTGGAGTTATCATGTCGATGATATTCTCGTTTTGATGCACTGGTTGTTTATTATTATTAATTGTGTGAGCATTCATACTTTGTATCGATATCCGGGACTGTCATTGTTTCGGGGCAATTGATCTACATATGTATCGTGTATTATTGGTTTTATCAGAATTGGGATTCGATTGTGCGATCCAGCAGACAGAATTAGACATGGACAGATTATTCCATATTGGAGATATATTTATGTTTTTGAAAATCTTGGCATTGTTTGAATACAGTGCAGATGGTTATTTTTGAATTCATTCATCACTTGAGAATGCGAGGTGTGGATTGAGGTAACGGATGATTCATATGAGTTACAATTGGTAAGGTTACTATGGTAAGATTACACTGGAAGTAATCTTACTTTGTAATTTCATTGATATGTAATTGTTTACGTTGATGTGATCGTCATCATTGTTGAGTATTGTGGCTGACCCCGTTGTGGGCTTTATTTTTTAGGTACTCGGAGATCGAGCTAGTAGCTGTCGTGAAGGGATGAGCTTCTCGGGTGATACTAGCTATGGCACATATTTGAGACAGAGTATTTTCCTGACTGTTATGATTCCGCTGCAAATGTATTCTTATTATGATTATATCCGCCGCTGTATATTTTAAAATGGTTTCCGGTATTTTACCGACTCGCGCATACTTTTGAAATGGCCTTTTTGGTATTTTGCAAACTTGGGTTATTTTGTAAATTTTCTCAAACTATATTATCAGTGCGTGTAAGTAATGACTTAAATTACATTTTGAAACTGTTGAAACCTGGTATTTTTGCCTTGTACTTTCAAATGAAATTTTATGACGGTATTTGAGAACTATATCTTGGAAAATATTTATTTATTCATAAAATAATACCTTCTTTGTCTATTTGGCGTGTTTGAAACGATTGCGAAAATGATTTTTAGCCTTGTGGGTTTCGGCGCGGGGCCCACGACGCTGTAATATCCCCAGTTGGTTTTGGGGGTGTTACAATATGCAAGACCCTTGAAGACCGTGTTAATCACCAATTGATGTACGAATTGAAACATGTATGTACCAATTAAGGGGGAACATTATATTTTTACAAATACAACAAACATATTGTATCAATTAATTATTTAATAATATCCAATTCTATACACTTATATTTTCAAAACCACTTCATGACTACGTGCTTTGTCTGAATTTAAAATGCTCGAGTATATACTTTTGAAATGACGACTGGAATTTAAAGCCTTAAACTCCGTGATTTTGAATTTTTAAATTGCTATTTGTGCATAATGGAGGCTGTAATGTGCCAGAGGTGGGACTGTTTGCACACAATTCTACATATTTGTTTACTATTTTCCTCGTACTTATTGATACCGAGTATGTGGATTTTTAGTGTTTATACTTTGTTATCCTTTTGTTGGACTCGATTACGCTTTGGTGTTTTTTATTGTGTTTATAGGCATTTTAAGGCCATTTTCAATCATGAATGAAGTCTCGACCCCCAAAATATATCAGGTGATGCATGAACTTGAGTATGGACTGAAGAAGGACTGAACAACGGGGCCAAACAGCACAACACGGTCACGACCGTGTCAAACACCACGACCATGTTAAAAGACACGGCCATGGCCCCGACCGTGTCACGAGGCAGATGTTTTAGTGATTTCTAGAGCAGTTCGACACGGGCCGTGTCAAATTACACGTCCAAGTCACTGGGTGGTGGTAATTCCCTTGTTTGACGAGGTTGACGCATTTTAACAGCCCTAAACCCTATTTGGCAGCTATAAAAAGACCCCTAGAGGCCAATTTTTGGGATAATCAAGTCTAAGAAGGGTTTAAGAGACTATAAACAGTTTCAAGAGGGAATTGAAAGCATAAAAGGAGATCAAGTGCGAAGATCAAGTCAAGATCAAGAGATCATCATCCGAGTTTTTCACTTCTTCCTTTCCTACATTCTCTTCTTTTTATTTAGTTACATCATGTTGAACTTGAGTAGGATTTCTTCTTCTCTTTTCACTATGTCCAGCTAAATTTGTTAGATTCCTATCATGGAAGTACACAGATTAGTGATGGGATTTTGAGGATTGATTTTTATATTTACTTATTACTTTGATTCCCTTTTCAATTACTTGATTTTAATTCATGTTTAGCATATGAATAATATCTTTACATGTTTAACTTAATTACTCATAATTCGAGAGATGAGGGCATTAATAGGTCTCAAGTAGTTGACATAATTGATTACGGGATCAAGAGATCGGTGATTGATTATGATGAATTAATGGTCTAGTGAGCCTTTTGGATTTAGATAATATATGGTAGATGGAGAGATCATTATATGTTATTTAATCTACGTTTTAATGCATCTAGAGAGAGACTTTAAGACACTTGTGTGACCATCATATTGGGAAGATTAGTGGAACTTTAGCAGGAATCCAGTCTAATTAACCCTAGCAATAAATGGAAACCTAGCATTGGAATCTATCTTTTAAACTAATAAATTTCCTTCGTCCTAAATACTGCAACTTGTCTAGTTTTTGTTTTATTATTTTAGTCTTTAATTATTAACTTTCTCAAAAATTCGATCGTCTATATAAATTGGGGATACTACATTCTAGTACTCTGTAAAATAGAAATATTTAGTCTATGTAGATATGACCTTGCTCGCCACTTCCTACATCTACTCCGTACACTTGCGAGTAGCAAAATAAATAGTGAACAAGTTTTTGGTTCTGTTGTTGGGGAGTAATTTATTTTTATTAGTATTGATATTACGACAAAATGTTTATGGTCTTACTTTAGACATTTTTTTATTATTGTGTCTTATTTTATTTTATTTTATTTTGTTACTTCTGTTATTGCTTTTAATCTTGTTTCAGGACGTGCATGAAAACCCGCTCATCCAAGAAGCCTCTAGAAGACTTTATTCCAGAAGTCGAATCATTTGCTCGAAGACGAGTGCAACCACTAACAAATTAAGGAGAGACTTACCTGACGTGATGGAACGAGTGGGAGATAATATTAGAACATAGGAGGTGATAGCAAATTAGGGGAATGAAGCAGCTCGAAATAACCCGCCCAATGGGGGCGCACAAGTTCAGCAACCGGAAGCTCGGACCCAATCAAATCTTGACGAATTCCGACTAAGGCTCAACTGAAATTATGGGGGAATCGCACATGTTCCTATTAACGCCGTCAACTTCGAGTTGAAGACAGCATTGATATCGATGGTTAAGCAAAATAAGTTAGGAGGATTTGCCAATGAGGATCCGCAAGCCCATTTATTCCACTTTTTTCAAATTTGTGATACCATCAAGATGAATGGGGTGCCAGACGATGCAATAAGATTAAAGTTATTTCTGTGTTCCTTGAGAGAGAAGGCTCGTAGTTGGCTTGGAACTCTTTCTTCGGGTAGCATAAGCACATGGGATGAGCTGAGTGAGAAGTTCTTATTCAAGTTCTTCCCACCAAACAAGACCATGAGATTGAAAAGTGAAATCAAGCAGTTCCGGCAGATGGACTCGGAGCTATTATTTGAGGCTTGGGAACGCATTAAGGATTGTTGAGACAATGTCCACATCACAATTTTCCAGAAGACCAACAAATGTGTTTCTTTTATAATGGGTTGGCCGCAGAGACGAGAAATCTTGTAGACGCATCATCCGGAGGAGCATTACTAGCCAGAAGCGCTGTAACACCCCCAGAGCCATCCAGGAATATTACAGCGCCGTGGGCCCCGAGATGGAACCCACAAGGCTGAAGGAAATTTTCGCAAATATTTACAAACGACCAAGTGGATAACGAAGGTACTGTCTTTTAAAAGCATTCGAAGACTTAATAAAATCCGTTTATCAAAACCATCGTAAAATCTCATTTGAAACCACAATGCCCGAAATGCCAAAACTCAACAGTTTAAAAACATACATTAAGCTATCGCTTACACGTACCGATAAAATACTTTAGAAAATGATTGCCAAAGTAACATAAGTTACCAGATACAAAAAGGCCATTTAAAAATACTCACGCAGCGGAAAAGACAAACAATTAAAATACTCTAGCAGCGGAATACAAGAACTGATCAGGAAACTCAATACATAAATACATGCCCTAGCCGGTATCCTCCGGGAAGCTCATCTCTCCACGACCTCTACAAGTTTGATATTCCAAGAACCTAAAAAGAAAGCCCACGACGGGGTCAGCCATAATATCCAACAATAATAACCATCACATCAGTTAATAATTACATACCAATGAAAATGCTAAGTAAGAATATGACCAATGTAATCTTACCGCCATAACTTTACCAACTCGTGATAATAATTACCAAAGTTCGTATCTCGTATCCTTTCAACAACACAATAAGCTCATACCGAGATATCTGTATTGTATTTCAACAATACCCAAGGTTCTCAAAACATCATCATAACTCACTGTTACGAAATCTACTAACTCTGTCCAATCCAATCCATCGGGTAACATCATCACATCTCAACACGATAATCGATTGTCCATCAAAGGCAAATATCAAAGGAAATACGGAACATACCTCAAGATATGAAATGCCATGACGAAATCACGTTAGTCTAATCTAAGATCAGATCAACACAATATACGGACATGGTCCTAACACAAGACCTACAAATGCATACTCACATGACAACGTCAATATGCTCACATCAATAACAACAATGTATACTTATGGAAAACCCATAATATATATATGCACAACAACAACACATGGTAATACAACGATCCAGCGCACATAGCTGTAGATTCCCATGATGATCCCGTCGGACCAACGCATGGTGGAATTACCTGTCCAGCGATCCAGCGCACACAGCTATAGATATCCCATGTTGATCCCATCGGACCAACGCATGGTGGACATATGACAATAATGAACAACTACACAAAACAATAGTACACAATGCACGACAACAACAATGCACAAATGCATGACAACAACAATACACGAATGTATCACAACATGATCGACACAAAATGACAAAAATGATTATAGTACTTGCCCCGAGTCCTTCGAGAGAGATCTCAATGTCTAAACCATCACCAACCATTATCCTCAATATTCGATGGTCCAAAATATCACGGATTGCAGATAATTCATATCTTCGTCTTTATCACAATGTATCCTCGATACCCAAGTATACCAATAACAAATGTAAATCATATATATTATGATTTAATTCCCAAAAATCGGAAAACCACACAAAATCCAAATCTCTAGAGTTCACAATTATAATAATCGATATACGAATTATAAACGAATGAAATTGAAATCAACTAAATATTATAAACTGTGCAAGTAATAACTTGCCTCGATACCGATACAACAACGAGAAAGCCGTTACCAAATCTATTGCCGTCATCTACAAGTCCCCCAGCCCTGATCAATGCAATTCATGAACATTATCGAACACGACCGCAACGCATGGTTCTAATCACCGATAAATAATCTCAATCTATTACAATAATCGATAAACAACAAGTTCGATAACAATCAACAATCGATATAACCAATTCACAAACCCAACGGCTCAACAATATCTCGATTAACCACAAGTCTGATCAATCCAACTTAAACGATCACGAATTCATAACCGAAATAGGATATACTACACTGCTTGTCCACTTAGCGCACGTTAATCACATACCGTAGCGTGCGCTAAGTCACTTCAGTTAACGTGCATTAGCCAGTTCAGCTAGCATGCACTAATGTTATACAATTGCATGCCTTACAAGTATCGACTTAACACCTTGAGATTACGGATATAAATGTAAAGGAAATCATATTCCAAGATCAATCATCAATCAACATGACTTAACGAACATTCCATCTTAATCTTGTTAAAGAGGATCATCTTTTAGTGTTAAGAAACATCAAATATCCTCCCAAGGTTCTCTCTATCGAGTGAAGGGAAGAAAATGGCCGAAATGCCTCATAACACCCGTTTGTCCCCTTTTATAAAGCATATTACTAGCGTGAGCTAAACCTTATATTTAGCTTGCCCTACAGGCCTAGCGTGCGCTATCCTTCCTTGATAGCGTGCGCTATCGAAGTTCAGAGGTTACTGCCTTACTTTGTACAATGATTTATGTACGCAATGCCCATACAATAGCGTACGTAAACGCCTTTATTTAGCGTACGCAAGTGTCCGACCATAGCGTGCGCTACTCATAGTTGACTCGTTTGTCTGCATACTCCGTAGATGGGTCCACACGCCGAAAGCACCCGACAAAGCCGAGATTCCTTTTGACCGATCTACAATTAGCGTGCGTTAAGCCTCATGCTTAGCGTGCGCTAATCCTTCGTAGCAAACATCCGTTGACTTTATCGGAACATGCGCCGAAAGTAGCCGGGTCCACACGTAGATTCCCTCTGATCTGTTCTGCACTAGCGTGCGCTATCCTTTGCCTTTAGCGTGCGCTAAACCTGCACGATAGCGTGCGCTATACTTGAAAATTAGCGTGTGGTAATAAGGCTATACTTAGCCATTTACACTAATCTTGATCGTCGTCTCAATATACTGAATACGTGTACACAACACATTATATCCTCAAATACGATTGTCGACCAAGTATGACAATTATACCAATACAGATGTCTCAGTCCTTCAATTATTTTATTCATACTGTACAGATTCCACACTGTACAACATAACTCGGATAAAATAACACTAAACAATAGTAGTAGAAATTCTGGATATTACATACTACACCACTTAAAATAAGTTTCATCCTCGAAACTTGCAATCCGTCATAAAGAAACAGCCTGTTAAACCAAAATATCCCGAAACCATCACGACAACGATCAATCATCATCATTAATGAATAACCAAAACAGTATACTTACAAATGCGCCCAGTCGACGATCTCCTGAGATACTAGAAAGTGACTTCACTGTAAAGCCTTAATATGCTTACAATCACAATTTCACGAGTCTCAACAAAATATATCATCTTAGGATGAAATAATCTATCCGTGTCAAATCATGTCTGTCTGATCGCACAATCAAGTCCCAATTCTGATAAAACGAATAATAAACGATACATCTGTGAAACAACTACCGAAATAATAACACACATCCTGAAACATCGACACAAAATTCGAACGCTCATTCGATCATTAACAATGATCAACCAACAAATTAACCGAGAATACCATTGACATGATAAACTCCAATACGACCAATCCAAAGGTCAAAACACAGCTGAGAATATCACTAACATGATAAACTCCTATATAACCAACAAACGATCAACGATAATCAAAAATACCTTCACATGGTAAGCTCCAACACGATCAACACAGAACCACAGTGACAGATATACGAAAGAATAACATTCTCAAAATGTTACACAAATCACATACAGTGGATCTCAAAGAAACACACCCGACTGTTGAACATACCCCTCGGCATATGAACAACCAGTCATAAACTGACGAACATACCCAATCATACATGGAGTGGGAACGGCCAATCATTACCCAAAACAACCATCCTGGGGTCACCATCCCCAAATCCACACTTACAAAGGAATCATTCAAAAATCACTATGGTAAAATCGTGCTACTACCATACCAATGGAATCACATAGCACATATGTCCCGGTTTCACAAAATCCAAAGTTCCAAAATTACATCCTGTGCACGAATCTACAACACGCCGTATATTTCTCTTATCCGATAAATCAACTGATCATCCCTGGATAACCAAACTACCATACTGAAGTTCGAATCTCTTTTCCATCGTACCATACTGATGTATTATCCAGTTCATGAGTCACACTCATAACTTCACCATGATATGCACTATGCACTAAATGCGTATGTATATCAATCACATTTTCAAAACCAGTTTGAAATCATATAGTCTTGTCAGGAAGACAAATTTTCGAAAGTTCTTTCAAGAATTTCAAAACTCAAAACATAAATTTTCGTAAGACCACGAAATCAATTTTCAAAAAATTAAATCGGCTCACTTACGTCAAGTACTCGATGACAATCATTTTCAAATACACACGATTAAATAAAATGAAATTATGCAAATGCTCGACTACATCCATACTCCGATATACCAATTCAGTTCGTCACCAATTCCACTGACATTCCATCGGAAAACCACACGATAGAATTCCAAAATATTAATGTATATACTCCGATAAAAACTCCTCTTCCACATATGACTCGCAACGTCAACCCTTAACCCATCCTGGATCACCTCAACCATGCTATGACAAAACATTGAATAATCAATAAATCAAACACAACGAAAGACTACCCGAGAAGTTTCATTTGAACAAATCAATTAACACCCCAAAAGGCAGTAATAAAATAGACGAACGGTTGGTAAAGTGTTTTACAAATCTCGGGAGTTTTAGGAAAGCATAAAAGACTTTTGAAACATTAAGGTCTCAGCCCATATCACGTTCCACATTACAAGAAGTTTATAAAGTAGAAAAACCCTTTTGGACCCCAAGTCCTGAGTTATAAAACTATTTTAAAATCGATTGGGTCTCGGCCCAAAATCATTTTCCGTAAAACATTCGTAAAACATTCATTTTGAAAAGTATCATTTTCAAATGCTCAAAAACAGTTCATATATCTCAAAATGAATTAACATGACTACATGTTCTTCTCAACAATCCACAACATTTCTCCCAAATGCACAACTTTGTTCCAAAATTTAACCGACATATTGATTTCCAAAATCATAGCTTCTCAAGATCATCAATCCTGTCCCAACTCTGTCACCTTATACTGTAACGCATAATATTCTGCTGAATCTCAAAGCATAACAACTTAGAATGGCAATAAATCTCAATGAAATTCAAAAATCCAAATACTTACAGATCGTGAAGCCGACGATTCCCCGTGATACTGGCACATGTCTCAACTCTAGAAAATACTCAACGCAGATATTTTCAAAACACACATTTTGCAAACTCAGTTCAACTCGAGAATACAACATAGTACATCTCTATCCGAAGAAACACGTTAATACTATTCAGAAAAGTTTACAATAACCCCAGTACCACACTGGTAAATCACATAACGCACAAGCCCGAGTGAACAAAAAAAACTCAGGGCTCTAATATTCGTCAATCGACAACTCGAATGACGTGATAAAAAACACAACTCGACTCGACCCGACTGCCTAGGTTTTCTCAACCTAAGCTCTCATACCATATTCTGTAACACCCCCAGAGCCATCTAGGAATATTACAACGCCGTGGGCACGAGATGGAACCCACAAGGCTGAAGGAAATTTTTGCAAACATTTACAACCGCCCAAGAGGCTAACGACGGTACTGTTTTTTAGCACTCGAAGACTTAATAAAATCCGTTTATCAAAACCGTCGTAAAATCTCATTTGAAACCACAAGGCCCGAAATGCCAAAACTCAACAGTTTAAAAACATACGTTAAGCTATCGCTTACACGTACCGATAAAATACTTTAGAAAATTATTTCCAAAGTAACATAAGTTACCAGATACAAAAAGGCCATTTAAAAATACTCACGCAGCGGAAAAGACAAACAATTAAAATATTTTAGCAGCGGAATACAAGAACTGGTCAGGAAACTCAATACACAAATACATGACCTAGCCGGTATCCTCCGGGAAGCTAATCTCTCCATGACCGCTACAAGCTTGATATTCCAAAAACCTAAAAAGAAAGCCCACGACGGGGTCAGCCATAATATCCAACAATAATAACCATCACATCAGTCAATAATTACATACCAATGAAAATGCTAAATAAGAATACGACCAATGTAATCTTACCGCCATAACTTTACCAACTAGTGATAATAATTACCAAAGTTCACATCTCGTATCCTTTCAACAACACAATAAGCTCATACCGAGATATCTGTATTGTATCTCAACAATACCCAAGGTATTCGAAGGTCCAAAATATCACGGATTGCAGATAATTCATATCTTCGTCTTTTCACAATGTATCCTCGATACCCAAGTATACCAATAACAAATATAAATCATATACATTATGATTTAACTCCCAAAAATCAGAAAACCACATAAAATTCAAATATCCAGAGTTCACAATTATAATCATCGCTATACGAATTATAAACAAATGAAATTGAAATCATTCCTTAAATATTATAAACTGTGCAAGTAATAACTTGCCTCGATACCGATACAACGATGAGGAAGCCGTTACCAAATCTATTGCCGTCATCTACAAGTCCCTCAGCCCTGATCAATGCAATTCACGAACATTCTCGAACACGACCACAACGCATGGTTCTAATCACCGATCAATAATCTCAACCTATTACAATAATCGATAAACAACAAGTTCGATGACAATCAACAATCGATATAACCAATTTACAAACCCAATGGATCGACAATATCTCGATTAACCACAAGTCTAATCAATCCAACTTAAACAATCACGAATTCATAACCGAAATAGGATATACTACACTGCTTGTCCATTTAGCACACGTTAATCACATACCGTAGCGTGCGCTAAGTCACTTCAGTTAACGTGCGTTAGCCAGTTCAGCTAGCGTACGCTAATGTTATACAATTGCATGCCTTATAAGTATCGACTTAACACCTTGCGATTACGGATACGAATGTAAAGGAAATTGTATTCTAAGATCAATCATCAATCAACATTACTTAACGAACATTCCATCTTAATCTTGTTAAAGAGGATCATCTCTTAGTGTTTAGGAACTTCAAATATCCTCCCGAGGTTCTCTCTATCGAGTGAAGGGAAGAAAATAGCCGAAATGCCTCATAACACCCGTTTGTCCCCTTTTATAAAGCATATTACTAGCGTGCGCTAAACCTTATATTTAGCGTGCGCTACATCCTTAGTGTGCGCTATCCTTCCTTGATAGCATGCGCTATAAAAGTCTAGAGGTTACTGCCTTACTTCGTACAATGATTTATGTACGCAATGCCCATGCATTAGCATACGTAAACGCCTTTATTTAGCGTACGCAAGTGTTCGACCATAGCGTGCGCCACTTATAGTTGACTCGTTTGTCTGCATACTCTGAAGATGGGTCCACACGTCAAAAGCACTCGAAAAATTCGAGATTCCTTTTGACCGATCTACAATTAACGTGCGTTAAGCCTCATGCTTAGCGTGCGCTGATCCTTCGTAGCAAACATCCATTGACCTTATCGGAACATGCGTCGAAAGTAATCGGGTCCACACGTAGATTCCCTCTGATCTGTTCTGCACTAGCGTGCTCTATCCTTTGCCTTTAGCGTGCGCTAAACATGCACGATAGCGTGCGATATGCTTGAATATTAGCGTGCGCTAATAAGGCTATACTTAGCCATTTACACTGATCTTGCTCGTCATCTCAATATACCGAATACGTGTAAACAACACACTATATCCTCAAATACGATTGCCGACCAAGTACGACAATTATACCAATACAGATGTCTCAGTCCTTCAATTATTTTATCCATATTGTACAGATTCCACACTGTACAACATAACTCGGATAAAATAACACTAAACAATAGTAGTAGAAATTCCGGATATTACAAGCGCAGAGGAAGCATATAGATTGATTGAGAAAACGGCCATGAACAGCTATTAGTGGCCTACCGAGAGGAACAATATCCGTAGAGTGGCTGAAATTTCGGATTCAGAGCCTATCAAGGCATTACCAACCCAAATTCTCTTCTTACAAACCAATTGGGCGCATTGACTAAAGGAACGGATGCAAAGGGTAACACCTCTAGCAAATGCACTACCATCGGATCATTTGGATGAGGCTCATTACATCAACAATCATAATTTCGAAAATTACCGAAATAACCCACCTCCAGGATTCTATCATCCTTCTAATAGCGATCATGAAAATCTCAACTATGTAAATCCGAGAAATGCTTTATGGCCTCCTCCTGGATTTAAGGTATCAAATGGTGAGGTGGTCGAGGAGCCCAAATTTAGTCCGAATTTCGAGAATATACTTGCTACGTTCATGATGGAGATAAGGAGTCGATTAACACGATATGAAGAGAAATTTGATAGGAATGAAAATCAAATGAGACAATTGGCGAACAATGTTGGAGATCAACTCAAAAATTTTGAGACGCAAATTGGTCAATTGACTAAGGTTGTGAGTAGTCAACATCAAAAGGCCCAATTTTTGAGCAACACAGAGGCGAATCCAAAAGCACAGTGCAATGTTATTTTCTCATGTTGTGTGAATAAAAAGCTGTCGAAGTCGGAGGATGAGGACCAAATTGCTACCGAGTTGTCTAAAGAGGCTGATTTGATAGTTTCTACTGATGAGGTTAAAGATTTGGTCGATATTTAGCATACCAATGAGAAAAGAAATTGAGACTTTCTTGCAATCTATGGCGTCAAACAAAACAGAATTTGAGTGTTTACCCCAAAAGATGAAGGATCTATGGAGTTTCTAAATTTCGTGTTCTATTTCGAGTTTTTTTTATTAAATGATGCATAATATGATCATGGTTCAAGTGTCAACATTTTGCCTTATTTTATTTTCAGGATGCTTAGATTAAAGGATTAAAGTCATAATCAGTGCATCTAAAGTTAGCAGACCATTCACTAGTCATTCCTAAAGGATTTGTGGAGGTTCTGCTTGTAAAGATGGATCAATTATCCTTCCCAGTCGACTTTGTGGTACTAGATGATGGCCAAGAGAGAAATTATAAGTTGATTCCAGGACGCCCATTCTTAGCCACAGCAAGAGCCTTAATTGATGTGGATCGAAGAGTACTGGCGATTAAGACGCATGGTGAAAATGTCGTAATTTTGATTACCCTTCGATTGGATGGATTGATGAGTAAAGAACCTCCGGATAAAATTACATGTTAGTCGGATTGTGAGAGCTCATTACATGATCAGGGATGAAAAAAACAGGAGTCTGGTTGAAGACGTTGTTGGGATAACAATACCCGGTATCGAAACAGTTAGGATAAACAACCCCTGTATCGAGTAGTGGTGATAAGAGGTTTTGACAATATGCCAATCCAGCATATAGTAAACAAACTGTATCGAAGAGATGAAGCGTCAACCTGTATCGAAGACCTGTCATAGATCCAGCATTAAGTGGAACCTTTCAGTACAACAAAGAAGTCTTATAAAGACTAAGTATGGAAGCTGTCTCGAATTGTCAATACAGTGATCCTTCCATACAGCTCTCAACAGGACAAGAAGGAATCTTCAGTATTTGCTAAAAGTCAAGTCCCGTTGATAAAGAAGTATTTAAATACTAAAGGATAAAGTATTTAAATACTGTAAGTCAACAGATCTTCAAATCCCGCAAAATTCGGATCGTGTTTTATTCAAACACATCATCCCGTTGGAACGGAATCTTGCTCAACGGATATATTTCGAAGACTATATATATCTCATCAAGGCGTTGAAGATCAGTTACGAAGTGACCAAGTTATTAAAAAGCTTACGAAGTTATTATCATATACATCAGAGCAAAACATATCTCCAAAGCTCACTGCTATTCAGATATAAGAGATATACAGTGCTCAAACCGTGAACAACACATCATCAGCTAGAAGCTCAGAAAGTCAAAGCTGTTGTTCATATATTGTTCTATCCTTGAACAAACCCAGATCAGCCCTGTGTGGACTGAGTAATCTTTGCTTCTCCCGAACTGTGTGAAGGATTTGCATCAAAGAAGACGAATCTTCAGAAATGTGTGTGAAGAAGCCAGTCAAGTGTTAGCTCAAACCAATCTGTGTGAACGGTTGAAGCTAAGATCTTTATATCAATCTGTGTGAACGATATATTGATTGTGTGTTGTTATAATTACGTAGTTGTGTACGCAGTAATTATAATAAACTTTTTACTCCTGTGTGGAGGACCAGTGGACGTAGAGGGGTTTACCTCGAACCACTTTAAATATTGTGTTATTTACCTTGTGCCCTTTTTGTTTTAAATAACTGTGATTATTTAAGTATACTTTGCATATCGAGTTGATGTATCCACAGCAACTTACTATTTAAGACTTCCGCTACGCACTCAGATTTAAAATCAGTACAGCTTGTTGTTTAAAACACCTTCCAAGCTGTATCCAGTATACTTAGTGGCCAACAAGTGGTATCAGAGCGGTTGATTCTAAAAAGAATCAGTCGTATTTTTAACCGAATCAGATCCAAAATCACTTAATTTTTAAAACAGTCTTTTTCATTCCTTTATTCTCACATGGATACATCTATGATCAATAAAGTACCCATGTTCTCTATTAATGAATTTGACGATTGGAGAATCAGGATGGAGGCTCATCTTGCAGCAATGCACGAAGAAATGATTTTTGTTATACAGGATGGCCCCATTAAGATCATGAAGGTAAACACGGCCGCAAGGATTGAAGGCCAAGCCCATGCTGAGATGCTCGAGAAGGAGCACGAGCAATGGACTACAGACAAAAGAAAGCGCGCCAACCTCGACAATGTTGCTAAGAATGCGTTGTTTGTCACCCTAGACAAAGGCACATTCTCGAAGGTACAGAGCTATAAAATAGCTAAGAAAATCTGGGATAAACTTAAGTTGATTTGTGAGGGAACTGAGCTCTCAAATGAAAATAAAATTTCAAAACTGACTCAGCAATTTGAATCTTTTGAAATGAAACCAACTGAGACACTTGAGGAACTTGACCTCAGATTCACTGGTATTGTTGGTGAACTTGAAGCTTTGGGCAATATTTATACCCAAAAGGAGAAGAATTTAAAAATTTTCAGATCTCTCCCTGCCCGATGGGACATTAAGACCACAGCTATGCGTGTGTCGTGTAATCTAAATGAAATATCTACTTTTGATCTCTTCTCTGACCTCAAAGCTTTTGAGTATGATATTGACAGAAGAAAGAAAGCTGAAGAATCTCCTTCAAAGGTTACAGCACTAGCCGCTGTATCGAACCGTCGAAATAGCATGCCCAGCTCGTCGAATCCCAGTCACAAGAATGCTGACAGTGACGACGACATCCTGTCTCAAGATGAAATGGCGCTTCTCATTGTTAGGCGTATTTTTATACGCTTATTTATCATTATTCTATATTTATTTGAAGTGTAAATCTGCATAAATGAGCTTTTAATGCACTATTCTTTTATGTTTTGCAGGAAATTGGAGTCCGGAAGCCTAAACGACGGCGAAAACGGAAAATTTTGGTCATGAGCCGCGGCACAAGGATACTGAGCCGCGGCACACGCACGGCACAGTGAAGCCCCAAGCGGACTGTACCAAGGGCCGCGGCTCAGCACAAGGATGCTGAGCCGCGGCCCATGGGGCGATTTTGGTGTGTTGGTCGCGGTTCTGGGCTGTTTTTGGAGACTGTTCCCAACCTAATTCCCAGACGCATTTCGGAGGCTGAGGATAGCTATAAATAAATATTGAAGGGCATCAAGAAATGGAGGAGAGGAAGACATCGCGGGACAGGATAGAAGAACACAAGAATAGGAGATTTGTGGGCGACGACAAGACCACGGATCCCTTACGGTTTTCCTTAATTTTTCCGCATCTTATTTTCTAGATCTGTTTGAGTAGGATTGTGATTGTAGCCGATTACATGACGGTTTGATTTATTTATTTTTATTTCAATTCATTTGTTATTCGTATTGTGTTGGATTTTTCTCATTGCTCTTAATACCTTTTAATTGTCTCGCCAATAGTTGAATTGATTTGAATGTCTTTATGGATTCGGGAGATGAAATTTAGGCATAGTTCTTGTGAGAAAAATCATGATTTTCGTGAGATAGGGATATACTCATGGGAATTGTGAAGCCTATTTATTGTGGGAATTCATGAACTGTTTTAGCTATTAATTATCTAATTCGAATAGGGATATATCGAGTTAATAATTCTTAGTATTTTCTATCGACCTTGGGAAAGGCTTTAGAATAATTTAGGAATTCCTGGCTTACAATCGATTGAATAAAAGTGAATTGGATTAAATAAAAATCATTCCCGATTGTTTGAGGTGAAAATCATAATCTTACGCTCTTATTATTATTTTTATTATTACTATTATTATTTTCTAGTTATTTTTCTGCAACTAGTTTAGAAATAAATTCTATATAATTGTTCTTCAAATAAAATTACGAGTTGACTATATTTTGGTACTTAATGAAATCAGTCCTCGAGGGAACGGTATCTTACTTATCACTTTATTACTTGTTGACACCGTGCACTTGCGGCATAGTGTGAGGGATTTCCTCACAACACTCATGCATAAGTTCAAGAAGTTCATCAAGCAATCGGGAAAACTCCCTACAGGCCCAAACCTGTCCACAAGGTAAGTACTGAAACTTCATCCGGTGATGCTAACATATGCTATAATTGCAGGAAACCGGGACATTATGCAAATAAATGTCCTCATCCCAAAGTTCAAAGATTGTCGGAGGCCGAGCAACAAGAGAGAGATGAAAGACGACGTGCTTGGAAAAACAAGCTCAATGCCCTGATTGGAGAATCAGAAGCCTCCCCCACACCATCCAAATCTGAAGAATGTCTTCAGGTGGTCATTGAAAGTGATTCATCTGACGATGAGTTCGATGATAAAGCATATATGTGCTTTATGGCCAAGGACATTCCGGAAGGTGAAGATAGCGACGATAAGGTAAGCTCAACCTCACCTATTCCATTAAATGCATCTCATACTTTTGAAAACATGATGAATGAGTTTAAAAACATTCAAAAGGCCCATGAGACATTGAAAAATGAGAATATACAGCTCCAACTGTCTAACCTAGAGCTGAAAGATGAAAATGACTTGCTGAAAATAAATTATGAAAATATGTCTATTGATTGTGAAATCAGCAAAGTCGATTATGAAAAACTCATGGAGAGCAATCATCAACTTGCTCATGAACTAAGTGAGGTTAAAACTCACAATGAAAGCAAGACAAATGATTTTGTTCTACTTCAAGCCAAAGTCAAAACTCTCGAAAAATGAGAAGATGAACTAGAGACAATTCTAAAATCTTTCGAGAAATCATCCAAAAGAATGGAAGAAATTCTGAGCACTGGGCAACATGCTCATGATAAAAGTGGCTTAGGATACAGCTCATGTTCAAACAAAGGGAAAACTAGTACAGTGTTTATCAGGGGTGTGGAACCCATTCATGTATCGAAAGATACCCCTAGTCCTGTGAAGGAACCTGCTGCACCGCGAAAAGGGAAGGCTGCCATTCCGCCCCCGCAATCCTATTCCAGACAGCGGAATCATAAGCCGTTCCAACCTGTAAAGCGCACTCAACAGCATGCTCCCCGAGCATATCAACAGCACAAACAGCCGTTCAGAAGGAAGGCTGTATCCAAATATCAAAGGCCCGCACGGTAGTACTATCAGTACAGCACGCCTAGGTATTGGATACAGGAGCCGCATTATCTATCGAGGCAGCAAGTGTCCGCACAGTATAAACCACAGCGTTGGGAATCCAACTGGAGACCCAGAAGGCAAGCTGTTAGGCTAAAGAAAATGGCTCAACCTCCGAGACGGCACTCGTACTGGACTAATAATAATAACCCCGAATTTTACATGCATAACAATTATCATGGTTATAGCGACTACGTATATGCCCCATGTAGATACCGTAACACTGTACCGAATGTGACCTATAGTACACCAATTGCTGTCACGAAAATTTGGGTACCTAAAGGCACTAACATTCATGGACCCAAAAATCAAAGGGGACCTAAATATACTTAATCTCTTTGCATACAGCACATCCTAGAGGAGGAAACCTGGTACTTCGATAGTGGATGCTCTCGGCACATGACCGGGGATAGAAGCAACCTATCAGATTTCATAGAAGGTCGCGGTCCAAAAGTACACTTCGGTGATAAATCTAAA
The DNA here is from genome assembly GCA_033398695.1 of Orobanche coerulescens. NCBI lineage: Eukaryota > Viridiplantae > Streptophyta > Magnoliopsida > Lamiales > Orobanchaceae > Orobanche > Orobanche coerulescens. Next base: position 90,823,940 of record CM065803.1, read on the forward strand.
GGAAGAACAAGAGGGAAAGGAAACCTTCTTTTCGGAAAATTCAAAGTCACCGATGTTGCTT